>HG995238.1:24561474-25269856 GCA_905332985.1 Mimas tiliae
CTTTACCCGACCCGGGGATCGAACCCGAGACCTCAGCGTAACATTACAACTGCGGCACCGAGGCAGTCAATAATAAATGTGTCTTTCCACCGATATCGTATTATATCGGTTAATATAAAAGCCCTCGATCGACACAATCGAGATGTGAGTTGTAACTTGTAGTACACAGACTCATTGCTCAGCCGAGTCACATACGCCTCAACGCCTAATATGTATCGACCTCGGCCGTGCTCCAAGCGGTGGATAAGTCATGGTGGGATAGCGGTTTACCGATAGCTATCTACTGTCAACCAACATCCTCTGTAACTACTGTCATTCTATGATTATAACCCTTAATAATTAACAGCTCGCAATAGGATAAGTAACATCCGTGGTGCTTTACATCGGGCTTCTCCATTTTTAAATAAATAATAAATATACCCATTATTCACATATAATCCTGACCCCACACCAGGATAACCTGTATCGTGGGTATCAGGAACTATGAGGTCCCACAAATCCGCATGGCGCATGGCGAACTCCACACTGAGACAAATATTTGTCTGAGTATTATTGTGGGGCGCAATGCCGGGCCGGGCCATATGCGTTGGCCATTATATTATGGTAGGGTGCGCCCTGGTTCTGTGGACTCTTAGTAGTTTCTGATACCTCCGACACAAGACTTATATCTAAAAGTGGGGTCAGGAATGTCCCTAATATTCACATAATTATAATATGCGTGGTAAAAAACAAAACTTTTATGTCATAATCATTGCGACCTTAACTTAAATATAAATGCATCTTCACGCCTCGTATAAAGGACCAGATATTATTTTATCACATGATTTGCATGTTCCCAGGGAACTTTCATGATTCCCATGCTTTAATGTATGTGTTAATTCATCATACGCTTGGTTGCTCGTCTGTGCAGTAAAAAGATAACAAACAAATGAATTAACTATCAGATTTATATCACCAGTAACATGGTTTAAAAGGATTGTAGGGTAACTAATTGGATGACAGATTTTAACTTGTATCCGTGCTTTAATAAGGCTAAATCGGAATTTCAAAGTGTGGAAATTGATAAAAACAAACTAGCTAATGTAAACAATATAAAAATGTTTTACCCGAGTGAATGAAGATAAAAGCGTATTGATTTTTTAAACGTTTCTCAGAATCTACTCATCTGCAAATGGAAGAAATTCTTCTAACATTATTAGTTACCTCCATAATTTTAACGCCTTTTTAAGCTTGGTGGCAGACTGCAGACAGCACCGACAGTGTCGCCCAACCTTACAGGCATAACTTGCTATTTTTTTTATTTGCTGGTGACAATGCCGCCACATTCGGAAATAATACCATTGAAATACACACGAGCCAGTATTTTGTGGACTAGTGCTGCGATTGAGCGACACTGTCGCTGTGGTCTGTCACCGAGCTCGAGCTCTTACGCTATGGTTTTATCAATTGAAATAATTTTCACATTAATGTCAGCGACACCGGTTTTCTAGAAAATACTATAATAATATTGCTCGTTTAGGGCAGCACACACGATACTTTTAGTATCAGCGAACAGCGATTTAGTTGCTTGTCAGAATCTCAATACTGTGTCCGAACACTCCAATCCGCATACATACAAACGCCTGTCGCTTTTTGGATTGCAGCGACTGGACGCCACACTCCGTATACATTCGAGTCGTTAATGAATAATAATAATCTAATTTAGTGAGACTTTGGCACTTGTGGAACACGGTTCAGTGTTGTAACGAAAGATATATTATTATGTGCGAGTGAAGATTCAGTGCGGGCGTGTGCTACTATTACTCCCGCTTTCCCCCTTCATCTCTCCGCCCGCGAAAACCGAGATCGATAGAGTTCCTAAAACGCGAGACACCATTATCAAACGCAGCAAGTTGCCAAAACAGGATGCAGTATAAAACCAGTCGCTAAAACACACACTTTCGATACAGCGATCGAACGCAGAAAGTCACTAAAGCGCGATACTACATCGATGCAGCTGCAAAGTCGCCGATTGCCTATGATAAAAGTATCGAGTGTGCTATGGCCTTTATTGAAAAAAAAACAATCGTTCTTGAATTATAACCTATATTTGTATATTCCAACGTTAAGGAAATATATTCGTCATATGACATTACAAAAACCTTTCATTCGCTGCCACTTGATAATTAAACCATACAAACCAGTTCTAATCAATCTACTGTTTATAGAGTTACAAGTTGACATTAAAACATTTATCTTTTATAAATAAGAAATGTTTGTCTCATCAGAACGAATGGTTTCAACAAATTATTTGAATGATTGGAATTGTTTCCCATACGTATCAATTTTTGTACAGGTAACGTTTATTTTTAACTGGCTCCAAAATGGAGGAAATTTTCAATTCCTCTGCATATACAATGTGTTTCAGAAAGGTGTGGTCATATTTTAAAGGTCGTTACATACATATAGTAAGTGTTAAGTATTGAATTATATCAAAATCTAGTCATCTTAAAATTGCATGCAAATTTTAATCACTCTTTTATTATGAACGACCTGTTCACTCACATTCCTATAAATTAAGTAAGGAACGTGAGTGAGATTAACAATTCTGGAATAAGATAAAAGCTTCGCTGTTTATCGTTTAGTGTTGGCCAAAGTTTCAAGTCAAATATCAACATGTTATTATTCGATAAAAAAGAAAATGCTTTATTTATGTCATAACAATGCAATCTGATTTGGTACTACGGGCTTAAAATACGTATATGTTATACGTTGCTTAAATTTGAATACGTATATAGTTTACTATACGTTGCTTTTTGACTACATCTTTCTGTAACACGTTGTATATTTTTGGGGTTTTGAAGACCTGGGTTTTAAATGAGCTATTTAGTAAATAAATAACACCCATCGGTAACACACATAGATCATATATTATTTTGTATCAGGGTTGTCAGTAACTACGAAGAACTTACGGTCCCACAACACTTGTATATTACTGTAACTGTAGTATGTTTACATAGTCTATAAAATTTAATGAATAAAAAAATTAATGAGAGGTGTCAAGGGACACCCGGATGGAACGAAGTTCCTTTCGATTAATTAGTGAAGGAAATGTAATAAAATTTTATTTTTTTTAAGTTATAATAATATTTTTTTTATTATTAACAAATATAATGTTATATAAACTTAATCAGTAGGCTAAATTTTCGTAATAATTGGCTTGTGGTAACTGAAGTAGGAAACATATGTTTGGGATTCTAAATGTAATAATAATTAATAAATATATAATTAATTATTAATTTTTGTATTTATTATTAATAATAAATAATAATAATATTTATTATTATATATTATATTCGTAACACTGTTCAATGCGAAATAGAAATGAAAATATCTGGCTTGCTTTCTATAAGAGAGAGAGAGACAGACAGAGAAACATGCGACGCCGCACAGCTTACAATAGCTTACTATAGCAAAAAGTGTCGTGACAACTTTTCGTAAGAAATTTTTCCGTCTAGCCCCCTTTCACAACGCGCGATAAGGAACTTCGTTCCAAAACTTCGTTCCAATTAGATATTATTTAATATCTTACCAAACTGAATCCAAGATGTATCGATTAACAACCTCATCCAACTAGTTTTCACTTGATTCACAAATTGACAACACTGGCCACTTAAACACAAAAAAGTTTTGAAAATCGAACACTATTATGTCAAACTTTAGTCGTTAAAACTGTCTACATCATTTCAAAAATGGAATATTTCAAAAAAGTGTCGTGACAACTTTTCGTAAGAATTTTTTCCGTCTAGCCCCCTTTCACAACGCGCGATAAGGAACTTCGTTCCAAAAAGAAGTGCGAAGATAGGAACACTTCTTAAATGGTAGAGGCACGCTGTAGAGTTTTGTCTATATCATGAATAGGCTGACTAGACCGGGTCTTTACCAATATTTCACAAAAAACGGACTTAAACTAGCAGCTTGCTGCTGCATTTAGTGCGTGAAGTGAGATATCCGCGGCCCTCATCCTACTCACCTTGCTAATTTTAATTATCCCTTTCTTTTAAGGTCAGCAACGCGGCCATGTTTCTTTTGTTATTGTGGACGTACTTGGACGGTGGAGATCACTCATCACCAAGTGACCCACTTGCACGCCTTCTGGGATAAAAGCGTGAGCTTATGCATGTATGTATGTATTATCAATTCCTTTGCTTGAAGGTTGATAACACATTGGATTCCTACATTTAGTTAATAGACGATAGTCATTTATCATCAGTGCCTGTGGTTTAATTTATTTGGTAGTCATACAGTTGCCATCATGACATTCTTATTTAAGAAAATAACGCCCCTAGAGGATTATATTGAAAACGTATTAGCTTCATACATATTTCTCGTAGAGCAAGCACCTCTGACTTTTCTAAGTTAGGTGTGTATAATTTGTTGATTATTGCTTGCTTTAACTGTGAAGGAAACATCGTGAAGAAACCTGTATACCTGAGAAGTTCTTCATAAGAATTTCGAAGGTATGTGAAGTCTGCCAATCCGCATCAGGGAAGAAGAAAGAAAGAAAGAAAGAAAGAAAGAAAGTGTGGTGGATTAATGTTTTCAATAAAGAGGGTCCGTACTTAGCAACAGGACGTGTTTAAAGGGCTAGTATTATTTTATTTATTGTATACAAATGGCATGATAGCTATCGAAAACGCACTACAGCTGCAGGTGACCCACTCGCTTTACTTGTGTTCTGTTATAAAAGTTGATACGGTAAAATAGGATGGTTTATCTTAACTTTGTGTTAACTATGGTTAATGTATTACAGAATGTTTGTGTTATAGTAATTACACGCGTTTTAATGGCATTAATGATTTTTTTATGGGACAATGTGTAAATTTCTTTAAGCTCTCAACAGAATAAAGTACGTTATATATACGTTCATAATAATTATTAGGATTGGATAGAATTTAAATGTCTGCCTGCCTCGGTGGCGCAGTTGTAATGCGTACGCGTGACGATTAAACTAACGCTGAAGTCTCGGGTTCGATTCCCAGGTCGGGTAAAAGTGATATTGGGATTTTCTATTAAGAAATTCCCAGTATCATACCGGAGTCTGGAATTTGTGCCTGATATGGCGATAGGCTCGCCCCCTATTACATCATGGGACGAAGATACGCTCGGCGAAATGTGGGTGTACTGGTTACACCTCTGCCTACCCCTTCGGGGATTACAGATGTGAGTGCGTATAGAATTTAAATATTTCACGGGGAGGTTGTTATATTTCGAATTATTCCTATGAATTATATACCTCAATAATCAATTACCAAAATGCTGTCCGCCTGGACTTAATACCAGAAGCATTCTCTACCAGTCAACCATTGGGTGGTACGTTCACGTACGTGGTCACGTTTTCTGTAAGACAGTGATCTAACCCGATCGAGTCGGCCCATTTTTACTGTAGACAAAACTGTCTTCAGCGTGGCTCTACCATTAAAAAAGTATAGTGAGTAAATAGCATGGTGTTTGTTTATTAAGAAGCTTCTTAGTAATCAGCAGCTAGTTGGTACACACTCAATGATTCACACGAGGATATTAAGATATCGGCAATCTAGTTTACAAGGTGGTAGGTCTCTCGTATGCGGTTGGTACAACCGCTTTGCCTATTTCTGCCGCCAAACAGCAGTGTGTCAGCACTGTTGTGTTCCGGTTTAAAGGACATTGAAGCCAGTGAAATTACTGGGCATCATGAGACTTAACATATTATGTCTCGGGGTGACGAGCGCAGTGCAATGCCATGCAGTGTTTTGTAATTCAAAGTTCTGTGTGGTCTTGCTTCTGTTTATGGGCAGGCGTGGCGTTCACCATCGGGCGAGCGACCAGCTCGTTTTCGTACTCAAACTAATAACAAAAGATGTATAATGGTTTTCACCCACAACATAAGTTCACACCTTTATCCCCGAAAGGATTGACAGAGGTGCAACTAGTGCTGCATCTACGTTTCGCTCAGCTTATTTCCATCCCATGATGTGATAGGGCCGAGCCTATCGTACCGGGCACGAATTCCAATCCCCCACGATTCTTACTCATGATTTTTATAGAATCTAACAATGTATATATATGTCTGTCTGTTTGTTTACGCGTAACGCAGACCAGTCTATGCAGGGCTGAATGTTTAGTCTAGAGTTCTAGACTGTTATATAGTCGAAGATGTCCGTCAACTGTCTGTTGATATTCAGGGAAGACATTGAATTTGATTCTATTTTTGATTAATTCTCCTAGAACAGGTAGTATCTTTGAAAATATACATACGCACTGACGCCTGCAATCCCCGAAGCAGTACACCCACATTTCGCCGAGCGTATCTCCGTCCCTTATGTGATAGGGGGCGAGCCTATCGCCATACCGGGCACAAATTCCAGAGTCCGGGCTGATACTGAGCATTTTGTAATAGAAAAACCTAATACCACTTTACCCGACCCGGGCATCGAACCCGAGACCTCAGCTTTAGCCTCAATCGTAACGCGTACGCATTACAACTGCGCCACCATTATTTTGTCAATGACAATGTAGCAAAAATTATATTTTCTCACAATCATAGTTGGAACTGTATCTCATTCTCGGCAGTTTCATGTTCAGTTACTTTCGACAATCTGGTGTTCAGCTATTTCTATCTTTTAAGATGTTCATAAGCAGTGATAGCTCAGTGAGGAGTGGTAGGGACTGTCGAGACGAAAGTCGCAGGTTCGAAACCAGCTCCGAGAGCATACACCACTGACTTTTCTAAGTTACGTGTGTATTAATTGTTAATTATCACTTGCTTTAACGGTGAAGGAAACATCGTGAGGAAACCTGCATACCTGAGAAGTTCTGCCTAAGAATTTCGAAGGTATGTGAAGTCTTCCAACCCGCATTAGGCCAGCGTGGTGGACTAAGGCCTAACCCCTCTCATTCAGTAGAGGAGGCCCGTGCCCAGCAGTGGGACGTATCTAATACAGGGCTAGTATTATTATTATTATTATAAGATGTTCATCCAATTTGGCGCTAATCTTGTGGAGCGACTTGTGTACATCTTACCAGTATAGGAGTTTTATTCTTACTAGTATTGGTTTATTTATAATGTGCAGTTCTCTTTATTTTAAAAGGAGCTTCTACATTTTTAAACATTACATTTCTAAAAAAAATAAAACATTTATAAATATAAAAGTATCACCCTCCAATGGCGAGGCCTATGACCCAAGCCACCGGTGGTTAGGACCCCAGAGTGAGGAACTTCCTCACAATGCGTGCCGTGTCTAATAACACTGCTTTCTGAATCAGGTTCTTGACCCAACGACCAATTATTAATAATATTATTATTGGTTTATTGGCTTTCGGTGTTGACTGTATTATCCCAGACGGCCTCTCGCATATGGAACCTACCACCTATTGTAACATTGAAAATGTCCGAGTAAGAGTGTTTACATACCGATCCGTATCCGAGGAATTTCAATCCGAAGTAACCGTAGGTATTGTTATGTGTGGCGTACTTCCGAATTCCGAGTTCCGAAGTTTTAAATATTCCCAGTTCGGAACATAATTTCATATCCGAATTGAATGCTGTGTAGATACTAAATAAGTGTTTTGAAAGCAATTATAAATGCCATCCCGAATCCACGTGACTCACGCGGAGTCACGGGCAAAAGATAGTCATAAGAAAATAATTAATTATAACCTGTCTGTCTGTTGTCCTAACTCGTTTGAAGTTAATATTTAGAATTGGGTGGGTCGTAAATGTTAAATCGGGCCAGCCCACTCCTACTCCCGAACTTTCTATAAAATTAATCGCCTTTCTAGTCTATATAATATTCTGCAATGTTTTCGTCTTAATTCTAAAAGAAAGCAGAGCTGAATGTAAATTACAAATACGTTCTAATTGTGAAACAAACAAAGTTAAAAACTCGTAAAATTCGAGCCGTTTATTGATCAAGCAGAAATATTTATACTATTGAAGCCATGAAATTTGGTCAGATGATAGTTTGTGTAATGATATGGCGATAGGCTCGCCCCTTATCACACCATGGGACGGAGATATGCTCAGCGAAATATGGGTGTACTGGTTACACCTGGGGATTAGAGGCGTGAGGGCGTATGTATATGAAGCCATGCTGTAGACACTTTAGTCCACAGCAAGAATCTCGACTAGGTTATTACCATTATTTCACAGAAAACTCACGTGAAATAGCAGCTTGCGTTTAGTACATTTAGTAAGATTACAAAACGCCTGAACCCCCCTTTCCAATCCCCATTTATTTCCTTTAAGTATGGCAATCCATCGATTCTTCTGATGTTATAAGTGTTCATGCACGGTGGAAATCACTTACTATCAGGTGACCCGCTTCCTCGTTTACCGGCCTCTGCTATAAAAAATAAATATAAAGTTAAGCTGCATATTGTTACGAGTACCAGAGACTAATTTAATGTACTTTGAAAACTATTTCTTTTGTATCTCATTTTAAGTGAAATGTATATTTCTTATGAGAATAAAGTTCTTTAAACCGAAAAATAGTTATATCAAATCATTATCAGTCAGGTTATACTGTGTCGTGCTTACTACCGTCTATTCGCCCACGGAGGCTCTCAACTCCCTGACTATTTCTTGATAATAATAATAATACACCCAACAGTCACACACATAGCTCTGACCCCACACTAGGTAAACCTGTGTCGTGGGTATCAGGAACTACGAGGGACTTGCGGTCCCACAACACCCAGACCCGAGACCAATATTTGTGGTTCACACAAACATTTGTCTCGGTGTGGGAATCGAACCCACGGCCTCTCGCTTCGCAGCCGACTACTCGCGCTCTGCGCCACGGAGCTATCAAACATTAAATAACATTGTACAGTGCAAAATAGTCAATATATCACGAGTAATGAGGTAATGAAGACAATTGCTCTAGTGTACGGTAATTTTATGTGGGTGAAGGGCTCAGCTGGTGTATAAACATATTCGTATTGGATACAAAACGGTTTTCTGATACCAATCAAGGTAAATATCATGATGTACAGAGGGGCTAGCACGAATAACTTACGAGAACGTATTCGTATCGAAATCTTTAAAAATAAAATGAACCTTCATCATACAAATGCTATGATTTCGTTCTCGATTCGAATACTTAATCGTAAGTTGTTTGTGCTCGCCCCCCAGTACTACAATAAAGATATGTGCTTTAGAAATCTTCGGACATACATACATACGCACTGACGCCTGTAATCCTCCAAGAGGTAGGCAGAGGTGTAACCAGTATACCCACATTTCGCCGAACGTATCTCCATCCCATGATGTGATAGGGGGCGAGCCTATCGCCATACCGGGCACAGTTCCAGTCTCCAGGCTGATACTGAGCATTTCGTAATAGAAAAACCCAATACCACTTTTACCCGACCAGGGGATCGAACCCGAGACCTCAGCGTCGCCCTCAGTCGTAACGCGTACACATTACAACTGTGGTGCCAAAGCAGTCTTCGTGGTTTTGATTTAGTAAATAAAATACTAGCAATGTCCCACCTTTGAGATCTTGTCAGTTACTATGATATAGAGGGCAACGATAACCTATCATTTTTACAAGGTGGTAGGTCCCTCGTTTGCGAGAGACTGGCTGGGTTGGTACCACCGCTTTGTCTATTTCTGCCGCCAAGCAACAATGTGTAAGCACTGTTGTGTTCCGGTGTGAAGGACATTGAAGCCAGAGTAATTACTGGGCATTATGAGACTTAACACCTTATCTCTCGGGGTGACGAGCGCAGTCCAGTGTCATGCAGTGCTTTATTTAAAGTTCTGTGTGGCGTTGCTTCTGTTTATGGGCAGGCGTGGCGCTTACCATCAGGCGAGCGACCTGCTCGTCTTGTCATTCAATCTAATAAAAAAAATATCATATCATGGCATGGAAATAAGCTTGACGAAACGTGGGTGCTTCGAAAATTCAGTTTTTTATTAGCTTGAATGACGAAACTAGCAGGTCGCCTGATGTTAAGCGCCAAGCCTGCTCATAAACAGAAGCAACACCATACATAACTTTAAATTACAAAGTACTGCATGACACTGGACTGCGTTCGTCACCTCAGACATTAGTTGTTTCACGATGTGAAATTACTGGACATTATGAGACTAACAACTTATTGTGAATCCGTGTTGTGGGACCAAATATCTTTTAATTTCTTTCAGCAGATATAATTAACATTGTAGGCATCGGAATAAGATGACAAGAAAAGTAACTCAAGCAAAAAATGACCGCAACAAAACTCTGTGCAAGGGGGCGGGGTTATTAAAGTCTGTGCATAATAATCTCTAGTTGACACTTGATACGTCTAATTTTTTGCGCGGTGCAGAACGTCGTATCTCGATCTAGAAAGTTAATATTTAGACATTAACTTTTATGAAATAAAGTTGATTTTAAACGTTTATTAATTTTAGTTGCGTGTATGAATGTTACGTGTGATTTTACCTTTGCATGTGTAAGTATGTGGAGTCGTTTTTTGGCAGATTCATATGAGAGTTATCGTTCTAGTTATCCTATTGCTAGAAGTTACGTGAGACAAGTACTATTTTATTAATACCAAACGACAGTAATCATTTTAAGTCATAGTTTATTGGTTACATTTACGATATCACTGCTTTACAGACCACAACCCATGTCAGGATTCTTTATAGACCGTTCTCTAATTATAACTTAAGACAACTAGGACCGAATAGTAAACCAGCATAGCTACCGCGTAATGAACACTTGGACTATCGACTGAGCACTGATCTTAGCGAACTGGAGGCTGACCGACTGACTGCGGGCAATAGACCTCCAGTTATGGCGACAACCACTTTTATACCATTTAACTACCCTTCCACAACTATATCGCACCATTATTATTACAGTGTACCCAACGTTGCTTTCTCAGACACCCTCAATATACCAATATTAACAGAATACGCTAAAAATGTAACGATGAACACTAATTAATGACGTAAATAGCTCTTTGACATCTTAGAAACATCTGTACAACTAGTATATTTTAAGACCAAAGCGCCTATACACAAGAAAGCCAATTCTCGTAATTTTAAACGTTCAAAATATCATTCCGATTTAGTCTCAGCGTCAAGAAAGTTGCAAAATTCACCTAACATTAGCAGTAGCATTATACCGTTTTGGCTTTAGTCAACTTTTATTCTACATTCAATCTCATTACGATTTATGTTTACATTTGACGTTGATTATTGGTTTAAGAGAATGTCATTTGCAACTTTCTTGACGCTGAGACTAGATCGGAATGATATTTTGAACATTTAAAATTACGAGTATTGGCCTCCAGATATAAAAATACAGTACAGTGCATAATGCATAGATAGGCGGCGTGCATCGACAATAGTGTTAGTCAGTACTGAGTACTCAACGTGGTGACTAGTGGGGTATTATTAGACTAATGGCAACGGTCCACGGTTCACGAACTTATTTATAATAGGTTGATACTGCATCGGTGTTCTGTTATTGTTAGTTTTTATCGATCAACAGACTTTAATAAAGTTTCCTTAGTCCAGAAATAAAAACTATAAAATGGCTGAAGTGAAAATTTCAGAATCGAGTCATCCTTTTTTTTTCTATTTATTTAAGGGACTTTTACGCTTAGCGTATGCCAGAGTCATCCTTATCTACACTAATATTACAAAGAGGAAAGATTTGTATGTAACGAATAAACTTAAAAACTACTAGACCGATTTCAAAAATTCTTTTGCCGTTAGAAAGCTACATCACTGAGTAACAGAAGTTATATTTATGAAAAAAAAAATTGAAATCCTTAGAAATCCCTACTAAAACCAACCCAAGGTGTAAAAAGAATATTATAAAGGTGAAACTAATATAACTCTATCTGCCTGTTACGTTTTAAAGGCTAAATGGCTCTACGGATTTAAATGAAATTTGGTAGGAGATACGAGTTTAATCATGATAGAAAGTTGGAAGTTTCGTGAAGCCCAAAAAGGAAGACCAATGAGAGAACTACTCAAAGTCCACCTATTCTCTCCAGGAAGCGAGATGAGGCAACGTGACTTCGAAATTTGAACGGCGCATTCGCCTCTTCTCGTCTTCTCTTGCCTCGCTTCTGTCTCCCCCCACTAGGTGTCAGATTGTTGGTCCGAGTTAAAACAGTCATTTTCGCGCGGAAGAAGATACGTGACGAGCGGATCAAATGAAAAAAAAATGAGGATGTTGAGGACTCTCTTGCAGCCTCTGCTCGCCATAGCTCGTGCAATAGACACGCTGGCAAGAGTGTGGAGCCGGGGTCAATAGTGACAATTCCCATAGCATAGAAAACGACTGAATATATAGGTCTCAAGGGAGATAATTTTCGACATTTCCAGAAGCTTTATTGACATGAAAGTATTGATTATAAACTCAAGAGATAATAATTAATTAATAACACGTCTGTAACCCCAAAAGCGTAGGCAGAAAACAACTAGTACAATCAAGGTTCGACGAGCATATGTCCGGCCCAACATATGATAGGCGCATTTCCAATCTAAGACAACCCATGTAAACTTAAATCACAAATTGTCATTGCCATACCTTGGTCCCAAGATTTCATTGGTTCCTCAGCCTATATCCGCTGCCACTGGATCGAAGAGAATTAATGATAGAAAAGTCCATAAGTCTATATCGATCTTAGTCCTATAGAAATGTTGTATTTACATCTTGTTGATATCCGGCAGATATCCTTTAAGGCCCTCGCAGATTATCAGCGCCAAGTAGATTCTTCCACTAGGCAAATGCTGAACCTGTGGCCTTTTTGGCCAACTTGAGACACAGACAGTCGTGGACGAGTGACGGGTAGGTATGCTTATATGCAACTATGATTATTGTTCTTTTGTTTTTTGTATCTTGCTTTATGTTGCCTACATACTGGGAAATCGACCTAATAATTCTACTCTATTCTGTCTTGTATAAATTTACCATTATGTTTTCCGCAGCTGGTCTCAAGTTTTGGCTAAATAGAGTGCTTTCTTTCTTTCTTTCTTTCTATAGAGGTGATTACAGCACGCGTACAATACCACCGCGGATCGACAAAGATATGTCCGTACATCGACACCGAGTTTTATTTAGTCTACAATATAGGCGATATGCACAGATAGTTCGCGATGGTTTGAGATATTTATTTCGTACGCGTTTTATTTATGTTCGCATCACATCCAGTGCAAATACTTAGAAACAGTTCGTTTTCGGTTTACATGATGTTTCAACGGTTTATCATGTGATCTGGTTCAAGGCCAGTCAAGTTGTTGCATTTTTGTGGAAATACTTCTACTCATTAGGAATATAAATTATATATTAGTCATGTACACTGTGCTTCTACACGGCATGGGTCTCCTCTAATAAGGAAACGTTAGGCCGTCGTCCACCACGTTGGCCTACTGCTCATTGGCAGTGTTCACATACCTTCGAAATTCCTATTGGAAAGTCAACTTTAGTCATGATGGTTTCTTTCACCGTTTAAGTGAGCGATGATTAAAAAACCAAAATGGGTATCAAACACTTATAAATTCTAGGATTCAGAGATCGAATCTGTGACATCCATCTGGGCAGTCCATTTCACTCTCGTATGTTGGTAAAAAATTATTAGTAAAAAATATTTTCATTCCATTTAAAGTGTAAGTTTCTATATTCTCTATCGACCCATAAAGTCTTCTTTACATTATAATTAATATTGACAGTTGACATTATATTTGGACTTCACTGAACATAACATCAGGGCCAGTTTCATTTTTCCGTGCCAGAATAAAAAAATATAAGAGCCTGGTCGACCAGCAAGTGAAACTGAGTTTTAGGGCTCGCTGATAACGCCGTTTATCATTGCAAAACCGACGTGCCTAGCTCTTTAATCATACAAGCTATAGCACTAGACTGTTTGACTCAAACCACCAGTCAATGCATTAAACCGCAGCATTATGTCATTGTCCTGGGACACACGTCTTATACACGGATAAACGTCGCAAAAACTGGAAACAACCTTTTTTTTATAAAGCAAAAGCCAGTAAACGAGCAATTTTGTCATCTGATGATAAAGTACCTCCGCTGCCCATGGAAACCTACAAAACCAAAACAATTATGAGTGCGTGTTCAACCTTGAAAGAAAGGGATATGTGGGAAAGAGGCCTCCCGCTAGGATAGTTGGGCCACCGAAAATCTCTATCACCGTACGAAACTTAACAATAAGCACACTTTACGTCAGTTTTCTGTGAGACCGTGGTAATACCCAATAGAGACGGCCCATTCATCCTCAATCCTGGAATACAGAACAATATCAACACCCTGCTGGTGAAAGCCCCATATGCATCCAAAAATAATATTCAGTATTAGTTTATATGAACTCCTGGAAACAGCTAGCGTGTCCCGCCCACGTATTCGTGAGTGATCGCCCGACGACTGATCAAAGTGCCCATGCGTAATGCTCTACGTAGGTATCTATTGAAACGCCACGTGGCCGCTTCATTCTTAACAACTTTACTATCTATCTGGAAGATTCTGCTAGGTTTCATGGCAGGGCGTCAAATATTTTGTAGGCCGATAACTTTGATCTAGGTATTCTTTCTACATGGTGTTATCCCGGATTTTTGCTAGGGTCCGCCTTCTTGTACCATAGATTTGACGGTAATTGGGGTGCCCTGCCGCACCGTCTGATCTCCACAACCCACCACCGGAACCAGGTTTCGCCAGTACCTCGTCCGTTAGTCAGCAGAGCGTACCACGACCAGGTGAATTTTACTTTAGGCCTAAGATGTTGGTAGGCCATTTACACTTCGATCTAGGTATTAGAGTTCTAAATTGTAAAAAATAATAAATGTCCTCGAATCAAAAAAACTCAAAAATCCCGACTCGAAAACGAACTAAGAACCTTAAAAGTGTACAGGTACGAAGTATCTACATCATGAAGCTATTCAAAATAAGCCCTCGATTTAATTCCCTACATCGATTTTAAAATAAATTTATACATTGGCCTCGGTGGCGCAGGTTACGACTGAGGCTGACTATGAGGTCTCGGGTTCGACCCGGGTCGGGTAAGTGATATCGGGTTTTTCTATTACGAAATGCTCAGTATCAGCCCGGAGTCTGGAATTGTGCCCGGTATGGCGATAGGCTCGCCCCCTATCACATCATGGTACGGAGATACGCACGGCGATATGTGGGTGTACTGGTTACACCTCTGCCTACCTCTTCGGGGATTACAGGCGGGAGTGCGAATGTATGTATGTAATTGAATCGTTCGAATCATAAGTGCCTACAAAAACTATTTCATTGGATATATTTTTGCATTGTCTCACGATACATTTACATTGAATGTTTCATTAACTACTTTGTCATTAAGTGTTAATCATACCATGAAATAATTGACATTGAACGAGAGGACTACAATGACTTGGTTTAATTATTACGCTTTTCTGCAACATTATCCGCATGTAACTCATTTACTTAGAAAGTCTAAGCGCCTAATATATCATTACTAGCTTTTGCTCGCGGCTCCGCCCGCGCGTGAAGTAATATAGCCTATAGCCTTCCTCAATAAATGGGCTATCTAACACTGAAAGAATTTTTCAAATCGGACCAGTAGTTCCTGAGATTACCGCGTTCAACCAAACCAACAAACTCTTTTGCTTTATAATCTTATATATAAAATTCTCGTGTCACAATGTTCGTTCCCATACTCCCTCCGAAACGGCTGGACCGATTTGTATGACATTTTGTGTGCATATCGGGTAGGTCTGAGAATCGACCAACATCTTTTTTTCATCCCCCTAAATGTTAAGGGTGGTCCACCCTTTTTTTTTTTTAAGCCATTTTTTTTTTAGCCAATAATCAACGTCAAATGTGAACATAGACCGTAATGAGATAGAATGTAGAATATAAGTTGACTGAAGCCAAAACGGTATAATGCTACTGCTAATGCTAGGTGCATTTGACGTTGATTATTGGTTTAAGAGAATGCCATTTGCAACTTTCTTGACGCTGAGACTAGATCGGAATGATATTTTGAACATTTAAAATTACGAGAATTGGCCTCCAGGTCAATAAAAATCACAAAAATCTGTGAATAGATACTCAGTGACGGCCGATAACACGGACCAAACAAAAAGTGATGCGCCACGCTTCACCGCGTCAACTATCGATTTCGTTCGTCGACCACCGCGTTACACAAAAACCATCGACCTGTCATCCGGCCGCGGCCCCGGGTGAGACAATGCTTTCATTAATAGTAGTAATGGATGCTTAGCGTTAAATTGTTGATTTAGAATATGCTACTTAAATTTCGTTGCTAGAACCTCAGAACCGATTAAAAGTATTGTTCAGCTCAAACACAACACATTGTTGTACGTTTGTATTCACATAAGGATGATCATTCATGGTCGATGAAATAATTGACGTGCACTTTGATATGAGGATTAAAGTTATAGTTCAACACAATATTATAATCATTCTTAGGTTTAAATAACAAATGCCCCCATCATTCAAGCACGTAATCTTGGCCTCCACACAAATATGCCATACATCCATAAATTATTAAAATTTACAAGAACTTTGATACTTTAACAACAGCCTATATACAAGCACAGAAGAAATACATTTTACTTTCGATAATATCATTGGTTTATTTTATTTTTATATCTTATTTGTTACCAACAGATCCAAAATCTACTTTATCGTATAATTGATTAGTGCCAATTAATGCACTATTGATTCTTGTTTATCTGTTATCACTTGAAATATGTGTTTAAATAAATACGATTATAAATAAAAATGTTTAGAGTAATGCTTCCGATACAAAACGTTTTATTTGTTTGTACTAGTGTTTATTGGCATATTTATCGTTAAGTCTTATAGAATGGGCAGTTATATCTTTATCAGATTCATTGACTTTAATTTATTATATTACGTAATGTAATCGTTTATTTACCTTTAGATTTGACAAGTCATGAACTTCCCGCTTAAAATTGATTCTGTGTCATAGTTTGCACAATTCAATTACATACCCAATGGATACAGCTGAAATCAAATGACATAATTAATCGAAATCTAAATCAATTTTATTTTTTACCATCGTAAAGGCCATTCCATGACACTTCCAGACCAATAATTAGAAAGAAGCAAGGAAACAATTAGCTACAAAGAATCATGGGCGAGTTGCCGACTTTAAAGGAAAGAGATTGGTAAGGGATGGGGTTCGTGCCTCCGGATATCTCACTCACCGTACGAAACGCAACAGCAAACCAGTGACTTTATGTCGACTTTCTGCGAGACAGTGGTAACGACCCGCTCGAGCCGGCCCACTGTCTACAGCGTCGCTCTGCCATTAAAAAATCTACTAAACTAAACTTATCATTTATTTATTTATCTAAACTTATCACTAATCATCGACGCTGTTGGACCAGACAGGCAGGTGACGCCAAATGCACTTACTTATATAATTACCAATGAGTTTTTGATAAGTTGAACGTCGATTAAGCTCGGCCATTAACAGCGGCTGGCGGGTGGTAATTAGTGCCGGCCGGGTGGCTCACGGTCGCGCGCTTCCGGTCGTGCGAAAAAACGTCCGCGCAGTCACAACAAACTGTAGTGATGTGATGCGATACTGATTACCGAAACTCAGTTCGATGCATAATTGATTAATTGAGTATTGTTTTATAGCTTGCCTCGGTGGTGCGTACGCGTTACGATTGAGGTCAACGCTGAGGTCTCGCGTTCGATGCGCGGGTTGGGTAAAGTGGTATTGGGTTTTTCTATTACGAAATGCTTAGTATCAGCCCGGAGTCTGGAATTTGTGCCCGGTATTGCGATAGGCTCGCCCTCTATCACATAAGGGACGGAAATACGCTCGGCAAAATCTGGGTGTACAGGTTACACCTCTGCGTACCCCTTCGGGGATTACAGGCGTGAGTGCGTATGTATATGTTTTATAGAACTTGTAAAAAGAGCGCAAAAGTCCCACCATGAACTTTCATAGTAGTAGTACATCAATGGTTATAAGAAACTAGACGTGTCACCTAATATACTCGTATTGTAAAAATAAATATTGTAACCAATATTTATGAGCTTTCGAATTAAAATTTATTTAAGTGAGTTCTTGTTCGTTTATCCCGAACTGCACATATTTTTAAATATTATAACTACTTATATAATACATAAAACTATTTGATTTCAATTGTTTCCAGTAACGTGCACTTAATTTTTCAGATAGCCTTTATTTTGATAGAAAAACTTCTTTGCTCCAGTAGAAAAAGCAAGACTGTATATGAATATTAGAGAGTATTTTATTAATTACACAGTCAGCATGGAAAAACATCGGATTTATTCTAACAAATAATTTTGTAATTAATTCTATGTTTATAGTTTATTTTAATAACTAAATCAGATACCAACGAGTAATGTTAGAGCTCGTGCGTACTATTTAGTTTAAATTATAGTTAATTTAATAAATATTAACAATTGTATGTTAATTAGTTTATAACAATGTTAAATTGCGTTATTTCCATCTTTGGAATTATATTACGATAAATTGAAATAATAAGTAATTACTGGGTTGTAGCTAAAATTAGACTCGTAGCTATATGATTGAAGGTTACGTAGTGATGGATGGCTGACTTAGGAATCGCAATTTTAATTTGATATAATTTAAGTCTGAATAACATACGCACTCATACGCACTCACGCCTGTAATCCCCGAAGGGGTAGGCAGAGGTGTAGCCAGTACACCCACATTTCGCCGAGCGTATCTCCGTCCCTTATGTGATAGGGGGCGAGCCTATCGCCATACCGGGCACAAATTCCAGACTCCGGGCTAATACTGAGCATTTCGTAATAGAAAAACCCAATACCACTTTACCCGACCTGGGGATCGAACCCGAGACCTCAGCGTTGGCCTCAATCGTAACGCGTACACATTACAACTGAGCCACCGAGGCAATCAAGTCAAGTCTGAATAAATATTCTATATAAATATCTGACAGCCTCCGTGGCGCAGTGGGCGAGTAGCCGGCTGCGAAGCGAGAGGCCGTGGGTTCGATTCCCACACCGAGACAAATGCTTGTCTGATCCACAAATATTTGATTCGGGTCTGGGTGTTGTGGGACCGCAAGTCCCTCACAGTTTCTGATACCCACGATACAGGGTTAACCTAGTGTGGGGTCAGGACTATGTGTGTGACTGTTGGGTGTATTTTTTTTTTATATATAAGCATAGATCCACAGTCTAGCCAAATACGTTGAAAGATTTGTCGTTGATACGACTGAGCTTAATTTACTATCTAGGTTAAAAAAACAGCCAAGTGCGAGTCGTATTCGCTCATCGAGGGTTGCTCATACACATACTCTTAACTATGTACTTTTATTATATTTTAGTACATACTATCATAATAAATAACTTCATATTCTATGAGGATTTCAGCCGGCTACCTATTAAACCAGTTTAAAAGATAGAACCCATTGTAGACAGAACATACACACAGAAAGAGACGGCGTTAGCTTAGTAATAGGGTTCCATACCATTCCGTACCATATGAAAGTGTTAGTCTTAGTATCAATATTGTAAATCAGTTTTGAAAAGAGCAACGTTAGAGTTTCTTGTCTGTTCTTCTCTAGCGAAACAGCATTCCGAACTGGCGGTAGAGTTAAAATTTGACAGAATCTAAATGATGTATAACATTTTATGGATTCAATAAATAATTTGAATTTTGAATTAGTATTAGCAGTCATTGTCGGTAGCACATTTACCTACTATCTATGTACTTGCCGGTAAAATTAACAATTTTTAAAAATCATGTTTATTTGTAAACAAAGATGAATAATATTGACCTTTGCTTACGTATTTTTTTTTCTTAATCTCTATCTTTTCAGATTTAGAACTTGACTGAAACGGTCCGTCTAGGAATATTAATGATTGTTGACGTTTTGTTTACGCGAACAAAAACTGCTAATGTTCGGGTATAATTAAAATTGTTTTATACCTTTTTGCATTCTTCAGTGTCACGTGTACGTTTGTTTGGAAATATTTTACAAATGTTTAATATTGTGAATGTTTCTGTACACAGTGGTGGCCTTGATTGTAAATTATTGTGTATTAGAAATTTAACCCAAGAATTTATAGCCAATTATTTCCCGTAGGAATTTGAACTGGTGGTATATTAGGGAGCAATTAAACATTATTGTAATAAATCATTATTAAGCGGCGAAAGCCTAGCGTTAGAGTTCGCGGATTTGAAGCCAGCCTCCAGAGTTCGCATCTCTGACTTTTTGTAGTTACATGTGCAATGTGTATTCACTGTTGTATGTTTTGTTTTGAATATGGAAAAAAAAAACATCATGAGAAAACCTGTAAACCTGAGTATACTCCATAGGTATTTCGAAAGTATGTGAAGTCTACCAACACGCGTTAAGTCTGCGTGGTGGACTAGTAGTCCCTCTTATTAAGACGTTTCTACACAACCATGGGATAGTGTTAATACAGGACCATTAAAAAAAAACTTACGTAAAGAAATTACATTGCATAAACTACATCAACTTTTCACATGAAGCCCCTGAGCAAGGCCAAATACCGCAAATAGTTCCGCAGTGAGTAAGTGTTAATATGTTTGTAGATAATCTATAGAACTTTCTATTTTAATTCTGGCCTCGGCAAAGGTCACGACCTATAGTTGGCATAATAGCCGGTTAATTAAACGGATTAAATCATTCGGAAATCTTCATTAATGTTTTATACAATGAACGATGAGACGTGTAGGCTACTCGCTTGATGATACGCGTGATGTCCAATAATAAACAGCAGTAATACCGCTTTAAGCTGTTATGATACAAACTCTCCATAATACCCAGTAGTTGTACTAATCATACTAATATTATAAATGTGAATGTAAGTTTGTTTGTTACGCTTTCACGCGAAAACTACTTAACCGATCATCATGAAACTTTGTACACATATTCTTGGAGGTATAAGAAGTAACATATTATATACATACATTTTATGAAAAAAAATATCTATTTGTTTGTTACGCCTTCACGCCTAAATCACTGAAGCCATTTTGATGAATTTTGATGTAGAGATAGATGAGAGGTTACAGGCTACGTTTTATTTCGGAAAAGTCTATTCACGCGTGCGGATCCGCGGGTAAATGCCAGTAATTAATAATTCTTAGAAATTGTACGAAGCGATTGCCTGTAATAAATTGTATTTATAATTGTTAGGTGTCTTTCCTTTGAAAAGTGGTGAATCAATTTCAGTGATTAATATTTTGGCGCCACGTCAAGTTTGAATTGTTTTTGCGTTCAACGTTGAGTTTACAATAGCTACGGTTAGATTGATAGTAGAGAATGAAACACAAAATATTTTAGTATATGTTTATGAAACTATTTCAGAAAACGTATCAAACAAAAGCTTTATACTTTCATACAAGCAATAAACTGATCACACTATTATTTGTGAAAAACTTTTGCAAATTTATCAATAAACTTGATATAAACATTTTTAAATAGTGTAAGGTGTACAGGAAATTATATGATTATCTTTTTTGCTAGCTTGAGTACCTATTACACTGGCTTTATTAACTTGAATGACGAAATGAGCAGATCGCTTACCTAATGGTGATCGTTATGCCTGCCTATAAACAAAAGCAACACCACACAAAACCCACTGCATGGCACTGGAGTTTGTACTATGTCATGCCGAGACATAAGATATTAACCCTCATAATCCCTGAAATTTCACCGGCTTCAACTCGTCTACCTTCCAAATGATTTCATAGTAAAAGAAACAACACATTAAAATATAAACAACGATTAAAAAAGTTATAAATAAAGATATAATCTGCTACATAAACAAATTTATGAAACCACTTGAGATATATTAAATTAATTAAAAGCAAACGCTATCGACATAACACTTCATCTCGCAATTACATTAATCCGTCATCATTCGACATAACAATCCACTCGAGTGGTATCGACAGTCGATATCGGCGCGCGCACATCACTACAGCTCGATAAAATTGATGACTGAAATCTCCGAACGGGTGTTGAATCATTGTTTGTCATTAAGATTAATTCCATTAAGACGTTCTGTTTTCGAATATGGTTTATGCGCTACGTTTTGTTCATGCAAACTATTTAGATTTTTGGTTATAAATGAATTCGAAGTTTAAATTTGTTACTGAAAAAATTGATTCCACAGAAGTAAATACGAGCTGAACTTTTGGTGTGGGTGACAATACAATCTAGTGTACTTAGTGGGTTGAACTCCTTTTTCCCGTACTTAGGTTGTAAAATATCGGGCCATTGTGAAGTTTATGCCGGCTAGGAATCTAGCCAGCCTAACTCCGACCAGAAGCGCATGGTCCTCCTGGTGTCTCCACAGGCTTCTCGGAGTGACCTCAGTGTGTTGAGGATTTCAGTCCATTGTGTAGCCACCTTCACCTAGTGTACCTCTACTTAGTTATGTAGTGTTTAATAAGAGGCGCCACTCCACAGGTACAAATAGAGTTACAGATAAAGAATAAAGATAATGTCCCAGGAAATATGATCAAGCGGAAGGCCAGGCGTAGAGCAGCCTTGTGCCTATCCGATTCAGCCTTTTATGATTTTCTGCCTTAGCTGACGTTATTGGCTATAGTGACGTGGTTAGGTACTTAAGAGAAGTGCGTTTTTGTCTTTTCCTAATATACCTAAAAAGTCGCTGTATCTGTGACAATAAAACATTTTGTAACGACAGCTTAAACTAGCCCGTTTTAAAATAATATATGTATATACATACATACATAATACGCACTCATGCCTGTAATCCTCGAAGGGGTAGGCAGAGGTGTAACTAGTACACCCACATCTCGCCGAGCGTACCTCCGTCCCACGATGTGATAGGGGGCGAGCCTATCGCCATACCGGGCACAAATTCCAGACTCCGGGCTGATACTGAGCATTCCGTAATAGAAAAACCCAAATACCACTTTACCAGACCCTGTGATCGAACCCGAGACCTCGGCGTTAGCCTCAATCGTAACGCGTACGCATTACAACAGCGCCATCGAGGCAGTGAATATATATGTATGGATATAATATTGAGCTTTGCACAAATCCGAGAATCACACGTGGGAATCAGTCCAGACTTCAAAGTAACAAAGTCACATATGTTTCAGATCCGGATCTCGGGGTTTTTGACATTTACTAACGTAAAAAAAAACACACCTCCCGGATATTATATAACAGATGCTTTAATCCTTAATATAATAGAATAATAATCAAATATCAGTATCTATGGTGTACGGTGTATGGTGTAAGCCGATGGATGCAGGCCGCTTCCAACAGGTCGGTCTGGAAGGCATTAGGGGAGGCCTATGTTCAGCAGTGGACGTTTTGTGGCTGATGATGATGATGATGGTGTACCGGCAGCGAAACCGATAAGATCCTGAGTTTGGTGCCTGATGGTACACCTACTCTAAAACAATACTTCTAAGTAAAGAGTCGATTTAGTTTACAGCACGAATGGCTTCTCGGCCGGGTGTTACCGGGGTTATTATTGTCTCACAGAAAACTGCTTAAGTAACAGCTTGCTATTTTGTATCGTACGCTGAGTGAGATTTCCGGAGGCCCAATTTCCCCTTCTCATCGCAACGCATGCATGTTTTTTTGGTATTTTGGAGAACAGTAAAGTTGACTGCCTCGTTACGACTAAGGTTTACGCTGAGGTCTCGGGTTCGATCCCCGGGTCGGGTGAAAGTGATATTGGGTTTTTCCACCACGAAATGCTCAGTATCAGTCTGGAATTGTGCCCGGTACGGCGATAGGCTCGCCCTCTTTCACATCATGGGACGGAGATACGCTCGGCGAAATGTGGGTGAATTGGTAACACCTCTGCAAACCCCGTCGAGGATTACAGGTGTGATTGTATATGTAAAGTTACCGCTAGTCGGTATTTTTTCACATAATCTAGAGGGTACGAGTAATTAAGGGATTAATTAGTAAAGGTAGGGGAAATTGGGCCCCCGGATATCTCACTCCTACAAAACGCAACAGTAAGCTGCTACTTTACGTCGGTTGTCTGTGAGACTGTGGTAACAATCTGGTTGACAGCCTATTCATGCTGTAGACAAAATCAATCTACCAACAGCGTGGCTCTGCCACTTAATCCCACTACTATTATGTTACTATAACTAAGTTTGGAAGTGTGTGAGTTTGTTAGTCAATCACACTTTAACAGCGGAACCGTTGGGTGAATTTGTCACACAGGTAGCACTGCACTGTACTTACAGTCATGTCCAGTGTGTCACTTTCGCGTGTCAGAATAAAAAAAATGAAGTCATATGAAACCGCGCGCATAGTTTCCATTACAAATTGGAAATGAGCAGCAGTGAGTTACAGAAAACGAACTCCGCACGACACGAATTTGTTTCACAGTGTGTCCTTGCTTTAAGATTTTCGGTTTCCAGCATTTAACTAATGTGCTTAAATATTCGACGTTATACAACACCATTAGGCAATTTAGAATATTTTAATGGCCACTTTTTAATAACATTAAATCAAATTAAGATAAAAGTATAATTAAGTTATAAGTAGTGAAGATAGTTATCATCTAAAGTGTAAACTTTAATTTAATTTTATAGAAATATCTGTGGGAAGCATTTTTTCGGGAATCTTGCGAACAATTATTTACTGAAAGAAAAAATATAAAATTAAGAAATATACAAAAACTCTATAATGTGTATTATAATAGTTTGTGGAAATTAAAATGGTAATATAATGTTCAAATTCACAAAAAAATATCAAACGAAGCGCCATACATTTAGTACTCATTCAAAAATTTTGCACAATAGGGGGTTAAGAACCTTTTATCGTTCATTCGCGTGTATTTTTTTCAATAAACTCAATGTAATAGTAATGTTTTATAAACAAAAAGTCTTTTAAGTTGAAATAACAATTAGATGTGGCGATTGACTAAGATTAACTTAGAAAAGACGGAGGTGCATGCGCTTCGGGCTGGTTTCGAACCTGCGATCTTCGTCTCGGCAGTCCGTACAACTCCCCGCTGAGCGATTGTTGCATTGTGATATTAGATTTAACCATCGAAATAAGATAACTAGAACGATAACTCTCATATGAATCTGCCAAAAAATACGTTTCCACTTACTTACACATGCAAAGGTAACATCACACGTAACACTCATACACGCGACAAAAATTAATGAACGTTCATAATCAACTTTATTTCATAAAAGTTAATGTGTAAATATTAAATTTCTAAATCGAGATACGACGTTCTGCACCGCGCAAAAAAATAAACGTATCAAGTGTCAACTAGAGATGATTATGCACAGACTTTTATAGCCCCGCCCCCTTGCACAGACTTTTGGTGGGGTGATTTGTTTGCTTGAGTTACGCTTCTTGTCATCTTATTTCGATAGATATAATGTATTATTTCAACAAATCATGATTTTTTTTACTTCGTGAGCGCAGTTTCTTCAGATGTTATTGAATAATCGAATTCACTCTCTCATCAGAGCATACGCACTCATACGCACTCACGCCTGTAATCCCCGAAGGGGTAGGCAGAGGCACACCTCTGCCTACCTACTAATGTGGGTGTACTAGTTACAACTAGTACACCCACATTTCGCCGAGCGTATCTCTGTCCCATGATGTGATAGGGGGCGAGCCTATCGCCATACCGGGCACAAATTCCAGACTCCGGGTTGATACTGAACTCTTCGTAATAGAAAAACCCAACATCACTTTTACCCGACCCGGGGATCGAACCCGAGACCTCAGCGTCAGCCTTAGTCGTAACGCGTACGCATTACAACTGAGCCACCGAGGCAGTATTATATAGGCAGTATATTCATCACAGAATTGTTATTGTAATAAAAGTGACAACGTTAATAAATCTCGATTTAGTATAAACTAAATTCCGTAGTGCAAGTATGCGTTATGCGATCATTTGTACTTGAATCATCAGGAGATAAGCAAAGTAAACGTTATTAAAATGATGTATCAAGTGTCCATACACAGTGTAGTAAATGTGTAGTACAGTGACACTTACGACTATGATCTGTGTATAATAGTAGACGGCTCAATAAACAAAATTTAAAACTCATATCGAAATCAAAACAATAGCGACTATTAGCGAGAAAATGATTGACCCGTAAAAAATGCCTTTAAAGATGGGCATCGATAAATTGCCACTGCGATGGCAAAGATACATCGATAGCATGGTTGATTACTTTAACCATAGAAATTTTTTTTTTTTAATGCAGAACGGCAAATTCATATGTATTGACCTATAAAGATATAATGATATAAGTCTACATCAAACGCAGAGTCAATAATTATGTTAAAAACATTAGACTAATAACATTAATGTACAAGAAATGTGAAATAGTTTACATTTATTAGTTTTATTATTAGTTTAAGTTATGCGTTATTTAAATACGGAAAGCTTAATTAATTGTAATTCTAATTATAGTTTTGTAAACCAAATATAATTTATTTAAAGTGTATAATAAAATTAAAACACACACACATTTTTGTGTAATAAAACTTGATACTAGCAGCCAATCCTGTGTCCGTATTTCAAGGCTTAACGGCTGTTGGTATTTCATAATTACCCAAAACTGACAAATCGGCTCAGGGCAACAATTTGCCTTTTTACTCTCAAAATTAGATTTTATTACATCCCGGATAGTATAGTGTATATTTTTCACGAAGGCGCACTTCGACGCATACTACTTCAGCCCGCCCTATACATTGGGTGAGACATGGTACGAATTCCTACAAAAGTGTGAAAGGTTGTCTTGTCGTTTCGCATAGTTCCGTAGGTATACTCGTTATATTATCTTGCGAGAAACGGGTCGCTCCATGAGATATACCACGAACTCTCGTTGTACGTACACTTGCTAGTACTAGTGCGTATAGCTACGTGCTATGGTAAAACACGCAAACTCTTCTTCATGAAATTCGTAAAGTACACATTCATTTTTATAGTTTTATTCTATTTAGATTTTGCTGACGGCTTCACCCGTGTGTAGTCTTTTGTCCGATCTAAAATATCCTGCGTAGCGAGTCAATGAGGCTCTCCAATATTCCTCTAATACGTCAAGCCAGCGTTTTTTAGTCCATCCACGGGATTGTAACCCTGATACGATAACAAGATATGTAATAGTATAATATCCATTGGCACTTTGCATTTCTGAGTCTAAGCTTTCTAAAAAGCACCTCTGTGCTTAATCGCTACTAAATAAATATATATTTATAGCTAAAGCGCCAGCTTTGCTGTCAGGTGAAGCTGTAACAGCAATATGAGCCATTCCAAAAAATAAAATTGAAATAATGTCTGCAACTCGTTACAAAGCCTCTTTCAAAGTTGTGCACGCACGCACTCACGCCTGTAATCTCCGAAGGGGTAGGCAGAGGTGTAACCAGTACACCCACATTTCGCCGAGCGTATCTCCGTCCCATGATGTGATAGGGGGCGAGCCTATCGGCATACCGGGCACAAATTTCAGACTCCGGATTGGTACTGACTTTTCGTAATAGAAAACCCAATATCACTTTTACCCGACCCGAGGATTGAACCCAAGATTGCATACGCATTACAACTGCGACACCGAGGCAGTCCGAAGTCAGTCAGTTCAAAGTTGTGGTACTGTCATTATCCACACATTGTACATTAGGTGTCATATGAAATGAATGTGTTGTGAACTTTAGATCTGGACGTTTTAATTTCCTGTCTGTCGCATGTCTAGACTGTGCATGTTTATAATAACATGCTTTCTACCTTAATAACAATACACACGTATTCTGCCAACTGTTATACCCTAAGAAATATGCTGAGGTACAAATTGCAGAGCCATTTCCGGCCGGTATCTATCGCCGATTCAGTCATAAATGTTGTTTAGTTGAGGGCAGGTTATGAGCAAGTGGGTCATGTGATGCTAAATGGTAAACAATACCAAAAATGTCATGGGCGCTTTGCCGACCCTAAAGGAAAGGGATAATTAAGGGATTGGGAAGAGAAGGGGGATTTGAGCCTCAAATTTAAATTTCAATTTCAATTTTCTCAATTTCCTCCCCACTCACCGTACGAAATGCAGCAGCAAGCGGCTACTTTACGTTGATTTTCTGTGAGACAGTGGTAACGACCCGGACGAGCCGGCCGGTGGGTGTAATTATTTATTTATTTACATAAATTCGCGAAACTTGGTTCTGCGGGTTGTGGGGGTCCAAGTGGTAGAGTCACGCTGCAGACAGTTTTGTCTACAGCATGAATGTGCCGGCCGTCCGGGAAATAAAGACAAGAAAACCGATTCCAATTATAACTTCTTATTTCTTTAATATATAAAATTAAGCAAAACTAAATTATGTATTAGATCCCCTCAAAAACTGGCATAAGTGATGTATAATTCATGAAGCATTATTATAAAATATATACGCACTCACGCCTGTAATCCCCGAAGGGGTAGGCAGAGGTGTAACATGTACACCCACATTTCGCCGAGCGTATCTCCGTCCCACGATGTGATAGGGGGCGAGCCTATCGCCATACCGGGCACAAATTCCAGACTCCGGGCTCATACTGAGCATTTCATAATAGAAAAACCCAATATCACTTTACCCGACCCGGGGATCGAACCCGAGACCTCAGCGTTGGCCTCAATTGTAACGCGTACGCATTACAACTGCGCCACCGAGGCAGTCATATTATATAATATCATTATGTCAATACGCTTTTGAGGTGAAAAAATACATAGAACACATAAATAAATTTAACTAAATACCTACTTCCTACCTTTTCTGACCTAATTACTTCTTCAAAAGAACTATAACGCAAAAAATCTTTATTTACTCGCGTTGTTTCAATGAAATTGTTTTTTAAACGGCGCTTTCTAATTATACCCAGTAGATAGGCCAAGGATGCCCACCGTGTGTGCCAATAGAGATGTGTTGGTGACACGAATCATCACGGAATCAGGACGCCCGAAGCATGGTGATAAGTTTTTTTGGATCCTGTGGTAGTTTTAAAACACGTGCCGTTTCGGTAATGCCTATGGTCCATATCGACCCATAAAACAGAAGAAAAATAATAATAATACTTAACAATTAATATTATAAAAATATTGTAAAATTTATAGTCGACCAGTGTATTTTGACGACGCTATGTATGTTATGTATACATTAGTTGATATGATTTCTATACATAAGTTTCTTTATTTTGTACTGACTTGTCATAAGCGCCATTCTAATTGCCTACATTATGAATAAAACTATTTCATTTCATTTCATTTCATTAGTATATGCTCATGAGATAGCTCGGGTACGAGATAGAAAACTTTATCGATATCGACAATTTTTTAATTCAATGACGAGACGAGCAGGTGATTGCAAGACAAGACTGCTCATAAACAATAACACCACGTACAACTTTGAATGGCATAGCACTGAATGCCACTGCACTGCGCTCATAGTTCCAAGATGTTAACTCGCATAATGCCTAGTAATTACACAGGATTCAATCAGTATGGATAAAGTAGAGAAAATAACACTTTCAACCTCTCTGTAGTATTTTGTCTATGAATCCTAACATGAGGAAGTAATTTTAATAATTTTACCCGAGATATTTGTCGTCTTATCTTATCCCTCTCGCTCGCGAGATATGTGATGCATATGCTAAGCCCCTAAATGGTAGAAGGCAAGTTAACTCCAAACAGAACAAAATCTAATCCCGGGCAACTGACCTAAAACTCAGTCACAAATTCTGATTTCCCGACCTGGAAATAAGAACATACGCACTCACGCCTGTAACCCTCGAAGGGGTAGGCAGAGGTGTAACCAGTACACCTACATTTCGCCGAGCGTATCTCCGTCCCTCGATGTGATAGGGGGCGAGCCTATCGCCATACCGGGCACAAATCCCAGACTCCGGGCTGATACTGAGCATTTCGAAACAGAAAAACCCAATACCACTTGACTCGGGGATTGAACCCGAGACCTCAGCGTTAGCTTAATCGTAATGCGTACGCATTACAACTGCGCCACCGAGGCAGTTTAAATAAATAAGAAATAATCAATTTATTGGTAAAGGACAACTTTACACGTCTTTTGTCTACAATTAAACAAAATTTTAACGAACTTCATATTCCATTCTTATATACAACAATAACCTACCCACCAGTACCTACTTAACAATTATTTAATGTATAAAATCGTCAAAATCATAGAATTCTCTCAATCAGCCAGGATTTTAATTTAGTCTTAGACATTTTTTTTTTTTTTTATTAGTTTGAATGACGAGACGAGCAGGTCGCTCGCCTGATGGTAAGCGCCACGCCTGCTCATAAACAGAAGCAACGCCACACAGAACTTTAAATAACAAAGCACTGTATGACACTGGACTGCGCTCGTCACCCCGAGACATAAGGTGTTAGGTCTCATAATGCCCAGTAATTTCACTGGCTTCAATGTCCTTCAAACCGGAACACAACAGTGCTTACACACTGTTGCTTGGCGGCAGAAATAGACAGAGCGGTGGTACCAACCCAGCCGGCCTCTCGCAAACGAGGGACCTACCACCTTATATTGATAGAAGCTTCCAATATATGTTCTGGCACACGGTTAATACCTGGGCAATACAATACAATAAGTTGATGAATACTATTTTACCTCGACCCTATTATTTATAAATTAGAGACGGTTTTTAAAAGCAACAAGAAATTATAACAAGTGTGGGTCCATGGGAAACTTGGCAGTAGACAATAGGGCGGCTCTTCGCACTAGTTATCTGTTAATTAACTTACTTAGCTTAGTACCTGCTGCGCTATGGTGCGCGTTTTCACGCTGCCTTTTATTGAACGCATGTTAAAAAAAAACTTTTAGTTATGATAATAAATTGTAACTTTGTAAAGCAAATGTTATAAAAGATGACGTAATATTGATAGATGAAAAACATTCATACTGCCGCACGCAGAGACGTGAATTAACTAATAATAAATAATAATACTAGCCCTGTATTATACACGTCCAACTGCTGGGCACGGGCCTCCTCTACTGAATGAGAGGGGTTAGGCCTTAGTCCACCAAGCTGGCCTAATGCGGGTTGGCAGACTTCACGTACCTTCGAAATTATTATGCAGAACTTCTCAGGTATGCAGGTTTCCTCACGATGTTACCTTCACCGTTAAAGAAAGTGATAATTAACAATTCATTCACACATACTCGTAACTTAGAAACGTCAGAGGTGTATGCTCTTGAGGCTGGTTTCGAACCTGCGACTTTGTCTCGACAGTCCGTACCACTCGCCACATAGCTATCACTGCTTGAATTAACTTTAATTGCCATTAAATGAACCAGCGCATGCTTTGCGCCATTTTCGTGACGACCTCATTTAATTTAAGTTTAGATTCATCCAAATTTATTTATATAAACTTTTTTGAACCTTATAAAGTGCGGCTTCTCACTTAGAGCAATCGTGTTATATGGAGTCGTCGCCAAACTTCTGTTTGGTGTTATCAGGTCATTGTTATCAGGCCGTGGTCCGGCTTCCTACTTAGACGCTCCATTTCACCTGGTCTTGAGAATCCTCTGAGGAGATACGATTAGCGCCCTTATATGTTTCTCTAGTAAAGCCAACGCTTTTTGGCCGCTACTCTTCTTCCACCTACCCTTATCCCACTCGCAGTGGGGTCGACGCAACATGCTTTTTAATACATGTTACAGAAAGATTTGGCTTGTAGTTTTTACGATCGGCCGCCTGCCTGACATCAACCCCTCTGGGGAATAGTAATAATGAGTTTTTTGGCCGCCACTGCTATATGGGAACTTAATCGTAGAAAAAGTTACAGGTAGGCTAGATAATAGGTGGTAGATCCCTTACATGCGACAGGACGTCTGGGTTGGTACCACTGCTTTGTTTATTTCTGCCGCCAAGCAGTACTGTGTATGTTATGTTTAAGTTTGAAGGACATTGAATCCAGTGAAATTACTGGGCATTATGAGACTTATATTTCAGTGTGACGAACGCAGTCCACTGCCATGCATTGCTTTGTAATTCAAAGCAATGTGTGTCTATTTATGGGCAAGCGTGGCTCTTACCAGGCGAGAGACCTGCTCGATTTGTCATTTAATCGCTGCCCGGGTAGTTTACCGGTAAACGACTTTGACAAGCAGAATACAACCTTATTGACACTCAATCTGCCCTCCAAATTTGAGATTTAAATATATAATTAATAAAAGCTATTATGCCATAAAAATATCACTGACGTTTAGAGAATCTACCATAGAATAATATCGTACCGCAGGCCTGTACCGGCTACTAATAAAAAAAGCTGCAGCAATCTAAAGAAATTTAAATGTTTCTTCGCTCATCAGTCCGTCATAATCGTTTTAATATGTACAATGCTATCAAATATATAGATTATATTTATATGATATCAGTAATAACGAGGCAATAGTAACTTATTAATTAAGAGCCACTTACTTGGTTAATTGAGCGCGTTTTATTATCCATAATAAGCCAATGTTTGCATGAGAGAGTGGGCGGGGTCTCACCTGCCACACCTGTCCATAATATAATAGTAAATTTAAATCAGAAGTAGCGTAGCTTTTTTATTAGACTGAATGACGTAACGAGCTCTTTGCTCGCTCGATGGCAAGCGCCACGCCTGCCCATAAATAGAAGCAATGACCATTCAGAACATTGAATTTAAAAAGCTAACAATGAAATTAACCCATTTTGAATCGGTGCTTTAAACAGTTTGTTTATTAAAGAGTTTTTATTTTACTACTTTTAGTGAATGCATGATTAAAATAATTTTCTTCAAATTTGTATAGGACCAACGGTGAGATATATACTCTCAAAAACAAACAAATATATACGCGTCGAAATGTATAATAGTATAATAATACCAGCCCTGTATTATATACGTCCCACTGCTGGGCACGGGCCTCCTCTACTGAATGAGAGGGGTTAGGCCTTAGTCTACCACACTGGCCTAATGTGGGTTGGCAGACTTCACATACCTTCGAAATTCTTATGAAGAACTTCTCAGGTATGCAGGTTTCCTCACAATGTTTTTCCTTCACCGTTAAAGCAAGTGATAATTAACAATTAATATACACATAACTTAGAAAAGTTAGAGGTGTATGCACTTGGGGCTGGTTTCGAACCTGCAACTTTCGTCTCGACAGTCCATACCACTCCCCGATGAGCTATCACTGTCCAAATGAGAATGAAAAATAAAAAGAATCCTTCATTTTGTTCATACATACATATACGTACACACGCCTGTACACCCCGAAGGGGTAGGCAGAGGTGTAACTACTACACGCACATTTTGTCGAACTTATTTCCGTTCCATGATGTAATAGGGGGCGAGCATATCGCCATATCGGACACAATTCCAGACTCCGGGTTGATACTAAGCATTTTATGATAGAAAAACCCAATAAAACTTTACCCGACCCGGAGATAGAACCGGAGACTTCAGAACGGCAGTCGTACCGCGTACGCATTACAACTGCGCCACGCCTTAGTTAAAATTAGCAAATACATGAGTGTATTCGTATATCTTTACGGTCTAATGCCTAAATTGCTGGACAGGTTTCAATTACATGGCATCTGGCAATCCTCCAGTAGGTACTACCTGAGAGCCTCCGTGGCACAGTGGCAAGTAGCCGGCTGCGAAGCGAGAGGTAGTGGGTTCGATTCCCGTACAGAGACAAATATTTGTGTGGTCCACAACAGTCACACAATTAGTCCTGACCCCACACTAGGTTAACCTGTTTTAATTGTTTATAGGTTAACTATAATTACGGATACAGATTATACTAAGGTATCCCGGATGAAACTAAGATAGATATTCCGAGAGTCTATGTTAAATTACTCAGAAGTTTGTTCGCTCGAACAAGCCCAACGAGTCCGGTAAACTGTAGAATTCGCCCGCGCCAACTGGCGCACGCCGCAGGGCGCAGCTGCAAGCGCATCTGCCGCGCGTGCTCTAAAAAAAATATAGACCTTCTAATTAGAGAGGGTATATTCCCAACTCTACCGAATCCGAATCCGAAATACAATTAAAATAATACTAGCCCTGTTTTACACACGTCCCACTGCTGGGCACAGACCTCCTCTACTGAATGAGAGGGGTTAGGCATTAGTCCACCACGCTGGCCTAATGCGGGTTGGCAGACTTCACGTACCTTTGAAATTCTAATGAAGAACTTCTCAGGTATCCAAGTTTCGACTGACCACTGATCTTAATAAACTGGAGACTGTCCGACCAACTGTGGGCATCAGACCTCCAGTTATGGCGACAACCTCTTTTATGCCATTTAACTACACTTCCCAAACTATATCGCACCATTATTATTACAGTGTACCCAACGTTGCTTTCTCAGACACCCTCAATATACCAATATTAAGAGAATACGCTAACAAACAATAAAGTAGTATGTTCCAATATATGATACTAAACTAGCCAGCAGCGTACAAAATAAACGTATGGAGTTAGTTTGGGGCCGCGGTCGGCACTCGGCGGGTGTGCGTTGTAAAACAATAACATGCCCCGGCAATAAGGAATATTTACCAAACGGCGGGTAACGCGATAGCCACTCGCCTCCCATTTGTGTGTGAAAACATGTAATGTCTCAATCTGAGTGTGCAAGCTATGGGAAAAGGAAAAGAAACACTGTACGGTTAGCATAAAAAATCTTTATCGTTTCGATTATTTCAGATTTTTGTTCTCCAGAAAAAACTATGTCTGTTATACCATTGGACAAGATTTTACCCTATAACACACACGAATAAGCTCACGCCGATGTCTTCCAATGGGTAGGCTGAGGTGCAATTAAGCATTTCGCCGAGTTTATTTCCGCTCTATGAGATTGGGAGTGAGCCTATCGTCATATCGGGTACGAATTTCAATCCCGGGCATCTTATTTGATTTTTCGAATCGAAATCTCAAACACCAAGTTGTAATTGACACACCCAACACACATAGTTCTGACTGCACAATAGGTTAACCTGCATTGTGGGTATCAGGATCTATAAAGAACTTAGTGTCCCACAACATCCCGACCAGAAGCGAATATTTGTTGATCACACAAACATTTGTCTCGGTATGCGAATAGAATCTACGGCCTCTCGTTTCATTTACAAACTAGTCTTTGCTCGCGGATCTGCCCGCGTGAACGGCCTTTTCCGGGATAAAAGTAGCCTATGTCACCCGAGGATAGTGTAGCTTCCCAACAGTGAAAGAATTTTGCAAATCAGCTCAATAGTTTCGAAGCCTATTCAATGCAAACAAATAATCAAATATTTCCTCTTTATAATATTATTATATAATATAAACGACAATCAAACACTAACAAATAAATAATAATCAATAATTAAAGTGTTCTTATGCTGACGGTACGCGTCTCGCCGTCTCGCGCGCGCTATTTCTAGCGCCGCCCGCCCAGACAAGTTTATTGACACGACCTGACGTTCTCTATGTACCCGGATTTACCACTTCGCCCCACTCGCCACTGAACCCCAGCTTTACCACTTACCTTTATTTGGAGTTAGTTTCACAATGTCCAAATAAATGTTAGTTTAAATAAAATACAAATTATCAACTCACTGCCTTGGTGCCAGCTGTAATGCGTACGCGTTACGACTGCTGTATTGAGGTCTCGAATTCGATCCCCGGGTCGGGGAAAAGATATTGGGGATTTATAACATGAAATGCTTAGTATCAGCCTGGAGTCTGGAATTGTTGTGTATGGCGAAATGCCCGTCCCTATTACATCATGACACAATAAGCTCGGCGAAATGTGGGTGTACTGTGTGGTGTACACAAATATTTGTTACGGGTCTGGGTGTTGTGGGACCGCAAGTCCCTCGTAGTTCCTGATACCAACGAGACAGGTTCACCTTGTGTGGGGTCAGGACTATGTGTGTGACTGTTGGGTTTATTATTTACTGTTGTAATAATAGATTTTAGGTAACCTATCGATTAAGATATTTAAAAATGTCGAGTCAAATAGAACAAATAGTCAGTCTTAGTGCAGTGATGTAATTATTTTATATGTAAGGTATTTCTATGGGCCATAGTTGCCAGATAATAAATGATTTTATTATTATTATAAATAGCCTATTGTATACAACTGCCTCGGTGGCGCAGTTGTAATGCGTACGCGTTACGATTAAGCTAACGCTGAGGTCTCGGGTTCGATCCCCGGGTCGGGTAAAGTGGTATTGAGGTTTTCTATTACGAAATGCTCAGTATCATTCCGGAGTCTGGAATTTGTACCCGGTATGGCGATAGGCTCGCCCCCTATCACATAAGGGACGGAGATACGCTCGGCGAAATGTGGGTGTACTAGTTACACGTGTGCCTACCCCTTCGAGAAATACAGACGTGAGTGCGTATGTATGTATGTATGTATATTGTATACAAATCAATCGTGTCGCTGTCATCACGCTTTGTTGTCTCTTGTGTCGGTCGAGGACCTCAAAACAAATGGTAGCGCGTCGCAAAGTCCTATCTCGGGGGCATACCTCAACTCGTACCTATACAATTGTATCCAAATTGGACGCTTCATGTGTCGCGGTTTCTAGTCTCGGTCGCGTACCCCAAAACATGCCTTAAGCCATTGGAAATAGTGTTTCCAATCAATCGCCATCGTCGTTTTTGTGAGCCAAAATAGATATAGAGCTACAAATTATTTTAAACTGTATGACTCTTTGTTTCATATAAATCAGAAGGCCAATTCTCGTAATTTTAAACTTTCAAATATCATTCCGATCTAGTCTCAGCGTCAAGAAAGTTGCAAATGGCATTCTCTTAAACTAATAATCAACGTCAAATGTGAACATAAATCGTAATGAGATTGAATGTAGAATAAAAGTTGACTGAAGCCAAAACGGTATAATGCTACTGCTAATACTAGGTGCATTTGACGTTGATTATTGGTTTAAGAGAATGCCATTTGCAACTTTCTTGACGCTGAGACTAGATCGGAATGATATTTTGAACGTTTAAAATTACGAGAATTGGACTTCTGTATTTCAAAGCAATTTCTGGAATGATTTAAGTAAAATAAATAACGTGGATTTGAAGATTACGCGAACTCTCTCAATTCCCAATATCAATCCCACGTACGTTTTAAACTTAATAATCCAGAATACCGTCATTTTTCTGAAAATCCGGCGTCATCACAGTATAAATAAGAAAAAATCAGGTCACACACGCGTACTGTCGGGCGGAACGGTTTTAAATTTTTAATAATTAATTCCGCTGCGGCACTTAATTTCTCATTTCAAATTCGTCGATGTAAACAATTTATTTTCTTTCTTTTCCTGTCCAATAACTGTCGCAATACAGGATAAGGATTGGCGGTAAAAAATCATCATGATGTCTTGGTTTTTAAGGTTCGTTTGTGAATGACACAATATTTATACATAGTTGGTTTTAGACGAGCATAATAATTACGAATACCAAGATTATATGATTGATATCGTTTTCAGACTGATCTAAAGTTAGTGAGTAGGTTGTAGTAAATATTTCGTAAATATATCTTTAAAATATATCATTTACAATATAAAAAAATTATATACAACGTGTATATTATATGGTGTTGATACAGAAAGGTATGGTAAAATTTAAGCAACGTATAGTATACGATATAAATATTTAATTCCCCGTAATACCAAATCAGATAGCATTGCTAGAACTTAAATAAAGCTTTTTGTTTTTAACGATATTCGACTTGCAACTTTGGCCTATTTTGAATATAAACTGCTTAGCTTTTTTCTTGTTATTCTCGGTCACGCACTTCACTTATTATAAAAGGATGTAATCGTTCTGAGTAAACGAGTGTTTAAAATAAGCGTGAAATTTTAGGATATCTAGAGTTTATTAAGATCAGATACATAAACACTCACTGTCAGGTGAAAATGAATAATGAAAATGAAAAACTCTTTATTTAATTATAGAAAGATACAAAACTATGTATGTAACTACACTTGAAATTATCATAACCACATCTTTCTGTACACGTTGTATATGCATGGAAAATTGACATGAGCAAATACAGTACGGAGACAAATGTTCGTGTAATCCATAAGTATTTGTTTGATGTCGCGATCACCACGAGACAACATAGTATTACTTTTTTACACAAATTATAGATATATGCCCATGCCTGTATCCTTGAAAGACTAGGCAGTAGTGTAACTAATGCATTCAAGGCTCGCCAAGCTTATTGCCGTCCGTTGATGTAATAGAGAACAACCTATCGCCACCATATAAGATAGTAACTCTAATCTCAATCAATTAATGTGTGGTTTTTCGAATCGAAACCTCAAACACAAATTGTGATTAACTTATTTAATTATACACAACAATAAACTTATGTTATCTTTCTTATTAAAAGTAATTACGAATTAGTCGTGTGTTAATTAGGCTATGCATATGCATTACTACATTACTAGACTAAACTGGTCGTACATAAGCGATATACTCGTATAACATGCTTAATAATTTTCCTCTTAACTAAGTACATGCTACATACAATTAAAACGTATAGAATTTCATTTGGGTATAACCATGTCCATAATATCGAACTGTATTCATTCAATATACCCACCAAATTGTAATCAGCTGTATAGTTGCCGAAACAAAAACATACATTCAAACGAAGATAACTCGACTTCACTAGCTTTAATTCCGACCCCTATAATCCCCAGTCTAGCCAAACGTTTATAAATTCATAATTACCTATTAAATATGCAAACATTGCGTGATGATAAACAACCAGTAACCCGTGACGTTCACGACACGTAATTCTAATATTTTCCCGCTAGATATATTGAAAGTGTATTCTCGTCTGAAAATACATTGACGGAGACAAAAAAAAATCGGTGGCTCTAAATATAAAACGTCTGGAGTTGTGACCGAGACGGTATTTAACGGAATATGCACTCGGCATTTGGTATTTTACTCACGGAATATAAGTGGAATGATATTTTGAGTTTTACTTCATATTGGGTAGTTTAATTAGTCTGAGTTTTTGCTATGCATTCTTATGTTTCTTCGTTATAATCTGCAAGTTTAGGTAAACATTTTGGTTATTTAAGTCCATATTATACAGAACCACTGGCGATGATATCAAGTAATTATGATTTTAAGACAGGCTGATTAGATTTATTACAGAGAGAGATTAATTACAGAGTTCAAAAGATTCTTCTATAGTTCTGGTTTGTAGACACATAATATATAATTTTCATTATTTCCATATCATGAAGCACGTCTACCGAGACTACCGAAGTATTTAAAATCCGCTTAATAGATAACTAAATGACACTAAAAGTTCGCGGATGTATCAAAGTTCATAATTATAAATATTTAAATACGTAATATTAAATTAGATTTACATGTTTTTATATTTGATGTATTTAAAATTTAGAAGCGCAACATTATAGCGTGGGTATAACATAAAATAATTTGACCGTCAAAATAAAACACAGTTTTATTTGAACACAAATTACAACATAAAATAAAATATGGCCGCTGGCATTGGCAGTAATTCCGTAACGCCCAGGTAACGCCATTTGGCATTAATGTTTACAAACGCTTTTTATTTGTTTACGCTAACACTTTTTCCGGCGAATGTACTGCGCGGTGACTTCAGATTTTTATTATTCGCATTTATTGGGTTGAGCTTGGATAAGATTACAGTGTATTTTTAATAAATAGTTCGCGAGGTAATCCTTATGACGTTGTTTTGACAGTGGAATTGGATACTACTCACATTAAAGTGTGCGGTATATAAATGAATAGGAAATGCCGTTGCGATTGCGTCTCCATTAGATTTTCAGGAATATGCTATGATACAAACCAGTAAATCTATCATCTATATTTGTCTATTTGCCGCGAAGCAACAGTGTGTAATCACAGTTGTGTTCCGATTTGTAGGACATTGAAGCCATTCAAATTACTGGGCAATAAGAGACTTAACATCTAATGTAGTAAAGTGCCACGCAGTGCTTTGTAATTCAAAGTTAGTTAGTTGTGTGTGATTCTATTATGGACAGGCGTGTCACTTACCATCAGGCGAGCGACCTGCTCGTCCCGTAATTCAAGCTTATAAAAAGACAGATAAATGGAGAACGCATTGCCGTCATCGAGGAACACAATTTATCTTGACGGTCGACATTATATATGGTGCAGTCCAACTCAACTTTGTACTCAACACCAGGCAAGTGTCATTTTGCCGTACTAGAATAAAAAAGTGCTCTCTATTCAAGGCCCGTAATGATGATTTACGGAGCTGAAACGTGGATACAGACAGCGGACTGGTCCACAAGTTCAAAGCCCACTTAGCGTGCTATGAAGCGAACAATGTTTGGAATTTCACTGATAGAATTCGGAATGAAGTCATCCGCCAGAGAACCAAAGTCATCGATATTGCTCGCAAAATTAGCACGCTGAAGTGGAAGTGGGCCGGTCATGTCTGTAGACAGACAGATGGTCTGTGGAGCAGACATGTGCTGGAGTGGAGACCACGCTTGGGCAGACATAGTGTAGGACGGCCTGCACGTGGAGCGACGACTTGACAAAAATGGTGGGTAGCCGATGGATGCGGGCTGACCAAGACCAGAATGGTTGCCGCTCACTTAGAGAGGCTTATATCCAAAATGATGATGATTCAAAATACAATACCAAAGCCAAATAAGGACCCTAAAACCCCCAAAAATCACCCTCTAACAATACATCCATTACGTATACTGTTCCTGGTATAAATCAACGATAAACCCAACTACTCTTTGATCTATTGTTTATTATAATATTCATAGATTTCTGCAGTTTATTTTTATACATGTTTAACCCACATTTCTCACTATACAAGTGATTCATTCACGCTGAATCGGTCCGATGATAACTAAACCACAATTGTTTATTCAAAAACATGGAAAAATATACGTTCGAGAAATGTGATAAAGCAGCGTATTGTTACCGGCCTTTTTTATACAACTCAGTTACGAGACGAACATTTCGCTCGTCTGATAGTAAGCGCCACGCCTGCACATAACAATAACACCACCACTTAGAACTTTGAATTACAAAGCTGGTTTCTTATGGCCGTTCCCTATATTCTATCTATTGACAGATTTGCTTACTGTCAATAGTGTTTTGACAGATCTTCCATACAAAATGTGTCAAAATTTTACTGCCGGTAAGCAAATCTGTCGATAGACAGAATGTTGGGAACGACCATTAGCCTATGCCACCTGCCACTAGACCAATAAGGCGATTGAATCAATTTTTATTGTATAGTAATTAACTATGCTTGATTACTACCATCTGTAATTCAACAATTTACAATTATATTCTTCTTTCTTCCTAGCATTACCTTCCACATTCTCGTGCCAAAGATTTAACTGTATTTGGTATTATGTGGGGAGACCCGCCGTCTGACCTCCATAACCCGCAACGGGAACCAAGTTTAGCCAATGCTTCGTTGGTTAGTCAGCAGACTGTATTTACCACGTGCAAGTGAGGTTGGCTTTGGACCTAAGATTTTGTATGTATAATAATCAACGTCAAATGTGAACATAGATCGTAATGAGATTGAATGTAGAATAAAAGTTGACTGAAGCCAAAACGGTATAATGCTACTGCTAATGGTAGGTTCATTTGACGTTGATTATTGGTTTAAGAGAATGCAATTTGCAACTTTCTTGACGCTGAGACTAGATCGGAATGATATTTTGAACATTTAAAATTACGAGAATTGGCCTCCTGTTTTATAATTGTCTGGGCACGCGATGCTCTACACGGTTGTAACAAACTATGGGGTAGCTCTTAATGAGGAATCGAAATTATCTACTTTTGGAGTAGTGTTTTTTGGCTACGATAATTTTAACCAATTAACGTCATTTTTAACCCCTGACAAAGAGAGGGGTCTTTGACCCTTTTGTATTTGTGCATCATAACATCTAAACAAATGAGCCGATTTAAATGCAGTGTTAAAGTTTGAAAGCTGGATTAACCGAGATGGTTCTTAGATAAGTAAGAAGAAAATCTGATCTACTATTGATACTGATCTAATATTTAAAAGTTACCAATATATTTCTAATCGATGTTAAGGGTTTAATATATAAGATATTACATCCCACAACACTAGAAGAATCATGTATGCGTTACTATTTTTTAAATAAAGAATTGGGGATTGGGAAGGGGAGGCGGATTTAGACCTCCGGAAATCTCATTCGCCGTGCGAAATGCAACAGTAAGATGCTTTTACACGTCAGTTTACTGTGAGATAGTGGTACCGAGCCGGCCCCTATATGTCGTAGCCGAAACTGCCTACAGCGTGGTTCTTATTTGTATTAGGCCTTTTCGTCTGTTCATGACATAGTGACTGAGATATATCGTTTTGGTGGATATAAAAACGAACGCGAGAGCGACGTAATCGATTGCAGGCTTGACAAGAGAAATTGGTGGTGATTGGTGCCGAATCGCCTTGTGTCTTACCAGCAAGTACTTCGAACCAGACTTCATCAAATTTGCGTCAAGTTACGCTACAAGTTTGCGCCATTCTGTGCATTTTTCCGCCAGCTTTTCCCACGGGGCGCTACCACCTATAAAATACTATCTTCTGCTCACAGCTAATGTGGTGGGGTAATGTTTTTGCTTGAGTTACGTTTCTTTTCATATTATTTCGATGGATATAGGATTGTTGGCAGACATTCCTCTTTATCGGCTATTTCGAGGGTAGCCGAGAATGTAATGCCGGGTAGTTGGAAATAATAGCCGTGCAAGTAGTAAATAAGTTGTACGCCTGGTGGGGGGGACAGTTGCTTTATAAGAGAGAGCTCCGTCATTGGGAGCTGAGTATTTAGGGCTGGAGTGCCTACAAGCATTCGCCCGAAAGTCCGGTGTCGCTGACTAAAGCCGACTCACGGTCAGGCTATCAGCAAGCGTCCAAACAAAAAAAAATGGGAGCTGAGTACTGTGAGTGTTGCGGTACTGTGAGTACTGTGAGTTCTGCGAGTACTGTGAGTGCTGCGAGTACTGCGAGTACTGCGTGTACCGCGAGTACCGCGAGTGCTGTCAGTTCTCTGGGTTCTGCGTGTTCTTGGTTCTCGGAAATCAGTCACCAGTCTCGAATACATTACTACGTGGTTACGCTGGCTCAGTTGAACGTATTGTTGCCTAGGAGCATTCAGTTCATTCAGAGTGCTCATGGGTAATAGTTCTAACAGGATATTTTCGGTTACACTACGGAACCCTTCCTGTGCGTGGTTCACACACTTGGCCGCTCTTTTACTTTATATTTCATAAAGCACGTTGTATAATTGGGTCGCACCTCGCGGTTAAAATGTCGGTCAGTATTATACCACTTTACGTATAATTCAGTTGATGTAAACAACATTTTAGCATTACCAACACGCGAGAATGTTTATGCAAACTGCTCACGATATGCAATTGAAAACCGTGTGTTCTCGCACCGTTTCTGACATAAACATTCAATATGGACTTATATGAAAAACAATTAGTGGAAATTAAACTTGAAAGATTGAGAAGCGATGGGCTAAGGAGAGTCGCCGCATATACTACTTATTTGTGTAACCTTGAGCGACAACCTAACTAATATTGCTTTTTTTTGTGCTATATGTATGTATGTAATCTACCACATACTTGACAAGAGAAATTGGCGGTGTTGGGTGCCGAGTCGCCTTAATATCGTTCTCTTACCAGCAAGTACTCTGAACCATATATATAGTATATACCAGTATATTGTATATTTTATTCCTATTCGAATAAATAAATAAATGCGACTGCCTCGGTGGCGCAGTTGTAATGCGTACGCGTTACGGCTAACGCTGACGCTGGTCGCTGAGTTATCTGGTTCAATCCCCGGGTCGGGTAAAAGTGATATTGGGTTTTTCTATTACGAAAAGCTCAGTATCAGCCCGGAGTCTGGAATTTGTGCCCGGTATGGCGATAGGCTCGCCACCTATCACATCATGGGACGGAGATACGCTCGGCGAAATGTGGTTGTACTCGTTACACCTCTGCCTACCCATTCGGGGATTACAAGCGTGTTGTGTATGTATCACAGGTAGTGTTCCGGGTTTCAATTGATCGACCTGGAATTTGAATTCAGGAACTCAGCCCTAATACGTTTTACTGGATTAACGCCCGGTTTCTGAAAGGCTGATCAAACCAACATTCAACTAACAGAACTTTGATTTGACATCAAATCAATTCGAGGTGCTGATATGTTATTTTACGAGTGGTAGAGCCACGCTGTAGACAATTTTGTCTACAGCATGAATGGGCCGGCTCGTCCGGGTCGTTACCACTGTCTCACAGAAAACCGGCGTAAAGTAACAGCTTGCTGCTGCGTTTCGTACGGTGAGTGAGATATCCGGAGGCCCAAATCCCCCTCCCCTTCCCAATCCCTTATTATCCCTTTCCTTTAAGGTCGGCAACGCGCCCATAATTCTTTTGTATTGTGGGCGTACATGGGCGGTGGAGATCGCTTACCATCAGGTGACCCACTTGCTCGTTTGCCAGCCTATACTATAAAAAAAAATGTTATTTAGTGAAAACAATTATAATATTTGATCTCTCTTTAGTACCGTTTGGCATACGATTTTTCATATTAATTTGAAAGTAATGTTAGCTAACATGTATGTCAAATCAAAGGTGTTGATCACGCTTCTAGCAACTCAATTTCGACTTGACATGAGATTTGACATTTGATTAGTTAATTTAACATTGATCAGCCTTTCAGAAATCAGGCGTAAGTGTTTTACGCGATTGAGGTCACTATGATGTTATATGTCGGCTAAAAGACGACACTATTAAAAAACTCAATATCATAAAATTTTCACCGAATTCCCCTGTCACTGAAAAGTCGCACGAACTAAAACAGATTAACTAAATATTTTAATATATTCTCTAGTGTAATAAAATACATGAGATCTGCATGATTTATGCACACATAATGCACCCACTATATTCACGTAATGTATGGCGCGGAAGAATCGTAAAGAAGATCATCGGATCTGGATGTCTTGCCAAAAGGGTGAAAGGTTTCATAGTTGGATATACATAATAATTAAAAATATTTAAAAGTTTTCACGATTTAGATATGCACTCACGCCTGTAATTCCCGAGGGGGTAGGCAGAGGTGTAACCAGTACACCCATTTTTCGCCGAGCGTATCTTTTTTTTGTAGCATAGGCCGGCAAACGAACAAGTGAGTCACCTGATGGTAAGTGATCTCCGCCACCCATGTATGCCCACAATACCAAAAGAATTATGGGCGCGTTGCTTAAAGGAAAGGGATAATTAAGGAATTGGGAAGGGGAGGGGGATTTGGGACTCCGGATATTTCACTCGCCGTACGAAACGCAGCAGCACGAAATCTCGTGCGTTCGCGTCACCGACATGCTTATAGCAGTATCTTATCTGTAGGTATACAGCTGACGTATTGTGCAACATTAGTGCTGTGTATATCTTATAAGTGAAATTGAATGGATTTAGTGAAAAGTTCAATGTGTATATACTGTGCATTGTTGAAATAGTGTTTTTCTTTGATTATTATTTGAATCGTTTAATTGTATAATCATTGTGCAGTACAATAGTGAGTACCTACTAAAAACCATATAAACATGCATATAATTGTTGCTCGGAGTGTCAATAGATGTGAAAACCAGATTGATGTTGATAACTTTAATTCACACATTATGAAATTTCAAATTTTAATACTAAAAGTTCTAAGTTTTCACTTCTATCGGAAGTCTCCACAACTGCCAATTTTTTTGTTGCTTTTATTTATTTGGACAACCAGTAGTTGTTACATTAATACTTACTTCTGAAAAAAAAAACACTGTATATTAAATTCAAATGCACAACATTTTAAGGTGTCACAACATGCATATAAAGTACCACCGGTATTTTAAACTTGTTTAATCGAGATTTTTCTTATCTATTTGAAGAAATTCTATTCAGTTGTTTTTCTAAATCTCTGAAGAATGATCGCGGGGTTTTGAGTAGGTATAACAGCATTGGGATCTTTTTGGTTTACCCGACCCAGCGGTCGTTTACAAAACTGGGCAAGAAGGCTGGTGAGTCCGGAATAACCATCCCCCTTCCCCTGGGGCTGGGAAGATATCCGTAATCAGTATTTTCCACGCCGGAAAAAAGAGGTTTGATGGTTAGTTTATTCGAATGGGAAACGAACAAAATACGTCATTAAATAAATGCAGAGTGTCAACAACAGTGCCCTACACCCCGCTCAGAGCACGTTGCCAAACTTATTACAACTAAAATCGTTAGCTGTACACATCACTGAGTCACGACGGTGTGCCCCTGATTTTTATAGCCTAACGTATTTAAAAATATTTCTCTAGTACAATATTTGCTGTTACTATCTACAACTCTGCTGAGGTGAGCAATGACTCATGCGTGATGAAAGTCTAGATCCGTTGGTAAATAATCACATCTCAAAGTCTAGTTACGAGAAATACTTGATTGAGAAGATTTAACAGATACATACACTGTTTCGTATTAAGATTTTTAGTGGATATCCGAAACCTGATTTTGGTTTGATAACATTCAATGGGACAAAATATATATTTTTTTACACACTTCATACATTTTTTTTTTATTATTATTATTTTAATTTAAAAGAATAATAAAAAGACAGCGATAGCTTAGCGGACAGAGTGATACGGTCTGCCGAGATGAAAATTACAGGTTCGAAACGAATTCCAAGAGCTCGAACCTCTGACCTTATACGAGTTACGTTATTGTGTATTAGTTATCACTTGTTTTAATGATGAATGAAACATCGTGAGGAAACCTGAATACCTGAAGTTTCTCTACAAGGATTTCGAAGATATGTGATGTCTGCCAACACGCATTAGGTCAGCGTGGTGGATTAAGGGCTACCCCCTCTCATTAATAGAGAAGGTGCGTGCACCGAAGTGGGATAATACAATTCTGGCTAAGATTATAAGAATTATTATTAAAACGCATTAACGAAAATGATATATCTGTGAATTAATCTGTTAAATTTTCCAATTTACAAATTATAAATGAATGTGTTTTATTTTTATTAGCTTGAGTGACGAAACTAGTAAGTCGTTCGCTTGGAGGCCAATTCCCGTAATTTGAAATGTTCAAAATATCATTCCGATCTAGCCTCAACGTCAAGAAAGTTGCAAATGGCATTCTCTTAAACCAATAATCAACGTCAAATGCACCTAACATTAGCAGTAGCATTATACCGTTTTGGCTTCAGTCAACTTTTATTCTACATTCAATCTCATTACGATTTATGTTCACATTGCCAATCAAAACATGTTTTGAGGTACGCGACCGAGACTAGAAACCGCGACACATGAAGCGTCCAATTTGGATACAATTGTATGGGTACGAGTTGAGGTATGCCCCCGAGATAGGACTTTGCGACGCGCTACCATTTCGGAATGATATTTTGAACATTTAAAATTACGAGGACTGGCCTTCTGATAGTAAGCGTCACGCCTGCCCATAAACAAAAGCAACACCACACATAACTTTTAATTACGAACCACTGCATGGCATTGGACTGCGCTCGTCACCCCGAGACATAAGATGTTAAGTGTCATAATGTCAGCAGTTAAAAGATTTTTTGTCTTTTGCTAAGAATTTAATCCATTTTTCTCCTATGACGCAAGCAACAATATCACAGATATTACAAAAAGTTGTCACGCGGCTTCGTAAATTATATTTTTAACAAAACTTTTACTGTAACAATAAAATTATAATGTACGTCTATCCCGATATAACTAGGTGATAGGTCCCACCGCTTTATCTATTTCTGCCCCCCGTAGCAGTGTATAAACAATGTCGTGTTCTGGTTTGAAAGACATTGCCCCAGGAAAATTACAGGCCACTGTCTCAGGGTTACGAGCGAAGTGCGCTGCAGTACCTACTTTGTAATTCAAAGTTCTGAGTGGAGTTGCCTTTGTCTATGGCCAGGCAAGTTATCATCAGGCGAGCGACCTACTCGTCTTGTCAATCAGGCTACTAAAAATAGAATTGACTGTTTCAATATTTAATTAACTACGTCGCGCTTATGAAGCTAGGAATGACCGAGAAACTGCATTGACTCAATAAACAGCGAAATGACCTTTGACTGTCGAAACATTGAAAAACAATACACAATGTCGGACACGGGACGAATGAGGTGTTTATTTCAGTAGCGCTTCACTCAGCAGTTGTAAAGGCCGGACATGCATACTATCTTTGCATCTTAGTACAATATTTATATAATAACTAGCTGTTCCCGCGGCTCCGCCCGCGTGAATGCCTATTTCCAGGATTAAAGTAGTCTTGTCGCATCAAGTGAGTTCCGTCCCGTTAAAAATACAAATATCGCTATTAAAAAATAGGGGTTGATCGTAGAGGGTTGAAAATTTAGTGTTGTATGTATTTTTTTATGTTGTATCATAAAAAAATAAAAACATAAAATTTTGTCTAAAAAATAAAAAAATAAATTTAAGGGTGGACCACCCTTAACATTTAGGGGGATGAAAAATAGATGTTGGCCGATTCTCAGACCTACCCGATATGCACACAAAATTTCATACAAATCGGTCCAGCCGTTTCGGAGGAGTATGGGAACGAACATTGTGACACGAGAATTTTATATATAAGATAGATAACAAACACACCCAACAGTCACATACATAGTCCTGACCCCACACTAGATAAACTTATATCGTGGGTATCAAGAACTACGAGGGAGTTGCCAACCCACAACACCCAGACTCGAAATAAATTTTTGTTATTTAACATACGACGTAACATACGTTATGTATGAACTGTGTATGTGTTTGTTTGTCCAATTCCGCTGGCCAAATGATCTTTTTTTTTTTATATGGCATAGGCTGGCAAACGAGCAAGTGGGTCACCTGATGATAAGTGATCTCCATCGCCCATGTACGCCCACAGTACTAAAAGAATCATGGGTTTGTTGCCGACCTTACAGTAAAGGGACAATTAAGGGATTGGGAAGGGGAGGGGCTTTGGGCCTCCGGATATCTCACTCATCGTACGAAAGCTGCTACTTTACGCCGTTTTTCTATGAGACAGTGGTAACACCCGGATGAGCCAGCCCATTCATGCTGTAGACAATTGCCTACAGCGTGGCTCTACCACTCATAAAAACTTTGGAGAATTTTTGTAAATTTTTTCTAGATAAATTAGAAAATTCTAAATAATTTCTAGTTGAAAGATACAAATCTTTCTTCAAAGTAATAAAATAATTGTCGTAATAGCGAACACGTTGATTTTTAACAACTTTCCAAACTGATAAATGTCACTGCGTGCGCCTGCAAACCGTCTAAACCGGTCTAAACTGATTACTATTGAGTTTGTGCAGACATTGCATGCCTTGGATGCATCAGTGGGGTGACAGATATATACATCAATTACGTTGAAATTCAGTAAATGAATGTTTTTTCGAATGTGCTAATGCTGAACTTGCTTTTACAGCTTCGTCTAACTATATAGGCCAGCGCTTATGGCGCTCTGGTCAGAAAAATGAATAATTGTTGAAAATTAAGCTCAATGCACCTCCTAGAAGGTACTTGCATTTATTTGCCGCTAGCAAGTCTATATACGGTCCTTCTCGGTACATCAGTGTGCCGAGAGCCAGTAGTGGGAGTTCTTCAGCGTCACCGGCGAGTTCGATGTCGGTGACGTGTATTCGCATTTGAATCATAATTGCAGTTAAGATTGGGCAAGGATAGTGCCTTTGCTATAGGATCTGTAAAAACAGGTTTGTTTGACCTGAAACCCAAACATAAGATTAAAATTTTATCAGATTATTATATAACGCTTCCTTTCACATGCAGTCGGTTAAAAACGGATTACCTTGGGTGTGAAATATAATCGTCCTTTTCTATAGCAGAGAGTGACCTAATGGTAAGTGGTCTCCACTGCCCTAGAACACCCACAATACCAGAAGAATCATGGACTCGTTGCCGACTTTAAAGGAAAGGGAATATTACGGAATTAGGAAGGGCTTCTTCTGGGCCTCCGGGTATTTCACTCACCGTACGAAACGCAACAGGAAGCTAATATTTTCGTTGTTTTTTCTGTGAGACAGTGGTAATAATTGGGCCGAGCCGTCCCATTGATGCTGTAGACAAAAGTGTCTACACTATTCAGCATGGCTCTACCACACTCAATACCATACTTGTTCCACAAATGTAAGAAAAATCCTCTCAGTTATCTTTATATTATTTAGTATAATTAACAGGTGATAACGTGACAACTGAATTATACGAAATGTTGGTAGATATTTGACTCTTGTAGTATCAGTAAGAATACCGGATGCCCAAAAATCCCCTTTCCCTCCCAATGCATATAATTTAATTACAGTAAATAACGCATTCATAATTCCCTTGGTTTTGAGATGTTGAACACTTACCATCAGGTAAAAATAATCTTGGGAATCGAATCTGCGACAGTGAATACGCGTAAATAATCACCAAGTATTGACTCTCAACTCAATATCGTCGATCGCAAAACAAAACGTGGCAAACGCAAAAATCGTAAATTTTAAATTCCCCGTGTTTTGTTTGCTACACATTCTGGCGCCGGCTTCTGACAGTCGGCCTCTTTGCCGATTTCCAAATGTCAGAATCTAATTACCAAACACGCTCGTCTATTTTACGTCGCCAACACCCGTATTATCTGCTGCAGAACGGCGAGTTTCGACTGGTCGACGGTAACACTGTGTTGCCAGAAATATTAAGGTTTTTGTTACCCATTCTTTATAGTAGCGTGGTTGTTTTTTTTATTTTTATAGGGTGTTGGGGTCAGTGAAAGACGGCGCCGCGCCCGTTAAGATTGATGACCTGTTTCGGTTCCTCCCGGTTTAAATGGTAAATTATTGCATACTATGTTTTGTTCGCGGATTCGAGCACGTATTTTTGCAAATATCATTTCATATTTTTGAAAGAGGTAGTCTTTTGTGGCGTTGTATTTTGATGAGCTTGTATAACTACTTGTTGAATACAATTAAATATAACATATGACATGAGAATTACAAACATAGGAATATTTACTCAATGCTGTATAGATAGATCGCGATAGATATATTTGTATTAGAATAATTGATAACCTTGAAATAAAACTAGTTTATACGGATTTTATCGCGGTTTAATTTTTATTTTAGTCCCGACGTTTCGAAAGGTTTTTAGCCTTCGTGGTCACGGGAGAGACTCCAAATCCGTATAAACTAGTTTTATTTCAATGTGTAATATTCGCGTAAACCTAAGAAATCACTATTATTGATAACCTACTTAAAGAAAATATCTTTCACGTAACAATGACCATGATAAAGACGTTGTGTTAAAATAATAGATAAACACAATGTTGATGACTTGTTTACTTATCCTTTTTTATTATAGATATTTGAATTGTTTGGGTTTTGTTTGTATTTTTATAGAAAATGATTTTAAGAAAAAAAGCAAAGCACTGGTTAAATAATACACCAATTACAAAGAAGTCACTTTTTAAGTCATCTCAATTTAAAAGTCACACATTAACAATGGAAATCAACATAACACCAACATTCCAATAATAACCAACAACCGTTAACGTTGACGGCACAAAACGCAACTTTCGAAATTTACCCGTGCAAAAACAGAAAACAAATAAACCTTACGAGATTACCTTTTAAGTTTATACGCCGTACTCGCGGCCGACCCGTTCCCTATGCGGCGCCTTAGCGGCTGAACAATGAGCTATTGGTATTTATGTAAATGGCTGAATACCGAAAATGACCGCAACGTACGCGCAAAAACACGCAGACACGCAAAAAACCCGTGGGAGGCGAAAGTTCGAGTTTTTCGGGTTGGCACGTTTTGTACGACTGATGCCCTTTTTAGATGCTATGGGTGACGGGGCTTTATATATTATTATAGCTATTGTCCTGTATTTGGATGATATTACATAGGAAATTTGAAAAGTATGAAACAAGTACCTCTGTAGTCCGCTAGAAGTACTCTATGCATTTTCTCCTTATAACAAACTAAAATGACTGCCTCGGTGGCGCTTTTGTAATGCGTACGCGTTACCCGGGTCGGGTAAAAGCAATATTGGATGTTTCTATTACGAAAAGCTCAGTATCAGCCCGGAGTCTAGAATTTGTGCCCGGTATGGCGATAACTCCCCCCTATCACATCGTGGGACGGAGATACGCTCGGCAAAATGTGGGTGTACTGGTTACATCTCTGCCTACCCCTTCAGGGATTACAGGCGTGAGTGCGTATGTGTGTAACAAACTAAAAATTTTAAGGTCAAAATATTATCTTAGTAGCTATATTATTTTTTAAAAATATTAAAGGCATTTAATGCATATATTGTTTATGTCATTTTTATAGGGACCTCTTGGTTTTCTCCTATCTGGGATGTTTTTGTAACTTACGAGTGCCTAATCGTTCGTAACTTTTATAAATAATAAATACACCCAACAGTCATAATTATCCATAGTCCTGACTCCACACTAGGTTACCTGTATCGTGGGTATCAGGAACTACGAGTGAGTGAGAAAGTATAACCCGACATAGTTTAACAGACACTTATTGGCACAGTTTAATGTCCCGATTGATATAATTTTAAAATTCATCACATTATAAATCAACAAAGGAGATGAAAAAATTTGCCCTGGCCTCAGTTTGGCGAACGTCGCTCAGGCGCCGCTAGAGACATGACAAGAAAACTATCGACATTTTGCTATTAAGTCTTATCAGTAGAAATCCTAATACTATAAATGCGAAGTATGTTTGTTTGTTTCTTACGCTTTCAGGCCTAAATCGCTGCACCGATTTTGATGAATTTTGGTACAGATGTAGATGGGACCGCAAAACGGATATAGGTTATTTTTATCTCGAAAAAGGCTATTCAAGCGGATTGTAAGTATGTGTTGTATGAACGTGTGTATGTTGACATTAGTTATTAATCGAAATATTAAATATCAATAGTACAAGAGTACATTGCGTACTTTTCGAAGACTTCGATGAAGTATTTACATTAACTTCCAACCCATATATTTTGCAAGAAGAAGAAATAAAAAAAAATGGCAACTACCTACTAATAGTCTACATATCCTACTAATATTATAAATGTGACTGTAAGTTTGTTTGTTACGCTTTCACGCGAAAACTACTTAACCGATCATCATGAAACTTAGTACACATATTCTTGGAGGTATAAGAAGTAACATAAGATACTTTTTATGAAAAAAAAACTATTTATTTGTTACGCTTTCACGCCTAAATCACTGAACCGATTTTGATGTAGAGATAGATGGGACCCTGGAGACGGTTATAGGCTACGTTTTATTTTCACGCGGGTGGAGCCGCGGGCAAAAGCTAGTTGTCTATATAATATACAGTATATAAAACGTACGACTGATCATTTCAGTTCATAGTAAACAAAAAATCTCGATGGGCCAAAATAGTTCATTAACAAAATTATCGACATCTATAAAACCTCGACACCCAAATATCGATAGTTTTTCAGTGTCCCTAGGCGCCGCCGGGAAGGACTAACGGAATACTTTTTGCTCGGTCTAACAGTAACTCAATTTCGTTCGGTTTGCTTTTATTCGGTTTTGTTTGGCGCACTCCGATTTAGGGATTTCAATAAATTCCTATTATAATTCGGATAGTTTTGAAGTTAGAAACTGGCCGGTATTGATTCCAAAAATACATAATTTATATACTTGTCTCCAAATTAATGATTTAGGTCAGGTTAGGTAATTCCAGTGCATCACACAGTAGTAGTGTCAAGGCCCCCTTTCCACTATAGAAGTAGGTTACACTATTTTCAATGTTCACTCGTTTCGCAACAAATTTTAGGGATCGCGCACCTGCCAAATAAATTGGAACCCAATTATAACACATTAAACTAATTTACTTATCAATACAAAATATAATATAATAATTTGTGGATATTTGTGCGTAATGTTACTATTTACAAATATTCGTAATTTCTAACGTTCCAATTAGAATTTGTTGAATTTGTTGACGTAAGTGCACAAGGCTCGAATTAGTTTTGCCACCGCTACCATCGTTTAATTATATCAAAAGCGTTTTTGAAGTTTTGCCTGATTAGCTAGCTGTCACCACGCAATATTTAGGTAACATCAGTTTTAGGCATATATGTAGCAAAAACTAGCAGGTTTTGATAATTACTATATTTAAGCAATGGACATCTTACGCTCCAAATTCCTTTAAAATCAAATTAAGTGTACCTACTTTTTGTTTATTATAGTTTCGCATTTTTAATGCGTATAGCCAATGATAAGTATTTATTATTTTCAAGTATAAACAAGAACGATGTGAAAAACACCGGTGAGACCGATTTCAAAGTCTAGTTGGAGTTTTGGTATAATTCCTTCCAGTATGACGTTTCATAGACGATTTTATCCAAGCGGATCGAACGATCAATACACCTGGTAAAAAATCACATAAATTCACTTTTTTCAATGTTCCCTTATACTGTCCTTCACCGTCAATATTTATTGCACAAATCTACACCATATTTATACAACAAACACAACTTAAAACTAGTTTAGGAAATAAATAAAATAAGAAATCAACTGCACTGTCAGAATTCCCGCCAAAACTCAAAGTGTACTTAAAAAGTTACTTTAAATTTCAGCTAGTCGCTCAAACGGAGCACTTCTTTTATATAGCCAAAAAACGAAATTCACCGAGTATACCTTAGTTTTTAATTAAGCCCCCAAGCTTTAGGTAAAATTTTACAGTTATAGTGTTATTACTAGCTATTTTACCGATTCTCAAATACAAAGCCCGAACTGTGGTGTGTTTTGCTACTATCCGGTGAGGAGTTTCTGATATTTCCTATACCGCGTCATTATATCTTAATCAATTAGGGACTTCCTGAAGGGAGGGTTCATCAGCAGTAAAAACAATCATCAAAATCCCTCTACACTGGATCCCTCTATCCTTACATCTTATTCATTCATATAACACACATACAAAATATAGCCGAATTGAGAACCCCTCCTTGTTTTAAGTCGGATAAAAAGATTTGGTCCAGTTAAAAATGAACACGTGTAATATACTGAACCACAACTCAATAAAAATCTCGAATTCATAATTTAACATTCCATCGGCACATAAACAATGTTTATTGCTAACGTTTGCGTTTCGGTTGGTCGGTAAAAATAATATCATTACGGAACCCTCGTGTAATGTTACGATTCATTCTCTCTTTACGATTGTTGTTTCCTCTTTTCTTTGGAAAAGCATTTTCCCATATTTCTGTACGTTTACTTCATTCTTAAGAAAACTAATAAAAAAATATTACATCTTTTTTAAATAACACAATTACTTACTAGATTTTGTAGTTAAATATTTTTTGTTTGTTGTGTGTTTGCTGGAAGAATTGTGTTGACGAGTTTTCGTAAAATATATTTTTTATAGTATAGGCCGACAAACGTGCAAGCGGGTCACCTGATGGGAAGTTATCTCCACAATACCAAAAGAATCATAGGCGCGTTACCGACCATAAAGGAAATGGATAATTAAGGGATCGGGAAGGAGGGGGATTTGGCCACCCGGATATCTCACTCACCGTACGAAACGCAGCAGCATGCTACTACTTTACGTCAGTTTCCTGTTAGACAGTGGTCATTTATAGCAGAGGTCAGCAGACGAGTAGGTACCTAAGTATAAGTCAGCTGATGGTAAGAGATGTCAACTGCTAATGAACACTCACAATACCATAATAAGAATCATTGACCACGTTGACGACGTTTAATAAAAGGAACTGGGATAGGAAGAGGAGAGGGGGAGTTGAGCTGCCACTTCACGTCATGTAAGACCGGGTGAGCCGAGAGAGATAAACTGTTATTCGTTACTGTACTCCAACTTCTTAAAATGCATTTCATCATCATCATCAGCCCACACTTGTCCACTGCTGGAAATAGGCCTCTCCCAATGTACATCATTGAGCTCGACTTTGTTTTCATTTTTGCAATATCAATTTAAGTACAATGCATCAAAATTAATTCAATGAGCACTAATTTCTGTATCGTCGTCGATTGTTATTTTTGTGCCGCGCCATACAATTAAAGTGATTGGTATTGATTGTGTACCCAGAACATGCCGACACGGCATCGAACTCGTCTCAAATGTTTTTCGCCACTTTAATGTTATTTCAGGAATGTTTCGTTTGTGTTGGGGCTTTAACAGACATTAGGTATTTTTTTATTGAAAGTAATATTGTTATTTATTTGATAAACGAGATGGTTTTTAGCAAATGGCGCATGTTTTATATATATATAACAGTAAACAGTAATATATATAAATATATATATATATATATATATATATATATATTCAATAAAGTGCGGACAATGATATTAGAAAGCTAATAATACACAGTACATCGAAACAGATTTCAGAATTCTGGATAACTTAAGCTTAGTTACATATTGTGATATATTATACATTTTCGTAGTATAAACCAGTACATAGATAACATATATGGTACACTAGCCTCCACACTAGGATTCCCTGTGGCGTGGAGGCTAGTCTTTTCACAATACAAGTACAAGTGGCAGACACGACAATTCGTTTTTGACGGTACGGTAATAGATGTGTGAGTGTGTGTTTGCGTGTGCGTGCGTGTTTTTGAAGAATATTTGATTTTTTTGAATTAAATTTGGTCATCAATTCTCTTCAAGACTTTGGACGTAGTAAAGCCGTGGTGGAGCCAGATTGTTTACTAACGTATACCCGACAGTCTATATCAATACCGTGCATTGATAAGTAGATTTCGCATCATCACAAAACATTCCACATCTGCATAGCTACGTGTAATTACTGTAATGCCAGCATGTTCACCTTTTAACCCAGATGCAGTCGGATTCCACATTGTAGTCGCTCATTTGTATTCCAGCTGCGCTTTCATCAAGCCCGATGTGGTCACAAGTGTTCAACGGTCTCTTACTTTCTTGGCATTAAGGCTGAGTCATTGGCAAGGATTTTAACCCTTAACAAAAAGGGGGTGTTATAAATTTGATTTGTTTGTGTGTGTGTAGTTTCTAAAATTAAACTCTAATATAATTACTTGTACCGAAGAAAGCAACCATGGGGTTTCCGGCGGTATAGGGTTTTTGGTTAGAGACCCGATCCAGCGGTTGTTCAGATAACTGAGTCGGAAGGCTGGTGAGGCCAGCGTAACATTCCCTCCTCCTCACGGCTAGAAAGGTATCCATAATCAAGATTTTCCCTGCGGGGAAAACGATATCTGCTGAATTTGCCACAATTTGCGTACCTACTACAAATAACTACCACACAGTGGGTTCCACTGGGCGGACTGTGACTTGTGTGATCTAGGTGGCCGAGACTTGCTTGACTCCCACCTAAACTACTGATCTGTCGTGGTGCAACGACGAGGATAAGTAGAGAGGAGTGAGTAGGGAAGTCTTGGTCTTACAGTATGATAGTCATGTATGACTAATTAATTATGCATTAATTGTTTCAGCTTGCGCATTACAGAGGCTAGCGTCCAGTGTATTGATATAAATTGACAGCCTCCGTGGCGCAGTGGGCGAGTAACCGGCTGCGAAGCGTGAGGCCGTGGGTTCGATTCCCGCACCGAGACTAATTTTTGTGTGACCCACAAATCTTATTTGTAGTTTCACAATTGTAGTTTCTGATACACACGATACAGTTTAACCTAATGTGGGGTCAGAACTATGTGTGTGACTGTTGGGTGTATTTATTTATTTATTTTAAATACTTTCCGCCCATCCTATACCTTAAGCAGGCAGAACCGCTAGTGAAAATATTTTTTAAAGACTCATTGGTACTTTAAAAAAATCACAAATATTCTTGCACTTAACTACAATACACTGTCACATAATATGACTAATCCGTAACACAAAATAAGCCGCTGTTGATGGAACAAATAGCATAAGAATTCTATTCAGTAGCATGTTTGAATTAGAAATGTCTGGCCCTTTCATTGAGCCGAACTGTGTACTCCGCCACTGTTGGCACAATTGGTCTTTTTCTATATTAATTTATTTCAAATATGTCTATATTTTTACTATTTAGCGTGTCTTGGTTACTAAATAGCTTAAATCTCCAAAACAGAGCTTTTCGGGTGAATAAGAATAAATTAAAACATTTAAAGCAGTGATAGCTCAGCGGGGGGGGTGGTGTGGACTGTCGAGACGAAAGTCGCAGATTCGAAAGCAGCCCCAAGTGCATACACCTGACTTTTCTAAGCTATGTGTGTATTAATTGCTAATTATCACTTGCTTTAACGGTGAAGGAAACATCGTGAGGAAACCTGCATACCTGAGAAGTTCTTTATAATAATTTCGAAGGTATGTGAAGTCTGCCAACCCGCATTAGGCCAGCGTGGTGGACTAAAGCCTAACCCCTCTCATTCAGTATTGGAGGCCCGTTCCTAGCAGTGGGACGTTATATAATACAGGGCTAGTATTATTATTATTATAAGAATAAATTGTCGCATTTTTGCGGTATTATAAGTGTGTATGAATCTGCTAATGGCATTTTAGCGCCCAAACAAATCGACTGTTTTGAATACGGTTTTTAAAGAAAGATCGAGAGGTTATTTTTTCAGAAAATTTAATGAGATTTATGGCATGGCAAAGTGAATATACATATACCTATATAATCAACATATGTACCTAAGTATAAGAATATCCAAAATTACACGTCAATAAATGTAAAAACCGAAGCCAAAAGTCAGAAGTAAAGTCCGATCGCTTCTGTGCCAAACAGCCCAAATGAATTCACTATAATTGGCCAGGTGTATGACGCGCAGGCGCATCCTGACATCGCGTGCGACCTCTAAAAGTCATCGAACTCTATTAATTTCCTAAATCGGTTAACGTCCCGATATGGTTCCCATCCTGCTTGATGTCGGATGGATTAGGATAGGAATAGGACATTGACTCTTCTCCTAGAGTGTTATAAGTAGAATTAATAGAAGTGGAGAGTAGAACGGACTACCGAGGCCGAGGTCTCCGGTTTGATCCATATGAATTTTATAAGGATTCTTATTTTATAGTTAACAAGGGGCGTTGCCCATGTTTTTCCACAAAATATAAAATAAAAAAAAAACTTAAAGTCCGACGAATATGAGACACATCTTACTTTCTTCCCCACATTATTCTGCATCGATTGATATCGGTCTCGACCCCATACCCCCATCGGTTTCTTTTTTTAGAATAGAGAGATTATCGCTTGAAAGATGAAGAAAAACATCCTGAAGAGCATGCTTTACTAGCACAGAAGTGGTAAAAATTATATATTTATTTTAAAAAAATTGTTGCACACTTAAAAATACATATAAAACAAATAAAGAGTATAATTAGCGACCTTATCGTTAAGAGCAATCTCTAATTAATAATAATAATAATACTAGCCCTGTATTATATATGTCCCTCTGCTGGGCACGGGCCTCCTCTACTGAATAAGAGGGGTTAGGCCTTAGTCCACCACGCTGGCCTAATGCGGGTTGGCAGACTTCACATATCTTCGAAATTCTTATCAAGAACTTCTAAGGTATGCAGGTGTCCTCACGATGTTTCTTTCACCGTTAAAGCAAGTGATAATTAACAATTAATACACACATAACTTAGATAGGTAATTAATTTAAGTAATCTCTAATTAAATACAATATTTGAGAACTGAATCCAAGATCTTTAGTTTTTCCGTTAATAGATAATCTTCCACGCTGTTTAAGCATCCCAAACACTATAAAAAGACCCCAAAATTCAGTACTATGGACACCCTCCTGCATTGTCACGCGATGTCTAGATCCTTGCCAAATTGCAGGAATGTAAGGAATTATCGGTAGAACCGCTACCACACGCCTCGACTAAATCATTAGCAGCCTGGAGCTAGCATACATAATGCTTCTACCATCTGCGCAGGCGCGGTTCTTACGGAAAATAATACTTAAGCTACAAATTGAGTGCCTAGTTCAGTGAGTAATATGCAAGTGTGAAGGCAAAATAATACTTAATTGAGTGCCTAGTTCAGTAATATGCAAGTGTGAAGGCATAACAAATTTAATAATAATAATACACCCAACAGTCACACACATAGTCCTGACCCCACACTAGGTAAACCTGTGTCGTGGGTATCAGGAACTACGAGGAACTTGCGGTCCCACAACACCCAGACCCGAGACCAATATTTGTGGTTCACACAAACATTTGTCTCGGTGTGGGAATCGAACCCATGGCCTCTCGCTTCGCAGCCGACTACTCGCCCGCTGCGCCACGGAATACTACAGGTTAGTGTGGGGTCAGGGCTATGTGTGTGATTGTTGTGTATTTATTTATTCTGAGGTAAAAATGTAGAGTTCCTGACAGCTGTCAAGCTATTTCTTTAGTATGCGTAATGACTTAATGACCTAAAGCGAAAATCCGTCTTGTATCATGTGAGAGTCTTAAAATTGTGTTTGCTCAGCCGAGAAATTGAACCCAGGACCATACGGCTCTCAGCCTTAATATGCTGCCACTATCACTGAGTCCATATATTCTCGTATCTCATGCGATAAACTCTATCTATCTTAATGGAGGTATAGACGAATCCAGGAACGATTGATTGATTTGACGTTTTTTTTATGGCATAGGCCGACAAACGAGCAAGTGGGTCTGATGGTAAGTGATCTCCACCGCCCATGTACGTCCACAATACCTAAAGAATCATGGGTGCGTTGCCGACCTTAAAGGAAAGGGATAATTAAGGGATTGGGAAGGGGAGGGGAGTTTGGGCCTCCGGATATCTCAGCAAGCTGCTACTTTTCGCCGGTTTTCTGTGAGACAGTGGTAATGATCCGGACGAGCCGGCCCATTCATGCCTTAGACAATTGTCTACAGCGTGGCTCTACCACTCAATTCGATTGATTTCGATTATTTTCAATAACATTTCCAATGTCATAAACTGCTATCATTGCTATGAAACCAAACCAGAAAAATACCATTCCACATGCAGCAGGTCACGTGACTTCATAATGATCACTATCATGCGATGACTCCAATTTACCAGACTTTGAACCAATCTTATGCAAATGCGGACATATTTGCAATGGCTGCACACATATTTGGAATATTTCTGCGTGTTTGTTGTGTTGCTAAGTGGAACTGAAGATGGTACCAAATAATATATTTTACTATGGTGTCAAACTCAAATTTTGGTGTCAATCCCAATCTAAATTTAGATTATCTGGGATAACATAGATATTGGCATTACACTTACTAATGGTATTTAATTCACAGCCTGCAAAATATATGTAAAATTATATATATAACTACACACACATAGTCCTGACCCCACACTAGGTTAACCTGTATCGTGGGTATCAAGAGCTACGAGGGACTTGCGGTCCCACAACACCCAGACCCGAAACAAATATTTGTGGATTAGACAAACATTTGTCTCGGTGTGGGAATCGAACCCACGGCCTCTTGCTTCGCAGCCGGCTACTCGCCCACTACGCCATGGAGGCTGTCAGATTGGATTTGAATTGACTACACTCTTTACTGCCTGGCATTATCTCGGCGTTTCTAAATGGTGTGTCCATCTACTTAGATATTTCCACTACGCGTGGTCTTGAGCGTTCTCCATGATGAGATTATTGGCTCTCTTAACTTCTTCTAATACCACAAGCTAGCGCGTTCTGGGTCATTTTACCGCAATATTTGAAGCTGAAACTGAAGTTAATTATGTTTAGCTTTTAATGTAACACTGGCTTAAACAAGTTTGTGTCAAGTAGAGCTTTATAGATGTTTTTCAATTATGAAGTACCATGTGCAGAACTGCGCAAACCAACAACTTATTATGTAGTTTCTAAGGCAGTGAATAACTACACATAGTAGCCAACAAATTGGTTTGCACCTGGATTTCGAACCTAAGTCACTAGAATATAGCGATGACCTGAGGGGCTAGCACGGAAAACTATCCAAATCGTAATGTAAAGGTATCGAGAGCTCGATAGATATAATTCCTTAAATATCATTGGTCTATATTCCATATATATTAGTTTCTTTTACGTACGATAGAGGCTACTAAAATCTCATAGAAATTGTTGTCGATGACAGCTCGAATAACTTTTCGCAAGTTTCTGTGCCCCTCTGAACTTCCCGAGCCTCTGTATTTCTGCAATACTTTTTTAAGCATTATTATCTTTTGATACGAGTACTTTTACTTACATATTAAGCACATCCACATCATGTATATTAACAATTTCTTATAAACTATATTTCTTTATAGTGATTTCTTAGGTTTACGCGAATATTACACATTGAAATAAAACTAGTTAATACGGATTTTATCGCGGTTTAATTTTTATTTTAGTCCCGAAGTTTCGAAAGCTTTTCAGCCTTCGTGGTCACGGGAGAGACTGAGGTGTAGGTCGTCTCGAAAAGTTTATGTTACATGGCTTACCTTCATTTTAAAACTATACATTAATTTATTAATTATTTAAAAAGTTTGTTGACACTAGTCCGATCTACGCAGAAAGAGCTCACGGTGTCTTATGTTTCTTTGTTATGTTAAATGAACAGTATAATTAGTAGTTACTTACCTGATACTTTAGATGAGAGCTTCGATGATACAGTACACCCACTGTTTCCGAGCTTATTTTCGTCTCATTGTGGTACCACATATCATATAGTCATAGTCATATCGGGCACAAATTTGAATCCCAGGAAACTCATATTGTATGAGTATTCGAATCGAAAGCTCAAAGACAGATAATGATTGCTTGACCTAGAACCTGGGATTTGAACCCAGAACCGTATGGTTTCTCAAGCTATGTACGTTGTTACTAAACCAATGGGGCGATTATTTGATTAGACATACGAATTCAACTACTAACTAATTAACTGTAGAAAATAATTTAAATAGTATAAGTAAAAAAATCTGACTGCTTCGGTGGCGCAGTTGTAATACGTTACGACTGAGGCTGACTGAGGTCTCGGGTTCGATCCCCGGGTCGGGTAAAAGTGATATTGGGATTTTCTATTACGGAATGCTCAGTATCAACCCGGAGTCTGGAATTATGCCCGATATGGCAATTGGCTCGCCCCCTGTCACATCATGGGACGGAGATACGCTCGGCGAAATGTGGGTGTACTGGTTACATCTCTGCCTATTACAGGCGTGAGTGCGTGTGTATGTAATAATAATAATACTAGCCCTGTATTATATACCTCCCACTGCTGGGCACTGAATGAGAGGGTTAGGCCTTAGTCCACCACGCTGGCCTAATGCGGGTTGGCAGACTTCACATACCTTCGAAATTCTTATGAAGAACTTCTAAGTTATACCGGTTTCTTCACGATGTTTCCTTCACAGTTAAAGCAAGTGATAATTAATAATTAATACACACATAACTTAGAAAAGTCAGAGGTGTATGCACTTGAGCCTGGTTTCGAACCTGCGACTTTCGTCTCGACAGTCCATACCACTCCCCGCTGAGCTATCACTGTTATTGAGCTATCACTGCTATAACTAATTCAACTACTAAGAAATTAATTATAGAAAATAATATAAATATATAAGTAAAAAAATCTCAATATTAATTTCACAATCACACATCACAGTACATGAAAATATTGCTAAATAAAGATTATGTATGAACAAGGAAAATATGATAATGTATTGTGGTAAAAAATTAAACGGACCCTGCACAGCTGACGGCGGCTATCGTACGCCTTGTGTGGACTGTGGACTCACAAAACGATTGCATTTGTCTTTTATTATACGTCGCTGGCTTGATCATTGTGCGAGCTTTAAAATTGTCTATTTTTACGGCTTTTATAGTACCTATTAGCCGGCAAATTAGCAAATGGGTCATCTAATGGTAAGTGATGTCCACCCTTCATGAACATCCATAATACCAGAATAATTAGTAACATGTGATCAATGATGTGGGTGTTAATTTTATAAAAATTGTCTTGTATAATATGTTCTTTGATCCTAATAAAAAAAAAGGTTGCCGATCTTGAGAAAAAGAGTGAAGATTGGGAAGATGACGAGAGGATTTGGGGGGCCCCATTAGAAAGATTTCCAGGTGATATCACTCGTCGTACGAAACGCAACAGCAAGTTCCGCGTCACTATGAGACAGTAGTGATGACCCGGACGAGTCGGCCTATTTATACTGTAGATAGAAGTGTCTACAACGGGGCTTTACCACATAAAGTACAATTCTAAATGACATTTTGTTAGGGAAGCTTGACGTTTTGTGAATAAGGAGTGCACAGCAGTGACGAAAGGTGAAGCGAGGGTGAAGCTGGTTTATTTAAATGAGAGTTTTTAGATAACGTTTCATTAATACGTTAAAATAAACGAATAAATGTTTATTAATAACATAGTTCTATTAAACATATATCTTCATTAGATAAAGAGAAACTAACATCGGCTTATCCTCACCCTTCGGTTTCTGTCTCATCATGAGACGGAAATAAGCTCGGTGAAACGTGGATGTACTAGTTGCACCTCTGCCTACCTTTTCGGGGAGACAGACGTATAGCTTATAAATAAACCCAACAGTCACACACATAGTTTCAACCCCACACTAGGTAAAACTTTATAGTGGGTATCAGGAACTACAAGGTGCTTACGCTCCCGGGCTCAAAACAAATATTTGTGGATCACACAAACATTTGTCTCGGTGCGGGTATCGAACTCACGGTCTCTCGCTTCGCAGCTGGCTACTCGCCCACTGCTATGGAGGCTGCCGAAATCTTATGTGTGCGTATGTAATTATTCTATAACATATATCGAATCTAATATCACACAATCCACTAGAAAAAGTAACTGAAAGAACTATGCTCCAAGTTTTAACATTTATATTTTATCACAGTATTAAAGATTGGTGAAGACAGGAGGAAATTTTCCTCAATTACTTTACATGCCATCACATAATAAATATATCATAAAGTATTAGCAGATTGCAAACTACATTGTACTATAAACATGCATCGAGTGCATCTTCCACTAAATTATCATCGATCCGAACTTCGTTGTTTATTGTTAGCAAACTGCAGATGCTCGGCCAAATTATGTTTTGCATATAAAATGCAACGAAACACATGTACTCTTACTATACTACTCATCTTGTTACGTGGGATACAATCTGATTTGTTTGCACTTACATTAAACAATAACTGAGGATAATATTCTCACGGCTGAAGATGCATGCTCTAAAACATATATTTCTAACTACATACGCACTCACGCCTGTAATTTCCGGAAGGGGTAGGCAGAGGTGTAATCAGTACACCCACATTTCGCTGAGCGTATCTCCGTCCCACGATGTGATAGGGGGCAAGCCTATCGCCATACCGCCATTCTAGACTCCGGCTGATACTAAGCATTTCGTAATAGAAAAACCCAATACCACTTTACCCGACCCGGGGATCGAACTTAAGACCTCAGCATTAGCCTCAATCGTAACGCGTACGAATAACAACTGCGCCACCGAGGCAGGCAGCGATATTTCTAACTATTAATATTTTATCTTCAATATAACCTACAGCTGTTTAAATATACATTTTATTATTAGCTATCATTATCATACACCAAAATTGGTTTAATTTATTTTATATACATAAAATCTTTATGATAAATATAAAATCAAATCATAGTGATTGCAAGGTATATTGAAAAACACTCTAATCATTTCATCAAGAAATGCCCACGTATTTATTTTCCGTATCAACTTTTTTTTCAAATCTGATCCACGACCAACAAGAAAACCCATCTATAATATCTAATTAAGAGTGCGAGTTAGCAAAACCATTATAAGTGTACAATCTAATCAAAAGGCGGCACATTGTCGATCCGATGCGCAGCCAAGGACCGAGCCGGTCATTTATAAACAATTCATCGGGGTTGCCTCGTCTGTAACTGTTTATGGAGTTGCCGCGCCAAACTGGGTGCTAACTAAAAAACAAGACGTTTGTATCAAAAGGAAACCCGAAAGCTGTAAAAAAGGAATCCATCGGCCGCCGTAGCGTAGGATTCCTCCCGCCCCGCGCCGCCCGCGCACGTCCCCGCCGCCCCGGAACGCCCGCCTTCGCGTACTACGGCCGTTTTTTCGCTTTAAATTAGTAAACAGCGTTGTGGGCCGCATACGTGTTTGTCGTACGATGTTTACAGTTTTAATTTTACTCGTGCGCTCGGTGGAGTAAATAGAATTTATGATTTAGATACCTACCTATTTTATATTGATTTGATAAAATGGGATTATGTGGAAATTCATAAAATAGGCTGCTACAAAGTTTTATGTAAAGTGGTATTGTTTCTTTCAAGATGCTTGTTCCTTTTATTCCTTACTTATCATTTTTAAAATAGCACGTCTATTAATGTTTATTTACAAACAAATAATGAGTTGAAAGCTACAATCCTACAATTATTTCTATACAGAAAATACTATCGTTATCTAGTAATTTTAACGTATATTTGGATATAATCATCTCCCTTAATAATAAGTCGGTAAATAGAAACATAGAGTCACACGTACAGTCCAGACTCTACATTATGTACAAATAAAAAAAATAAAAAAAATACACCCAACAGTCACACACATAGTCCTGACCCCACACTAGGTAAACCTGTATCGTGGGTATCAGTAACTACGAGGAACTTGCGGTCCCACAACACCCAGACCCGAGACAAATATTTGTGAATCAGACAAACATTTGTCTAGGTGCGGGAATCGAACCCACGTCCTCACGCTTCGCAACCGGCTACTCGCCCGCTGCTCCACGGAGGCTGTCAAAATATACAATTTATCGTCATATTGGTCTAATGGCAGCGTAGTTATTCTGAGAAACCCACCTGATGGTAAGTGGTTACCGCCGCCCATGGACTTCAGCAATGCCAGAGCTCAGCCAAGCCGCTGCCTACCGTTGAAGGAAAAAATATTTATTAAAATCAAAATATTTATTGAATCCATAAAATGTCATGCTTTATTTAGATTTCGTCAATTTATACATAGCCAATTCTGAAGATAGTTTGACTATTGAAGAACGGGGAAGAAACCAGTATACCTACTTAGCTATTTCTTATTCTTTTTAACCGACTTAAAAAAAGGAGGATGTTCTCAATTCGACTGTTTTTTATGTTTGTTACCTCAGAACCTTCGACTGGGTGAACCGATTCTGATGATTCTTAAATTTGATTTCTTGATATTTGAAAGCTGGTGCTTCCCGAGTGCACCCATTTCAATTTGGTTAAGATCTGACTACGGAGACCGGAGTAAAAAAAACCTCCTCAACGGACAACAGTATACTCGTCGCGATTGTGTTATTGTATTGGAATTTGCATGCTATTGCTGTAACTACCACTAAAAATTTTAAATTAAAATAAGGTTTAACAAAACTTAGAAACCGACTTAATAAAAACACGGAAAGGTTAAAAATAACAAATTCTATAAGTCTCTTTGAGTCGGTGCAATTTTATTTGACCGATAACGATACGGGCACCGATTCTATTCTTATTTTGAAGTCGGTTTCTAAGTTTTGCTAAACGTTATTTTATTTTATTGGGTTTTATTCATGTCAAAAGTAAAAAACAGAAATGTCAACCAAATTCAAATTCAAATTCAAATCATTTATTCTGTAAATTGGATCATAAATATCACTTTTACATGTCAATCATTTTTTAAGCTATATTACATTTACGACGGCATTTCAGGGCTAGCCATGAGAAGAAATGCCGAAACAAACTCATGGGTTATGGCCTCTTTTAATGTCCAGACATTGTTTTACAGAAATTATGCGAGTGTAATGTACAGAAATTCCTGGATTGGCCCTTTCAAGAGATAGCCAAAAGTATACCAGACATACGTAGCACTCGCACTCACATTAAAAAAATAAATGAAATAATTTATAACAAAAAAAATCAAAATGTCAATATTCCCTTACATACTAATATTGCGCCAATAGAGCAGTCAATATTAAATAATATAATATATAAAAAAAAAGAGAACTATGTACATCCAATTTTGTAGGGAGTTTTATTAGTCCATCTGTGTATGTTGTATTTATTTTCATTCGTAATATGTCTAATTATCGCCTACACAAGACAAACAATACCCTTTCGTCGTGTATCTGACTATGAGGTGTTGGGCGCAGTGACCTTAAATGTGGCCGCGGCTTTCCCAAAACACCTTAATTCGATTAATGAGGCCGTAAACTTTGGCAACTGCTAGGTGCCAACATGACAATTGTTGTTTAAGAGCTTGAAATGTTAAATTATTCAGTATTTCTTAGTAATTTTAGTGACCGGTTTTTTCATGTAATAATTGTTATGCTTATTTATTATGAATTTAAAATAAATTATCACCAAATCGCCATTGCGTCACGACAACTTTGCAACACCGTTTCTTCCATCAGGGATTGATTTTCGACAAATCCTGTAAACAATGCGTACAATACAAAACATTGACTCCCAAAATTTCAAATTTCTATCGCAAACGATTTGGGCTGGACGGTTTGATAAGTCCTTACCTTTAATATATATACCATGCGCACTCACGCCTGTAATCCCCGAAGGTGTAACCAGTATACCCATATTTCGCCGAGCATATCTCCATCCCATGATGTGATAGGGGGCGAGCCTATCGCCATATCGGGCACAATTCGAGACTCCCGAGTTGATACTAAGCATTTTATGATAGAAAAACCCAATATCACTTTTACCCGACCGGGGAATCGAACCCGAGACCTTAGCGTCAGCCTCAGTCTTGACGCATACGCATTACGACTGCGCCACCGAGTCCTTTTTTTATCTTTATTAGTTTATTGGGGGTTTACCGAGTCCTTTAATATATACAATGCTATTTTGCTGCTCTATAAATTCCAATCATTTTTTTGTACAAATGAGACATCTATTATAACACGATAACACTGTAAATAACAAAGTATAACAAAAACAAAATATTTCTAAATAACCTAACCATTATAAATTTCCGTCATTAATTCGTATACGTCAAAAGATACGTCAAAAAATAAAAAAAGTCTACAGTGACTGAACAGATTTCTTAAAACAAAAATGAAACCATCATGATTAAATCAGCGTTCAAATAAAAAAAAAATCGGTCCATTTGCTTGAGCGCTACGATGTCACTAAGTCAAGGGGGTCCAGTTTACAACACCCCTCTATATTTTCGGGGGTTAGTAAACGAAAGAGATAAGGTAGAGACAAAAATGAACAGCTCTCCGACAACAGAAAACGCAAAGGAAAATTTGGCACAACCAATCGGAATGAAGAAAAATTATTGCGATTGCATCGAATGGTTCGTGGAAACTGACTCACTGGTTTTATTGTAACATACTCGTACGTAATTATTGGGATGTGGATTGTTTTAAACGTATCAAGAATGTATGTATATAATGTCCCACCTTGTAATCTGAATTTATATCGATTTGAAGCTACGTCCTCCCAGTCGTGGAATTATTATATATTACTAGGCTAGTGGGCACCTCAATCCTACTTCCTACTTCTACACTAATATTATAAAGAGGAAAGATTTGTATTTTTGTACGTAACGAAACTTAAAAACTACTGAGCCGATTTCAAAAATTATTTTGCCGTTAGAAAGCTAAGTAACATAGGTTACTTTTTATCCCGGAAAAGGGCATTCACGCGGGCGGAGCCGCGAGCAAAGGCTAGTATATTATAAATGTAAAAGTTTGGATGTTTGCGAGATTATCAATTTGTATGTTTGTTAGCATTTGTTAACAACAAACTATTGCATTTGGATTAAACATAGACAGTGAAATTACTGGGCATTATGACACTTCTGATATATGTGTATGATAAGTGCAATGCAGTTCTTCAAAGTTGTCGGTCACGTACCTCAAAACGTACCTTTACTTGTCCCTTTGTACAACATCCACCAATAACTTTTTAATTTAACAGCTGAGTATAAAATATAATGAACACCGAAGCCACTAAGCCAGCGATTATGATTGAAACGTTACTGAATGGGCCAATCGACAGTTAAATTTTAACGGCGGATTCGAACCGGCGACCACCGGCGGTCCATATTTACATCCAACATCACTAAACGACTATAAATCCGAATGACTGTCGATGATTTTTATATTACGTTAATATATGTAAGATCGATTGATTTCTTGATTAGGAGATTCGTTTATTCCGCGTCGTAAGGAAAAAAGAATAGGGGGATACTGGACTAGCGATGCATGTTTGGAGTGGTAGAGCCACGCTGTAGACAGTTTTGTCTACAGCATGAATGGGTCGGCTTGTCCGGGTCGTTACCACTGTCTCACAGAAAACCGAAGTAAAGTAGCAGCTTGCTGCTGCGTTTCTTACGTTCGTTATCCATTTCCTTTAAGGTCGCCAACGCATCTATGACTCTTTTGGTATTGTGGGCGTAGATGGGCGGTGAAGATCACTTACCATTAGGTGACCCACGTGCTCGTTGGCCGACCTATGCTATAAAAAAGTGCTAATTGGTAGACGAATATTGACACAGAACACCTCTTCCGACCAGTAGCGGACTAAGGGTGGCCGGAGGGGCGGTCCGCCCTGGGCCTCCGGTCTCTACAAATCTCGACCTCTTCCTTGCGTAGCTCCGTCAATGATGTGATAGGGGGCGAGCCTATCGCCATACCGGGCACAATTCCAGACTCCGAGCTGATACTGAGCATTTCGTAATAGAAATCCCAATATCACTTTTACCCGACCCGGGAATCGAATCCGAGACCTCAGCGTCAGCCTCAGTCGTAACGCGTACGCATTACAACTGCGCCACCGAGGCAGTCCTTCCCCTTTTACTGTTTTAAAGAACCCATAATTATCATATCAAAATCACACAAGCAATATAACGCTCAAATCATTTTAACGTGCGGGTTTAACTTCATGATATTATATTTTAATCGGCACAATATAATAGAACCCGTTTAGCAATAAATCGATGGCTAACACCCAATCACGGGAGATGAAGATATAAAGGGATTTTTATGGCAATCGATGGAACACACACGACGGCCGGCCGACTCCCGTACTTCAGTGTTAACGTCACGGTTATGTTGCTTAGGTACATTAAACTAACGTCATAACTTACGCATACATGTTATGATGTATCTCTCTATTCTAAAAAAAAGTAACTGGCGCCGCCGCCGCCGTCAAAAGCTTGTCACGCTATCTCCTCCAAAACCGCTGGGGGTATAGGGTCGAGACCGATACCAATCGATGCAGAATAATGTGGGGAAGAAAGTAAGATATGTCTCATATTCGTCGGACTTTAAGTTTTTTTCTTTATTTTATGTTTTGTGGAAAAACATGGGCAACGCCCCTAGTATAATAAATAATAATAATACTAGCCCTTTCTTATATACGTCCCACTGCTGGGCACGGGCCTCCTCTACTAAATGAGAGGGGTTAGGCCTTAGTCCACCACGCTGGCCTAAAACGGGTTGGCAGACTTCACATACCCTTGAAATTCTTATTTATTATTATTATTATATTAATATTATAAACGAAAACTCTATATATAAAATATAAACATATAGGTATAATATTGACATAAATAGAACATAATAACCATTAACAGCCAATGTTTTACCTCTAAAATCAAACATCAACTAATTACGTATGGTAAATCGACAGTAAAAACAATAGTCAAAAATAAACGCAGTCATGAAATCACAGCAAAACCGCGAAACTTACTAAAATAAACACGGTCCCCAAAAAAACATCGAATTTCGTAAGTGCGACGCCGAGAGACCATCCAAAGGAAATCCTTTAAGATTTACAAACGCAGTAAAAAGCTCGTATTGCCTATTGTGGCGGCAGCTTTAAAAATAAAAAGTGGTTTATTTTGAATCACTCGGCTCATCTGCCGGAGCTTTAATTACAAATTGTTGCGGAGCTTGCGATGTTTGACGTTACATGATGCATATTATTTTTACTTTTGGCAAGTGAAAGTTTATTTACGTAAATCTGTGTTTATATGTCGTTGAAAACATAAATATTTATAATTTAATTATGAATAACTTAATCTAAATAATGACAAATTATTGGGGATTAAACAATCAAACTTCTTTTATTTTTGGTCGCGTGAATGAGTCATAGTGATTGGTTGTGACTTCAACAAGGCATCAGTATTATATATACCGAGGCCTATATAGATCCATATTTGGCGGACATATGCGTGAACTGTGACCGAGTTTGATGATTATTTTTAATATTACTCTGATTGACGTCTCATATTTTGCTTAAGATTTGATGACGGTGTGCGAAAATGGGATACTGCAAATGCAAAGCGATCCAGGTTTAAAAAAATATATATTAGAGTAATTATTTATGTATTCTCTTAAACTATCGTAGTTAAAGTGCTTTAACATTAAGTTGAAGAAAATATCGTTTGGAATCCTCTTGGGAGTTAGTAAAAGAAGCGTAGTTGGTTTTCTTAGGTTCCTAAACGTCACGTAAAACGTAATTTATATAAAAAATAATACGGAAGAGATTCTGCCTGTCTGTGTACAAGATATTCATGGTTAAACTGCTGAAATGAGTTTGATAAAATGTTGAATAGTTTGAACTCAGAAGACGGACACAGTGCATTATTTTTAATCAGCACAAGAGCAGTAATTTACAGAATCTTTTTATTACAATTGTAGGCGAGTTAAGGAATCCGACTTGATTTTTTTATAAATTACCGAAATGATATGTGCAATTCAAGATAAAGAGAATAGAAGTCCATAATTGAATTAAATTACTACAATAAAAAAATGCACTCAGATAAAGTAAGACCCGCAATCGCCGGCTGCTGTCCTACAGTGAAGATATTTATACCGCCTTTGAGAACACTAGCGCCTCGCTGTTTTCATTGGTGTACAAACAAATTGTTTTATTGTTGCGTTTGATACGGGACATAAATAAATCTTTCACGATTACACCCATTCTAATCAGTTCGAAAAATATTTACTTATACTTAGAATTAACTGTTTGTTTTAGACAAAATAAATTATGTAATAAATAAGCTATGAACCATGTGGTTTTAGGTTTCATACTCAATTTTAAAATTATCGTCAAAGTTATTATTTTTTAGCTTTTCGTTCGAAAAAACTGTTATTGGCGGTTGTGCACAATATGGGTAATAGGCGCGGTATCATGCCATGAGAGAGATTTCTGAGTGGTAGAGCCACGCTGTAGACAATTTTGTCGGCTCGTCCGGGTCGTTACCACTGTCTCACAGAAAATCGGCGTAAATTAGCAGCTTGCTGCTGCATTTCGTACGGTGAGTGAGATATCCGGAGGCCCAAATTCCCTTCCCCTTCCCAATCCCTTACTTATCCCTTTCCTTTAAGGTCAGCAACGCGCCCATAATTATTTTAGTATGGGGGGCGTACATGGGCGGTGGTCACTTACCATCAGGTGACCCACCTGCTCGTTTGCCGGCCTATACTATAATTTTTTTTTAAAATCCTATCGAGTATAACAAAAATCATCAATATCGGTCCACATTTGGCGAAGATATCGCAAACATACATAAAACCAAAATGCAGACGAATTGAAAACCTCCTTCTGTTTAAAATCGGTTAAAACATACCTTTAAGGTCATGCAAGTCTATACTTACACATGCATTACCTGACGCTGCAACTGAACGAGCTCATATCGGCTATTATCACTTACGCCAGTATTCGATTAATCCGCAGTGGTTATGTCTCTGACTGAGTCAGCTGGAAGCCAGCCAGGTTGCTCACCTGCGCTCGACTCCGTCAGGATGTCTGTATTTATAGAATTACTTTTTCGATACACTAGACGAGGGGCTTGTCTCCAGTATATTTATATTTTATACGTCTATGACGTGTGTAAAATATTTTTTGGATTCTATTCTATTTATTACATAGTGTCAAAGTTTTCAAGTCGTCCGAAGATCTCCGACTTGACTTAACGAAATCTTTCAGTCTTTTATCAGACGGGATTGACTTTTTACGTTCCCTAACTACACACTAAAATAGAACTAGCCTTCTTTTCCTCCTCCGTAAATATCCTAACGTTTAAGTAAATGTCATCGTACAATAAGAATTACACCCACACTTCAAAAAAACGTGGGGAACTCATTAATGGATAACCTGAAACAATACACCGTGTTACGTCACGTCTCCCACTTTCAGGACTTGCGTCATTGTCACCTGTTATGGTTCATTCACGAGGTCCTCAGATCATTGGCCGATGACGTGTTACTTTTGGCAAGGACGCAGTGATCAATCGTTCGCTAATTATTTTCACACTTTAATTGGTAAATTTATTTTTGCACTGGACTTAACTAAAATTATCTCATCATATTTGATTTGATATGAATCACAAATATCATAGAAGGTCATACAATTTAAGATACTTACTATAAAGTTATGAGCTTCGACAATCTTCGAATTACTACGAGTATGCGACCAAATTGCGGCCATGCGACTAAAAATGGAATAATTTATACTCGTACACTATCTAATATTGTAATAAGTGGACCATTATCATCACATATTCGTATTTTTGAAATTCGAAAATTACCGTAGAGTACAATTTTAGTCGTTTAATTTGAAGCATTAGTAGAAAGAACAAGCACAATATTATAAGGATTTTAGCTAGAATTTTCTTTTACTGATGTATTATTGCTGTATACTTCATTAATTCTATGAGCAAAGTGGTTTTTAGACTCCTGAAAGCCAACCTACCTCCTACCACACAAAATAATTTTATTTAAGGCCGCCGCACATAGTCTTAATTATAGTTTTACCACCGGTCCAGTCACGTGGGTGACGTAAATCATTCTTGAGAACGCTGCTTATGGTTCTTCCCGTGCGACAAACGGACGGACTCCACGGTTCGAGCGGTACGAGCAGTAATACCAAACTGAGTAGTTTACTCGCTTTAATGGTACTGATCCACTAATGTTCTTAACACTCTGGCACAAAAATTTGCATGACGATTGACCGGCAGAAGCCAGGCTCTTCTGTATTTAAACCCGCAATGTTACAATGATGCACGATTTTTAAAGCGGTAGAGCCACGATGTAGACAATTTTGTCTACAGCATGAATGGGCTCGAACTAGCCGGGTTATTATTACTGTCTCACAAAAAACTAACATAAAGTGATAACTGTCTATTGTGTTTCGTAAGGTGAGTTAAATTTCAGGAGACCCATTTCCCTCCCCTTCTTAGTCCCCATTCCTTTTTAGGGTGGGTATACCATGGGTGGTAACCCATACATGATTCTTCTGGTATTGTCTCACTTGAATGGCCCAAAAATAGGTCTAGGTCTCATTTCTAAATAGCTAAACAGATTTGCTTAAAACATAGTCAGCTATGCACGTAGCTAAGCACGTAGAATCACACAAGTATGCACAGTAAACAGTGCGACTTACTATGCACACATCTTCGTGAAATGCACAATCTATCATAAATGTGACATAACTAGGATCATCTGCAATTGGTCAGTGATAAACACGATTATTTTCAATACCTAAGATGAGGGTGCTGAGCCAGCTGCAGTTCAGTAGCAAAATATGTTAACATGATTCATAATATAACCCTTTAAAACATGTTCAAGAACTGATATAAATATATATTTCTTTACGAATCCGTAACATCCCACAACGACCATCTTCCTTTTTGATTCTTATCTACCTTCTTCACCTAATGCTTATTTCAAATACGTAGCTAGAGCTAAAGTATTTTTTTTTGTTTAAAGTAAAGTCATATATAGGCAATTAGAAGAAGACATTTTGAAAACAGACTTCAATTACTTACGTCAGCGAGACATTGACATGAAAATTAGACACCAAGTCACCCGTCACCTCCCATTCAAAGGGCTACGTCGCGTTCAACAATGTCGCAACACTACGATATCCAGTCTATATCCATACCACATCCATTAACGTGTCCCATTCACCAACGCACTGTTTCATTCACAAATCTTGCATATTTGACGTAAAGTAGAACGATGCCAAATTTTTGTTTGTTTCAATCCATTGCCACTTTTGTGCGGATTTTTTGGTAACTATACTTTCCACGGCTTCGCTTACGTTATTGGCATATAAATAGATGTATCGGTTTCTATTTTCGTTAATTATTGGCTTCTGTATTCGTATTTCTGACGAGTATTCTATTTCAATCCATAATTACCTTTCTTCGTTAGTTTTAGTTCTAAATATTTTGTTAATCTATAGTTCATGGCAATTGGCAATATACCTACATAAGTATCTACATGGTCAGACAATTTCCACTCTTTAAAAATTGTCGTACATAAATCCCACGCCAGTATCCTCGAAGAGGTAGGCAGATGAACATATAGCTCGCCGAACTTTTACCTCTCATGTGTGATAGGTGCTGAAAATCCAGGACTGCTAACGTGTTTTTTGCGTCGAGATTTTACCCAATTCATTTTTAATGTCCTTCCTGGACCTCATCAGTTTCAAAATCTGATTATACTCCGACTGTGTTTTCGGCACGGGTCGGGAGCATAGATGGACAGTGAGTACTGCGGGCCTTGTACAGCAGTCAAAAGATACCTTCGGTCCATAAGATGACAAGCATCGACTGCAGAACCAATCGCGTGATTGTCATTATCATTTTTAGTCTCCAACGACCTTACCGGTAAATCCTGTAGCTTTGATAAATGTTATCAATCATCTGAAAACCTTCCTTCATATATATTTTTTCAATGTCTTCATTCATATATCAATCGCTGAGACACCTTTAAATTCTTATTTATAACTGCAGTCAGCTATAAAAATTGTCATCATCTGAATAGGTCCGGTGTAAAAAAAACATGTTAAACACATAATATACGATGTTTCGCAACACCGATCCATTCCAGTTATTATGGAGGCACATCCTGTACGCGTAGACCGTGATTTACAACTGTCGGATAGATTTTAGAGATGCGGAGGAAAGGTGTTACGGTGGTGTTATGTGAATCATCTGTAATGTTTTGTTAATTATAGTGACACTTATGTCACTATATACTGTCACTTATGGTACAGCTACTCTGTAGACATTTATGTCTACATAATAAATATGAACTCAACCAGGACGGTACCACTGTCTCACACAAAACTGGCGTGAAGTGGCATCTTGCTGTTGAATTTGAGAAATTTCCTAGAGGCCCAAATCCCCCTCCTCTTCCCAATCCACTTTCTTTTCGTTTAAAGTTTACAAAGCTTCTATAATTCTTCTGGTATTGTGGACGTTCATAGGCGGTGGATATTGCTTACCATCATGGGACCCACTCGCTCGTTTGTCGGCCTATGCTATAAGAAAAATCTAATATTTGAAACAGTCAAGTCATCCTTTAATTTTCTTTAGACCCCTAAATCTTTTCTTTTTTGTTTGGCTATGGCCTAGGGCCAGAGTCCGGCTTCCTACTTAGACGCATCGCCTTTCCCGGTCTTAGCAACCTCCATATTGAGTTCATTGGCTATTATGACTTCTAGACTATCTTTTTACCTAACCATTCCTTTGTAACGTCAATTATATATTTTTAAGAGGATATTTGCTGCGGAACCTCGTTTTCGATACATCATTTTAAGCTAGCTTGTTTTTTATATATCATACTGAAACTTGGCCAAATTTCATGTCGCCGACCGTCCTCGTGGCCGTTCCAAAACGAATGAGCTCCGTTTAGATAATACAATGTTTATTTCTGTTCTTACATATGTTACTCGTCACACCAAATAATAAGGCCATTGGCCTAATGACAGCCATTTATTTTTAACAACTTGCGCCCGCGACTTAATTTACAAACTTGTGAGGTTTAATTAATTAAAGTGCTTGTATGTAATGCGACGTTCTGTCTGACGCATAGTGGCATTGTCTTCTTTGAAGGTATATACGTAGTCTAATGTTACGACTATCTGTTTAATTGTATTCTACTGTTGCTACTATAGATGGACAAGATCGTGCGCGACCGTCCTGCGAGGTACAAGACGTTGGCGGGGACGAGGTTCTCTAGATGTTAGCGGGGGCGGTTTGAGCAGCGGGGAAGGGAAACAAATGCAACTGCGCGCTATAACATCTAGAGAACCTCGTCCCCGCCAACGTCTTGTACCCCGCAGGACGGTCGCGCACGACCTTGTCCATCTATAATATCAAACTTGAAGTCTTTAAGTAAAAACTTGAAACGCGGTGCGTTTGCTGTTCCTCGTTGAGGAGTCCCCAATTTTTCCGCGTACTCCTTTATCAAATCTTAATCTTTATATGGGATCACCCTCGGGGTAAACCAGAGCAAATAAAGACACCGGTGATCGTTATTAAACTGTTGAATAATTCGTCAACCAAATAGATCTTTGACTGCCTCGGTGGCGCAGTTGTAATGCGTACGCGTTACGACTGACGCTGACGCTCAGGTCTCGGGTTCGATCCCCGGGTCGGGTAAAAGTGATATTGGGTTTTTCTATTACGAAATGGTCAGTATCAGCCCGAAGTCTGGAATTTGTGCCCGGTATGGCGATAGGCTCGCCCCCTATCACATCAAGGGACAGAGATACGTTCGGCGAAAAGTGGGTGTACTGTTTACACCTCTGCCTACCCCTTCGGGGATTGAATCGCGTATGTATGTATGTAAATAGATCTTTATGCAAAAAATTCTTTGAATCTCATGAAATATGTTTTGTGTGCAGTTAGTCAAGCCCGCGTGGAGCCGATGCAGTCGGTGCGGACCACACGGGGCAGCCGCGTGCGGTTGGAGTGCAAGGCCAGCGCTCGACCGCCGCCGCGGATATCCTGGTACAAAGACGGCAAGCCCGTCGCAGACATCGCGTTAAGACGATTCCGGGTGCAGAATTATAGGTAAATATCCTAATTTAGTCACTTTTACAGTCCCACCCAAAGAGTGCTAAAAGAAACTTATAACTAAGCCTACTGTCTCTGTCATACAGTACTACGATTAAAATGTTGAGTTTATGCAATCTTCGGATATTTCGAAAATACGTGGATGTGATGATGACCTAATGCAAACCTGTTCCATTACATTATACAATACTAGCCTTTGCTCGCGGCTCCGCCCGCGTGAATAGACTTTTCCGAAATAAAACATAGCCTATAACCGTCTCCAGGGTCCCATCTACGAGTATCTCTACATCGAAATTCATCAAAATCGGTTCAGTGATTTACAAACAAATAGATATATTTTTTTCATAAAAAATATCCTATGTTACTTCTTATACCTCCAAGAATATGTGTACAAAGCTTCATGATGATCGGTTAAGTAGTTTTCGCGTGAAAGCGTAACAAACAAACTTACATTCACATTTATAATATTAGTATGATGTAACAAAAGCACTGTTGTTAATTTTAACAGCGTTCTCAGAATCGATATTCAAATGTAAAGAAATATCTCAATCAAGAAAAATCTGATATAAAAATATCGATTGTTGAGTTCTGTGCCCTCAGCCATGAGGTTGGTTTCGAACCAGCAACTTCCGCCTTGACAGTCGTATCACTCCCCACTAGGCCATCGCCGCTTCATTAGCTTTATTTCGTCATCGATATCATCAATAATGCATCGTTTATTTAACAAACCTCAGCAACGAGACAAATCAGTCCCGAAGGTTAGTGTAAAGTCCACAACATTGATTGATTCGTAACGATTATGATGATCCTTTTGACCCGAGCGTTGGAACTAGACCATGCATGTATTCAGGTTGTCTATACAATAAGCAAGCTTGTTGTTTGTGTAAAGTAGGGTTGGAATTAAGAGATACAGTTTGATAGACATTTGTAGATTTACTTTCTTAGATTTACTATTTGACTTTTCCTGCTGCCAAGAAGCCTGGTAATGCCTGGCGCCACTGCGCTCGTCACCCTGAGACAGTAGTTTCTTTACACCACACTGTAGACAGTTTAAGTAACATATCCAGAGACCCAAATCGTGGCGCTTACCATCAGGCTAGCGACCTGCTCGTCTCGTCATTCAAGCTAATAAAAAAAGTCCATCAGATCTCTCCTATGTGAGAACATACGAGTAACCTAGGAATCACTTAGTAAATGGTTTAAATTCTTGGTTGATATATTGTGAAAACTAAAGTAGGAATATTTACAATATCTGGAAAAACTAAATAAAAACGTTTTCTTAAATCACTACCACATAGGTAGAGGCTGCAACGTGGAGAACATGAGTAGGTTGCCTTACTTCTTGGAAAATTTTGTGTGGTATCAAAATAAAGTAACAATATTTAGCCTATTTGAACCTTTTTTTTGCCTAGCGTTATCCTGACCTAGTGTTATAGTTGTGTTTAGTTATAGATCTAGTTCAATGCTTACTTCCCTTGATCTTCAGCATCATCCGTAGTGAGACCATAGGTTCCATGTCACCATCCTCTAACACATCAGACCAACGCTGTTTGGTCTTTGATTTCCTGTCTCGGTCGCATATCTCAAACGTATCTATACTATCGCATACAAAGCAGATTGCAGATACAAAGCAGTTGTCGTCACGCATCGCTACTTCCTATCTCAATATTGCATTTACCCCCGGTTTCTGAAAGGCTGATCAAATCAACATTCAAGTAACAGAACTTTGAGTTGACATCGTTGTCAAATCAATTCGAGTTGCTGAAACGCTATTTAGTGAAAAAAATCATAAATGAACTCTCTTTAGTACCGTTTCACATACGATTTTTCATATTAATTTGAAAGTTATGTGAAACATGTGTGGCAAATCAAAGATGTTGATCACGCTACTAGCAACTCAATTTCGACTTGACATGAGATTTGACATTTGACTAGTTAATTTAACATTGATCAGCCTTTCGGAAACCGGGCGTTAGTCTACTTTGAGATTTCAGAGCCAGCCCTATGTGATACTCGTATTAACACAAACAGATTACTGCACTAATCGCGACTGCAGATATCTGTTATTGACCTACGTACAAGTATACCAAATATAATGCCAAGCGAGTATGACCCTTACGAATCGGTGATAAAGTATTTAAAATGCATGCACTTGTATATACAATTGGTCGGTGTAATTACGGAGCGGATTGCTGTTACACGGATCGTTGCACGTCCAGTACTTTGGTATTTTATGGTCTAATGGCACAGTGACTAAAATGAAGATTGAACGCCTTGAATTGTTAATGTTTTGTTTGTTTAAGTCAGTTTTTTTATTTCGGAGTGTATTTGGATAAATCATGGGATTTTGTGATTTTATAAAGCTCCTGCCTGCCTCGGTGGTGCAGTTGTAATGAGTACGCGTTACGATTAAGCTAACGATGAGGTCTCGGGTTCGATCCGCGGGTCGGGTAAAGTGGTATTGAGTTTTTCTATTACGAAATGCTCAGTATCATCTCGGAGTCTGGAATTTATGCCCGGTATGACGTTAGGCTCGCCCTGTATCACATCGTGGGACGGAGATACGCTCGGCGAAATATGGGTGTACTAGTTACACCTCTGCCTACCCCTTCGGGGAATACAGGCGTGAGTGCATACGTATCTAGCTCCAGGCGAGGAAAAGGTTAATAAATATACCAGATGGTTGGGTTCTCGTATGCGAATGTCCGTATGAGTAAAAACATTGAAACTGAATTCTACTTATTTAAAGAAACTAGACTGTTTGCTCAATCTTTATGTATACTTAAGTAAATAACACTAAATGTAGGTTTCATCATGGGCATCATCATCAATCGGCGCTTGACACATTACTTGTGCTTCTTATAAATTTCACTGTCAGTTAAGCAATCCTACCAGTGTAACCCTTATACCTTTAAAGGGTTAATATTCCTCAAGGTATGAAAAGCAACAACCCTTAGAGGGATATTACTACACAAATAAATTATGGTATTTTTTATGTTTGTTAAGAATTACGTCATACAATAGTAGTTTTCCTATAGATTCAAGGTAGAGTAATCTCAGTTTCCTTCCACCTATTTTATTTGTGATGGTAGCATGGAAGCATTGACTGAAGGTACATTATTAGTGATGATTACAGAAGGCGCTCGGTTCTAGTAATAAGACATGCGAGGAACGAAGACTCGGCGATGTACGAGTGCAGGGCGCAGGGCGCTATCGGACCTCCGGCCATCACCGCGGCCAACGTCAGCGTCCTGCCGCCTGTCGTCACGCCGCCAGACACGAGTGAGTAACACATAAATAATGGGACGTTTAAAATAATAGTAGTTACACAATTCTGATTCTATTTTCGAGTGGTAGAGCCACGCTGTAGACAGTTTTGTCTACAGCATGAATGGGCCGGCTCGACCGGGCCGTTACTACTGTCTCACAGGAAACCGGCGAAAAGTATCAGCTTGCTGCTGCGTTTCGAATTTCGTGAGTGAGATATCCGAAGGCCCAAAACCCCGTCCCAATCACTTAATTATCCCTTTCCTTTAAGGTCGGCAACGCACCCATGATCCTTTTAGTATTGTGGGCGTAAATGAGCGGTGGATATCACTTACCATCAGGTGACCCACTTACTCGTTTACCGGCATATGATATTTTTAAAAAAATACAAAGATGTAAGTTTTTCTGGCACCATAAAATAGACTGGATCTGATGGTAAGAATAGTGCAGTCCAAATATAGTGATGACTATTGAGAGACATCGATCTCTCGACGGTCTCCAGAATTATGCCGGCCTAACATTACTGGATATACACTGGCTAATCCCGGATCGAGCGATATGGCGGGTTTTTTCACCAAGAGTACGATAGCCGATGTCCAGATTTTACGACGTAGAAATATATATCAGGTACATCCCACAGTTTATGAGATAATAAGTATAATGACTGCCTCGGCGGCGCAGATGTAATGCGTATGCGTTACGGCTAAGGCTGACGCTGAGGTCTCGGGTTCGATTCCCGGGTCGGGTAAAGTGATATTGGGTTTTTCTATCATGAAATGCTTAGTATCAACCCGGAGTCTGGAATTGTGCCCGATATGGCGATAGGCTCGCCCCCTATCACAACATGGGACGGAGATACACTCTGCGAAATGTTGGTGTACTGGTTACACCTCTGCCTACCCCTTCGGGGATTACAGGCGTGAGTGCGTATGTATCTCGCCCTGCTAAAAGTCTTGTCCAGTCAGATGCTGCAGTATTATTCGATGATGTACTAACCTCAGACGTCGCTTCACATGTTGCGATTATAAAGTAACCCATTTCTACAACGGTTACGTCAGGATTAAGATGTATGCCAGTGTTTTAGTATAGAATCTGGAAACAATTGTTTAGCAAACTAAGTTTTTTGTGTAGCTTACCTAAACAATAATACCTACTTCCATAGCAAATAATATTACTCTAAGAGTTACTTAATATAATACACATAAACATAATTTGAATTCCAAAACAGTACCAAATTCAATTAATTAGCAATTATAAATGCCCTAATTAGCTGACAATAGGTCCATCAGTTTATTCTTCAAACAATACTGTTAACACGATTTTTTGACAATGCGTACGGTACGCAATCTTGGGAAGTCGTAGCTACGCTTCCGAGAACTCGACAATACAATCGAGGCCAATATGGTGCTCGATTACACCGTATTTATCATCCATAATAATTAACCGGCGTGTTAGTTTCATATTATCTTTGGAAAGTACAGACTGCAGGAAGATTAAAATCAGATTTCTAGGTGCTAAAGCCACGCTGTCAGTTTCAGCATGCATGGGCTGGCTCGACCTGATTGTTACACTGCCTCACGGAAAACCGTGAAATAGTAGTTTCTTATGGTGAGTGAGGCTCAAATCCCCCTACTTCACAGTCTCCATTACTTTCCATAAGGGTTGACAACGCATTCATGATCCTGGTGTTGTAGGTGTTCATCGGCAGTGGACATCATTTAACTATATGCTCGCTCGGTGGCCGGTCTCTGTAATACAGAGTTCACAATAATTCACCTATTAAATGCAGAAACTATGAAAACTAACACATCGTGCGATTTGTCCACAGCGACTGGTTCGCCGTGTCCGATGCCGGATCCCTCATCGTACTGCCTCAATGGTGGTACTTGTCTCTTTTTCGAGATTGTACAGGAGCAAGCTTGCAAGTGAGTACAACGTATTTCTGATACCTATATACAATATGCGCAGAATAACTTGGCCGGGCTGACGGCTTGTATCTCCCACACCCTATGCCTCCCATCATTCGTTAATCTCGTCTCATTAATCTTCCTGACCACCTTCAGACCGCCCAAATTACTTTGCGCGTATTCTATTAAGTACCTTCAGCTGAAGGACGGCATTTAAATGCTACGCTTTGTTGCCTGTTCCGAAAATTTCAGTGTGATTAATAGGATATCTAAACACCGGCCAATATTTACGTCGCGTCGCTTTCGTGTCATGATCGTTGGTTATTCTAAAGGTAATGAAAGGTTGGTGAAAACAGCTATTAGAGATTCCAAACGAACTTTAATATGCTGGGATTGGAGGTGGGATTCTTGCACCCATCTAGATGGGTAATACCTTACATATTTCCAAATAAAAGATGATAGTGTCGTTTGGTAATCCATATTTCGCTACTCTAAGCCAGCGGTAAATCAATTATTCCTTTACACTGTCATACCTTCTGGATAAAAATCGCCTTATTGTTCTAGTGACAGCCTACTTAGGCTGGGAAACCGTGTTTCGAAAAATCACATATGAGTGTTATGGCGATAGGCTCGCACCCGGTCATACCATGGATTGGAAATAAGCTCGACTAACCGTCAGTACTAGTTGCACTTCTGTCCACTCCTTCGAGGTTAGCTTCGAGCTTATGTATGTTACATGAATTAAAAGCGTGAAAAACATGTTGAATAGAATGACAGTCATGAGATATTGTACAATGAATTCCTTCTAGATAAATACTAAAGTACAATTTTATTTTCGAATGATGTTTATTTTCTGTAGTCAAGAGTCTAAAAGTTGGTATTTATCAATGTTTTACATATCAAATAGACTATAGCCAAAATAGAAATAGTTAAAGAGCTTTTGGATTAGTTTACTAACAAGTCTACATTTGATATATGTGATACTAGCGTTTGCTCGCGGCTCCACGCGCGTGATGTTTTTCCGAGATGAAATATAGTCTATGAACCAACCCAGGGGCGGGACCGGCTTCATCGCCGGATTTATGCAAATCGATGTTCGATTAGAGAGCCAATGATTCTGTCGTACCGCCGAACGACCGTCTAATGGCCAAAACGATGAACAACGATTTATGACGTCACATGAACAACAATAAAACAGATTTATTTGAATGAATTAATGCCGCCCGCGGGCGATTAATCTCAATGGACTTGAACGCCGGCAGAGTTGAAGTTGAAGTTCGGCGAATTAACCGGTACCGCCCCTGGTCTTGGTGTACCTGTATGCCAAATTTGATCGAAAACCTTTCAACCGTTAAGGCGTGATTGATTAACGATCAAATTCACAAACAGTCACACTTTTATATTAATAACATTAGTAGGAGTTTTGTTGTTGAGTAAGAAGCTGGAAGCTCGCAGATAAAACGTATAAGAATGTTCTTTAATTTATTTTGCTATAAAGAATGGAGATTGAGACAGTAGGTAGGGGAAGCTTGAGCTCCGGAATTCTATGTATGAAATCTCCGTATGAATTGCAAGGTCAAGGTGATACGTCACTCGTATGCTTTAGACCGTCTGGGTTGGTACCACTACTTTCTTTCTTTCTGCCGCCAAGCATCAGTGTGTAAGCACTTAGTGTTTCGCTTTGAAGGACATTGAAGCCAGTAAAATTACTTAACATTGTGGTAATTAACAACTTATGGCTCCGGGTGAAAAACGCAGTTCGGTGTCATTGTAATTCAAAGTTCTGTGTTTCTATTTATGGGCAAGCGTGGCGCTTACCACCAAGCGAAGAAACTGCACGTTTCGACATTTGCGTTTCAATTTGCAACTATTAATTCACGCTAGGAGCTTAACGACAGATGTAGCAAAGCTTCTAAAACGCAGGGTTTTCTCAGGCCCTTGATATGTTATTTTTTCACGATATAAATTACTGTATGCAGTTGGTTCGTTTCTATATTTTAGTTTGAAACCACGATATATTCAAAAGTTGATAATATTTAACCTTTTCTATATTCTATTTTTTTTATTTCCAGATGTCCAGAAGGCTTCACGGGGCAGCGGTGCGAGACGAAGGACGTTTCGAACAGAAGTAGTATGTCGCATTCATACACGTGCAAACTGGGCCTCTCGATAAACTACTACTGTTAGCGACCGATGCGCCGGCGCATAACCCACCTTGTTCCAATTTTAAATACAAAATTTTAGCTCGCGACTTACGACGCACCGGCCAGCGGACTGTGGCCAGCTTTCGTTTTTCAAATTAAAAATATATGCTGCAGGATACTCTTTGCAGTATGCCTGTCAGCTATACAACTTTTTCGAACTGAATTAAACACAATAATTTAGCTTAGAAAGGATTTATTATTATAGGTTAGATACAATTAACGGTATTTTTTAAATATAACGGTTTTATACAAGGTTATATATTAATTGATTCGTCATTTTTCATACATTTTATACGACCCATTTAATTATTTTTTCATTAGCGACATTAATTTTAGTAGAATTGTATTTATCACAAGACCGCGATACTGCGTCTAATTAGTAATTTATATAAGTCACAGACATGACTGACTCTATGGACATGCCAGACACAAATTAAGTTCCTTTTAGAATTATAATTAATATTTATAGGATTTTATTCCAATAACAGGACTGAATCTTAATAATGATCGATTTTAACAATTCATTTAGACCCCAAACATGATAAGTTATTTTAGCAGCAGATACCGCTTGATATTGTTGTCTAAACAAATAAATTTTGCTAGATTTTGTACGTGATCGAATCATATTTTACGCGTGTATGTATGCAAAAATTATGGGATAAGATTACTAAAGTATTTAATAAATGCCATCAACCATAAGAATAGTATGGACGAAGTTATTTTTGCCAACCATTGGTGGCAATATTTTGTTCCTGTTTCTTTGTCCGCAAACTGTCCATGTTATTATTATGCTTGGGGTCTAATCGGCAAGTATTCCAACGACTTTTGAGTTAGTCAATCGATTTGTTTGTAATTTCGATGACTAGATGCAGGTTCCACAGTCCGCTCCACGGTCACGAAACTATATTACTGTGACAAAAAAAAACACGCTGTTCTCCAAAACAGTGGAGTTTTGTTGCATTTATAATCGTTAAATGCCTAATTAGTGTATTTAAATTAAGAGCTGCCCAAGCGGCCGTTGTAAATATAAATATTTTTACATAATGCGGATCCTACGTTTCTCGTTTAGGGAGAAAACATAGTGATTCTACTTTATTATATTTTTTATCTGCTTCTATTTGCGTCATTCGATATTGTGAAAGCTTTAAAATTTGTTTCTTTAAATTATTTATTCTGGCAGAAAGCCCGGGTTTCATTGATAAATTCGATTATGGCATAGTTGAGAAGCGGATAGTCCTGTATCGACTAAGTACTAAGTAGTACGAATGTAATCAACTTTTCGTCACAAGAAATATTTATCTAACTAGACGGTTTTATAACTAAAATTATTTTAAACCCATACTACTTTAATTGAAGTTGTAAATATTTTAAATATATTTGTAATATTGCGTTTTATTTGTTATTAACTTTAAGGTTTGATCAATAGTATATAATATTCTAATGAAGAGACTTGCAAGTTATGTACATATCTACTAGGGTAAGGGTTATACATATATACAAATACATAATTAATAACGTTGATCAACTGATATACTATTTGATATAACTTGCTATGCCAAATAAGCCATAGCATTATTTATGTCATAGTGAAATATATTGCCAATATAGAAAAACCTAAACAAGCGCTCAAACTTTATAAAACAGGGAAATGCATAGCAAGTCGAATGGATATAATAAAATATTTAAATTCCGATTTATGCGGTCCGTAACACAGCACCTAGTCATAAACCAGTTTTAATTATTAGCTAGGTAGACACTAAATGAATTAATTTATAAAATTATATAATTTTTCTATGAGTGAATATGATCGGATGAATGTAGTAGGTACCGATACTGTACTTATATCTCACAATTTCACTTTATGGGACCGAAAGATCAATGGAAATTTTCAACTGCTTTCCTTTTTTTTTGTAAAAAGTTTTCATTCTTCTAAGTTCATTATTTATATTATGTAATTAAAATGTAGCAAAGGGAATATTTATTTTAATTAAATTTTGAGGATTTTAGGGCATTTATAAGTTGAGGTGCCGTGACGTTATTTGCGAAAAAAATATTCAATTTTTTATTTTATAGTGTTTTTTTGGCCTGATCTACTTAAAAATTCTAATTATGACGAATGAAATGACGTCATCGCACCTTAATATATGTGTTTGTAGTCTCACAACAAATATTAAGGCTCGAATTACCATTTTTTTTTTTTTTTTTTTTTTAAGTGAATGTAACAATGGTCATACCAAAATTACAATAAAAGAATGAGTGTTGGAATTAACAGAAAGGCGACAATTTGTTTTCTTTTTCACGTAATCCTTTTAAATCCTTAGAAAAATCCTTAAATTTTTATTCCAATGTTCAACTATTATACGGATCAAAACCGGGCAGTTATTAAAAACGGTACGTATTTTCGAAATTATTATTTATTTGTCGTGCACTGAATTAACACTCCGCACTCATTTTCATAAATGAAAAAATGTACCTAACCGTTTTAAAAGTTCATTTAAGGTTACATTTTTTCATTTCATACCATCGTGACTAACGCTTCATTCCATGCACTAATATAAAGAATGAGCATGCAACACCCATGAAATGTAACTTATTATTTGTTGTGAGAACACGTAACAAAATAGGTTAGCAAAAATTAAATAAAAATATGAAATTATTTTTTTCGTTGACAGGTAAAGGGGAGCCACTTTGGTGACTGACAGGAAACTTGGACTGATAGAATGGATTGATGGATTATTTATTCATTAGTATAAGCATTCCGGTGTTAAACGAATTTTTGTACAGTCATTGTCATTTTAAATTATAATGATTATGTAATTGTAATCTGTCTAATGTAGGTAAGGTTTGTTTGACGACAGATTGTTACATAATATTTTTGCCATAGTGACCACCTCCGTGAACAATGCACTTAGCATTATTTCTCATGTAAAATATTTCCGATTGCTTATTTATTTATAGCTCAAACAATTAAATATAATTACAACCAGCCCCGGATCTACGATTTTTTCGAACGGGGCAGAAACTTAATAGTGGCGCCCCTATCTGCAGCGTTTGAGATAAATTACTTAAAACAACTAAAAGCATGATGCACAAACAAAGTCTTTAATGTATACTACTAAACGGGCTGTTTAGAAGTAAAATTGTGTCACATAACGCGAGAGTTTGACTGCTCACAAACAGGGAGCGCGATAGGGGTTTTAGTTGAGAGTAAGCGAGATGGTAATATTGAGTTACGGTCAATTGACCACAACTTAGTGGTACAATTTCTATTTACCGCGCAGCTTGTCTAGTAGTATACATTAAAGTCTTTGTGCACAAAGCGCGCCTTTTTCTTACAAGTTGACGATGAGCCAACCAGGCTTCCGTATGCTATGCGCTTTGTGGAGCAAGTTTGTTATTTGTAATCATATTATACTATGATTTTGGCGCCCTCTGACACTGCCGCCCGGGGCGGGTGCCCCGGTGTGCCCCCCTAGAACCGGGCCTGATTACAACATGCATTTAAGCACAAGTGGTAGGCCACGCTGTAGACCATTTTTTCTACAGCATGAATGAGCCGGCTAGTTACCACTGTCTCACAGAAAAGCGACGTGAAGTAGCAGCTTACTATTGTATTTCGTACAGTGAGTGAGATTTTCGGAGGTCCAAATGCTCCTCCCCTTCCCCATTATTCCTTTCCTTTAAGGTCGGCAACGCATTCATGATTCCTCAGGTATTGTGGATGTTCATGGATGGTGGAGCTCACTTACCATCAGGTGACCTACTTGCTCGTTTGCCGACCTCCGCTATAAAAAAATGTCCATACAAAATTAAGTACCGGTCTATTACGTATTTTTAGCCTACGATGCGAAAAGTAGAAAATACATACTTATAACAAAATTGCAGGAATCTATAAATCCTACATACTTAGGTAAATAAATAAATAAATACACCCAACAGTCACACACATAGTCCTGACCCCACACTAGGTAAACCTGTATCGTGGGTATCAAGAGCTACGAAGGACTTGCGGTCCCACAACACCCAGAACCGAGACAAATATTTGTGAATCAGACAAACATTTGTCTAGGTGCGAAAATCGAACCCACGGCCTCACGCTTTGCGACCGGTTAGTCGCCCGCTGCGCCACGGAGGCTGTAAACATGAATGTGCTGACTCGGTGGCGGTGTTTTAATGCGTACGCGTTACGACTGAGGCTGACGCCGAGGTCTTGGGTTTGATACCCGGTTCCGGTAAAAGTGATATTGGGTTTTTCCAAGACGAAATGCTCGGTATCAGCCCGGAGTCTGGAATTGTGTCTGGTATAGCTCGGTACGGCTCGCTCCCTTTATCACATTATGGGACGAAGATACGATCGGCGAAATGTGGGTGTACTGGTTACACCTCTGCCTACCCCTTCGGGGATTACAGGCGCTGCACCCACTGCAGTTTCTCTGAGTTTATTTCCTTCCCATGATGTAATAGGAGGCGAGCCTACCGCTAAACCGATCCAAATACCAATCCCGGGTTACTCATTTCGAATCGAAACCTCAAACACAAATTGTATTTTCCCGACCTGGGTTTTGCTTCTAGGAAATCACGGTTTCTCAGCCTATATAGCCACTAAACCAATAAGGCGACGATTAATTCAAAAAACAGATAGATCGTGTAATATTTAACGTGATCTGAATGACATTCTGCCGATTGAAGATTGTCAAAATATCGTTTTTGCGTCTTAGGTATTTTTATGTTCTAACAACTAATATTAAATACACATATATAATAATATAAACGATATAGTTAAAAATGCAAGACTAATCGAATGCCTAAATCATCCAGCAAATAATAAAAAAAATATTTCAATTATTAAAAACGTTAAATTATTTTAAGATAAGAAAAAAAAATACACCCAACAGACCTGATCCCACACTAGGTTAACCTGTATCGTGGGTATCAGAAACTACGAAGGGCTTGTAGTCTCACAACAGCCAGAACCGAAACAATTTTTTGTGGATCACACAAACATTGGTCTCGGTGTGGGAATCGAACCTACAACCTCACTGTGCCACGGATTTATCTCTTCATCGCTATTACGTGAAATCCCTCCTAATTTTAATAGATAATACACAAAAATCCACCGATACAAATACTAGGTTCAAGACCTTAGATATAAGAACCACTAGCGTTTTTTTATTACATACATCAACGTTGTTATACTAATGCTGTGCCTTTGTTATTTTTTACTCAACATAAGCTCACGCCTTTATCTCCGAAGGGGTTGGCAGAGTTGCAACTAGTCCTGCACTCACGTTTCGCCGAGCTTATCATCCCATGATGCGTTAGGGGGCGAGCCTATCGCAATACCGGGCAATCCAGGGGTACCTAATCTTTCGAATCGAAAATTTAAACGAAAATTCTGTTTGCCCAACCTGGAAATTGAACCCAGGACTTCAAGCTTCTCAACCTTAGTACACTTATTATCCTTAGTTATTTTATACTTCTGAAAACGTTTTCAGCGTTTTTCGTGCGTTTATTTCCCACGGCAACCTAATGTCGTGGCAACTCCCTTGCACGTAGTTTTGGTGGGGTCATTTTTTGCTTGAGTTACGTTTCTTGTCATCTTATTTCGATGGTTGTCATAATTATGCCCGCTTGTCACTGATGGCCGTTCCCAATATTATGTCTATCGGCAGTTTTGCTTACCGGCAGTAAAATTTTGACACATATTGTATGGAAGATCTGTCAAAACACTATTGACAGTGAGCAAAGCTGTCGATAGATAGAATATAGGGAACGGCCATGAATGTACATTGGCTATCAATAAAGTGAGGGGAGGGGCAATTTTGTTAAATTTATGAGGGCAAGGGGATTTTTAATGTATTACTTGGCTCAGGAATGCCCCTATTCCCATCCTTGGATCCGCGCCTAGGCCAGGTTATAAGGGTAGGTAGCTAAGTATATTGAGTACCCTTCAATCAGCATTTTGAGCCAATTTTCGAACAATGTTCTACTTACGGCCTGAGCTACTGAGAGTTCATTAGAACGATTGATGTCCTTAATAATTTAATAAACGAGTCGTTAATATAAGATGTATTAATAAATGTACAGTATTATTTTTGCTGAATAGTTGTTATTTATTGTACCTTATAATCGATATTTTGTAAGCGCTTTGTTATATAAATAAATGAATTATGGAAACTGCATTGTAGTCTACTTTATTTACCATTGTTCTTAGTAGGTGAAAGCGCAGGAGACAGGTGATACTTAGGGAGGTACATACTTCCGCGCCGGCGCCTATTGCCTGCTTAGCATAAGCTTACGAGATATCTCGCGCACAAGATTAGTATGTCGTTTGTACTGTAACGTGCACCCCACGACATCGAAAGTGATAAAGAGACACGAGACTTATTTATTGAGTGGTAGAGCCACGCTGTAGATAGTTTCGTCTACAGCATGAATGGGCCGGCTCGTCCGGTTCGTTACCACTATCTCACAGAAAACCGGCGTAAAGTAGCAGCTTGCTGCTGCGTTTCGTGTGGTGAGTGAGATATCCGGAGGCCCAAATTCCCCTCCCCTTCCCAATCCCTTACTTATCCCTTTCCTTTAAGTTCGGCAACGCGCCCATGATTATTTTAGTATTGTGGGCATGGGCGTACCCAGGTTCTGGGCTAGGGGGGGGCAAATCAGATTTTTTAAGCCGGGTGCCACGCGGTTCTTTGCCTTAGACACTACACGAAGACACCTACACTAAACATTAAGTTAAGTTTTTAAGAATGTATGGATGTATGTTTGTTACTCTTTCACACAAAAACTACTTAACGGATTTCGATGAAATTTGGCACACGGGTAGATCATATCCTGGATTAATACATAGGCTACTTTTTATCCCGGGCAAAAATAAAGCGGGACTTTTATCCCGGAAAAACTTTTAAACGCGGGCGGAGCCACGCGCTAGAGCTAGTATGATATAAAAGTTTGTCACCAGATTTTCTTTTGTAAATATCAATAATATATAGGTAGATTTGATTTGAAAAATATGTTTTGTTTGTAAAAACTAGTACTTATTATAAAAGATTTTTTATTTCGATATTATGACTGCAACTTTTTCGATCCACCGAACAACATTGTTTCCTTAAACTATTTAAATAAATAAAGTAATCGAAAATACTCACAAAAAAAAATCCGAATATCCATTTTTATACAACGGTTTATTATTGTTCTACAGAATATGTACATATACAGAACACAATAACTTAGTAACACAATATCTACTTTAGGGTCTTATTCATAATAAAACGCTTATCGAAGGTATAAACCTTCATTAGTTAAAACGTATTTTAAGCCTATAGAACGTTCAATAAAATTCTATATTCATAATCGTTTGATAAAGCTCCGTTAACTAAAATAGGTTTATCATACACAAAGTTGCCAGTTTATAGAAAATGATTGATTGATTGAATGATTTCAATATGGTTTGTCTCTGGAAAGACTGGAAACAAACTAATAAAAAGAAAATTGATGGAGTTTTGGCGGGAAGTCTGACAGTGCGGTGGCTCTCTTGATTTAATTATTTCCTAAACTAGTTTAAAGTTGTGTTTGTTGTATAAAAGTGGTGTGGTTTTGTGCAATAATCATTTACGATGATGAATAGCGTATGGAAACATTAAACATAGGGAATTTAGGTGATTTTTGATCTAGGGTATTGATCGACCTTGTGCTTTCGATCCGCTTGAAGAAAGTCGTCTAAGAAGCATTGAACTGAAAGGAATTAACACCAAAACTACAACAAGACCTTGAAATGGGCCACACCCCCGTTTCATCATTCTTGGAATATAAGAAAAGAATATAACTAATGACTTGCCAGCATGGTCTCTGATCTTAGCCAGTTCCGGAACAAACAAACAAAAAAAAAAGAAAATTGCCATCTCATCAATGTCAAATGTCAAGAAAGGTAAACAAACAGGAGTTATAAAATTCAACAAGACCTTAAAATCACAGACTACTTAGAAAGAACTGACGTTCTTAAAATCGACCACGCCGCGCATCTGCGCTAATATTTCGTCGTTCTTGGGGAGAGTTGAAAATATATATTATAGTACTTGTCATTAGCGAAATGTATAATAGGGCGAAGCCGTTATAAATAAAGAAAAAGTAATAAATTTGAAAAAAATATGCCAGTAGACGTAAAAATAAACGTCAAATATGAAACAGCTGACCGATGTCGGCCATGTTTTTCACTATCGAACGCTTAAAATAGGTTTATAGAAGGGTTATAGCTTCTATAAAATAGTGACACTTTATAAGAGAGTTAATGAGCGTTTTAGCGTTATTGAACGATTATGAATAACAATTTTTATCAATCATCTTATAACGGCTTTCTAAAGCTTCGATAACTTATTATGAATAAGACCATAAATGTTTTAATATACTTTGAATATTTTTAATCACCAAACGTCGTTGGACTCCTTTAAAACAACAACATGCCAAATACATGCAAGCCGCTAGACGCTCGCAACTCCCTCCCACCTCCGCGCTGCCGTACGCGCGCCGAGTAGACAAACGCTCGGCTTAATTCGGTAATCTTCGTCTGTCGTGTCGGCGCGGACTCGCGGAGCCGAGGCACCTCAGACCTAGACGGCCGGTAGGCGAGCGTGGACCGCGGCGTTTGCTTACAGCGCTTGCGGGTAGAATGGGCACGACGCGCGGTTTTTAGAAGTTAATGCATATTATTATATATGTATTGCAATGCAAAAGAAAAAAAATATCGACAGCAATAGATAATAGGGAGGTAAAGGTTATCCAGGGGGGGGCAGCTGCCCCCCCCTGCCCCCACCTGAGTACGCCCATGATTGTGGGCGTATATGGACGGTGGAAATCACTTACCATCAGGTGACCCACTTGCTCGTTTGCCGGTCTATACTATAAAAAAAAGAGACTTTTCTCGTGGCATGAATACCAGCAGACACGTTACTTTCGACAGACTTATGGATATAGCACAAGAAACGAATCGTAAAAATTATCTATATAGGTAAATCATGTTGTCCCGTTCAAATGTCTCACTAAAAGCCCTAGTAAAGCCAAAATATTATGTTGACAGCGTAAAACGGGGTAAATAGGGATGAGGGGGTGAATCAGGACCGGGAAACCGGAAAACCGGCGTAAAGTAGCAGTTTGCTGCTGTTTCGTACGGCGAGTGAGATATCCGGAGGCCCAAAAAAATAGACCAATTACGTGTACAGAAATCGAGACTTAGCAAAGAGCTGACTTAGAGTGTTGGTCTATAATACGGGCCTTAGTAATCTGAATGTAGTAGATACTTAATACTGAAACAAAAAATGTTTAAAAAAACGATTTTATTGAACATTCTTATGAGTAAGAGATCCCATTGCCGCCAGTCCCACGTAATGTCATCAGTTATCACCGTGTCTGGGTCTGATACAATACTGGAAATCTATAAAATATTCTGAATTATATAATAATACCAAACCTGTACTATAATACGTCCCACTACTGGGCACAGGCCTCCTCTACAAATAAGAGGGCTTAGGCCTTAGTCCACCACGTTAGCCTGAAATAATATCAGACGTGTACTATATACGTCCCACTACTGGGCACAGGCATCTACCAAAAAGAAGGGTTAGGCTCTCCAACACTTTAGCATGATGTGGATTGGCAGACTTCACATACTCTCGAATTTCTTATGGAGGTATGCAGGTTTTCTCGCGATGTTCCCTTCACCGTTATAGCAAGCGATAATTAAACTTATAAAAGTCAGAGGTGCATGCTCTCGAGGCTAGTTTCGAACATTGTACTTTTATCTCAACAAGTCCATACCGGCTGATCTACATTGCTGCTTTAGTTGCATATTATTTAAAATTTAGTTTTGAGACTTCTAATGAGCTAGACAAAATTTCATCACATTTTTTGTAAGTAGTTAACTATTATCTGCCAAAGAACCTCTCCCCCCCCCCTGGCTCAACACAACTATACGTTGTAACCAGGCCCGGACCCCTGGAGGAGGGGGAGGGCAAACCTAGGCCAAATCAAGTTTTTAAGATTGAAAAAATCGTAGATCCAGGGCTAGTTGTAACCTACTTTAGTAAACACCTATAGAAACGTCTTACGACTTGAAGCTATGACGTAGGTCTGGCGCCCATGGAATCTTGGTCTATAACTACTTACTGACACAATAAAAAAACTAAATAAGTATCAGTGAAAATTATCTTATTTCGCTAACTTCTTATATTTATATTTACAATACTGCAAGATTAAAACCTACATGATTGTGGCTGTTACGAAAACAAAACAATTCATGAATTATAAAAAAATATAAAAAGTATATTTCGTTGGGAAATTATAGGTACTATTTAGGTACAATATTTGCTTGTAGAGAAATTAATAATAGTGCAGCTACTTTAATTATAAATGACTTCACAATAAAAGCGAACTGCCGATCCTCGGCACATCGATTTTTATGTGATACACAAACATTTGTTCCAAGTCTGGGTGAAGTGGGTCTCTCCTGATACCCACGATGCAGGTAACACTAGTGTGAAGTCAAGTATATGTGTATGACTGTTGTATGCAATTACTGCAAAATTCTGTATATTCCAGTTTAAAGGCACTTAGTCTCAAACATTGTACAGTGAAGTTCTGATTGTGCAAAAAATTTATTTTAGTAAATAATAACATCTGAAGTAGTTTCACAGTAAAAAAAACGGTCTGCATATGCAGCCAACCAAAAAAAGAGATCATCAATTAATTTAAAAAATTTTAAAAAGCTACTTTTTGTCTTGGCTATGTTTACACAATGATTTTTGTATCCCTCTAAAGAATATTTTACTTTCACACTGTGAGAACTTCAATGTTGATATGACATAATTATAGTGTTTTCCCTTGCTTCCTCCGATGTTACATATCATGAAACATAGAAAGATATAACATTGTGGTACAAGGTGGTAGGTCCCTCGTTTGCGAGGCCGGCTGGGTTGGTACCACCACTTTGTCTATTTCTGCCGCCAAGCAACAGGTTCTAAGCACTGTTGTGTTCCGATTCGAAGGACATTGAAGCCAGTGAAATTACTGGGCATTATGAGACTTAACACCTTATGTCTCAGGGTGACGAGCGCAGTCCAGTGTCATGCAGTGCTTTGTTATTTAAAGTTCTGTGTGGCGTTGCTTCTTTTTATGAGCAGGCGTGGCGCTTACCATCAGGCGAGCGACCTACTCGTCTCGTTTGAAGATACACATACAATGTTTAAAGTAAAGCATATACAATGAGCTGCCAAACTAATCTACGAGCTTATAACTAACTACAGTCTCCATCTTATGTAAACTAGTTGAGAATGATTTCAACTGGACATTTTGTGCATTCGCGATTGCTACAGGTTCAGCCTCCGCCCATTTCTCAGGTATATCACAATCTGTCTTCGCATGAACCAATACATCAAACGAACACCTACAATCCAGGAAGGGTAGGTATGATATAGTGGCTGCTACTTGCAACATTACATCTCTAATTTCCTGTTGGATTTTCTTCAAGTCTTTATTACCGGTGGTTTCGTTTTTCTCCTTGGATAATGTGGCATCTCCATCTTCATACTGTACATTGAAGTCCCAGCATTCCAGAATCTCTTTGTTGGCAACATTTAGGATAATGAGGGACAGTTTGCTGACTTTCTTGCTAACTATCCATTCTGGAATTATAAAAGATAAATGTTTTATTACATACTTACATACGCACTCACGCCTGTAATCCCCGAAGGGGTAGGCAGAGGTGTAACCAATACACCCACTTTTCGCGGAACGTATCTCTGTCCCTTGATGTGATAGGGGGCGAGCCTATCGCCATACCGGGCACAATTCGAGACTCCGGGCTGATACTGAGCATTTTGTAATAGAAATTGCTTATATCAAAATGCTTATGCAATATCACTTTTACCCAACCCGGGGATGCAACCCAAGACCTCAGCGCCTCAATCATTATCAAAATCATTAATTAAAAGATTCTCAACTTCTATTCAGTACACTAGGTATATGTGTATCCCATGGAGTTAGGCACTGTTATGTACCACAAGTAAAATATGTATCTAACTCATTGAAATAACATAACTAGAATGATAACTCCCATATGAATCTGCCTAAATATACTTCTCCACTTACTTAGACATGCAAAGATAATCACACGTAACACTCATACTTACATGCAACAAAAATTAATGAATGTTCAAAATCAACTTTATTTCATAAAAGTTAATCTCTAATGTATAAATATTAATTTTCTAGATCGCGATACGACGTTCTGCACAGTGCAAAAAATTAGATGTATTAAGTGTCAATTATTATTATGCAGACTTTTATAGCTCCGCCCCCTTGCAGTTTTGGTAGGGTCATTTTTGCTTGAGTTATTTCTTGTCGTCTTATTTCGATGATCTAACATTAGAAATAAGTACCTTAATTACTATGATTATATACCTACCTTCACTCTGCGTGAGTAGATTATTTAGAAAATTCTTAATTTGTTGATCTTCCGATATCAATAGTGTGAGGCCATACTGCTGTTCAGCTTTAAAACTCTCTGGTGGATACAAACCTCTTTGAAACAACACGGAGTTAATGGCAAATTCTGTAAGCAATAAAATTCTTTTACAATACCAAAACTCCATCGTAATTATTAATAACTTAATTACAGAGACTGTAAAGTGTACTAACTCAAGTATTCGCAAATAATCTGTGCGGAACCGCGAAGGGTTATACAGTTTTTTGTTTGTTGTTGCGACATTTCACCGCAATTACTATTATTTTATGAAACTTTTAAATCTATTATTGCTAACGATAAATTGTTTGCCGAAGTTGATATTCACAGTAAATATTAAAAACTTTAATTCACAAATGTTTCAAATAACTTCGGTAATCAATCCGTTACAGTTTCAAACTATATTTGTATTTCAAAGCAATTCGCAGTGCTGCCAGAGCTAAGTTTGGAAATTCCCCGCAATGTGATGAAAAATCTTCCTTTACATATTGAAATTTCTCTCAACAGGTTTACGACAATACGTCATAATATTACAGATACATCTTTAGAGATAATAATAAAAACATCTATAACATATAATATCAAGGACATTTATTAATATTGTTCTTAAAACTAATAATGCACGATGAATAACATGATGCGCCATGTTTATTTTGAACGATTATGTGCGAATCGAAAGAAGAAGACACATCGATGAAAAATATGAAGTTATGTACGTAATCTAATGTAACTTTGTACAAGGTTTCTAAAGTGGTCGGTACGCATCCTGTGGGTACTGGGTCTAATTATCTCAATACAATACAAACGCCGAACAGACCATTTGATCTCGTGACTACCTCTTTCTGCGATAATTCTTAGGTCATCATCATCACTCCTTCGTATCTAATTTTGCATTTTTTGAAAGATAAATTCTTCATAAATCTTTGTTAACCTTTATTTTATTTTTCAAATTAACAAACAACAATAACAAAAGGTTTTGAAAGCAAAAAGGACATGTCCACTTTTTGTATGGTCGTTGGTTTTTTATTCCGAAAAAATCTAACCAACATCAAACAATAAGGAAATGATAGTGCTAAAAATGTGAAACTTGGAACCATTAAAAAAATAATTTTAGACCCCTCCATTTAATAGAAAAATAAAAAATAAAAGTATTGGTAGATATATTTTACAGATGTATGCCAACACAAAACAATAACTACCATTGCATCATATAGCTGACCACACTTTATGTAAATCTGTAATTTTTCTAAGTATTGTCATTCGTGGTATCCTGTCTGTTTCGTGATTCGGTGATTTTCTCTGATTTTCTTGCTTAAAGTGACTTAGTTTTATCACAACGAATTCTTCGATTATGCACATGATTGGGGTACCGATAGGGTAAGGACTTACCCTGTCGACTTTTGCTTTTTCTCAACAGCTACTTGATATTGTACCTACACAATTAATATCTTAAGCTTTTCAGGATAGAATTTGTGAATATTATTGCAGATGCATAATTGGGAAAATAACTGTTGGAAGCTGTGCTCACGTTATGACAATTGTCTGGTATCTCGGATGAGCTCGGCGTCAAAATGATATATCTCAACCTGCAGAGTTTCTAAACTCTATACTTATAACAGAATACATTGAATATGAACAAAAATAATAAACAATTGTGTAAAAAAATAGTTTTATTTTAGTACAAATTATATAAGTATGTCAAATAAACTGAAACACGTGATATTATATATTTGTGTTTGAATTATGACTAGTTACAATTATAAAAATACTACTATTTTTCTGGTGGTAAATGATTGGTATAGCCTTTTGTCCAGCAGTGGGAGAAAAACGGCCAAAGAAAAAGTGATCCCCATCACCCATGAACTCGCACAATACGAGTAAATCATGGACAATCAGCCTCCCATCCAGCCGATTTCTTTAGGAAGGGCATTAATAAATTGCCACTGCGCTGGCAAAGATGCTATCGATGCATGGGTCGTTATTTTAATTTATAGAATGTGATAAAAACGAACTTTTTTCGTACAGAAATTGGTAAATAACCTATTAAATGACATTCAAATCTTGATTCATAAATCCGTCATTCCATGTTGTCAATTTTGTAGTTTTTTGACAAGTTTACTTTTTTCGGAGGTGCGGCTTAAAAATAGTTTGTTTGATTTATGACATTTTAAAAGATTTGTTCGTTTTAGGTGTAACATTTCAGTAAATATATAAGTATAAAAATATTAATATCTTAAAATTGGAGGTCTATATTAAATTAAACTAATTATTACAAAACATTCGTTTTTAAGGAGTTCTATCCAAATACCTATAAATTATGTTGGTTAGAATTTCCACATAATAAAAGCCCATTTTTGGATATATTGGACGAGTGGTAGAGCCACGGTGTAGACAATTTTGTCTACAGCATGAATGGGCCGGCTCGTTCGGATCGTTACCACTGTCTCACAGAAAACCGGCGTAAAGTAGCAGCTTGCTGCTGCGTTTCGTACGGTGAATGAGATATCCGGAGGCCCAAATCCCCCTCCCCTTCCCAATTCCTTATTATCCCTTTCCTTTAAGGTCGGCAACGCGCCCATAATTCTTTTGTATTATGGGCGTACATTGGCGTTTTAGATCGCTTACCATCAGGTGACCCACTTGCTCGTTTGCCGGCCTATACTATAAAAAAAACATATAATTTAAGAGAACAAAGTTTTTTTTGTTGAGTTTAAGACAGGTCGCATTCCCTTTATTACCCACATGGAGACGAAATTCCCCACTAAAAGGGGAATTCCCCTCAAAATAGCAAGATTGGCAATTGCCACCGATCGCAAATGTTTATTCTGTTTTTGAACGAAATTATTTATTTTAGAATTTTAAGTTTATGGTTTTTATCTTTGATTAAATTTTTAATTATCAAACTGACAGCCATGTGGCACTGACAAGTATCCAGTGACAATTGGCCTAACAGTGTGACCAGATTTAGCAGGATCCTACAAATAAAGCATAATTGAGATCCTAATTTACGCCTTGTCATAAGTTTATAAAATGTTACCTCATGTGGCGTTGGAGCTTACAATAAGTAAATACTACACGACACACGATTTTCGTAATAAATTTAAATAAAATGTCTGTATACATAATTAAAATATAAGTAAATTAATTAATGAGATGGAACATATACAATAAAAAATAAATAAAGACGACCGAACGCATAAAAATAAAATTGGAAAGTTGGAAATTTATATTTGACCGTAGTATCTCTAAGTAGCCTCTGATTTGACCAGTCGGCCTAGTACAGTAATAGTGTTCTGTTGCCTAGTACGTGTTACAAATATATTCACAGTTTTCAAATTGGTATAAGATTACTATTGTCCTATTGACAAACTAGTTATTCACACTCTAAATAAGGAAATAATCACGCGAAAACTAATTTCACATTGGATTAATATGAAATAAAACTAACCATACCATCAGTTTTAATTTATCATAATTCTCACTAGTCGCTACTGCTACTCAACGTATGGAGAGAAAACGGAAAATGTCAACGTCTTATATAACTATCAAAACTTGAACTAGGCCTACATGACATTTTTCGAGATTAATCGGATCAAAAATAAGCCAACTGAGTTTTTCGCCGGGTTTTCTCAGGCAAGGCATGTGGATTCGATAGTAGACGTAGCAAATCGAGCTGTAGCTAAGACTCGATACGATCATCTGGAGCCTTTATGAGAAGCTAGAGATCACAGAGGACTAAAAGATCATAATATTTTGGCTATCTCACCTGACTGGGTACTTAAAAGTCCTTGCCCCATGAAAAATCGGAAAGCGGTAGAGCCTAATAACATCCATATCGATATTGTGATCGACAAGTGAATGCAATAAATAGTGTAATTTGAACCCATTGAAAGTATTCATATATGGTATTATATTATCTTAAAAAATATGATAACAGATTTTAGCAGGTTTTGGATCTATGATTAGCAGAATCCAAAATTTTACTCTGGTTGCTACATGAATTAATGTCAAATTCTATCAAAACTCGAGCTCGAGTATCCAATCATGTATTAAAACAACAAACAATTCTTAACAAAGCCTAAATTAGATAATTTGTGTCCTGCAATAACTGGATCTGAATGACTACTTAATGTGTTAAGTTATACTATGGGTAGGACTAAACGAAAAAGATGTTTAGCGAAACCGCGAAATTTTTGCGTGTGTGAAGTTAATGAAGATTCAGTTTTATTGAATACTTGGCTTGCAAAAAATGGCTTACGACGTAATAAAAAACTAGCATTAACAGTTTTCGATGATACTGGCCGTGGAGTTATTACAAAAAGGAAGATTAAAAGTGGAGAAGAACTTATTAGCCTCCCGTTAAATTTAACGATAAATGTGACCACGCTCTTGATGGATAAACCTTTTTGTAGTATATTTTTAGATAACAATATAGCTTGTTTACGGGAATATAAGCGAACAGTGTCATTTCAGTCATTAATGTCGTTTTATTTAGCATTTTTAAAAGTTCAAAATGTAAACACCAAGTGGCATATTTATCTAGAAAATTTGCCAAAAGAATACACAGTGCCATACTTCTTGCCAAACGAAATTCAATGCAATATCGATACTAACATTCTATCTGTAGTTTCAAAGCAAAAGGATATCATTGAATCATCATACAACATTTTTAGAGAAATTTTAAAGAACAGTCGAAGCAAAGATAGCAATGTTCATAGTGTTTTAAAATCATTTACATTGCCTTTGTATGAATGGGCCTATTTTACAGTGAATACTAGATGCGTGTTTATGGATTTGTCAAAAGTTATAGATTTAAAAAATATAGAAAATACAATATTAAATTTAATTTGTGATAATACAAAAATATCTTTGTGTCCGTATTTAGACATGATTAACCACAGCCCAGATGCTAGAAATGAGACTAAATTATTGGTTAGTAAAGATATAGAGAACCTAAATATTAAAGACTTAAATGAAGATCTATTTTTAGACATATCATTTTCTATATTTACAAAGAATAATTTTGATTCATATTCCCAAGTGTTTATATGTTATGGGGACAGTCATAATTTGAAGTTGATCACCGAATATGGTTTTTATTTACCTGATAATGAACTAGACTGTGTGTCATTTGACTTTGATAACATAATGGCATATTTAATATCTAATTCCGCTAAACTGTCCCAAGAACAGGTCAATTTTATATCAAACCACAGTCTAAACAAAGATTTGTACATAGATAATAAGGGTCTTAGTTTTAACCTCTATGGTCTATTGATGGTTGTAAAGTATTATTATAGGCAAAATATGGATATTAGTAGGTTAATATATTCTGCAGCAATATGTTCAAATGATAGAAACCTCAATGAGTTGATAATGCCCTTAGTGATTAATAAAATAAGGGAAATAAAAGACTCCATAAATAAATTAAAAAGCAATGAAAATAAATATGTTATTTTAGATAATTGTATAGCTCTCATGTGTCAGTATGTTAGTATATTGGAGAAATTTATTAAATGTTAATTGTGGAATTGGTTATTATTTTATGTCATCCTGCGAGAGCGCCATGATAGTTTACTTATATTTAGATTTATTGAAATTAAGTACTTAAATAAAGAATTAATATAAAGTAGTTGATACAGTTTGCTTTCTATACTTAGTATAGTTAGTTCAGCCTGCTTAGTATGCACACCATGAGAAAATGTCCTAAATTTTTCGTGTAATAACCGGTTTAGGCGCATAATGTCCTTTTCTCAAAATGTCCTTCAAACTGGAACACAACAGTACTTACACACAGTTACTTGGCGACAGAAATAGACTAAAGCGGTGGTAGCAACCGAGACCGCCTCTCGTATAGGAAGGACCTACCACCTAGTATGTCCGGTTCTATGAATTAAATCCAACCCAGAGATCGCGATCACTACGTCTCCTCTATCATATCATAGCTTCAAATGTTTGAACAGTTGTTTGAAGACCTTTTAACACACATTTGAGCACAGGCTTGTTGCAAACAAGTGTAACTGCCAGACATGCTTAGCAAACATTTGCGCTCACAGTACTCGAATAGACGACAAATAGTATACAGGACGATTTTGTGGACGTGGTATGCCTATATTATGTGCATGAAATTTCCATATAAGTACACAGTTCTCCGTGAAGAAACTTTATAAATTCTAGGACAGTTTAGTTGCCCCTTCATCCCCATCTTAATTTTTATAATGAATTTATTTTTAGTGGCTAACGCACACTCTACTGGATTTGGCGCAAGTGTAGCAGGCTATCCAAACATTTGAACTTTGAAGTACTTTGAACGCAAAGTACAAATGTGTGTTCAAACTTTGCACTTCGCGTACCACACCAAGTGATTACATTCTCTTTGTACCACACTTCGCGCACAGACTACTTAGAGATACTACGTATACTTCGCGACTTTGTTGGTATTTGCGTATTCAAGAACATTATGTCGGCGCGGGCATTAGAACAACACTCAAGTGAGCTCTTTGCTAAGTGTCGATTTCAGTACACGTGATTGGTCTATTTTTGGCGCCAAACAAAAACGGACCAATCACGTGTACAGAAATCGACACTTACTTCAGTGTTGTTCTATATTACGGGCCTTATTAGTGTTGGCTGTCGGTGTTGTAAGTCTTCTGCCAAATTCCAAAAAAATATTGACAGCACAAGTTTTGCTAACATAGTTAAATTACTACTAGTTGGTGAATTTACGATTTACCTGTTCGGCCACTTCCCAGTAGCGGTCTTAATTCGAATTTCTCCATAATTTCGAATCTCATACAATATCAAGCCTATGCATACTTAAATTACCGGTAAATGGAAAAAAAGTTCACCAGCGCACGAGTGGAAGTGGCCGGGGCCCCAATTAAACTTGCTGCCCCGGTCCCCGGACAGGCTTAGTCCGCTACTGCATGTTCTAGAAAACATAAACAAATATCTAACCACTTTTGAAATGATTTCTTTGTTATAAACTACTTAGAGATACTACGTGTTATAAACTGTCAATGGGTTATTTTAGTGATTGAGTATAATGTCATGCCTTTTCATTATATCAAACTAGCTGTTGCCCGCGGCTCCGCCCGGTCAGGTACAACATCTGCCTGACTGAAGATCTCCCCTTCGCCGGAGGAACATTTAGCACCCGTTCCTCTACAGTTTGTTTTTGTGTGTTAGAAAAAAAAAAAATGGCGCGTAACGGAATAATTTAAGGTGTGTTCCACTGAGCGCTCAAAAAGCTCACGCTACGTGTATTTAGATAGGATTTTGCTCATTGTGAGCGCACCTTTAGAAATAAATACGGCGCGTAACGGAAAAATCATTGATATATGGAAAAATGTTACCCAGAAATAAAGATGGCGCGTAACAGAAAAACGTTACAATTTTTTTTTTTACATTGCTATATAATTTCTCCCATACGCCGATAAAGAAGTTTCACTTCAAAAAAAAAAAGATTGTAGAAGGGTGAAAATTTAGGGTTGTATGTATTTTTAATGCTGTATCATAAAAAAATAAAAACAAAAAATGTTGTCTAAAAAATTTACTAAAAAATTTAGGGGTGGCCCCTTAACATTTAGGGGGATGAAAAATAGATAGTAGCTGATTCTCAAACAGTGAATATGCATATAAAATTTCACAAAAATCGGTCGAGTTGTTTCGGAGAGTATGGGAACGAACATTGTGACACGAGAATTTTATATATTAGATATACCAATCACCTAAAGAACCACTATACATTGATCTACTTTTTCTGTTGGTTTTCACATTATAAAACAGCTTTTGTTGGAAAATAAAAGTCGGTAATCGGCAACATTAGATGACACTTGTCAAATTGCCACCATGGCGGCTGCGCTGCTGTCAAATAGGAGATTTGATAAAATAATACGAAATCACGCTAAATTCACAAAATCGTATTCAAATAACAAATGTGTAATATTAAACAAACCTCAATTGAATATAATATGCAAACAATGTGCGGTGACGAGTTACTTCAGGGTTCGTTTTTTGCGTTACAATGTGTTGGATTTTTCCTGAAAAATTTCGAGGTATTGAAGATTTTATGCTTAAAGCGCTAATTTATATGTGATATTATATTTTTAGTATTATACCACTCAAGCTCCCAGCAACCCAGGGGCTTCAGACCCGGCGAAAAACGTATTGGCAGCAGTGTTAGCAAACAAACCTAAAACAGGAAAAATACCAGTTGGTGAGTAAATATAGCGATTAATGCAACATTATGTAGTCTTAAAAGACACCAGAGACTTTCCAAAAGCACAAAATATATCACAGGTTTCTTCTAAACTTAGTTACATAATTTTTGTTAGTAACCTTGTAAACAGCTAATTTGTCAGTATTGTAAATATTGTTTGAGACATTCCGACAAAAAATGATAAAAGAAGTCGTATATGTAAATAATATAATTACTATGTTGTGCTTCTGTCAATATCCTGTGTAAAAGATATTCAATTATATGAAATTCTTGCAATAACAAAAACATGAACTACCTATGTTGTGAAATGTCTATAAGTGTGACAAAAACTGTTTTTAATATATTATTCTTATGCATCATATTATTCTATTCTTAGACTAGTGATAGGCCTCAAGCCAGTACAACTAACTAAACATAAAGAAAAGTAGACACTAGACACTTTAAAGTTGTATACAATAAAAATATGTACTGCCTATTACAATTCCCATAGAATTCTAATATATTATATCATGTAAATAATCATTTGTATTTGTCTGTAATTTTTATTTTACTAGAACTTATGACTTGCTAATTTTCAGTTGCCATTAATAATGTAATCATTTTAATTTCTATAGTACTCATATTTTATTTTGCTGACCTTACTAAATTTACACAATACAAAATATATAAAAAGTAGAAATTGAACTTTAAAATAATTGTTAAAATTTGTTATTCTTATCTAAATTTGGTATTTTGAATTGATGATGTGTACTTAAAAACAAATAAAAAAAGAATCAACAAAATTACTGCACATACGAATTATTATTACAGCACTCAATAAACCTAAATTGGCAGTTATTTACAAACAGTAGAAGTTACATCAGCTGCTCTTATTATTTTCTGTTTCATTTCATATTGTTTTGTTACTAATACTTGGTTGGAATGCAGTCTTCATTCCCCTCTCCGCACATATCCCTCCGCTTGCCCGCTTACACCTTCCCTTTTATGTCCTATTACATGTCCTAAATGTCCCGTTCTCTTCCTAGGAATCCAAAAAAGAGACTGTTTTCACCCAGGTGCATCTGTTTTGTCTCGTGAAGATATAAATCTGGGTGATGCCAAGCCGGTCACTGGAATGGATATGGTGCGGGGTATGATGGAGTATGTATGGCCTAAGGTGAGTTTTAGATGCGGTGACAACTTGTCATGTTAGCTATTTCGTCCTTTTGCCGTGATAGGTCGTATTAGCTTTTTCGTCTATTTCTCTGATGGGTTACGTTTGGTAATACATCACTTTGTTTAACTAGTCAGTTTCTTCGTTTTTAGTCTCATAACCAACTCGTCCAAAACTTAGTAGTGTGCAATGAGGTATAAAAAAGTAAATATTTTCGATCTTTGATTTCATTTGTGACGATTTATCAGGTTCACATATAATATGTTTTCAATTTTCTTTGTATGTTACGTGATATTTCTGCCAAATTTGGATGATTTTTTATTGTTTTTGTAGTTCGGGTTTATCTCAAGAGTGGCCGCACAATAATTTATGGTGTACCAGTTTTGGGTCGCGACTCCACCTGCGCTGCACATTTTTATGGGATAAAATTTAGTCTATGTTCTTCCCTAAGGTTCAAGCTTTCTTTGTACAAAATTTCATCAATATCTGGTTCAGTGGTTTAGCATTGTATCTGGTATGGCAATGGGCTCGCCCCCTATCGCACTATGGGACAGAAATAAGCTAGGCGAAATATGGGTGTACTGGTTACACCTCTGCCTACCCCTTCGGGGATTACAGGAGTGAGTGCGTATATATACTCTCACGTACATACATATGTATGTACTATTTGGGAAACTGACAAGTTAAAATAAAGTTTCGTATTACTTACTGAATGTAACTTATAGAAAAGAAGACAAAGATAATGTAACAAGTTATCACATAGTTTTTAATTTAATATGCGACCAGTTTTATGCATAGTTGCCAAACTTTAGTATAATTTTTCACAAGATATACAGTATGTAACAAAAACCCTGTAGGCCCTTTTAGGGTTGTGAAGATAGACATATCAACAGCTTAATAAAATTAGATAAATAAAAAAAAAGATTAAATTAAACAAAGTATGTCAAAAATTAAATGTTTAACATGAATACGAATTAATGTTAAAATGAAAATATAAGTCAAGAATTGAATTGAATTGATTGGAATACAATTAAAAATAAAATAAAAACACAAACAATTAACAAATTAACTACAGTATTAATAAAATAAAACATGTTTGATGCACGTAGACGCCGCAACTTGCTATCTCACTCTGGCTCCGATTCATAGCTCTTGCAGAGATAATCAATCGAAATACGGTTCACAAACAATAAAATGTTTAAATTATAAAAAATAAATATGATTATTTTTATAGTATTTTCGTATGCGATTTATTTCATTACGTTTGAATATCGATTCTGATATCACAGTTTAAACGCCCAACAGGGTTCTTGTTACATATTGTATATTTTTTTAATATAGTTATTATGCCCAACTGCATGGCTCGTACAGGTGAGTGGTGTAACCCATTCCGGGTTTAGATTTATGTCCAGAAACTCTGAGTCAGCATGATTCTGACCGAGATGCGATGCCACCTGCACTGAACTTACCAGCACATGTAACTACATTGCCACAATACAAGTTTTACAAGGTGGTAGGTTCCTCGTATGCGAGTGGCCGTCTGGATTGGTACCACCGCGCCGTCTATTTCTGCCGTCAAGCAGTTGTGTGTAAGCAATGTTGTGTTCCGGTTTGAAGGACATTGAAGCCAGTGCAATTATTGGGCATTATAAGAGTGAACATCTTAAGTCTTACGCCTGGTTTCTGAAAGGCTGATCAAATCAACATTCAACTAGCAGAACTTTGATTTGACATCGCTATCAAATCAATTCGAGTTGCTGAAACGTTATTTAGTGAAAAAAATTATAATATTTGATCTCTCTTTAGTACCGTTTGACATACGATTTTTCATATTAATTTGAAAGGTATGTTAGCTAACATGTGTGTCAAATCAAAGGTGTTGATCACGCTTCTAGCAACTCAATTTCGACTTGACATTTGATTAGTTAATTTAATATTGATCAGCTTTTCAGAAACGGGGCGTTAATTCAAAGTTCTGTGTGGTGTTGCTTCTTTTATAGGCAGGCGCGGCGCTGACCATCAGGCGAGCGACTTGCTCGTTTTGTCATGCAAGCTAATAAAAAAAAAACCACACCAAAAACTTTCAGGATAATCAAATGATCCGCAACAGAGTGACGGTGTCACTGTCGTTGTTGTTTGGTGCGAAGGTGATGAACGTGACCGTCCCGTTCCTGTTCAAATACGCGGTGGATGAGGTCAACCAGGCGGCGACCACTCCGGCGGGTGACGCGTTGCTGGGCATGGCGACTGTGCCACAAGCGCTTGGCACCACGGCGTTCAGTTTGCTGTTGGGATGTGAGTAGTATTTTTATTCATTTTTTATTGCATATGCCGACAAAGTTTTCAATATTATTGGGAACTTTATTGTGATAATGTATAATATCAACACCTTTAGAAGAATTGCTGATTTTGTGGAGCCGCTTTTATAATTACCCAAGTTATCTTTATTTCTCATAGTAAACCCGTGAATATCTCATATTTTTGTAAATACTTTCTTTTTTATTGCATAGGCCGACAAACGAGCAAGTGGGTCACCAACGCCCATGCACGCCTACAATACAAAAAGAGTTAAGAGCGCGTTGCCGACCTTAAAGGAAAGGGATTGGGAAGGGGAGGGGATTTGGGCCTCCGGGTATCTCTCATCGTACAAAACGCAGCAGCAAGCTGTTACTTTACGTTGGTTTTTTGTGAGAGTGGTAACGACCCAGACGATCCTGAAATTGTATTGCCTAGTAATAATCACTGTTTATCTATTCAATCTCGCAGGATCTAAGGTAACCAGGCTGAAGTTATATTGATCCCTTTATTCGAGGTTTAAAGCTATAATTATTATTGATAATTTTATCATCACGAGAATTATCTTAATATAAACTAGCTGTCCCGCGCGGTTTCACCCGCAACTGCAGCAGCTCCACCTACCGGGCCCAATTGTGGATCTAAACCATCCATGGCGCCATCCAAACGCATACAAATAAATCATTCAAATCGGTCCAGCCGTTTAGGAGGAGTTCAGTCACATACACACGTACAGTAGAATTATATATATATAAGGATTAGTATTAAATATAGAGTAGAGAATCATGAAATACATAAAGTATCTGAGGTGAATGAGATTAATGTTGATGGCATTCATTTTTTTTCATAAACAGAAGGAACACCACACAAAACTTTGAATTACAAAGCACTGCATGGCACTGGACTGCGCTCGTCACCACGAGACATGTTAAGTCTCATAATGCCCAGTAATTTAACTGGCTTCAATGATAAGTACATTGAAGTCTGTTGTGTTCCGTTTTGAAGGCAAGGCAAGGCAGAAATAGACGGCGCGGTGGTACCAACCCAGACAGCCTCTCGCATACGAGGGACCTACCACCTTGTAAATGATGTACCATCCTGTTTATAATATCCATTTGTACCGGCAGACGGTATGGCTCGAGCCACGGCGGCAGGTTTCAACGAGCTCCGTAACGCGGTGTTCGCGAAGGTGGCCCAACACTCCATCAGACGGCTCGCATGCAATGTGTTCACACATCTGCACAACTTGGATCTCAGCTTCCATCTGGGACGGCAGACTGGGGCACTGTCCAAGGTATATTTTTTTACAGTTTAGTTCATTTTCAATGCCTATGGTCCATATCGACCCATAAAAAAGAAGAAAAATAACAATAATAATAATACTTAACAATTATGGACGATTATAAAAATATTGTAAAATTGATAGTTGCCCAGTGTATTTTGACGATGCTATGTATGTTATGTATACATTAGTTGATATGATTTCTATACATATTTTGTTTGTTTATTTTGTACTGACTTGTCATAAGCGCTATTTAATTGCCTACACGATTAATAAAACTATTTCATTTCAATGTCAACCGTCAAGAGATCGTCCCTTATACACTGGCTGACCTCAGTACGTGAGTCCTCGTCTGAACGAGCCACTATGGTATTTCACAATGAATACAGTGGCCGCATCGGTGGCGCAGTTGTAATGCGTACGCGTTACGACTGAGGCTGACGCTGAGGTCTCGGGTTCGATTCCCGGGTCGGGTAAAGTGATATTGGGTTTTTCTATCATGAAATGCTTAGTATCAAGGCTCGCCCCCCTATCACATCATGGGATGGAGATACGTTCGGCGAAATGTGGGTGTAGGTACTTGTTACACCTCTGCCTACGCCTACGGGGATTACAGGCGTAAGTGCATAATATGTATGTATGTATGTACTATTACTATTATCTGTATCAGTATACGATACCTAGATTTCCATCAGGTGTGTTTGCAAGCACTCAAGAGAAGTGTTGTTTAAAATGCAATTGTTATTATTGAACTGTCAATAGTTTTGATACACGGTATAAAGAAAGAAAGAAAGAAAGCATTTATTGGCAGGCGTTAGGTGGTACATGTATACATCTGATGTAGAAAAAAAAAAAATTTTTATAAGTAGTAGGTGGGGAGGTACCTAGATACCCACCCACTGTGTACGGTACATGTCCCACCACGACCGCGCCAAAAGGAGCCAAATCAGCTTATGCCAAACATTAAATGCTTGGCGCTGGTTTTCATTTGGACCCATGATGTTGTTCGACGGATGTCAACCAGAAGCATTAGTGTGTGTGTGTGTGTGTGTGTGTGTGTGTGTGTGGGCGTGTGCGTGTGCGTGTGCGTGTGCGTGTGCGTGTGCGTGTGCGTGTGCGTGTGCGTGTGCGTGTGCGTGTGCGTGTGCGTGTGCGTGTGCGTGTGTATGCGTGTGTGTGTTCGTTGGTGTGTGTACATACAAATAGGTATGTCATAGCATACGGTATCATATTTTGTTCATACTATATTATAGGATAATGTTGTTGCAGACAATAGACCGTGGGTCTCGCGCGATAAACTTTGTGTTATCCGCTATGGTGTTTAACGTAGTGCCTACTATATTCGAACTGACGCTGGTCTCTACAATATTGGGACTTAAAGGAGGACTCGCTTTTGCTGGTAACGTACATTTAACAATAATATCGCTGTATTTTTCATCATTTTTTCATCATTCGAGTTTTACGAGTGGTAGAGCCACGCTGTAGACAATTTTGTCTACAGCATGAATGGGCCGGCTCGTCCGGGTCGTTACCACTGTCTCACAGAAAACCGATGTAAAGTGGCAGCTTGCTGCTGCGTTTCGTACGGTGAGTGAGATATCCGGAGGCCCAAACCGCCTCCCCTTCCGAATCCCTTTCCTTTAAGGTCGGCAACGCGCCCATAATTCTTTTGTATTGCGGGCGTACATGGGCGGTGGAGATCACTTACCATCACGTGACCCACTTGCTCGTTTGCCAGCCTATACTATAAAAAAAAAACAAGTAACCATTATCAGATAAAATATAAGATCACGAAATATAATTTTATCACGTTTTTAATACATACGGGGTAGTGTATCACAAATTTTGTTATAAACTTGGTGGTCTATCCTTCTCTGGCGGTTGAATTTAGTTGCGACATTGAAAAGTCGGTTATCAGTGCTTTCTTATGATAGTTTAAAGAAACAAAAAATTCGAACATATTGCAAATTAAATAATATGTGCATGACAATTCCCATTTGAATAAATTGAGTGGAGTCGGACTATTAATCATCTCACACTCATCTTAAATATTGCGTTCACAGCCAGTTGCACTCACTAATCGGTAAATGTATTAGGCAACCCCTGGCCCTTCAACTGAGGGTCTTGTGTTTCGGAGGTCATGTGAAAACTCGGTTCCAGAACAGTCGATATTAAAATCGGAGGCATTCGGGCGGCTTGAAATTTTGACCCTAGGTTGTGTACTAACCATTCGATACTAAGGTCCATTCGATACTAAGGTCCATTCGATACTAATGTTTCGTATACCTTAGTATAAAACATTAGTATAGTAACAAACAAATATATATATTTTTTTTTCATAAAAAGTATCCTATGTTACTTCTTATACCTCCAAGAATGTGTGTACAAAGTTTCATGATGATCGGTTAAGTAGTTTTCGCGTGAAAGCGTAACAAATACGAGTAAACTTACATTCACATTTATAATATTAGTATGATAATACTAATATATAATAATATATATATATAATAATAATACACCCAACAGTCACACACATAGTCCTGAGCCCACACTAGGTAAACCTGTATCGTGGGTATCAGCAACTACGAGGGACTTGCGGTCCCACAACACCCAGACCCGAGACAAATATTTGTGGATCAGACAAACATTTGTCAAGGTGCGGGAATCGAACCCATGGCCTCACGCTTCGCAACCGGCTACTCGCCCGCTGCGCCACGGCGGCTGTCTGATATATATTTTGATAATGTTCCGCCGCAGGTCTGGCGTTCAGTTGCGTGGGTGTGTACGCGGTATTCACATTAGCTATAACTCAATGGCGTACAAAGTTTCGCGTGTACATGAATAAGGCGGAAAACGAGGCCGGGAATAAGGCCATTGATTCACTCATCAACTACGAAACTGTTAAGGTTGGTCAATATTACTATCAGCATTGTTATCAGTGTAATTTTCATTACCATGAGCATATTCGTGAGTTTCAATCTCAAGGTCATTCCGTACGCGAACCATTTTACCTCTGTTCGCTCATACAAAAATACTTATTATTGTGAATTATTTAATGTAGAATCAACATCAGATTATGGTCATCAACTATGCCAAAATTAATCATTGTTATGTGTATTTATGTTATCATCAGAACTATGCCCATCATATCAAACATACTTATCATCACCAGAATCGTCAACACATTCAACACCACCATCACTACTACTACATAGACCACTACCGTCATTACTAATATCAACCTCGTCATCATCATTGCCGTTACGGATAATGACAAAGTCTCGGGATTCAGTATTCCTACCTTTCTCCGTCTATACATATAAGATCTAAACCTAGTTTTATCTATTTCTAGTACTTTAGCAATGAAAAATACGAGCTAGAGAAGTACGACAGGAGTCTCAAGAAGTACGAAGATGCTTCATTGAAAACGGCGTCAAGTCTCGCCGTCCTAAACTTTGGACAACACGCGATATTCAGCGGCGGACTCAGTCTCATCATGATCTTGGCGGCCAACGAAATAGCTAAAGGTAGTGAGGGTGATCAGTGTAGTGATGATCGCGATGATGAAAATGTTGATATTGATAATGATTACGACAGTAATGCTGAAAATAATATTGATAGCTATGGTAGTGATGACGGTGGTAATGATGACGTTGATTTCCGTGACTATAATAATGATGCAGATAGTTTTGATTTTGATGGTAATGAAATTATTATTATAACGACTGTGATTAATTATGGCGATGACAATGATAGCTTATGATAAATAATTGCTAGAACGATAATGATAAAGTTGACGATTGTGAAAATAATGTTGGGCATATAAATAATGGTTGTAATATTATTACCATTAATATTAGTAATATTATATTGATAATTGATAATTATGACGACGTTGAAGATAATATAAGTAACGATTATGCTCATAACGATAAACGAGACGGATGACGTTCAACGATTATCTGTCATCATCATGACGATTATTATAATGACCGGTAATGATAATTTAACATGATGTGAATGGTAATGATATTGTTTGCAGGTAACATGACTGTAGGTGACCTGGTGATGGTGAACGGTTTACTGTTCCAGTTGTCAATACCGCTTGGGTTCCTCGGCTCGGTGTACAGAGAAGTGAGACAAGCGCTGATTGATATGCAGACAATGTTCACACTGATGACTGTACAGTCTAGGATTAAGGTAATTACATACATACATAATGTTAATGGGGCAGAAAAGTTGTCGAATGGAGGTCACGTACGGGCAAGCGCTACAGAGGACGTCCACCTACAAGCTGGACCGACCACCTGACAACGGTTGCAGGAAGCCGATGGATGCCTATGTTCAGCAGTGGACGTCTTGTGGCTGATGATGATGATGATGATAGATACACACTCACGCCTATGTCCCATGGGGGTAGGCAGAGACTATTGAGTACCACAAGCTACGATCCTGACACACCAGTTTCGCCTCTTCCACATTCATACATCTTCTCATACATTTTCGTATGTATTTTCGATTTAGATAATTATTTAATAATATAATAATATCAGCACTGTATTATACAGTTCCACTGGGGTTGAGTCTTAGAATATCATGCTGCCCTAACTTGTAACCTTGTAGCCTTGTAACCTTGTAGCCTTGTAGCCTTGTAGCCTTGTAGCCTTGTAGCCTTGTAGACTTGCAGGGCCGTCTCGTCCGGGTCGTTACCACTATCTCACAGAAAACCGACGTAAAGTAGCAGCATGCTGCTGCGTTTCGTACGGTGAGTGGGATATCCGGAGGCCCAAATCCCCCTCCCCTTCCCAATCCCTTAATTATCCCTTTCCGTTAAGGTCGGCAACGCACATATAATTCTTTTGGTATTGTGGGCGTACATGGGCGGTGGAGATCACTTACCATCAGGTGACCCACTTTCTAAAAACTATGCCATAAAATATATATATAAATATATAACCTACACCATTATACGATTTATTTTCTCAGGAAAAAGACAAAGCCCCGCCTCTAATAGTTGACGCATCGACTGCCACCATCGACTTCAAAGACGTCAGCTTCAAATACGTCAACGGAAAACCGATATTCAACAACCTGACGTTCTCCATACCGGCGGGGAAGAAGATCGGCATCGTTGGAGGCTCCGGCTCAGGGTAACTTTTTTATTAGATTGAATGACGAGACGAGCAGGTCGCTCGCCTGATGGTAAGCGCCACGCCTGCTCATAAACAGAAGCAACGCCACACAGAACTTTAAATAAAGCACTGCATGACACTGGACTAGGCTCGTCATCCCGAGACATAAGGTGTTAAGTCTCATAATGCCCAGTAATTACACTGGCTTCAATGTCCTTCACACCGGAACACAACAGTCCTTACACACTGTTGCTTGGCGGCAGAAATAGACAAAGCGGTGGTACCAACCCAACCAGTCTCTCGCAAACGAGGGACCTACCACCTTGTAAACTACACCATATATTGTATTCTACTTCCATTTTATACATATTTCATTTTGACATGTTTGCTGTAGCGTTTCGTACAGTTAGTGAGATATCCGGAGGCCCAAATCTCCCTCTCCTTCCCAATCCCTAAATTATCCCTCTCCTTTAACGTCGCGTCGGCAACGCACCCATATTTTTTTTGGTATTGTTAGCGTACATGGGAGGTGGAGATGACATACCATTAGGTGACCCACTTGGTCGTTTGTCGGCCTATGCTATAGAAAACTGACCCTCGACACACTGATGTGCTGAGACGGCCTTAAACTGTACTCTCCAGAATCTGTTCAGCCGTTTAGAACTTACAGATGTTTTCCGAAGCGAGATGCCATGGGTTCGATTCCCGCACCGAGACAAATGTTTGTGCGGCCCACAAATATTTGTTTCGGGTCTGGGTGTAGTGGGTTGGCAATTCCCTCGTAGTTCCTTGATACCCACGATACAGGTTAACCTAGTGTGGGGTCAGGACCATGTGTGTGACTGTTGAACGTGTATTTATTTATTTATTTAAATCTGGAAGAACACCACAACGCTTTGTTTTATTTATTAGCTTTAATGACAACGAGCAAGTCGCTCGGCCTAAGCGTCATGCCTACCCATAAACAGAACGAACACCACAGGGAACTTTGAATTATAAACAACTACATAGCAATGAGCTGCTTTTGTCACTCGTTGCTGCACAATGCCCAGTAATCCCCGAAGGGTTAGGCAGAGGTGTAACCAGTACACCCACATTTCGCCGAGCGTATCTCTGTCCCACGATATGATAGGGGGTGAGCCTATCGCCATACCGGGCACAAATTCCAGACTCCGGACTGATACTGAGCATTTCGTAATAGAAACACTCAATACCACTTTACCCGACCCGGGGATCGAACCCGAGACCTCAGCGTTGACCTCAATCGTAACGTGTACGCATTACAACTGCGCCACCGAGGCAGTTAACTTTAAACTTTTGCATTATAAAAAATATAACGTTAGTTATTCCACGTTGCAGTAAATCGACAATGGTTCGGTTGTTGTTCAGATTTTTCGAACCTCAATCAGGCACCATCAGCGTCGCGGGACAAAACATCAAGGACCTGGATCTAGCCAGCTTGAGGAGAGCGATCGCTGTTGTGCCGCAGGTAATTATCATTACCATATATTATACTACTCGATGACGAGACGAGCAGGTCACTCGCTTTTTTGTCATGATGCCAACGTACCTCTCTTTATTTCCGTTGTAAGGTATGTATATCTAATCTATAGTGAACGGAATATGGTAGGAAATAGCTCTGGCATTAAGCCGCGTATACATTATATGTTTTTTTAGCATAGACCGGCAAACGAGCAAGTGGGTCATCTGATGGTAAGTGATGTAATGTTGAAGGTTTGGGTGTTGAATATAACATGTCTTACTCGTCGAGAGTCATCTATTTGATCTACTGTTGAATAATATCTTATCTATATACAATTATAATAGTAGCAGTTGCCCGCGGCTCCGCCCGCGTGTATGCCCTATTTCCAAGATTAAAGTAGCCTAGTGGGCGCCCCCGGTGAGAAACGCGCTTGACAAAAATACTAATGTCGCTATTAAAAAATAATGGTTGAAAATTTAGGGTTGTATGTATTTTTAATGCTGTATCATAAAAAAATAAAAACAAAAAATATTGTCTAAAAAATAAAAAAATAAATTTAGTGGTGGACCACCCTTAACATTTAGGGGGGTGAAAAATAGATGTTGGCCGATTCTCAGACCTACCCGATATGCACACAAAATGTCATACAAATCGGTCCAGCCGTTTCGGAGGAGTATGGTAACTAACATTGTGACACGAGAATTTTATATATAAGATGCTAAAATGCTACGCGTGCGGTATTCGCTCGCGTGTGAACTATTGACATATTAACATATAAACATATTCAACATACATAATAAACAATTCAATCATATTGCATTACAGGGATCCCCACCGCTCATGTACGCCGATAATACCCAATGAATTATGGGCGCGTTGCCGACCTTAAAGGAAACGGATAATTAAGGGATTGGAAAGGGGAGGGGATTTGGGCCTCCGGATATTTCACTCACCGTACGAAACGCAGCAGCAAGCTGCTACTTTACGCCGATTTTCTGTGAGACAGTGGTAATGATCTGGGCGAGCTGGCCCATTCGTGCTGTAGACAAAAGTATCTACAGCGTGGCTCTACCACTCTCGCTAGCCTGATGATAAGCGTCACAAACAGCTGCATTGATTATAAAGTACTGCATGGCACTGTACTGCACTCCGAGACATACGTTGTACACAAATCTCATAATGGTTTGTTATGTTTACCCAGATTTAATTGAAATTTGGTTAAACATAAAATATATTCTGGGTAAAGACATGGGTACTTTTCGGCCGCGGAAAAAGACATTAATGCGAGCGGAGTTGCGAGCCAAAACTAGCAATATTATATTTTGCTGACAATCAAAATTTAACTTAAAACTGAATTTCCCTTTGATTTCCTCATTAGGAAAGCCTGTATCGAGCAAATCCGCATACAGGAACACGTGTTGCATGTTCACATAGTACAAATTACATACATACGCACTCACGTCTGTAATTCCCGAAGGGGTAGAGGTGTAACCAGTACACCCACATTTCGCCGAGCGTATATCCGTCCCATAATGTGATAGGGGGCGAGCCTATCGCCATACCGGGCACAAATTCCAGACTCCGGGCTCATGCTGAGCATTTCGTAATAGAAAAACTCAATACCACTGTTACCCGACCCGGGGATCGAACCCGAGACCTCAGGTTACCTCAGATTACAACTATAATATATTGTGTCTGTATTACAGGACTGTGTGTTGTTCCACGACACGATATACCACAACTTGCACTACGGCGACCTTTCCAAATCACAAGAACATGTTTACAATGCGAGTCGTATGGCCGAACTACACGAGTCCGTACAGACATGGCCCAAGGTACGTATTTGCTGTCGATCGTATATACAGGCTTTATAAAACAAATATAAAGTCGCTTTTACTCGCAGATAGTGAAACAGGCGCTAAGTCTCACAATGCCCAGTAATATATTTTTTTTTCCTAGCTCGGCAAAGTGACTGCGCTACACCTGATGTTAATTGCAGCGCAATCCATGAATACTGTCGACCAACGACAGACGTTGTGACTATCGTAGGTCGGCAAAATTATGCCGGCCTGCCTAATTGCTTCTTCACACTCCGTTTAAAAGACCCCATATTATAGGAAGGAGGGAACACGTGTGCCGGCAAACTATTCCACAGCTTGATGGTCCGGCAGAAGTAAGATTTTGCGAACTTTTTAGTTCTAGCCGAGATGGAAGAGACCACGAAGCTGTGGTGCCGTAAGCCAACACGCGTGGTTCTGTTAAGGAAAGGCGAGCATGGTATAAGGTCAAACAACTCTTCATATTTAGTATAACAATGTATTTTATTTCGCCAGGGCTACGAGACTCAAGTTGGTGAACGCGGTCTGAAGCTATCGGGTGGTGAGAAACAACGCGTCGCCATCGCCAGAGCCATACTTAAGGACTCGCCCATCATAGTGTTCGATGAAGCTACATCCAGCCTCGACAGCCTTACTGAACATGTTAGTAACATTTTATATTTGTAACATTTTATATTCACTGAGTACCGTGGCATATTCAGTGAGTACCGTGGCATGTTCACTGAGTACCGTGGCATATTCAGTGAGTACCGTGGCATATTCAGTGAGTACCGTGGCATGTTCACTGAGTACCGTGGCATATTCAGTGAGTACCGTGGCATATACACTGAATACTGTGGCATATTCAGTGAGTACCGTGGCATATACACTGAATACTGTGGCATATTCACTGAATATTGTGACATGTTCCCTGAGTACCGTGGCATGTTCACTGAGTACCGTGGCATATTCAGTGAGTACTGTGGCATGTTCACTGAGTACCGTGGCATATTCAGTGAGTACCGTGGCATGTTCACTGAGTACCGTGGCATGTTCACTGAGTACCGTGGCATATTCAGTGAGTACCGTGGCATATACACTGAATACTGTGGCATATTCAGTGAGTACCGTGGCATATACACTGAATACTGTGGCATATTCAGTGAGTACCGTGGCATATACACTGAATACTGTGGCATATTCACTGAATATTGTGACATGTTCCCTGAGTACCGTGGCATGTTCACTGAGTACCGTGGCATATTCAGTGAGTACCGTGGCATATTCAGTGAGTACCGTGGCATGTTCACTGAGTACCGTGGCATATTCAGTGAGTACCGTGGCATATTCAGTGAGTACCGTGGCATATACACTGAATACTGTGGCATATTCAGTGAGTACCGTGGCATATACACTGAATACTGTGGCATATTCAGTGAGTACCGTGGCATATACACTGAATACTGTGGCATATTCACTGAATATTGTGACATGTTCCCTGAGTACCGTGGCATGTTCACTGAGTACCGTGGCATATTCAGTGAGTACTGTGGCATGTTCACTGAGTACCGTGGCATGTTCACTGAGTACCGTGGCATGTTCACTGAGTACCGTGGTATATACACTGAGTACCGTGGCATGTTCACTGAGTACCGTGGTATATACACTGAGTACCGTGGCATGTTCACTGAGTACCGTGGCATATACACTGAATACTGTGGCATATTCAGTGAGTACCGTGGCATATACACTGAATACTGTGGCATATTCAGTGAGTACCGTGGCATATACACTGAATACTGTGGCATATTCAGTGAGTACCGTGGCATATACACTGAATACTGTGGCATATTCAGTGAGTACCGTGGCATATACACTGAATACTGTGGCATATTCAGTGAGTACCGTGGCATATACACTGAATACTGTGGCATATTCACTGAATATTGTGACATGTTCCCTGAGTACCGTGGCATGTTCACTGAGTACCGTGGCATATTCAGTGAGTACCGTGGCATATACACTGAATACTGTGGCATATTCAGTGAGTACCGTGGCATATACACTGAATACTGTGGCATATTCACTGAATATTGTGACATGTTCCCTGAGTACCGTGGCATGTTCACTGAGTACCGTGGCATATTCAGTGAGTACTGTGGCATGTTCACTGAGTACCGTGGCATATTCAGTGAGTACCGTGGCATGTTCACTGAGTACCGTGGCATGTTCACTGAGTACCGTGGCATGTTCACTGAGTACCGTGGCATATTCAGTGAGTACTGTGGCATGTTCACTGAGTACCGTGGTATATACACTCAGTACCGTGGCATATACACTGAGTATACATATAGGTTGGTATTAGTACGTGAGTACACTGTGTAACTCATTATATATTAATATAGCGGATATCCTAAGATATAATAATATAAAAATTAAAAACTAAACATGTAGGTACGGAGCCATGGTGCGCGAGACCGACTCGCACTTGACCAATTTTTTCAATTATTACGGCGATAAGCTAGATTTATAGAAACACTAGCTGTCCCGCGCGGTTTCACCCGCAACTACAGCAGCGCCATCTACCGGGTCCAATTGTGAATCTAAACCATCCAGGGCGCCACCCAAACGCATACAAAAAAATCATTCAAATCGGTCCAGCCGTTTAGGAGGAGTTCAGTCACATACACACGCACAGTAGAATTATATATATAAAGATAAGAACTTTTGTAAACATTTAATTGGCAACACTATTATATTTGTATTGCAGGCGATCCTCCAAGCGTTGAAGGCTGCCACAATAGGTCGCACATCGATCTGCATCGCGCATCGACTCTCCACAGTGGCAGATGCTGACGAAATATTAGTGATGGAGCATGGCAACATATCTGAACGCGGCACGCATCAACAGCTCGTCAGTAACCCGAAATCATTGTACTGCAGACTGTGGGAGAAACAGAATAGAGACGCTGTACCTAAGTGATAACATGTACGTGATGATACACGCCTCCGCATTATAATATAATAATAATACCAGCCCTGTATTATACACGTCCCACTGCTGGGCACGGGCCTCCTCTACTGAATGAGAGGGGTTAGGCCTTAGTCCACCACGCTGGCCTAATGCGGGTTGGCAGACTTCACATACCTTCGAAATTCTTATGAAGAACTTCTCAGGTATGCAGGTTTCCTCACGACGTTTCCTTCACCGTTAAAACAAGTGATAATTATCAATTAATACAACTTAGAAAAGTCAGAGGTGTATGCACTTAGGGCTGGTTTCGAACCTGCGACTTTCGTCTCGACAGTCCATAGCACTCCCCGCTGAGCTATCACTGCTATCGCCTCCGCATTGTTTCAACTTAAATACTGAACTTAACGGAAACTTATCCCTTTCCATTAAGGTCGGCAACGCGCCCATGATTATTTTAGTATTGCGGGCGTACATGGGCGGTGGAGATCACTTACCATCAGGTGACCCAGTTGGTCGTTTGTCGGCCTGTGCTATAAAAAAATACATACGCACTCACGCCTGCAATCCCCGAAGGGGTACACCCACATTTCGCCGAGCGTTAATCCGTCCCTTATATGATAGGGGGCGAGCCTATCGCCATACCGGGCACAAATTCCAGACTCCGGGCTGATACTGAGCATTTCGTAATAGAAAAACCCAATATCACTTTTACCCGAGCCGGAGATCGAACCCGAGACCTCAGTATCAGCCACAGTCGTAACGCGTACGCATTACAACTGCGCCACCGAGGCATCTTCAAATATCGATATTAAAATTCGACTCGCGGTGCGTTTGCTGTTATCCGTTGAGTTTGTTTGCCATTTTCCCTCGAATTCCGTTGTTCTTGACCAAAATATGAGGCCACCATATAATAAATATCCCCTCCCCTTCCCAATCCCTTATTTATATCTTTCCTTTAAAGTCGGCAACACGCCCATGAGTTTTTTAGTATTGTGGGCGTACATGGGCGGTGGTGATCATTTACCATCAGGTGACCCACTTGCTCGTTTGTTCGGCCTAAGCAATTAAAAAAATATAATAATTATCGAATAAATAACATCAACAAGTATGTCCACATTTGGCGGAGATATCGAGTCGAATTGAGTTTTTTTTTCAAAATAGTTAACCCTCTGCGCGGAAGTATGTTATGCTAAAGTATTAACTGTTGACTCGAAAATTGCTCGCCTATACAGTTTTTGAAGTGAAAACTTTAGCATCGTTGTGATTTGAAAATCGATGAAACGAAAAAGCAATGAAACGAAAAAACGATAGTAAAAAGAGACAGACACATAAATTCATAAGATTTAACGTGGGAGAAAATGAGATAGGAAGCATTTTACATTCGTCTCATTATCTTGAAGCCAATATTTTTTTAAGGTTTCACTTCTACCACGTGTGAATTGCACGCATGATTTTTTTTACTGTTTACAATTTTTTTTACACACCTTTTGCACAGTCAAGTTCCACATTTTTTTATTAATTATTTATTTCAAACACATAAGCTACGGTCCGCGATCTTACTTTATTACAGCTATGTTAAAATGTACGACGCTTGTGATAAAGCACTTAGTGTCTATGTCTATTGGGTTTATCATTAACATTACTAATCAGTTTTGTCCCTTTCATAGCTTAGCTTTTTGTGTTTTTTTGCACGTTATTTTATAAAGAACAGAAAATAATACGATAAATCAACCTTTTTGCTAAAACTGATTCAAAATTGGTTAAAAATGAGTATATTTAAATGATTGTTATGAGCAAAGGTGTGCATGTAGTGGGAACATTTCACTATCTCCCTCACACGCGTGTATTGTAATGCCGGTGACGTCATAACAATAGTTGTCATCCTTTTTTAGGCATTTGTAAATCAACCTTTTCACTGTAAATGGTTTATAACTTATTTATTTTTGTTTTTTAATACTAATTTTGACCTGAATGCTCGGCCATCTGGTTCCAGTTTATTACTCATAAGAAAAATAAGTACATAATGAAATGTAACAAGGTTGTATAAGATCATGATCATAATTATGTATGTATTGTGGAAATATCTGAACAATGGCGTAATTTAAATGGCAATACTCTAAAATAATGGTTTCGCGACTTCTCGAATATATTTGCACAGGGCGCGGCCAATTTCGTACAAAATTGTTCGTTACAATGTAAAAGTCGTAAAAACTTTGTGCCAAAGTTATTTTGCATAGTAATTATTTAGCGCAACTGTTTCTGATCATAATGTTTATATTGTCATAAGTATATCTAGCTCTACTTATTGTTTTAGCTTAACTTTAGTTGACATTTTATGCGAATGAAAATTATGAGTAAATATTTTATGTGTGTTATTATGGAAACGAGTTCTCAGTCACACTGTTATGCTAACGCCCGATTTCTGAAAGGCTGATCAATGTTAAATTAACTAATAAAATGTCAAATCTCATGTCAACTCGAAATTGAGTTGCTAGAAGCGTGATCAACACCTTTGATTTGACACACATGTTAGTTAACATAACTTTCAAATTAATATGAAAAATCGTATGTTAAATGGTACTAAAGAGAGATCAAATATTATACATTTTTTCACTAAATAACGTTTCAGCAACTGGAATTGATTTGACAGCGATGTCAAATCAAAGTTCTACGATACCGCGCGTAATAATAACAAGTGGCCTTTCACTCGGCGAATAAAAACATTTTGTCACAAAACACAAAGTAATCTTACACTAAGCACTCAAATTCCACGTTGATTTGATCAGCCTTTCAGAAACCGGGCGTAAGTGTTGTTTGAACGCAATTCTTTACGAAATCTACAGATTTTGGTGTAATACTAAAAATCAATGATTATAACCTTGAACCATTGTTTGTGTTAACTGTTATTAAACTTTAGCTTTAACTATTACTAACGATTTGTAACAACCCACGCTTTGATAGTCTGAAGTTTATGAATTTATTATTGTACCACGAAATCTAAAGTTATTCGATGTATCAATCACTGAATCCATTTCATTTTAAATATTTGATTGAAATTGCTAAAAAGTGTTATTTACATATACATACTCTGAGTGAGTAATCCCCGAAGGGGTAGGCAGAGGTACACCTCTGCCTACAACAACTGTTGCCTGCTACTGCCTGGTTACAACCAGTACACCCACATTTCGCCGAACGTATCTCCGTCCCACGATGTGATAGGGGGCGAGCCTATCGTCATACCAAATTCCAGATTCCGGGCTGATACTGAGCTTTTTCGTAATAGAAAAACCCAATATCCCTTTTACCCGACCCGAGGATCGAACCAGAGACCTCAGCGTCAGCTTCAGTGGTAACGCGTACGCATTACAACTGCGCCACCGAGGCAGTCCTATTTTTTATTCTTAAATTAGTTTCATATATTACATTAAACAATGTTTAATATTTTAAAAGTGAATACATAATTTGTCACGAACCACGGATAACACAATATAGGCATCGCATCGTGCCGCGATTAAGCGCAACATTCAGTGCAATGCATACTATCTACACGTAATAAAAAAGTCCATGTAGTGAAAATTATGTGTGTGTGTCCTACACGATTTTTCCGTGTAGTTAAAAACTAATAAATGCCCAATAATGATTGTAATGTTGGTTATACAAGTGTGGAGGCGTCTAGAATAATATTATATATGTACATATGTACAGGTTACTTGTTGAATAAGTATATTATTTTGTTGGAAAATTGTGTTTTATTTCCTTGTGTAAGGCATGAAATTCAAAAACCCCGCGTCAATCAGAAAAACGGCTGAATAGATTTTGGGGATTATGGAGCGTCTCTGCACATCAGTGGGTTGAGGGTCAGTTTTTTATGGCATAGGCCGGCAAACGACCAAGTGGGTCACCTATGTTAAGTGATCACCGCCCATGTACGAATAACAAAAGAATCATGGGCGTATTGCCGACCTTAAAGGAAAGGGATAGAAGCAATCCAGTGTCATGCAGTAATTTGTAATTAAAAGTTCTGTATGGTGTTGGTTCTGTACATGAGCAGGCGTGGCGCTTACCATCAGGCGAGCGACCTGCTCGTCTCGTCATTCAAGCTAATAAAAATAAAACCAAACTAATATTATTAATGTGAATGTACGCTTTCACGCGAAAACAACTAACCGATCATCATGAAACTTTGTACACATATTCTTGGAGGTATAAGAAGTAACATAGGATACTTTTTATGAAAAAATATCTATTTGTTTGTTACGCTTTAACGCCTAAATCACTGAACCGATTTTGATGTCGATAGGTATAGATGGGACCCTGGAGACGGTTATAGGCTACGTTTTATTTCGGAAGTCTATTCACGCGGGCGGAGCCGCGGTTAAATGCTAGTAAGAGATAAAAACAGAAAAAGCTATTTACGTAAGTATCTTAACATCTTAGCAGTTTTAAACGAAAATAAACATTAATTAAAAACTCTTTGTTATTTTTTTCTTTATATAACCAGCCAGTAGGTATTCTCTTTGGTCAGACAGATCGCAATTCAAAATATTTTATCGTCGAAACGTCGGTTGGCATGGCAACGTGGGAATCACAACAAGCAAAGCAACTTTGTCATTGGAATTATTGAATATTATTTTAGCTTGTATTTGAGATATTTTTATTTAATTTTATTAAGTAGTTTATATAATTTTGCATGTGACCGAACAATGTCAGTTTTGAGTTTACTGCCTGAAGATAAACGGAGAGACCAAAGGTAATATTATTTTTTATGTTGTAATATTTTAATACAAATTCAAAGATTAATGTAGGTATACTACTAGACAGGCTGTTTAGAAGTGAAATTGCGTCACATAACGCGTGAGTTGACAGCTCACAAATAGAAAGCACGATAGGAGTTCTGAGTAATCGAAACGGCAATATTGAGTTACGGTCAATTGACCGCAACTTAGTGGTACAATTTCTATGTACCGCGCAGCTTGTCTAGTAGTATACATTAAAGTCTTTGTACAAATCCTGTATTGTATGGGTGGAAGTGGGCCACAAACGTCTTAGGTCCAAAGCTCAGAATAACTACATAAAGTATACACACGAAACTTAAGCCGTTCAATTGGAGCCATAATATAGCTCCAGACTACGATCACCATACTACTACTACTCACCCTCCAGCTGCTCATTTTTATATCCAGCTGGATAGTGAAAATAAAAATACAACACCGTGAATAACCAGCTATAGAATGTAGCTCGTTCTAGCGAATCGCGTTTCTGGATCAGCCAGTGTATATCTAATAACTTCAGGCCGGCGTAATTCTGCCGACTTTCGAGGGACGCTGTCTCTTGACGGGTCGAGATTATATTTCGACTGTACTTTAACATCAAGGCCGTCTTTAGCTAATTCTATCCCGGGTCAGCATCTGGGGCGCTCGCTCCGTTCGCCATATGGTAGGAACAGTCCTGATTGAAGCCAGTGAAGTTACTACGTATAATGAGACATGAAAACCCATAATTTAAAATGACAGCCTCCGTGGCGCAGTGGCCGAGTAGCCGGCTGCGAAGCGAGAGGCCGTGGCTTCGATTCCCACACCGAGACAAATGTTTGTGTGATCCATAAATATTGGTCTCGGGTCTGGGTGCTGTGTGACCGCAAGTCCCTCGTAGTTCCTGATACCCACGACACAGGTTTACCTAGTATGGGGTCAGGACTATATATGTGACTGTTGGGTGTATCTATTTATTTATTAAAATGACAATTGTCATGATTTTATACAAAAGATTTATACGTTAAATGTTATATGTAAAGAAAATATGGCAGCACCAGTATTGTGCTTTTGCCTCTTTAGATACGCGAGGGGAAAAAAGGGGGATGGAATAATTGGCGAGAACGCAAAAAGGGTTCGGATGGTAATAAAATGTGAAAAAGTTGGTAGATAACTATTGTGTGATAACTAAGGATATTATATGTGGGACGTTAGTGGCCAATTGTTTTATTGCACTGGTGTAAGGTTTGCAGTTGTAAGATTTAATAAATAACATCCTTTAATGAATAAGCAGTATTGGAGTTTTATTTTACAATAGGTAAAAAATAGACATCTTACTGCAACACGTGGTCCTCAGGAAAGAATCCCTAGAAACTGTATACAGCAGCAACTCTCGTCTAAGCCTGCTGAACAAGAGGAAGCGTCTGAACCCGCTCACGTCCGAGATGTCCAACCAGACGCTGAACAGCAAGGTGGGCGACAGATACGTGACGCAGCGGGTGCTGTCGGCGAAGACGCATCGTGTCAAACAGCTGCAGAACCAACTGGCGGATGCACATTATCATTTGCAGGTTAGTTTGACTATTTTCTGTAGGTATACGCACTCAATCCTGGCCGGCAATCTAGGCCTAGTACAAGTTTTAATAGTTTTCCTAAACGATGAAAGTTTTCGTTTTCTCTCCATACGTCAAATAATAGTAGCCACTAGTGGGAACTATGATGAATTAAAATTAATAATATGGTTAATTTTATTTCATATTAGTCGAATAAGAAATTTATTTTCAAACAATTATTTCCTTTATTACCGTATTAATTACTAGTTTGACACTTCGACGGTAGTAATTTTATACTAATTCGAAAACAGTGAACGTATTTGAAACTCGTACTAGGCCTACTGTAATCACCGAAGAGGTGGGCAGAGGTGAAACTAGTACACTCATATTTCGCCGAGTTTATTTCCGTCCCATGATAGGGGGGAGCCTATCGTCATACCAGGCACAATTCCAGACTCTTGGATACTAAGAATTTCGTGGTAGAAAAACCCAATATCACTTTTACCTGACACGGATATTGAACCCTAGACCTCCGCACAGCAGTCGTAAGGCGTACATTTTACAACTGCGCCACCAAGGCAATTTTTGTAGGTATGTATTGTTATTGTGTGGTAGATCCACGCTGTAGACGCTTCCGTCTACAGCATGATTGGACCGGCTCAAAACCGACGTGAAGTGGCAACTTGGTGACATTGGTGACATGCCATGGTCACATTCCGGGGTCAGCCAGAAGCCATGTATATCCAGTAACTACAAGCCGGCATAACTCTGTCGATCGTCTACACGCAATTTCTCTTGACGGTCAACATTAAAGTGCATTGTGTTTAACATCAGGTCCAGTATACTCAGTTTGTGGAGCCAGAATAAAAAAACTCAATTAAATTTACCTTTATCTTTTTTTACAGGAGCTCAGCAACGAGAACCGTGTGCTGCGAGCCATACAAAAGAAACAAGAGATAGCGTTACAAAGGCAGGTTTGGACTACATGTCTTTGTGTTTTAATTTCTTTGAAATAATCTTTTATTTTAAAGGGATCGTTTATTTCTAGAATACCCATCGAAATAATCTTATTATTATAGTTAGTTACCTAACTAGAACGATATCTCTCATATGAATCTGCCGAAAATACGGCTCCACTTACACATGCAAAGGTAATCACACGTAACACTCGTACACGTAACAAAAATTATTGAATGTTCAAAATCAACTTTATTTCATAAAAGTTACATACATACATAGACTCACGCCTGTTTCCCATAGGGGTAGGCAGAGACAACGGATTTCCACTTGCTACGATCCTTGCTTATCTCTTGGCCTCATTCACTCTCGTTAAATTTTTCATACATGCACGTCGGTTTAGGGTACTCCTGACCTGGCCTTTCTCGAGAATATCTCCAACTTGATCTACGAAAGTTAATGTATAAATATTACATTTCTAGATCGAGATACGACATTCTGCACCGCGCAAAAAATAGACGTATCAAGTGTCAACTAGAGATTATTATGCACAACCTTTTATAGCCCCGCCACCTTGCACAGAGTTTTGGTGGTCATTTTTTTGGCTTGTGTTACGTTTCTTGTCATCTTATTTCGATGTTAGAATACCTATTTATTTCATTCAATTTCGTAAAACTAAAACGTTAAAATATGACTAAAATTAGTAGGTAGACAACTGACGCCATAGTTACGGTATATTTTTCCTTCATATGACCTAAGTGTCTGCATTACACTTGGATCTTCTGGGGATAAGTACAGTGCAATATAATGTCGACCGTTGAGAAACTTTGCGTCTCTGCCGGCCCTGCGTTTAGTAAAGAATTTAGAATCGTGCAATAAAATCAACAAAATATATGATCATTATAATGTCCAAACTCCAAACGTAAACCTTCAACGATAATAATACGGTGTCGAATTTGTTTTCTAATCTTGATCTATCCCCCCACTTTTGTCCACCACTGGTGGTACCTCAGTACCCCCAGTTTGTACCCCAGTGGGGGTCATCTCAACGAATATAGTTTAATCTTTATTGAAAGTTAACAATAATTGTCAACTTGTAATTTATCACACAGATACGAGAATTCAAACGCAGAGCTGCCTCAAGTCCTTAATTCTCATACAGAAGAGATGAGAATCCAGCAAAGCAAGTACAAACAGTTGAAACAGCAGTTCAAAGAGGTGACGCAGAAGTTAAAGGAGAAAGATCTGCAGTTCCAGCAGTTGAAGGATGAACACCAACATCTGTTGGACCTTAGCAAGGATAGGTAGGTACGCAATGTTCCTTTATAGACAGTAAGATCAATACGCTTTCTCAATACCTTGAGACGCGTCGATGATTCTCGTGGTATTGTGTGGGTTAATGGGCGATGGATACCATCAGAAGACGATGCTATAAAATATAAACACATCGTCTGTCGTTGGTCGTCAGTATTCTTGGATTGCGCTGCATTTAACATCAGTAGACCAATTGTAGTAATTTTAAACGTTCAAAATATCATTCCGATCTAGTCTCAGCGTCAAGAAAGTTGCAAATGGCATTCTCTTAAAACAACAATGAACGTCAAATGTGAACATAGATCGTAATGAGATTGAATGTAGAATAAAAGTTGACTGAAGCCAAAACGGTATAATGCTACTGCTAATGCTAGGTGCATTTGACGTTGATTATTGGTTTAAGAGAATGCCATTTGCAACTTTCTTGACGCTGAGACTAGATAGGAATGATATTTTGAACATTTAAAATACCGAGAATTGGCCTACAGGTGTAGCGTAGTCACTTTGCTGAGCTAGGATGAAAAAAAACATATTTTCATTGCTCGACATGGGTTTTGAATGCAGGACCTCGAGATTTTTAAGCTGAATGAGGTGATATTCCTAAATAAACTATCAGTTTCAATTAAAGTTCAAGTTGTCGTCTTCAATTAATTAATACCACAATAGCTTTGTAAAATACAATAGAGATCAAAGTATCTTTTGTGTAATGAAAATCTTATTAGCTTAAACTTTTGCGGCTTCTGACTTTTGTTGATCTACAGCTATATGTGATCCATTATAAATATCCTTTAGTTGTATATTTCATAAAAGATAATTACTTACTAGGTGGTAAGCCCTTCGTATATGAGAGCCATCTGGGTTGGTACCTCTGCTTTGTCTATTTCTACGGCCAAGCAGCACGAGACGCCCACGAATAGGCGAACGACCTGCTTGTCTCATCATTGAAACTAATACTAAAAATAGTAATTTGTATGCGTCACGAGTTTAATTAGGCTAGATTTTGTTAGTCAAATGTTTGTATAATGGTCTATACTCATTTTAATCCTGAAATTGATAAACCAGCTTTAAAAATAAGTACAAGAAAATTAAGGTCGGTGCTCTAAATGTAAATTCATCCAGCCTGAAGTTACTCTCTTCATTCGGTCTCTAGTAGTAGTTAGTAATCATTAAATAAATAAATAAATAAATACACCCAACAGTCACACACATAGTCCTGACCCCACACTAGGTAAACCTGTATCGTGGGTATCAGCAACTACGAGGGACTTGCCAACCCACAACACCCAGACCCGAGACAAATATTTGTGAATCAGACAAACATTTGTCAAGGTGCGGGAATCGAACCCACGGCCTCACGCTTCGCAACCGGCTACTCGCCCGCTGCGCCAAGGAGGCTGTCATTTTACTTAGTCTAGTTTTTTTTCGCCAAAACCATTGTGACACTATTCGTTCCGAACGCCCAATTTAAATTTCGTGTATCGTAATGACTTTTAATGATTATGCTGTGAGTGTAAATTAAGCTTTTGGATGTCTTGCTATGTGGGCGTAAGCTTGTATATATTATTTCTTCCTGGCGTTATCCTGGCTTAATACCAGGTTTCGCCTTCTCGTGACAGTTTTTTTAATTTTTTTATTTGTTTGAATGACGAGACGAGCACGTCACTCGCCTGATGGTAGCGCCACGCCTGCTCATAAACAGAAGCAACGCCACACAGAACTTTAAATATTAAAGCACTGCATGACACTGGACTGCGTTCGTCGCCCCGATACATAAGTGTTAAGTCTCATAATGCCCAGTAATTTCACTGACTTCAATTTCCTTCAAACCGGAATACAACAGTGCTTCCACACTATTGCTTGGCGGCAGAAAAACGATGGTACCAACCCAGCCGGCCTCTCGCATACGAGGGACCTACCACCTTGTACTGGGCTCATAGTAACTCAATAGCGATAGACAGCGACAAACGCAATGACATTGTAAAGATATAGAAATAAAAACATATCACACACACATAGCAAGATGTGCAAGAATGAGTTGATTTTTAAGTGGTAGAGCCACACTGTAGATACTTTTGTCTACAGCATGTATGGGCCGGCTCGCCGGGTCATTACCACTGTCTCACAGAAAACCGGCGTAAAGTAGCAGCTTGCTGCTGCGTTCCGTACGATCATTGAGATATCCGGAGGCCCAAACCCCCTCACCTTCCCAATCCCTTAATTATTTCTTTCCTTTAAGGTCGGAAACGCACCCATGATTGTTTTGGTATTATGGGCGTACATGGGCAGTGGAGATCACTTACCATCAGGTGAGCCACTGGCTCGTTTGTCGGCTTATGCTATAAAAAAAAATTAACTATACTAAACACTTATTTACTTAACAACACAAATTAACAGAAACCTGCTAGAACGTGAGAAACTCCAGACCCAAGTGACAGATCTAACAGCGAAGGTACAACAACAGAATGAAAGCATCACGATGCTGCAGCGACGTGTTGCTCTCGAGGCGAAGAGCTTCAAGCATCAGCTGCAGCACGAGATCAACAAGCACAAGCACACCAGCCATGACCTGCAGCTCGCCATCAACAATGCTGACAAACTGTCTAGTATCATTGAGGTAGGTTTCCAGCTCCGTGGCGTAGCGGGCGAGTAGTCGGCTGCGAAGCGAGAGGCCGTGGGTTCGATTCACACACCGAGACAAATGTTTGTGTGTACCACAAATATTTGTCTCGGGTCTGGGTGTTGTGGGTTGGCAAGTCCCTCGTAGTTCCTGATACCCACGATACAGTTAACCTAGTGTGGGGTCAGGACTATGTGTGTGACTGTTGGGTGTATTATTATTATTTATTATTATATAACTTGAAAGGAAGAAGTAATGATTTCTTAGGTTTACGTGAATCCGCGGAAGAGTACAATAGCGTTCCCGCAGCCCTGACCGAACAAGCGTACCCGGAGGAACACCGTTGAGTTTTAGTCCGTGGGAGTCGGACATAACCGCCCCGACTGACCACGCGGTGGGGCCAAACCCATAAAGGGTTTCCCAACGTTAAAAAAAAAAGGTTTACGTGAATATTACACATTGAAATAAAACTAGTTTACGGGACTGACTGACTGAAAAGTTAACTTTTCGAGCCGACCTACACCTCAGTCTCTCCCGTGACCACGAAGGCTGAAAAGCTTTCGAAACGTCGGGACTAAAATAAAAATTAAACCGCGATAAAATCCGTATAGACTAGTTTATTTCAAGGAAGAAGTAAAATAAATCTATTCGGTCATAAATTTGAGACCGATTTAAGGGTATTAAAATAATACTAGCCCTCTATTATATAACGTCCCACTGCTGGGCACGGGCCTCCTCTACTGAATGTGAGGGGTTAGGCCTTAGTCTACCACGCTGGCCTAATGCGGGTTGGCAGACTTCACATACCTTCAAAATTCTTATGAAGAACTTCTCAGGTATGCAGGTTTCCTCACGACGTTTCCTTCACCGTTAAAGCAAGTGATAATTAACAATTAATACAACTTAGAAAAGTCAGAGGTGTATGCACTTGGGGCTGGTTTCGAACCTGCGACTTTTGTCTCGACAGTCCATACCACTCCCCGCTGAGCTATCATTAAACTTCTATAGTATAGCCAGGGATACAAGGATAGCCGGCGGGTGGTGTCACATCACAAAATTAAATTAAATTTGTCTAACGGGCCTCTACGTGTTGGCTTTGGACCACGCACGCATACCTAAGGTCTGGGACCCTATACAATATGTAACAAAACCCCTGTTGGGCATCTTAACTGTGACATCAGAATCGATATTCAAACGTAATGAAATAACTCGCATACGAAAATGAGACCATGCAAATAATCATATTTATTTTTTATACTTCAATTATTTGATTGTTGTAAACTGTATTTCGATTGATTACCTCTACAAGAGCGTTGACTCGAAGCCAGAGCGAGATAGCAAGTTGCGGCGTCTACGTACATCAAATGCGCCGCGCCGGTTGCGCATCAGTCGGCTGTAAATCACTTTTCAGATGAAAATATTTTTTTAAATGTTCATTTTTGTAAGCTACCTGTGTAAGGATAATATCTCGCTTCTGTTTTTTATTTAACTATTTTTATTAAGCTGTCTATATGTCTATCTTCACGACTTAGGCCGAAAGGGCAAACAGGGATTTTTTTTACATACTGTATAGTCCTGAGATTTGGTAAAAAAGTGGAGTATTAAAGACTTCTATTATAAATAAGTAGTGCACTTTGTGGGCTACAAAATAATTTATTTATATCAGGAATCGATCCCGTTACTTCTCGTTTCACAGCCGCGACTGGCTACTTGCGCTGTCTAAACATTTTTTTTAATTCGTGTCCATTGGAGCTGATGTTAAGTACAGTTCAATCCAATTATAACGTCTACTGTGAAAATACATTGCGTAGGTGCCTGGATGGTTGGCTGTAATGCACAAGCCTGAATTTGCTGGGATAAACACTGGCTGACCCCGGAACCACTGCCCCGGTGGCGCAGTTGTAATGCGTACGCGTTACGATTTAGGCCAACGCTGAGGTCTCGGGTTCGATCCCGGGTCGGGTAAAGTGGTATTGGGTTTTTCTATTACGAAATGCTCAGCATCAGCCCGGAGTCTGGAATTTGAGCCCGGTATGGCGATAGGCTCCCCCGCTATCACATAAGGGACGGAGATACGCTGGTAGAAATGTGGGTGTACTGGTTACATCTCTGCCTACCCCTTCGGGGATTACAGGCGTGAGTGCGCATGACCCCGGAACGCGACTCGTCTGAACGAGCCACTATGGCGGGTTTTTTTTTAATTATGTATAACATGAAATAGATAAATTAAATGTATTAGGTACACATAATATATTCATATTAAGTTTTTTCGTACCCAGTTGGTACCATTATTTTACAAATGTTTCGATCATTATGCTGAAATAGGATACCACTATATAAATTCACTAGAGTAATGTAGGGAGGAGAATGTGACAGACATAGTTATAAATGACGTAATTCAACGAATTATTGCGTATCTATGGTAGTCTGTACCTACGTCACTTACATACAATTTATGACCACGAAATACGGGACGGTCTCTAAGATAATTTATTTAAGTAAAATACATGTATTTCTGGGTTATATAAACAATTTAGTCAGCAGTAGACACTTTTGCTCTACAACATGCTAGAAGTTACGTGAAAAGAGTGTTATTTTATTAATACCAAACGACAATAATAACTTCAACTAATAGTTTATTGATTACATTTACAATATCACTGCTTTACAGACCACAACCCCATGTCAGGATTCTCTATAGACCGTTCTCTAATTACAACAAACAACTAGGACCGAATAGTAAACCAGCATAGCTACCGCGTAATAAACACTTGGACTATCGACTGACCACTGATCTTAATGAACTGGAGATTGTCTGACTGACTGCGGGCAAAATACCTCCAGTTCTGACGACAAACTCTTTTATACCATTCAACTACCCTTCCACAACTATATCGCACCATTATTATTACAGTGTACCCAACGTTGCTTTCTCAGAAACCCTCAATATACCAATATTAAGAGAATACGCTAACAAACATGAAAGGGCCGGTTCGACCGGGCTAGTACCACTGTCAAACAGAAAATCGACGTGAAGTAGCACCTTACTGTTGCGTTTTGTACTGTAAGTGAGATGTCGGTTGGCCTAAATCCTTTTATGAGTGGTAGAGCCACGCTGTAGACACTTGTCTACAGCATGTATGGGCCGGCTCGCCCGGGTCATTACTACGTATCTCACAGAAAACCGACGTAAAGTAGCAGCTTGCTGCTGCAATTCGTACGGTGAGTGAGATATCCGGAGGCCCAAATCCCCCTCCCCTTCCCAATCCCTTATTATCCCTTTCCTTTAAGGTCGGCAACGCACCCATGATTCTTTTGGTATTGTGGGCGTACATGGCCGGTGGAGATCAGGTGACCCACTTGCTCGTTTGCCGGCCTATACCATAAAAAATACCTCTCCTGCCCGTCTTCTGCAACATGTCCATTATTGTGGGTGTTTATGAACAGTGCCTGCAGTGACTGCCTCGGTGGCGCAGTTGTAATGCGTACGCTACGTACGTAAGGCCGACGATGAGGTCTCGGGTTCGAATCCCCGAGTCGGGTAAAGTGGTATTGGGTTTTTCTATTACGAAATGCTCAGTATCAGCCCGGAGTCTGGAATTTGTGCCCGGTATGGCGATAGGCTCGCCCCCTATCACATCGTGGGACGGAGATACGCTCGGCGAAATGTGGGTGTACTGGCTACACCTCTGCCTACCCCTTCTGGGATTACAGGCGTGAGTGGGTATGTATGAATATAACTTAGCATCACTTGCTCGTTTATCGACATATGCATTAAAAAATAACTATGGTGATAGAGTTAGAATATTTGTCTAAAAAGTATGTAATTATTTGTCATTTCGTGGCACAGAAATGAAAATAGTTAGTCGTCTGTGTTCGCTTAGTACTTTTAAAATTACTTTACTGGATTATATGCAGGAGTCCGTCTGGGTAGCTGCTACTGATTTGCCAATTTCTGTCGCCAAGCAGCAATACAATTTACGTGTCCTCCGAAGCACGGAGACGCTCAGTTGTAATAGCACTAAGCGGTCACCCATCCATAGACTGACTGCGACAAGGGTTGCTTAACTCGCTAATTTTGTTTACTGATTAATGAGTTCAACTGGCTACGAGCGCCTTATTCAGAGACGATGTAACAGGAGCCTAGTATATTATTTCTCGGGATGATAAAGGTATTGTTACAACATAAATTGCATGCAGTAGGTACTTTGTAATTCAAAATTCTGGTATAATTAAGGGATTAAGAAAGGATTTAGGCTTTTTTTTATTAGCTTGAATGATGAGATGAGCAGGTCGCTCGCCTGATGGTAAGCGCCACGCCTGCTCATAAACAGAAGCAACGCCACACAGAACTTTAAATAAAAAAGCACTGCATGACACTTAGACTGCTCTCGTCACTCCGAGAAGTAAGGTGTTAAGTCTCATAATGCCTAGCAATTTCACTGGCTTCAATGACCTTCAAACCGGAACACAACAGTGCTTACACACTGTTGATTGGCGGCAGAAATAGACAAAGCGGTGGTACCAACCCAGCCGGCCTCTCGCATACGAAGGACCTTCCACCTTGTTGGCTTCCGAACATTTCAATTTCACCGTATGAAAAGCAACAGCGAGCGTATAGCATAAAATTTAGTGCAAAATGCTCAAAAACAATGCACGATGAATACCTACTTTTAAAAGTTGGTTAAAATTGCGCAGGATGAGATTCAGATCCAGTATCCAGCTGAGGAAACATTTTTGTTCGATTCGCGTCTCTGGAGATTCCATTTCGTAGGATAGGGCTAATTTAATGATAGTGGTATTAAAATTACTAGATTTAACCAACAAATTAATAAATTGACCTCTCGTGCCACTAACTGACATGCTGGTGCGCACCAAGTTAAACAGCTAATTTTATAATTGCACGAATCTCGTTTCTCAACGAGACTGCCCCGCCTCGTGACTGCCTCGGTGGCGCAGTTGTAATGTGTACGCGTTACGATTGAGGCCAACGCTGAGGTCTCGGGTTCGATCCCCGGGTCGGGTAGTGGTATTGGGGTTTTCTATTACGAAATGCTCAGCATCAGCCCGGAGTCTGGAATTTGTGCCCGGTATGGCTATAGGCTCGCCCCCTATCACATCGTGGGACGGAGATACGCTCGGCGAAATGTGGGTGTACTGATTACACCTCTGCCTACCCCTTCGGGGATTACAGGCGTGAGTTCGCATGAGTGCGTATGAATCTCGTTTCTCATAACACAATGGTGCGCTCCCCATAATGATCGCTATCTCGGGACCAACATGTGCGACCTGATACGTTACGTCTTCATTCCTTTAACCTTTCGAACGAGCGCGGACGTGGTTTAGGTATTTAAATAAAATTGGTTCATGCGCGCCCCATACATTGCATTTTTTTTGTATATGGTATCGAAATAACCAAATATTGAGAGTCTTTGTACATTTAGACAATAAAAACTGTATATATTTAGAATCTACATTAAATTTTCTATAATATATCTATCAAAACTAGTATTATAATTATAAACTTACCTGTAATATGTCGAAATGAAAATAAAAAACAATAATTTTCACTCGGCGAAAAAAAACATTTTGTCACAAAACACAAAGTAATCTTACACTAAGCACTCAACTTACACTTGAACACAACCACAATGATGTCTTTATTCGATAACATACTCCACTTACACTAAACAAGTCATAAATTATGTTTATAACACAAATATTTACGATACGCGCGTAATAATAAGTAGTGACACTCGACGCCATTTTCGAACTGCGAACGATAACTCAACAAAAATAATTTTGTTTCTTATCGTTGGCATATCGTTCAAATTGTTGCCAGGATATTAAAATCCATAGAGTATAAACTGTAGTAAGGGTCTGTGTCCATAAAATCCGACTACTAAAGCCGATTTGGCATATTCGGCGAACCTGCGGTGCGGGGTGCGGGTCCGAAAGTACGTGCGTGCGATCCAGCGCGTAACGGGTTAATTTTAATAATACTCTTTACGGAACATTACCATTCTAGATGAAAGAGAAGATGTTAAGCACAGCCGCGAGTCGTCCCGCCAAGTCGCCGACAAAACTTGGTACCACTATGATGTCCATGAAAGTTAAACCACAAGAGACCACTATCTACAGGAGTAACGACGATAGGCTGAATGTAAGTATTTAAGTCCCATTTACACGTAGAAATTATCTCGTATGACAGGCGAGAATATCACAGAAATCTGTCATCTACGAGTAGATAGATAGATCATAGATGTACCAAACTAAATGTGAATTGAAGAGCGTCGCTGCCGTCGCCCTGTTTGCTCCGATATTGTCACTTTACAAATAAACATTCATCATGAGCGATATTTCAGGTGTTATGACACACATATTTCACATTAGGTAATTTTTCAGCCAAATCCGAGAAATTATAAAAGTAACTAACGCCCGGTTCTGAAAGGCTGATCAATGTTAAATTAAGTAATCAAATGTCAAATCTCATGTCAAGTCGAAATTGAGTTGCTAGAAGCGTGATCAACACCTTTGATTTGACACACATGTTAGTCAACATAACATTCAAATTAATATGAAAAATCGTATGTCAAACGGTACTAAAGAGAGATCAAATATTATATTTTTTTTTACTAAAAATAACGTTTTAGCAATTCGAATTGATTTGATGCGATGTCAACTCAAAGTTAGTTGAATGTTGATTTGATCAGCCTTTCAGAAACCGGGGGTAAGGATACTAAATAAAATATACCATCACCGTCAGCCGCGAGTAGCCGGCTGCGAAGCGAGAGGCCGTGGGTTCGATTCCCGCACCGAGACAAATGTTTGTGTGATTCATTAATATTTGTCTCGGGGTCTGGGTGTTGTGGGTTGGCAAGTCCCTCGTAGTTGCTGATACCCGCGACACAGGCTTACCTAGTGTGGGGTCAGGACTATGTGTGTGACTGTTGGGTGTATTTATTTATTATTATAATTTCTTTAACAAAAAATCGTCTGAATATCTATGAACAGTGAAATTGTACACCCATGATGCGAACATCTAGACATGTTAATTTGTTTGTTTAGTGGATGAAGACACTCCTCCACTAACTAAGTAGTTAACTACACCACTAAAACATCCACTAACCGCTAGATAGCAAAATTTACACACTAGCGGCGGGCCTAACTCACCAAATCTAGGGATAATTCCACTAAGTTGGAACACTGTCTATATTTCCATTTTCTGCCATTTCACACCTAGCTTACATCTACACTCGTCATTCTTATTTTCAAAATACACACAGCTTCTCGATAGGCAGGTTTCTACTAAAATTCGTGCCTCTGTCGTGTGATAAACTCTCTCGCTCTAAATCGTGCTTCTTACATAATCCCTACTAATGGTGCAATACTCCACCATACGATATTCATTATTTAATTGATTTAGTGACAGTAAACTAAGGCTGAGTACCATGAAGTCTCAAGCAAAGCAAGCACTATTATTTGTGTTATGCAATCACAATTAGTGTTTCAGTTTTTGATTCAAAAATCACACACATAGTCGGGGATTGGAATTTGTGCCTTGTATGGCGATGTGCTCGCCCGCTATCACATTATGGGAAGGAACTAATCTCTGCGAAAGGTGTGTGCAGCATTAATAACACCTCTGCCTAACCCTTCGGGGATAAAGGCGTGAGCTTATGTATGTGTAAAGAAACATACAACAAAACCAACATATTTATTTAGACAACAAACAAGTCAAATTAACTCAGTGATGTCAGTGTATGTTGCTTTGTATCAAGATAACTATTTATTTGTTTGCCCTCTTCTTACATGTTCCGGCATTTCTATATTAGAATTCCATTATAGGAGAATCTATTTTCGTTTTCAAGGTTGTAAGAAAAAATGTTGTGATATTTTGACACTGATGTTAACAAAAGTGGAGTATGTAGTATGGAATAATGTTATATATTTGGGATAAACTGAAAAGGAAGTATAAGAAATTGTATCCCGTAGATAATTGAGTAAGGTAAATAAAGTTTGGACGATGTTCTCTAGGGGTTAAAGTTTTGTTCCATGACACGGAAGTGAATAGATGATAGACAAATATAAATGTCTGTTTATCTATACCATTTTCAGCAAAATCAATTTATTTATTTTGTGTTCAGGAAAGAAACAGTGTTAATATAAACTAAAATGAATACATATAGGACAGTAATTTAACTTAAATAATTTCTAACATTAATAAAATACAATTGTTAGCCCGTCAGCATGAAGATACCCAAAATTTTCAAAATTTCTTTGAATATTTTTTCTTATAGGACTAATAATTACATAACAGTTTTACAACTTGGGTAAATACAATAATAGGTTTACATTGCATTTACTTATTGTCTATACAAATTATCATAATTTATCAGAACCGTGTTCTAGTATTATTTCATTACTGTGATTTCGAGTTAATTTCGTAGGAGTAGCAGCTATTAGTGCTAATTAAGTTGGGTATAAGTGAACACCTTTTTTATGACTTGGATCCAAGCTACTGTAATAAAATAACTCGAATTTAATGTATGATATACATATATTTAGTTTGTTTCAGATGGATCAAAATATACTCGCAAAATTATGCGAGAATTCCCGCAGCATTAGTAGTGCTCTATCCCACGATGAAGAAATCTCTTCATCTATTGAACCTCGGTCAAGGTATGCCAGAAGTAGGACAACATCCAACAGCACCAGGTCTACTCCTAACCAGACTAGAAAGAGTTCCAAATGTTCAGATGACATAATCGAACTCGCCAAAACAGTGCAGGATGGAATGGCAGACTTAGCAATATTTGATGAAGAAATCAGCACAAAAAATTCCACACCAGATGAAGTCGCAAAGAAAATGGAAGCAATGAAAGCTGTTTTGATCAACAAGATTAAAGGCGAAGAGCCAGCGCTAAGAAAAACAAGTGCTTTACGAAGGCGATCTACGGAAGAATCGATTGAGGAACAAATAGTAGATGAGGAATTAGAACGACCTAAATCTAGAGGAGGACGTAGTTCCAACGTTTCGTTTTATGATAACGCTGGAGGGGATGATATATCTGTTGGAAACGATTATAAAATCGCAGAAGAGAAGATCAAAAGAGAGAATAGTGTACTAGAAAGGAAATTGTCAGCAAAGCCCATAGATAAGTATTGCAAAGACATAATTCAAAACATAGAGAAAAGCAGCAAAGTTATAGAAAAACATGTACAACAATTTACTCACTCACGATTTGAAAGCGATAAGTTAGTAGAACAGTTACAAGTCGTAGATAAATTGAATGAATACGTCAATTCTAAAGACGACATTTCTGAGACTGATTTGACAGAACTGAATAATAATTTCAAAGAGTTGACTGATCAGGTGTCCACTAGGAAGAGGTCAGTGTCAGGAAGAAGGAATTCAAGGTGTAATCTACTGGGTGATTCTAATCTTAGTAACCAAGACTTGCTGGACGATTTGTTGGGTAAGAAATGATATACGGCCTTTTGCTAGATGAAATGTTTATAAAGCAGTGTAATGGTTTTTTTTATCACCTTACACATTTTTGCATATGATATGGGTCTAACGAACATCATTTAAAAAAAAATACAATATCGATAAAATTGTGTAATTTTTAGATAATAGGGTAGTTGACTAGATTTTTTTATTATTAAAATCAATAAGTTACGTTACTCAAAATCTATTGCAGAAAGAATTTTATAAATCGGACCAAAAATAAATAAGATAGAAGCCATTGAAATCCTGTAGAAGGAGTAATTGTCAAATGACAGACGACGCAACCTTTGACGTCACTGTGTAAAATGTTCATTATAGTGCACGCGTGCAAGCGAGATAGTGAGATATCCCTACTACGCACCCACTTTTCCACATACCAACATTTAAAGTCATAACTGCGGGCACATTTCTGAACCAATTTTGATTGTGTTTTAATAAAAGGGTTTCTTTTACGTATCATTTTCTGTTGCTTATAAAATAATGTATAAAATTCAATATAGGAAACTACCCTATTATCCCCATTCGATTTTAGTTATTATAAATGCTATTATATGATCAAGATGTAAACAAATTTCTGAATCATATAAAGAAAATTGTGTAGCATTTGTACGCCTTATATATTTTTGTAAATACAAATCACGAAGAGCCTTGCTAAAGATAATTTCCGCCACAAAAAATTCCTAAATCAAATGATGAAGCGACTGCTCGTATATGCGATTTCGTTTTATTAGCTAAAGAATAAAAGTCAAATTTTGCAAGTGGGTTTCCATTCCATTCTAGTATTTTACTATATGTTTTGAAATTCTATGTTGTTGCTGTATTAGAAATCAAAATGTCCGGAGGTTTTTATATACGTATCTGACAAAAATAAGTGTGTTTGAGGCGTTGGTCTGTATGCCTGTTTGTGGTGTCGTAACTCTCAAATAAGCGGATCAATTTCATATTATTCTATTGCTTTTTCTTTATATCTGAGGTTTTTAACGGTTAGGCTATTAACAAATTAGCTGGAAAATTGGTTATCGTTATACAAATAGAAATACTCGAATTTTTTAACGCATGTGTCTTACAAAACTATCAAATGGATATTTAAAAAAATTACATCATATATTTTAGACTCCAAAGCCTATTCTTTCGTCATGGTTTCTTGGAAAATCTCTATTATACTCTAACGCCCGGTTTCTGAAAGGCTGATCAACATTCAACTAACCGAACTTTGATTTGACATCGCTGTCAAATCAATTCGAGTTGCTGAAACGTTATTTAGTGAAAAAATTAATAATATTTGATCTCTCTTTAGTACCGTTTGACATACGATTTTTCATATTATTTTGAATGTTATGTTAGCTAACATGTGTGTCAAATCAAAGTTGTTGATCACGCTTCTAGCAATTCAATTTCGACTTGACATGAGATTTGACATTTGTATAGTTCATTACGTTCACTAGAAGATTACGTTCCAGTAATCTACTCCACGTTCCTCAGTGCCATAGTAACTATCGATGCAATAGCTATTTACCAAGAGTTCTCAGTTTGTTTAATAAGTTAAACCACAACTGTCATATCGACCTACTTTGCAATAGCACACGTAATATAAAAAATATTTTGACTAATGAACCAGTTGAACTATTGTCATGACTGTTTACTTTAATTAAGATTTATGGTATGTTGCAATTGTTTCTTTCCATGTGTGGTAGCTTGTAATTGGCATATATTTATTCATGTTTCAAACTAATTTGTAAAATTAGCCGTAAGCTTCCCAAATAAAATAAAATAAAATAAAAATAAAATAAAATTTAACATTGATCAGCCTTTCAGAAATCGGACGTAAACGTACCAAATTGTTTCACGAACTCGCCCAAAAGTCGATCTTATGAAATCCCGAAACAAAGCCACTTCACAATCCAATTTGACATCGGCACGTTGAGCTTGTTAATTACTCGTGCAATTACTACGTTGTTGATATCTCTAGATGTTCAGAGTTAATTAATTGGTAGGCTCGGCTTCATTTGCTTGTGTCAATAATGGCATTCGGAGATTGGCGCTTTATAGCTGTGGAAGTTGATTTTGGTTTGTTTTCACTGATTAAAGATATGGTGAAAATGTGGGTCACGCTGGATGTTACCAGCTCTGTATGGCTTCGTGTAAAGATTTAAGCACGAATAATTTAGCAACGAAATTGATAACATTGTTTGTAAAAATATTATACAAACATATTCAAAATTCAAATTCAAAATATCAAAATTGACAGCCTCCGTGGCGCAGCGGGCGAGTAGCCGGCTGCGAAGCGAGAGGCCGTGGGTTCGATTCCCACACTGAGACAAATGTTTGTGTGAACCACAAATATAGGTCTCGGGTCTGGGTGTTGTGGGTTGGCAAGTCCCTCGTAGTTCTTGATACCCACGACACAGGTTTACCTAGTGTGGGGTCAGGACTATGTGTGTGACTGTTGGGTGTATTTATTTATTAAATTCAAATTATTTATTGAATCCATTAAAGGTTATACATCATTTAGATTCAGTCAAATTTTAACTCTACGGCCAGTTCGGAATGCTGTTTCGCTAGAGAAGAACAGACAAGAAACTCTAACGTTACTACGTACGTTACTTCTGGTGACATCATATTATTCTAACAGAACAGAACAACACTGGTCGGGGAACAGTGAGTGTACTAGTTGTACCTCAGCCTACTTCTTCAGGAATACAATGCTTATTATAGATTACTTTTGAATACGTATCAAAAGTTATTTTCTAAACATTCTATTTTTTTGAGTGGTAGGGTCACATTGTAGACAGTTTTGTCTACAAGATGAATGGGCCGGCTCGACCGGGTCCTTACCACTGTCTCAGGAAACCGACGCTAAGTAGCGGCTTCCTGCTGCGTTTCCTACAGTGAGTTAGATACCCGGAGGCCCAAATCCCTTAATTACCCCCTGTCCTTTAAGATTGGCAGATTAAAATCATGATTTTTCTGGTCTGTGGGTATGCATGGGCGATGGAGATCACATACCACCCGGAGACCCACGTGCTCGTTTGTCGGCCTATGCTATTTTTTTTTATAAAGCGACTTAAATTCCAAGTTAATTCGAATTGATTATATAAAAAAGAAACTGACATTCCAGTCAATTTGGAATGTAGCGGTACCTGATAAAAATTAATTCTTTCTCGGAAAATGAGTTCTGACCGATATAAAAACAGATCAGCCGTAGATTAAATATTTGCTGAACGCAAACCATTGTTTAAAATAACCCCGATCGATAAGCTTTCCATAGGCTTATGCAAATATATCATTGTGTTTACAAACGAGGGATATCGGGATATGACCTCATTACCGATGCAGTATGTTGCTTACGGGGGTGGGATAGGGTTGTCAGATTTTTTTAAACATATGTAACGAAGTAGAAGAATTGAATAGTACACGATCTTCTCCATTTATTTGGGCAGAGTTACACTTTATATTCAAGTTATATTCCGTTTACCAACCGACTGACAGCTGTCAATAAATGATTCCACCTTATTTATACCTTTGTACAAATGGTTCACATTAGTAATTGTATTTTTTTTTATGGTATAGGCCGGCAAACGAGCAAGTGGGTCACCTGATGGTAAGTGATCTCCACCGCCCATGTACGCCCACAATACTAAAAGAATCATGGGTGCGTTTCCGACCTTAAAGGAAAGGGATAATTAAGGAATTGGGAAGGGGAGGGGGTTTGGGCCTCCTCTTGTATTCATTATTGAACATGTTGGAACGTTCTAAATAACGTCTATAATAATTATAATTCAATAATTTAAAAAAACATACAATATCTTATGTATTAACCTACAATATAAAGCTATAGGTACAATCATAGTGTGATGTCATAAACGTTGTGCTATTATTTAGTACTGGCAGCACTTTAACACATAAGAATAAATTACTACGTTTTGAGTCTTAACTTTAAGTTTGACACTCTCCGTACTGTAAGCTGGCGACTAGCCGGTTCTGAAACTAGAAGCCGCGGGTTCAATCCCCGCACCGCGACAGACGGTGTGGTCCACAAATATTTGTTTCGGGGCGAGGTTTTATGGTACCTTATGCCCGTTGTAGTTCCTGATACCAACGACACAGGTTAACCCAGTGTCATGTTACGACTGTGTGTGACTTAGATGAATTTATTCAAAACAGCACACTTATGCAATAAAGTGTGCAGGTATATCGAGAAACATTATTATTATTTTAAATTATTTATTAGATATTATTTTAAAATATGCTTAATTATAGTTGATAGCCCTGACGCCCATCTGGTTTTGAACTTACTTTGCATGGTTTAATTTTATGCTTGAGAGAATGAGGGTATCTAAAAAGTCATTGGTATCTAACGACTTACTTAATTTTTTTATTACTATACTTTGTTACAAAAGAAATAGCTGTATAGATTCAGAAAAAATGGCTTTTAAGTTTTAAGTCTCATAGTTCTGCTGTCCGTCGAGGGATGCTCTCTGGATGGTTGACATAATATTTGGTAATAACTTGTAACGTTATGTATTACGTTACAAAGGCCTTTATTACAAAAACGTTCCATGCTTCGTAGTTATGTGCCCCGTTTTATTATATACAGACGAATTGACATCAATTAGTCAGTATATATTTAAATTTTGTATTACATTTGTAATTCCGCTAAATGTGGGCTTATTTTTATGATTCTGATTGTACTTGTACTGCTCCAGCGGTGACCTCATTTTAATAACCTCAATTTGTAGAGCAAATTCCACTCATAAGGGGATGAAATCGGGGACGAAAGATTAATTCGACATTAATGCACCAATGTTGATGATTCTTTCACAACAAATAGTAAATAGACACTATTTAACAAAAAAATTATCCAAGTCAATTTTATTTTATACTAGCTTTTGCTCGCGGCTCCGTCCGCGTGAATAGACTTTTCCTAAATAAAACGTAGCCTATAACCGTTTCCAGGGTCCCATCTATCTCTACATCAAAATTCATCAAGATCGGTTCAGTGAGGCGTGAAAGCGTAACAAACAAATAGATTAAAAAAATCATAAAAAGTATCCTATGTTACTTCTTATACTTCTAAGAATGTGTGTACAAAGTTTCATGATGATCGGTTAAGTAGTTTTCGCATGAAAGCGTAACAAACAAACTTACATTCACATTTATAATATTAGTATGATTATTTATGAAAGTTTGTGTTTTCAATGGCGAGGTAACTTGTAACAGAATGATTACAGTTTCAGCTTGCTAGGGACGTGGTTTTGTTCTAATGTAAGTAGCTAGACAAAATGTACTGGCTCTTTGTAATATAGCTTGGAATACACATGCTTTTTATAAGCATGCTTTTTGCTGCCTGAACTGCACCTACTGCCTCGGTGGCGCAGTTGTAATGCGTACGCGTTACGATTGAGGTCAACGCTGAAGTCTTGGGTTCGATCCCCGGGTCGGGTAAAGAAGTATTGGGTTTTTCTATTACGAAATGCTCAGTATCAGCCCGGAGTCTGAAATTTGCGCCCGGTATGGCGATAGGCTCGCCCCCTATCACATAAGGGACGGTAATACGCTCGGCGAAATGTGGGTGTACTGGTTACACCTCTGCCTACCCCTTCGGGGATTACAGGCGTGAGTGCGTAAGTATGTATGCTTTTTGCTAGTTCGCGTTAAGAAAATACTAAGTTATATACACAGTAAGACACACCCCAAATGTAATCATGGTTAACTAGTACCGCTGAATGTCGCATGCATTTATGCTATTAAGTAGCAAGTGTATTCCAAACATAATGTGCCAGAATGAAAAGCAATGTATGAAGATAAAATAATAAAATAAATGCTTGTAATGACTTTTATAGTGACAATATTCTGATATGTTAGTTAAATTATGTATTAATTGAATTGAATTATAAATAAATATTTTATTTTGGTGTTATAAGTTTTTTATTGACTGTGGTAATAAGATTCTTATTATATTATATAGTTAATTAGAAAAATTAGTCGACATACATTAAAATTACGTTCAACATAAATGTCTTTTGGCATTAGGCCTTTAAAATGGGATGAATATTATCGGATAATATATCTCTATATATCGGATATTACAGATATTTACTGACTTTATATAGACTGCCTCGATGGCGCAATTGTAATGCGTACGCGTTACGATTGAGGTCAACTCTGAGGTCTCGGGTTCGATCCCCGGGTCGGGTAAAGTGGTATTGGGTTTTTCTATTACGAAATGCTCAGTATCAGCCCGGAGTCTGGAATTTGTGCCCGGTATGGCGATAGGCTCGCCCCCTATCACATAAGGGACGGAAATACGCTCGGCGAAATGTGGGTGTACTGGTTACACCTCTGCCTACCCCTTCGGGGATAACAGGCGTGAGTGCGTATGTACAGATATTTACGGGAATTATAAACTCGGATAGCTTTTGCCCGGAGCTCCACTCGCATAATCCCCCTAATGATCCCTTTCCGGGATAAGAAGTAGCCTATTATACTTTATGTGTGGTACTATATGTTTAAGTAATAGTTTATAAGTGGTAGAGCCACGCTGTAGACAGTTTTGTCTACAGCATAAAGTGTCTAGCTCGTCCGGGTCGTTACCACTGTGTCACAGAGAACCGGCGTAAAGTAGCAGATTACTACTGCGTTTCGTACGGTGAGTGAGATATCCAGAGGATATGTAATTTTTGACCAAATAGGAAGTTAATTTTTTAGTCTATACAGTTAAGTAAATATAAATGTTTAAATAGTAGTTCTACTCTAGTTTTGTTCATATTCAGTCCCATTTTACCGTATTCTATTATTAAATGTAAGATCAGTAAATACTACATCTATCGTATAATATATTCAACAAAAAACCGCAAAGATATAAACTGCAAGCAAAAATTACACTCAAAAATGACTTCCTTTGAATCACATGTTCATTTGTATTGAAATATTTGTCAACACGTGTAAAATTGCAGTAATTAAGACGGCCGCAGAGCATGTGCGGTGTTCATTATAAACCAGTCAAGTGTGAAACGGACTCGCGCACCGAGGGTTCCGATACCCACGTGCTTGTAAATTATCGCTTTTTATTAGCTTTTGCTCGATCCGCCTCTGTGAATGACTTCCGAGATAAAAAGTTTTTTCTACAGCATGAATGGGCCGGCTCGTCTGGGTCGTTACCACTGTCTCGCGCATTACAACTGCACCACCGAGGCAGTAATTACGTCTAGTTACATTATGTTTAAAAGATAGAGTCTTCAACCTCTCTGTCTGTCCTTTTAAGACTACGATATAAAGATGGCCGAGGCTTCTAATAAAATTCCATTGATACCCGTTGGTTCTTCTTCTTCCATCTACCCTTATCCCACTCGCAGTGGGGTCAGCGCAACATGCTTTTTACCACATGTTAAAGAAAGATTTGGTTTGTCATTTTTACACCCGGCCGCCTGCCTAACGTCAACCCCTTTCCATAGAAATACCATACCATTCATAACCATTGGATACGGAACCTTAAAACAAGCGGAATTCAAAACGGTGCATTTAAACCACTGCTTTGAGCGAAGCGTTGCATTGTACTCTGCTACCTTTTTGACTGCTGGTAATGAGGGTGTTACGAGAGGACACTGAGTTAGTTATAGTGCTGGAAATTTTATAATGATTGCTTATTCAAATTCGGATATAATCTTTATATATAGAACGCCACAATTCAAAATTTGCACATTACCAATACCCTTTCATTAGCTCCAGATTGTATAATAAAATCAATAAAATTTTAAATATCCACTTATTAAATAGGCACGAATGTAAAAATAAATTACATAATTGGCTATTAAGTTTTAACTATAATGATACAGAGAATCTCCTAATTTAGTTGCACCATCAAATCGGTTAAGCACGATCAAATACTCTTAAACCACTCACAACTCACACACACACACACACACACACGCACGCACGCACGCACGCACGCACGCACGCACGCACGCACGCACGTACGCACGCACGCACGCACGCACGCACGCACGCACGCACGCACGCACGCACGCACGCACGCACGCACGCACGCAAGCACGCACGCACGCACGCACGCACGCACGCACGCACGCACGACGCACGCACGCACGCACGCACGCACGCACGCACGCACACACACACACACACACACACACACACACACACACACACACACACACACACACACACTCTCATGCTGACAATACTTGCCCCTCTAAACACACATAGTTTTAAGTTTTGATACCATGAAGTAGATCACGAAAATTGTCTCTCAAGATACAAGTTCTTCGCTTAGTTTGAGAGACAAGACTTAGATTGTTTACCTGTGCCTAAGGAATTAGTGTTTGAGATTTCTTGATTTATGTATTTTTTCTGTATGGCTATGTGTTAAATAAAACAAACATTATTAAAAAAAAAAACAAAATATATATAATTCTACTGTATGTATGTCACTGAACTCCTCCTAAACGACTGGACCGATTTGAATGATTTTTTAGTATGCGTTTGGGTGGCGCCCTGGATGGTTTAGATTCACAAATCAGCCCGGCAGATGGCGCTGGGTTCTTACTATCAATTATATGTTGCGGGTGATATCGCGGGACAGCTAGTTAATTATAAATTAGGAATTTTAATGAGCTACCAAAATCTTAGGCCTAAAGCCAAATACACCTGCACGTTGCTGATTAATGGATGAGACAATGGCGAAACTTGGTTCCCGTTGCGGGTTGTGGGGGTCAGACAACCGATAATACCAAATACCGTCAAATCTATGGTAAGAGAAGGCGGACTCCAGCATTTAGCCGAGATTACGCCAAGCAGAAAATATTCAAATTCGGATATAGGCAAGTAAATAGCTTTTATGATAGGTCAGTATAAAAACAAGTTAGTTGTTCCGTTGAGGAGTTTTGTATTTTGCTCTCGTATTCCGTCATCAGATCTTAACCAAATTTATATGATCATCTTCAAGGTCCTCGATATTAAACTGAATGTGAGGGGCTAGGCTAGGTCTTACGCTGACCGACCTAATGCGGGTTGGTAGACTTCACAGACCTTCGAAATTCTTATGAAGAACTTCTCAGGTATGAAGGTTTCCTCGCGATGTTTCCTTTACCATTAAAGCAAGCGATAGTTAACAATGAATACACACGTTGCTTAGAACAGTCATACTCTTGAGTCTGATGGTAAATTATCTCCACCGGCCATGACTACCCATAATACCTATCATAAGAATTATAGATGATGAGGAATGGGGAGGGGAATTGATGTCTCTGGAAATCTCACCGTATGAAACTCAATAGCAAGCTGTGACTTTATACCGACAAACGAAATGACGAAAACCGTTTCTATGAGACAGCGGTAGTATTCCGGTCGAGCTGTACCATCTGTGATGTAGAAAAAACTGTCTGCAACATGGTTCTATTAAATAAATATATACGCACTCATATACGCACTCACGCCTGTAATCCCCGAAGGGGTAGGCAGAGGTGTAACCAGTACACCCACATTTCGTCTAGCGTATTTCCGTCCCTTATGTGATAGGGGGCGAGCCTTTCGCCATACCGGGCACAAATTTCAAACTCCGGGCTGTACTGAGCATTTCATAATAGAAAAACCCAATACCACTTTACCCGACCCGGGGATCGAACCCGAGACCTCAGCGTTGCCCTCAATCGTAACGCGTACGCATTACAACTGCGCCACCGAGGCAGTCAAATAAATATGCAAAAGAAAATAGTTTTAAACCCATACTACGCATAGAACTCAAGACTTTAAATAAAGCTCAGTTTACATTTAACATGAACTCGAAGGAACTGTACCGTGAATCACCGCAATCTCTCGTCTTCTTTATATTACAGAACATTTGTGAGAGTACCTACGAGAAAAGAATACTAGAATAGTGCATGGAAATACACATCTAACAGTCACAAATATGGTCCTGACCCCACACTGTATAGGTATTTCAGAAATTAAAAGGAACAAACACCAGATCCGAAACAATTATTTGTGAATAACACAAACATTTGTCTCGGTGCGGGAATCAAATTCGTGGCCTCCCACAACTGGTTACTCGCCCTCTGCGACACGGAGTCTGTCACGGAGATTTTATTGATTGATTCTGAGTGGTATTGTATTTCGACAGGAGTAGCGTGACATTAAATAATTGACCCGTTGGTCCTTCGAGCCAGATCAAAGGTCGAGTCAACTACTTTTGATGGTTACTTGCAAGTTTCTATATACAGAAACATCGATATATAAAATACTAGTCACGTCTGTTACATATAAGTCTCTGACTACCAGATTGTCTTCTTCTCCCAAAAGTAATTAAAACTTAAGGATGAATTTATTAAGTATACTGTAACAAGCGAGATGTAGGAGAAGAACCAGCGTATAGTCAGCGTTGGATATAGGAAAAATGGAAGGAGTAGAGAGGAGACTGGAGAAAAGGAGAGTAGAGAAGCCGAGACTGGGCAAAAGGAGAGTAGAGGAGAGCTGAGTGAGAGAAGGTCGAGGTATGAATAGATATAATTGTAACGCGAACGTATCCGCGGCAAAACCGACACCGGGGTTTCCATCATATTTCTGAACGCATCGATCGCGCATCTGAGATGCACCTATATCTCCCGTCCCTTTTCCCCCCAACGCTGCGAACCCCGCCAGCGACGAGTCGCAACGCGGGACGGAACGCTCGAGCCCGGACGTGCGCGCGCGACTGAGATGTATGTTTCTTAGTTTATATGTACCAACGCGACGCCCGCTGTAATATTGTCAGTGATTAAAAGTGGTTGTGTACGAACCCTCTTTTTTTTGTGGATGCCGTGCAAACACGCACATCTTACATAATTATTATTTGGAAATTACTTCTGTATAGAGCTACGGTGCATAAATTATGTAAAAAGTTTAAAAGAGTCAACGTGTTATAAAATTACAATGAAAAATTAATAAGAAAAGTTATTAATTATTCTGAAATATTTAATAATACAACGTTAGCTATAATATTCAAAGTCACGACTACTTCATTATTTTGTATTAAAATTGTATTCTCTAGAAAGCCCATTTTATATATTTTCATTACTTTTATGAATAGTTTAAGTTCAAACGAGGTAAGTTGGATTTAAGAATCACTCAATCACAATATTTAAATTTGTATTCAATAAAAAAAACTCCAAGCTTAAAGTAAAATGGTGTTATAAAGTGATTTTGGGACTGGTGGTGTTGGACTACACAGGAACGAACCGCATATTTTTATACATATAATTTTACTGTACGTGTGTATGTAACTAAAGTCCTCCTAAACGGTTGGACCGATTTGAAAGATTTTTTTTGTATGGGTTTGGGTGGCGCCCTGGATGGTTTAGATTACAATTGGACCCGGTAGGGGGAGCTGCTGTAGTTGCGGGTGAAACTGCGCGAGACAGCTAGTTTAATATGATATAACAAGGTAGTAGGTCCCTCGTTTGCGAGAGGCCGGCTGGGTTGGTACCACCGCTTTGTCTATTTCTGCCGCCAAGTAACAGTGTGTAAGCACTGTTATGTTCCGGTTTGAAGGATATCGAAGCCAGTGAAATTACTGGGTATTATGAGACTTAACACCCTTATGTCTCGGGGTGACGAGCGCAGTCCAGTGTCTTGCAGTGCTTTGTTATTCAAAGTTCTGTGTGGCGTTGCTTCTGTTTATGAGCAGGCGTGGCGCTTACCATCAGTCGAGCGACCTGCTCGTCTCGTCATTCAATTATCCAGGCAGTAAAAAAAAAAAAATTAGATGCCTCGCTAGCATTGCGTCGGGATGTCACAAGGTGACCACTGAAAATCAGCACTGTATTGCGGTTCACGCCACAGCACAGCATTACGTCACAGCACAGCATTACGTCACAGCACAGCATTACGCTGAGTGGTCACCTACCTGTCACAGCCACAACGTGCAATAATCCTGCCATACCTATATTACATCATTTAAAAAGATGTAGCGATGTAATCCTCTGTCGTCGTCCCAAACATGTTTTGGCAGATTCCAACGACTCCGTCACAGTCGCTATCGAAGCAGCACTTTCCCTGCCCAACCCGAATCGCAATAATAATACGCGACCCCGACATAGGACACGCCTGCGAGTCCGAAGAACTCCCTCAACTGACCGTCGGCACAATGATGTGCAGAGGCGGCCCTAAACTATACTCCCCAGCGATTGCTCAAGCTGAGGTCTGGCCCTTCTATAAGGCGTCTCTGTGCTTAATCGAACACAATACCAAAATAGTCATGGGCGTGGGAAGGGGAGGGGAGGGATATTTGGGCCTCCGGATATCTCACTCACCGTACGAAAACGCAGCAGCAAGCAGCTACGAGTACTTTACGCCGGTTTTCTGTGAGACAGCAGTGGTAATGATCCGAGCTAGCTCTTTAGTGCTGTAGACAAAACTGCAACAGTGAGGTTCCTCGACTAAAAAAAACATTTAATTTTTTAAATTATTATTAGACTTATTTCTTTGTATTATCGTAGCGTGGCTCAACCACTCGCATCAGGAACTGCGTGGGACTTACGGTCCCATAATGTCCATTGGATTAAACTCATTATCAGCAACCTCTAATTTCACAGCAACTTGCAAACTGCGCCAAGAAAAAGTTTTAACGGACTTCAAAAAAGGAGGTACCTGCTCAATTCGAAGGTTCTTTTTTCGCTTTTTTATGTATGTTCTTTTTCGCTATTTTATGTATGTCTGAACGATGTTTTTATGATTTACCTGCGACGATCCCACACAGTTTTGGTTAAGATTTCATGATGGAGACTACCCGCTAGACCATCGCCGCTTCAGGCCCATAAATTCAAGACAACAAAGCATTGTTAGCAAAACTTTACAAATTCCGAATACAATGTTCAGAATTTGTAAAGAATTTCTCTAGAAAAACATTGTATCATTATTCCTTAAACGAATAATAAATGTGTATTTGAGACAAATTTTGTTTTATACTTGTCCTCTTTAAGTAATCCACCCTCACACAATTATTCCGAATTATAATTCTAAACACAATCCGTTGGTGCTTTACATGTACAAATGTCTTATATTCATAAAGATCTCGGTTTATAGCGGTAAATGAACTGTAAATCAGATAACGTATACAAGTCTGTCGTATTTAAACGACCAGTAAAATTTACAACGGTTTATGAGGAAGGCGAACACGTGGAAGTCTTAACGTATTACGTGGATGAAAGAAAATGAGTGTGCTCAAAGAAATGTAACATATTAAATAAATATACCCAACAGTCACACACATAGTGCTGACCCACACTAGGTAAAACTGTATCGTGTGTATCAAGAACTACGAGGGACAACACCCAGACCCGAGACAAATATTTGTGGATCTGACAAACATTTGTCTAGGTCCGAGAATCAAACCCACGGCCTCACGCTTCGCAACCGGCTCCTAGCCCACTGCGCCACGGAGGCTGTCGACTTGTATTAATAAGTGTAAGTAAGTTAGTAACGCACGTAAACGTCGGTCCCGGCTGTTATCAACTGATAGCAGTCGTTAAGCCAAGTCGGAGGCCTTCGGGTGGCTTGAAAAACTCTGACACTAGGTTGGCCACTAACCATTCGATAAGAAGAAGAAGAAGTAAGTTAGTTTTTACTGCCTCGGTGGCGCAGTTTTAATGTGTACGCGTTACGACTGAGGCTGACGCTGAGGGCTCGGATTCGATCCCCGAATCGAGTAAAAATGATATGTTTATAAGGATGTAAAAAGTTTGATGATATCTGTAAATCTTTCCGTCTAGCATGATCCCAGCTTAATGCCAAGGTCTGCCTTCCCATTTTCGATCATGATTTGATGGTGGATTTGGTATGTGGGGTGACCCGCTGTCTGACCCCAACAACCGAGAAACAAGTTGCGCCATTGCTTCATCCATTAATCAGCAGAATGTAAATCTAAATCTGTAAGTGAGGTTGGTTTTGGGTCTAAGATGTTGGTGGCCCACTTACATATATGCCTGATGATTTTTTTTTATAGCATAGGCCGGCAAACGATCAAGTGGGTCACCTGATGGTAAGTGATCTCCACCGACCATGTACAATACTTAAAGAATTATGGGTGCGTTGCTGACCTTATAGGAAAGGGATAATTAAGGGATTGGGAAGGGGAGGGGGTTTGGGCCTCCGAATTAACTATCTATATAACGATATCTATATTTTGTCAATAGGAATTTTGTTGTAATGATAAGTTTAAAATCATCAAAAACCGTCTTCAAAACTCTAATCGTGGTGCAATTCCTGTCGTTTGTTGAGGAGTTTTCCATTTTACCTCGTACTCAGTGACAACTATCGGAGTAAACCTTATCGGATATAGAAAGAAACGTCAAAATTTGTTCATATTTTGTGGACTTATTCATGAAATAAAAACTTAACAAAAAATATATACCGTTGATTGGGAACTACTTCCTTTTTGAAGTCGGTTAAACATCCATGTCCTTAAAAAGTCTTTAAATAAGAAAGGAATTTTGACGATATCTAAAATTACCAAAAGAAAATATTTAACATTCAATCCAGTGTGGAGCTGAGCGCAGTTGTTGAAAAAATTGTGTTTTGTTATTATTTACTTAACACTGAGCCTATCGTATGACAGTTTATTCCCTATTAAATAACGCATCTAATTTCACACACAAACATTTGTACTCAGAATAATAAACGTACAATCTCCTACATAATCCGTGATAATCACAAAGAAGTTTCATCCATATAACCCACGAAGTAGAGTATGAAATCGCATTTCCTGATATAACATCTGAAATCGTTCATTTGTAAGTCGTTCTAATAAATTCATGCAGAAACGTAAGCAATAAAGATTTAAAGCTATATACGATTTATATAATTAAATAAATGTACTGTAAATAGGGTTGTCAACTATACTATCAAAATAGTATTTGTAACTTTGTGACTGGTTACACTTTGGAAAATCGTATTTTTATTTTTACACCATTTCACTTTTATTTTATTTTTTATAAATGGCTCGAGTTCATATTTCTAGCTTTGTTATGCATGCATTAATCCATTGAACGATATAATGTAAAATATGGCTCACTCAGTGACTGTCAGTGAGGACCATGTCGTGTTTTTCTATAACCTTTTTCAAATCCCATCAGCTTTCTCTCAATTCCGCAGCTCCCCGCCCAGTCTATTAACCTTAGTCTCGTCCTTCTCATTTTCTGCATGCTAGCTTGTTATGTACAAATATTCTGTAACATAATTTTGTTTTGCGAAATATGGTTTATTTTTCATAATACACAGTATTTTTACCAAGTCAAATCAAATCAAATCATTTATTCAGTAATTAGGCCGACAAGGGCACTTTTACACGTCGAGTTTGGAATCCACCGGTGCTTCGCAAATGCCCACTGGTTTGAGAAGAAGCACCAAAAAACTCAGCCGTAGGTCTTTTGAATGTTTGAGAAGAAGCACCAAGAAACTCAGCCGTAGGTCTTTTGAATGTTTGAGAAGAAGCACCAAGAAACTCAGCCGTAGGTCTTTTGAATGTTTGAGAAGAAGCACCAAGAAACTCAGCCGTAGGTCTTTTGAATGTTTGAGAAGAAGCACCAAGAAACTCAGCCGTAGGTCTTTTGAATGTTGAGAAGAAGCACCAAGAAACTCAGCCGTAGGTCTTTTGAATGTTTGAGAAGAAGCACCAAGAAACTCAGCCGTAGGTCTTTTGAATGTTGAGAAGAAGCACCAAGAAACTCAGCCGTAGGTCTTTTGAATGGTTGGAAAGAAGTTGGTAACCCTAGACACAGCGTAATACGCGTACATCTTTAAGTTTATGAATGTATTGAGATTTTTACACAGAGCATATATAACAATTTTATTAGCACGTGGGCGTAAAGGGTGGGAATAGACTCGTTCATGATTTCCGTATTTTTTATATACATACATACATAAATTATATGTAATGATGCCAACGTACCTCTCTTTATTTCCGTTGTAAGTATGTATATCTAATCTATAGTGAATGGAATATGGTAGGAAATAGCTCTGGCATTAAGTCTCGTATACATTATATGTACGACAAATAAACAAGTGAGAATATTATAAATGGTAGAGACAATTTAAACTATAATGTGAATGACGAAAAATTTCCGTTTCCTGTAGCATTTCCTATAATGAAAGATTTTCGATAGCCCAAAAATCCCTCGCCTTCTTCTATTCCCAGTCCTTAAGGTTGAGAAGTCACCTATTGGGTACGTTAATAGGCGAAGTACATCTTCACTTACCATCATAAGACTTTGCTTGATTACCATAACTTATAAAAAACATGCGGGGCAGTCTTTGGGGACTGTCGATAGAAGTGAAAACTAAGTAGGTAACTTGTGAATTATATCGTCCAGCTATTAGATTATTATTTTTGAATTATTTTTGATTTGTAAAGGAGTATTCATTATTAGTCATTAGACCAATTTAATTGTATATATATAATGTATACTAATAACGCATGGAGGTTTTATCTATGTACATATATACACAGTATACATAAAGCTCATGGAAAGCGTTCGGTGACGATGACGCGAGTTCATGATTTTTGTTCACTCAAAAAGTGCTCAACGCGCATATAGAAATATTCACTTTAAAAACATATTTGAAGAAGTATTTGTTATTTATCATAGCATGGCAAAGTTACTACACTGATGTTAAGTATAGTACAATCTAAATATAACGTCGACCATTGAGCGACATTGCGTAGCTTAATGGTGGACAGATTTATGCCAGTCTGAATATACTGATACCTACACTGACTGAACTTGGAACGTGACTGAAGAAAGAAAGAAAACCAATTTATTTGTCACAGATAACGACACACTTAACATACGCATGTAAACTTAATTAACTAATTATTACGCAGTTGCATGTCGTGACCATGACAGGTGGGTGACCACTCAGCATATTTCTGTGCTGTGGCGCAAACCGCAACACACTTCTGATTTTCAGTGGTCACCCCAAATGACGTGCGGACGCGAGCCAGCCAATATTGAGGACTTATATAAAGAAAAATAATAATAATATTTCTATTTCTATTAAAGAAGCCACTATTCTATTTTTCTATTTTTTTTTCTATTTTATGATGATTTGTTTTTTTTCTGTTGGTTTTGTGCTGTTAGCTTATATTGCTTTTACAGCTTCACCTGACAATAAAGTCGGCGCTTATGGCGCTCTAGCCAGAAATATGTATAATGTACTTAGTAGCGATTAAACACAGAGGCGTCTTTTAGAAGGCTAAAACCTCAGCTTGAGAAATCGCTGGGGAGTATAGTTTAGGGCCGGGTTTTTACCGTTTACATACATACATACATACGCACTCACGCCTGTAATCCGCGAAGGGGTAGGCAGAGGTGTAACCAGTACCCCCCACATTTCGCCGAGCGTATTTCCGTCCCTTATGTGATAAGGGGCGAGCCTATCGCCATACCGGGCACAAATTCCAGACTCCGGGCTGATACTGAGCATTTCGTAATAGATAAACCCAATACCACTTTACCCGACCCGGGGATAAAACCCGTGACCTCAGCGTCAGCCTCAGTCGCAACGCATACGCATTACAACTGCGCCACTGAGGCAGTTTTTACCGTTTGTATCATCGAAATAAGATTTGTATAGTGGTCGCTTGCCAATCTGGAATAGGGTTTAAAAATGCACCAATTACCCTCCCATCAGCATAGAATTAGAAGACCAATAAGATGAGAAACATATCCAGAGTCGACTTTTCATTAGATAAAATTAAACGGTGACTGCCTCGGTGGCGCAGTTGTAATGCGTACGCGTTACGATTGAGGCCAACGCTGAGGTCTCGGGTTCGATCCCCGGGTCGGGTAAAGTGGTATTGGGTTTTTCTATTACGAAATGCTCAGTATCAGCCCGGAGTCTGGAATTTGTGCCCGGTATGGCGATAGGCTCGCCCCCTATCACATAAGGGACGGAAATACGCTCGGCGAAATGTGGGTGTACTGGTTACACCTCTGCCTACCCCTTCGGGGATTACAGGCGTGAGTGCGTATTTATTTTAAAATTAAACGGTCGTATATTTTACTAACGTTTTCAAAGTATGTACTCGTATGCAAGAGGCCACCTGGGTTGGTACCTCCGCTTGGTCTGCCGCCAAGCAGGATTGTGTAAGCATTGTTGTGTTCCGGTTTGAAGGACATTGAAGCCAGTGAAATTACCGGGTATTATGAGACTTAAAATCTTATGTCTCGGGGAGACGAGCGCCGTCCAACATCATGCGGTGCTTTGTAATTCAAAGTTATGTATGGTGTTGCTTCTGTTTATGGACAGACGCTTACCATCAGGCGAGCGACCTGGACCTGGACGTTTTATCACTCAAGCTAATAAAAAAAACATATTCAGACTAGAATGATCATTAGGATTATTTAATTTTAATTCATTAATTGATATAAATCATTAGACTGCCTCGGTGGCGCAGTTGTAATGCGTACGCGTTACGATTGAGTCCAACGCTGAGATCTCGGGTTCGATCCCCGGGGCGGGTATAGTGGTATTGGGTTTTTCAATTATGAAATGCTCATTATCAGCCCGGTGTCTGGAATTTGTGCCCGGTATGGCGATAGGCTCGCCCCTATCACATAAGGGACGGAGATACGCTCGGCGAAATGTGGGCGTACTGGTTGTAACCAGTACGCCCACATTCTGCCTACCCCCTCGGGGATTACAGGCGTGAGTGCGTATGTATGTATGTATATAAATGATTCAAATTCAATAATAAAAATTAATGAATGGATCCAATTTAGTACCTAAAGTTATTAACAATTTAAAACTTCCGTAAAAATACGACAAAGTTTATATCGTAAAAACGTAATTGACGAATATATATGTTTGCACTCGTTAGCACGATGTCGAGCCCCACTCGAGGGTAATACATCAGCGTCTTTCCACTGAGATTGGAATAATTAATGAGGTTGGCCTTTCTGGCCCACTTCAGTTTAACGTAGGCATCACTCGTGAAGGGTGACAACGAAGTTTACTCTTTTAACGGTTTGTGATTGGCGAGGGTTGCGAGAGAGAATTTAAATTCTTTTCAATGTGTGGAGTTGCGTATTTATACATTCTATAGTTTACAATATCTAACTCCTTACAGATTTTATTCCAACATAACTAAGAACCATATCGTTTAAACAAAAAAAACTGCATTCAAATTGGCCCATTGTTTTAGACACTACGATGCCACAGACATACACTCTCACAGACGGAGAAAGAGGTCATAACTATGACATCCCTTTTTTGGTGGGGGGTTAAAAACTCAAATACAAATTTATTACTGTACAGATAGTCTGGGATTTGAACCTAAGTACCACTGCCTTTAGATCCATGAAGTGATCGTTTCTAGATACGTTCAACTTTACATTTTTCACAAAGTAACAAATCATTAAACCACTACCGTCAATTCTTATCTCGTCCCCGAAGCTCGACTTTAAGGTAGCTTTTATATGAGCGTTCAGAGCTTAAATCGCCATGATCTTCTTCTTATGGAGTGGTTAGTGGCCAACCTAGTTTCAAAGTTTTCAAGCCGGGTGGCTTCAATAAAGCCTCATCATAAAAAATATGCCGAAGCTCACGAACACAGACTTCATCATCATGTGAATATCGAGGCAATCCAGCTCCTTGACAACACAAACCTAGTGAGAAGACTAAACAGGACAAAACCTTTTGAATTAGTGTATGTGAATTGTTAGTGTAATGTCGGTACTAGTGTATGTGTACTCGGTTATTACTTCTCCCTACCATCTTTATGCAGATGATTTACAACTCTACCGGCACTTCAAACCGGCCGAATTTCACAGTGCAGTAAATTATATCAATTCTGATCTTGCTGCTATCCTTCAGTGGGCTAAATCATTTGGATTGCTTGTTAACCCTGAGAAGTCTCAAGCAATTATAATAGGCAGCAGGCAGTTGAGAAGTAAGTTTCAACATCACATTACATCACATTCATTTCCGGAACTATTTTATAATAAGGTATACATTCCCTTTTCTGACAGAGCCAAAAATCTTGGCCTGATCATAGACTGTCATTTATCTTGGTCTGCGCACATTAATGAAGTCAGCAAGAAATTGCATTACTCTTCCCACTCTCTTAAACGCCTCCAGAACTTCCTCCCCTTTCACACTAAAATTCAGCTAGCTCAGTCCCTTCTTCTCCCTCTTCTCGACTACGCTGACGTTTGCTACTTAGATGCCACCGAAGACCAGCTTAATAAGCTTGAAAGACTTCAAAACCTGTGCATCCGTTTTATTTTCGGTCTGCGCAAGTTTGATCATGTCTCCGAATTTCGACGTCAGCTTAGGTGGCTCCCTATTCGTTTTCGTCGGGATATGCACATCTTGTCTACGCTTTACACTATCCTCAATAATCCTTATACTCCTTCTTATCTTAAAGACAAGATAAAAATTCTTCCACCTCGAGTGAGGCCTAGTCGGTCTTGTGTCACAATCCCTGATCTTGCGCTTCCCTCTTGTAACACTCACTTCTACTCAAACTCCTTTACTTTTTACTCTTCAAAACTTTGGAACGCACTTCCACTCTCCATAAGAAGTTGTTCATCACTCAGCCTGTTCAAAATTAAATTGAAGCAATTTTATTTAGATAAGTATCCCTAATAGTTTGACTTACTGTTTACGTATATAGGTAGCGATGATTTGTATGTATGTATGTGTATATATATATATATATATATATTATAAATTATTTAAATATATAATATTTGTTGAATGTATATGTAGGTATATATGTATTTATTTATGCGTTGTTACTATGTATTGTTTATTTTATAAACTATTTTATTTTATTTTTAAGTACACATGCCCGTCACTATATTTCTTTTAAATATTTTAATCCTCGAAGGCTGGCTGGAAGAAATCTCTTGCAGAGATAAGTCCACCTTTGTACATGTTTTTTATGTAACAATTGTCCTGTTATTTGTTGTGTACAATAAAGAATAATAATAGTGCAGTGAGTGCTATTCGTAATGAACACGTGAACATTGAGTCTTCCCCTTAATAGAGACAATAAGAAAGTGTTAATTGACATATTCTTAGTCATAGTCACATTAGAAATTTCTCTCTATTCTAAAAAAAAGTAACTGGCGCCGCCACCGCCGCCGCTGTCAAAAGCTTGTCACGAGATCTCCTCTGAAACCGCTGGGGGTATGGGATCGATACCAATCGATGCAGAATAATGTGGGGAAGAAAGTAAGATATGTCTCATATTCGTCGGACTTTAAGTTTTTTTTTATTTTATGTTTTGTGGACAAACATGGGAATAGCCCCTAGTAGGTTAAATTTAAATTACACATTGGTCATAATGCTAGATTGTAATTTTAATGATATACTGTAGAAGGTATCATTCATCATTCTTCACCTTAATTATTATGCTCTATGAATCTGGCATGTCAACCCAAGAGGATTGTAAGTAAAGTATCCAAGAGGATTTCCTGTTTCCGTAAAAAACGACTTTTGTGTGAAAAAACAGCGAGAGTTTCCTGAAAAGGTGAAGTGTGTGTCGTACATACAAGAACAGGGTTCCGTAGCATGTGACAAGGAGCTATTTGATTTACCTGCCAGTGGCGAAGACTTCCATTCATTAAGTTGTCAAAAACTATATTTATTATAATTTACTACTTGCGGCGGCACTCAGACACGTAACTTAAGTTTAAATATTACTAGACATTTTTTTTAAATGCGATTATTTCTCAGAAGCGTCTATTAAGAAATGACTTATATTTAATGAAATTATTAAAAAATAGTGAAAAAAATATTTTCATTAATTCAGCACTCAGGACCACTTATTCCTTACGTAACGGTTTTACAGTTTTTATTTATTTGTTAAGTGTAAATATCTAAGGAAAAATTTTGAAATAGAAACTTTTGACTGCCTCGGTGGCGCAGTTGTAATGCGTACGTGTTACGATTGAGGCCAACGCTGAGGTCTCGGGTTCGATCCCCGAGTCGGATAAAGTGGTATTGGGTTTTGCTCAGTATCAGCCCGGAGTCTGGAATTTGTACCCGGTGTGGCGATAGGCTCGCCCCCTATCACATAGTATAGTATCACACGGAGATGCGCTCGGCGAAATATGGGTGTACTGTTTACATCACTGCCTGCCTCTTGGGGGATAACAGGCGTGAGTGCGTATGTATGTATGTATGTATGTATGAAACTTTCGAAAGTCAAAGCCGGTGGCTTGATATTTTGTACATATATAGGTACATATATCGCCATACCGGGCACAAATTCCAGACTCCGGGCTAGTACTGAGCAAAACCCAATATCACTTTACCCGACCCGGGGATCGAACCAGAGACCTCAGTGTTAGACTCAATCGTAACGCGTACGCATTACAACTGCGCCACCGAGGCATATAAAATGGATTCTCTTTTTAACCGATTTCATTGCAATTTCACTACGGATTCCTAAAATGTTAATGTATCACGATATAGCTAAGGTCAGGTATTGATTGATCGGTTCAGCTGACACGACGCGCCCCTTACAAAAATGTTATCTTTCAATAAAAAAATGATTAACTTGGACAAAAAGCTTCCGGTTACGTATAAAAAATGGTTCTACTCTTGACATCTTGATTTTATATTTTTAAAAAGTGGTTCGTCAGAAAGCATTATTTCACGTCATAGTTAGCTTTTTTTTATATATAAATACAGCCAATAGTCACACACATAGTCCTGACCACACTAGGTCCCACACTAAGTTAACCTGTATCGTGGGTATCAAGAACTACGAGAGGCAAGTCCCTCAACACTCGGGCCCGAAACAAATATTTGTGGGTCACACAAACATTTCTCTCGGTCCTTGCCAAAGAACACCGATTCCTACCATTCTGCGTAGATCGGACTAGTGTCAACTAACTTTTAAAAAAAATAAATGTATAATTTTAAAATGAACGTAGCTAATGTAACATTAACTTTTCGAGACGATCTACACCTCAGTCTCTCCCGTAACCACGAAGGCTGAAAAGCTTTCGAAACGTCGGGAATAAAATAAAATTAAACCGCGATAAAATCCGTATAAAGTAGTTTTATTTCAATGTGTAATATTCGCGTAAACATAAGAAATCACTATACATTGATTAGTTTAGTAACAAAGTTACGTTACAAGTAATAATAATCTGTGGTTACGAGAGTAATGGCAAACTTAATTGTTATTCTCAAAACAACATTATGTTTTGATGGGAGTCAATTAGTTGAGACGTTCCTTAATGACGAACTTTGAAAACATGATTAGCTTTTACCTACTGTAAGCGCCGCGCTGTGACGACATTATTTCATATCGCTATTACACATCTACACTAATATTATAAAGAGGAAAGATTTGTATTTTTGTATGTAACGAATAAACTTAAAACTACTGGACCGATTTTAAAAATTCTTTTGCCGTTAGAAAGCTACATTATCACTGAGTAACATATTACACAAGTTATATTTATAACTAGAAAAAAATTGAAATCCTTAGAAATCCATCACTGAGTAACATTCGTTTTATTTATTACTAGAAAAAAATTTAAATCCTTGGAAATCCCTACTAAAACCAACCCAAGGTTTAAAAAAAAATATTATAAAAGCGAAACTAACTCTATCTGTCTGTTACGTTTTCACGGCTAAATGGCTGTACGGAATTGAATGAAATTTGGTAAGGAGATAGGTTATATCACGGGGAAGGACATAGGGTACTTCCGTCCCGGTAAAAGGACAATCACGCGGGCGGAGCTGCGAGCGAAAGCTAGTTTTATAAATAGCAGAGGCTAGAAAACGAGCAAGTGGGTCATGTGATGTGATCTCCACCGCACACGAACTCCCACAATACCGGAAAAATGACGGATGCGTTGCTGACCATTTTTTTTATTAGCTTTAATTGACGACACAGTCAGGTAGGTCGCCTGATGGCTATCGTCACGCCTGACCATAAACAGAAGCAACTCCATCAGAACTTCGAATTATGAAGTAGTGCATGGCACTGTGCACTGAACTGCGCTCGTCACCCTGAGACATAAGGTGTTAAGGCTCATAATGCCCAGTAATTTTATTGGCTTCGATGTCCTTCAAACCGGAACACAACAGTGTTTACACACTGCTGCTTAACGGCAGAAATAGACAAAGCGGTGATACCAACCCAGACGGCCTCTCGCAAACGAGGGAAAAAGTTGTAAAGTTGAAGTATTTATAGTTATGGTTAGGTGATATCACATTAAATTCGATAGCATATTCAATCTGTACTCAGCTGTAAAATTACTATTGTACTACCATACGAGGGACCTACCACCTAGTAAATATATGAAAGAATGAGGATTGATAAGGAGAGGCTCAAATTTCCACGCCGCACACTACAATGTTCACTTGGCTGCTCAACAGCAGAAATAGACCAAGCGGTAGATTTCGCATAGAGATCTACCACCTAGTAAAACGTTGTTCAGCGTCATGTGTTGCGCGTCAATTGTTAGCTAATTATTACACTTTACAACATACCATCTTGTGTAATGAAGACATTATAATACTGTAAACTGATTTAGATCTAGTATGACAGCCATTTGGCAGCATGCGCGATCGACATAATGTATAGACAGTAATTATGATTTATAAAAACAAACAGTGGTTAACCTAACTGTTAAAAATCCCCGACGTCAATTAGAATAAAATAACGTTTAACAAAAATAAGAAACCGACTTCAAAATAAAAACATTGAAAAGTCAAAAATAACAAATTTTACAGGTCTCTTTGGAGTCGGTGCAATTTTATTTGACCGGTAGCGACACAGGCACAGATTCTAAAGAGACCTATAGAATTTAATTTTTGTTAAACGTTATTTTATTTTTAAATTTTTAGTGGTAGGTACAGCAATAGCATGTAAATTCCAATACAATACCACAATCGCGACGAGTGTAATGTTGTCTGTTGAGGAGTTTTATTTTTTTACTCCGGTCTCCGTCGTCAGATCTTAACCAAATTGAAATGGGACCACACGGGAAGCACCAGCTTTCAAATAAAAAAGAATCATCAAAATCGGTACACCCAGTCGAAAGTTCTGACGTAACAAACATAAAAAAAATACAGTCGAATTGAGAACCTCATTCTTTTTTGAAGTCGGTTAAAAATATACACCAACACATCACTTCATTGGTCTAGTCGAGCAATCAGAATTTGCGTTTGAGTTTTAGTTTCGAAAATCACTCATGAATTGCCCGGGATTGAAATTTGTATACAGTATGGTGACAAGCTCGCCCCTCATCACATCATGGGACAGAGGTAAGCTCGGCACAATGTGAATGAAGCACTAGTTGCACCTTTGCCTACCCCTTCGGGGATAAAAGCGTGAGTTCATGTACACACACAGATATAGGTATAACTCGCACTAGGCACACTGTGTTGCTCTAATACTTGTAAACAACACAAATTCACCGCCACTAGTGACTAGAGTCTAGTCTAATGCAAGAAAATAAACAGCGGAAAAATATGTTTCTTATTGGGTGTGTACATCGTTAAATCTTTTAAAAGATACACAATGGACCGACGCTGTCGTACAATATTATATCTCATAGCCTCGGCAGTAAACTTTTATACGTCCGTTCATTGCGGCTTGAATGGAATTTTTATTTTTAAAGTAATAAAAATAAACGAGTGTATTAAAATGAATTTAGTTCGAACCAATTTGAATTGTACACCACTTAAATGTACATAACCCAACAGACACACATAGTCCTGACCGCACACTAGGTTAACCTGTATCGTGGGTACCAGGGAACGAGGGACTTACGCTAATCTAAATGAATGAACAGATTTTTATCCATGGGTTAATGATGAGACAAGCAAATAGCCTAATATAAGCGTTATGCCCATCGACTGACAACTGATCTTAATGAACTGGAGACTATCTTACTGACTGCGGGGAAAAGACCTCCAGTTATGGCGACAACCTCTTTTATACCATTTAACTACCCTTCCACAACTATATCGCACCATTATTATTTCAGTGTAACCAACGTTGCTTTCTCAGACACCCTCAATACGCTAATAAAAATAGAATACACTAACAGTAAAAATTTAGAACGCACATGTCGTAACCGAGGCGTTCGATATTGCTATAGCAAATTGCTAGTTCCTCAAAACGTTATACAAGGTCTTGGCAATGAACAAGTACAATATCATTATCAAGGATAGTGTTCATCATCATAAAACTGCCCTAATAAACGTATATTTGTTTGATATACGTAATGTAATGTGTATGTACACTTAGGCTAGTACAAATGATATTCTACTTCTACTAATATGTAACATGTAACAAAAACCCTGTTGACCCTTTTAGCTCTGTTGAATCGAATCGATACTCAAACATATGGAAATATCTCTAATGAGAAAAATCTAACATAAAAATGGGGCAGATGGCGGGCCAGCTCAATGAAAGTGGTACTTTAAATGAAATACTAATAAAACTATAATTTTATGTGTTTTTCGTGTGTAGTAGTTAGTAAAGCGGTGACTTGCTGTAATAGTAAAAAGGTGCCGTACCGAGTAACTGCCACCTTTGATAAACCACCGGGTGATCGCCAATCGTTATTTTTATGGTAGAATTTTCTTAATCGAGATATTTCTTTACATTAAAAGGAACAACAGAACAAAAAATAAAAGTAATAAAAGTAACTCATTGTAAGTCGGTGCTATGACGATTAAAGTCAGTTTTGCGGAGAAAGCACCGACTCAAAATTTAATATATTTTTTAAATTGGCTTTTAAAGTTCTCTTAAGTCGGTTTTATTTATGTTTTTCTATTTTTACTAAACGAATTACCAAAATCCAATGTGTGTCTGATTGTCTGTGTCAATATGATGCAGCGGGCGAGTAGCCGGCTGCGAGACGTGGGGCCGGCGGTTCTATCCCGGCATCGAGACCAATGTTAGTTTCAGGGTCTAGGTGTTCTCAGACCGTAAGTCCCTCAGATTCTTGATACTTACGATACAGATGTGATTCTTGGGCGTATTTATGATTATTATAACCCGAACGATTTACATTTAAGTATGTAAACAAAACTCTCTCTCTCTTTGCCCGACTATTTATCCCACATGGTGATGGGATCAGCCTTCTTTACATTACTCCTCCACTTCGCCCTATCCATGACGTCGTCATCGGAAACATTGCATGCTATCATGTCTTGTTGCAACACATTTGCCCATGTGGTGTTTGCTCTCCCTCTTGATCTTTTTCCGGGAATGGACAGTTCCAGTACCTGGTTGCGAAAGTAATCGGGTGGTCTTCTTTTGACATGTCCATACCATCTCATCCTGTTCTCCTGCAGCTTGTCCGCAATGTCACGTACTCCTAGGCTACCGCGCACATACTCATTCCGGATCTTATCTAGCCTTGTGACGCCACACATCCATCTCAACATCTTCATTACTGCAACAGGGATGGCATGGACATGCTCCTGTGTCATAGCCCAAGTCTCACTACCATACATGAGGACAGGCCTTATTAAAGCCTTATGTAAACAAAACACTAGAATAATACTCTCATTATTTAGTTTGAGAGTAGTTTTGTCGACCTTGACATGTGTTTGTCTGTCCGTGCGTGATTTATCGTATCTAAACATATCCGACAAATGGCCGCGCCACGTGGCCAAACGATAGTGAAACTGACAAGCCTAGTTAGTAACTGATAAATAAATAAATACATACCCAACAGTCACACACATAGTCCTGACCCCACACTAGGTTAACCTGTATCGTCGGTATCAGGAACTACGAGGGACTTGCGGTCCCACAACACCCAGACCCGAGACAAATATTTGTGAATCAGACAAATATTTGTCTAGGTGCGGGAATCGAACCCACGGCCTCACGCTTCGCTACCGGCTACTCGCCCACTACGCCACGAAGGCTGTCGAAATATTGGACTGTAACACCCAGTTTCTGAAAGGCTGATCAAATCAACATTTAACTAACAGAACTTTATGTCAAATCGAGTTGCTGAAAAATTATTTAGTGAAAAAATAATAATATTTGATCTCTCTTTAGTACCGTTGGACATACGATTTTTGATATTAATTTGAAAGTTATGTTAGCTAACATGTGTGTCAAATCAAAGGTGTTGATCACGCTTCTAGCAACTCAATTTCGAGTTGACATGAGATTTGACATTTGATTAGTTAATTTAACATTGATCAGCCTTTCAGAAACCTGTAAGTCGGATAATGCCCAATAATTTTATTGGTTATAAAATACGTTATAACGAGGTAATTTTTTTTCTTATTTATTTTAGGGACTACGAGTCAATTTTAACTATGTTAGTCCCATAATATACACAAAGATTAAATATATCATATAATAACAACTATTTATAATTTTTAAATATTTTACATGTGGATACATACACCAACTTAGGTATAAGTTATAACCAATTCTGACTCATTGCGATCTCTATGTGAATCTACTGTTATCACCTACTTTATTGTTATGTAATTGGATGTCATACACAGCTCGCGTTGTCTCGTACAAAAGTTCAAAAATAAACTTGTCTGTAACATAATCTTCAAGAGACTCTTTGTACAACAACATTTGTTACGAATATAATGTACAGACGTTTCAAACGCGATTACACTAGTTATAAGACTGAAAATATAACAAATATTGTTGCTGAAATAATGATTTTATATTTACTGCCTTTGTGGCGCAGTTGTAGTGCGAACGCGGTCTCTAGCTCAATCCCTGGGTCGGGTAAAAGGGATACTGGTTTTTTTTATTAAGAAATATTAAGACAGTTGTCGCAGTCAATTCGGCTTAAATTTAAAAAAAATATGTTGTAATTGACTAAAAACAAGTATTATGAATTATTATTTTTCGTTGGCACAGCTAATAATAGCTTAGAAGTAGCTTGTCGGCTGTTTGAAGGAAAGTTCATAGATGGCAGACCCGAGAATGAAGTCTTTAAAATGCTTCTAGAAGATGGTATATCGTCTTCAGCACACAGACTCTTTCAGGTGTTAATTTGTTTTTAAATTACAAGTTACGTACGTATGCCCCTAGAATTACGTACACGTTGTTCAAGTTTATTAAAAGTGAGTGTCGTTCAAAATAATTAATAATTATGTGATCAATCTTATCGATCTTAATAAACGAGTGATTAATATTAACATGTTTCGCCGGGTCTTCTCAGGTTGGGTCGTTTTGAATCCGGTGGTAGTTTTAAACCACGTGCCGTTTCGGTAATGCCTATGGTCCATATCGACCCTTAAAACAGAGAAAAAATAACAATAATAATAATACTAAACAATTCTGGACTAATATAAAAATATTGTAAACTTTATAGTTGTGTGCCCAGTGTGTTTTGACGATGCTATGTATGTTATGTATATATTAGCTGATATGATTTCTGTAATTACATAAGTTTCTTTAATTTGTACTGACTTGTCATAAGCGCTATTTTAATTGCCTACATGATGAATAAAACTATTTCATTTCATTTCATATTTCATTTCATTTCATGAAATATTATGATGTCTCGGTTTTAAAATAATCCAGTACATAGGTACTTACTGTAAGGTGTATGTAATGACCCTAAAATATGACCACACATTTCTGTAACACGTTGTATAATGCACCTTTAAAGATAGAAATGTCAAATATCGTCGATTGGCTAACAATACCGTGTAAGTTAAATTGTCTTAGTTTTCAGGAGAGACATAAAGCTGAATATTTTTTATGAACATGTGTGATGTAATCAATGGATTACGCGATGACAGAACTATTTGAATATCGTGCTATGTATGGCTAATTAAAAATGTTGTGTAAATTTATTGGATTTTACGAGTGGTAGAGCCACGCTGTAGAAAATTTTGTCTACAGCATGAATGGGCCGGCTCGTCCGGGTCGTTACCACTGTCTCACAGAAAACCGGCGTAAAGTAGCAGCTTGCTGCTGCGTTTCGTACGGTGAGTGAGATATCCGGAGGCCCAAATTCCCCTCCCCTTCCCAATCCCTTAATTATCCCTTTCCTTTAAGGTCGGCAACGCGCCCATGACTCTTTTGGTATTGTGGGCATACATGGGCGGTGGATATCACTTTCCATCAGGTGACCTACTTGCTCGTTTGCCGGCCTATGCAATAAAAAAATAAAAAATAAAAACTTACGCGGCAAAAACAATTTATTCAATGACAATATCAGATGGCCAATTTTCGAGTTACGCGATATTGTTAGCTAAGCGACGATATGTTAATTCAAGTCGTCTCATATAAATCTAATACATACGCACTCACGCCTGTAATGCCTGTAATGATCCAACCCGAGACCTCAGCTTGAGCCTTAGTCGTAACGCATACGGATTACAACTGCCGCATCGAGGCAGTCTCTCCGGTGTTTCGGCACTATATTCTCCTTTACGGTGTAAGTAAACCTTTAGGTAATGTTAGAATATCTCACGTTGTCTCATGCGTAAAGATAATGTAATAAATGGCTCGTCATTTGTGATTTATAAGTTATTCAAGGTTTTTTTCACTTGTCTGTAGGAATAAAAAGCCTAATTTATTATCCAGGATAAATCGCGGGTCTAGGAAACCTTGGCTAGAAGGTAGAAAAGTGATAATTTATATTATGCTTTATGTCGGTTACTATTTTCTTAGTATTATTCTTTCTTATTGGTTATTGTTTAGGGATGTACTGAGACTGTGAATATTCAACTAATATAAATGTGAAAGTGAGTTTGTTTTTACGCTAAATAGCTGAACCGATTTTGATGAATTTTGGTACAGTGATAGATGAGATCCTGGAGACGGTTGTAGGCTGCTTTTTATCCCGGAAAAGACAGTTCTCGCGGGCGGGAGCCACGAGTAAAAGCTAGTATTTTATATCTTAGTCTTTAAATTGAATATGAATAATCAGATTAGCTATAATTCTGAAGTTAACATTTGAATGTGGTATAGTAACATATTTACGTATTATTGTTTTTTTTATTTGGAATGGTAAAATAATTCTAAGTCAATTTTTTTTAGGTGTCATGACATGTTTTGTATGCGACACACGTAAATACTAAATAGTACCTATTAATGTGTATTTTTTTTACAAAAATGCTTATAAACCGGTATCGACTGTTTTTAAGATTTTATATTGACTGAAAATTCCGTTCTGTATTTTAAGGGCCCATGATTCTATTTTGGGACGATGGAGATCACATACCATCCGGTGACCCACTTGATCGTTTGCCGGCCTATGCTATAAAAAGAGTACCCTTTTTAGTCCAAGAAATTCGTACAACGCAATAATTGAGACATCTAACACGTAATAACATTAAACGTTGTTTATAATGGGCTGTTTTGGGCGGACGGGATGAAGTTCGAGATCATGGGTTTAATTACCGCATCAACCTTTTCTGTGGAATTTTAGAATATCAACGACGTGGTGGGTGTGAATCGATGGCCTAATGATGGTGCCTTAGATACAATATGTAACAAAAACCCTGTTGGGCGTTTTAACAGCGATATAAGAATCGATATTCAAACGTAATGAAATAACTCGCATACGAAAATGGAACTGTAAAAATAATAATATTTAATTTTTAAACTTTAATTACTTTATTATTTGTGAACCGTATTTCGATTGATTACTTCTGCAAGAGCAATGTCTTGGAACCAGAGTGAGATAGCAAGTTGCGACATCTACGTGCATCAAACGCGCCCGCCGCGTGTGCACCCGGTTTAGTATACCTAACATCAGTCAGCTCTGTTCATCAGTTTTCAGATGAAAATAACATTTTTTTAATACGTTCATTTTTCTTAGCTAAGTACTTGTGTAAGGATAATATCTCGCTTCTGTTTATTTTCTTTTTCATTTAACTATTTTTATTAAGCTCACTAAATGTCTATCTTCACGTCCTAGAAAGGGCCTGTAGATGGAGAGGTGTCTGGCTCCAATCCTAGAAAAATTAAGGTTTTCGATTCCAAAATACATAACGCGTTGGCTTTGTGCTTGTTAACGCAAGAAGCTCGTCCCCATCACATTATGGGACGGAAATGAGCTCCACGAACCGTGGGTGCATTAGTTGTAAATCTGTCAAACTCGGTGGAGATACAGGCGTAAGGTTAATTCAATATATAATAACATTTTATATCTATGTCAGCCCTGTATTATTATTATTATTACATATATACATACGCACTCACGCCTGTAATCCCCGAAGGGGTCGGCAGAGGTGTAACCAGTACACCCACATTTCGCCGAGCGTATCTCCGTCCCATAATGTGATAGGGGGCGAGCCTATCGCCATACCGGGCACAAATTTCAGACTTCGGGCTGATACTGAGCATTTCGTAATAGAAAAACCCAATACCACTTTACCCGACCCAGGGATCGAACCCGAGACCTTAGCGTAAATCGTAACGCGTACGCATTACAACTGCGCTACCGAGGCAGTCCTTATTATTATTAACGTTTAGCAAAATTGCACCTAATTTATTAAAGTATTTTTTTTTTGTTTTCTGTGGTGAATGTTGTGTACACAGTACACCTGTCGCATGTCGGTAGCTCACTTATCAGATACCGTAGCTTTCATTATAATTTACATGTTTTAATATGTAATGCTGTTGATGTGCCTTTATAATAAATAAATTAACTGTTCCGCTTCGTGAATCAGGGGCCATATTACCCATGACAATATAAACTAGTAAAGTGACTGCGTTGCGCCAACTTCGATAAATCAGCACCGAATGGCATTTCTTAGCCAATGTCAAATGTTCATAACAAGCATGTAATCATCAAAATAAGATTATGTAACCATCGCATGTAACGCGATGTAATGTGGGTGTACTGGTTACACCTCTGCATACCCCTTCGGGGATTACAGACGTGCGCCACCAAGGCAGTCACCCTCCCACCAGCTTTACTCAAATACAAAGTAAAAACACGAAACGAAAAACACCTTCTAAACCAGGTGGTAGATGATCTGAATACTTATTTTAGAACATTTCACATCCATTACAAAGAGAATTAATGTTGTTATTGAAACAATAAAACGTATTTGTTGTGCGGTTTTCAATTTGGATTTTCACTTTTCAGCAGTCTTCAGTCTGTAAGCATACGTCGAAGGGTGCGGTCGCTTTGCGCGCCGACAAAGTTTTACGAACTGTGTGAAGTGTCGGGGGTGTTAGTGATAATTTAAAATAAGTTTTATAATATGGGAAAAATAGTGTTCGCTAAAATATTAAAGTGATTAATTGAAGATTGGACTAAAAATAAATAAAAAAAAAACAGTGAAAGTTCTACTTCGTGATTCATTTTGGTAGATCATATAATATATGAATATGTAAGAATATGTAGAAGATATTTAAGGTATTTCTTTTAAACTTTTAATTTTTTTATACTTGATTTAACTATCGCTTCCTATTTTAATATTTGTGTGGTTTTACTTTAATGGCATAATATTTTATCAAAACATCGATAATTAACGGTAGGCAGCGGCTTGGCTGTGCTCTGGCATTGCTGAGGTCCATGGGCGGCGGTAACCACTTACCATCAGGTGGGCCGTCCGCTCGTCTGTCTAGGCAATAAAAAAATATGCAGGGCAGACTTTGGGGACTGCCGATAAAAGTGAAAACTAAGTAACTTGTGAATTGTATTGTCGAGCTATTAGATTATTATTTTTCAATTATTTTTGGTTTGTAAAGAAGTTTTTATGACCAATTTGAACTTTAATCCTTGATCATAAACACTTCTTTATAAACCAAAATTAATTCGAAAATAATAACGCCCGGAGGTATATCTATGTACATATATACACATTATACATATAGCTAATGGAAAGCGTTCGGTGACGATGATGCGAGTTTCACGCTTTTTGTTCACCCAAAAAGTACACATAATAATATATACACAGTATACATATAGCTCATGTAAAGCCTTCGGTGACGATAAAGCGAGTTTCATGATTTTTGTTCACCCAAAAAGTGCTCAACGCGCCTAAAGAAGTTTTCACTTAAAAAAAATAATAATAACTTATTTAAAATTGTATTTGAAATACAATGTATCGTATGTCGAATTCAAGTGCGTCTATACTTGTAACATTTCGCCGCATCGAGAGGCGTAACTGCGACAAACTCTCAAGTTATCTCTTATACTGTGTAAAAATTGGAGGCGTTTCAATTTCAAACCTGCGGTACGCCGATGACACCACCTTGTTCGCAGCTACGGAGACTGAAATGGTGGAGCTTCTGGAGCGCCTTAAGTCGGCCAGTGAAGAACTAGGCTTGATCATCAACAAATCCAAAACCCAGCTGATGATTGTTGATCGCTTTGAGTCTATCCAGTTATCGGATGCATTGAAGGATTACGAGACTGTTGAAGAATTCCAATATCTAGGCTCATCGATCAACAATAAAGGTAGAAGCGAACCAGAAATACGTCACCGTATTGGTATGGCTAAGACAGCCATGAATCAGCTGAACAAAGTATGGAGGGATAGCAACATCCGAAATACTACCAAAATCCATGTAGTCCGCACGCTGGTCTTCTCCATATTCTTGTACGGCTCAGAAACATGGACCATGAATGCTGCTGACCGAAAGCGTATCGACGCCTTTGAAATGTGGTGTTGGAGACGTCTCCTGAGAGTCCCGTGGACAGCCAAAAGATCTAACGTCTCTATACTCAAGGAACTGAATCTTGAGCGCACCAAACGCCTGTATTCTATTTGCCTGCATCGAGTACTCCAATACCCGTACCTGATACCCACGATACAGGTTAACCTAGTGTGGGATCAGGACTATGTGCGCGACTGTTGAGTGTATTTATTTATTTATTTATCACACTATTGCTTAGTAGAATTAGGCAAAGCAGTAGTACCTACTTAGCGGCTCCTACATATAATAAATAATAGAAATAAATACACCCAACCTTAACCTCTATCGTGGGTATCAGAAACTACGAGGATCTTGGTCCCAAAACACCCAGACCCGAACGAAATATTTGTGGATCACAAAACATTAGTCTCGGTGCGGGAATCGAACCCACGGTCTCTCGCTTCGCTGCCGGCTACTCGCCAGCTGCGCCACGGAGGCCGTCGTGAAAGCCTTGTACTAACTCCTATGTTAAAACAGCCTGTGGGTGTAATTCTGAACCAAGATTAATATTTATTATTAATCTGTAACTGTTCTATATTCTCCTGAGAAGAACCCAGATATAAAATCAACATAATATACTTGTTTATACTAGATAGTTATCTAGTATAGGTATAAATGTACGAGTAAATAGTAAGGATGATAAAATAGTAGATTTTTATTTATTATTAGCTTTAGATTTACTTTAGATTTTACGAGTGGTAGACCCACGCTGTAGACAATTTTGTATACAGCATGAATGGGTCGGCTCGTCCGGGTCGTTACCACTGTCTCACAGAAAACCGATGTAAAGTAGCAGCTTGCTGCTGCGTTTCGTACGGTGAGTGGGATATCCAGAGGCCTAAATCCCCTCCCCTTCCCAATCCCTTAATTATCCCTTTCCTTTAAGGTCGGCAACGCGCCCATGATTCTTTTGGTATTGTGGGCGTACATGGGCGGTGGTGTTCACTTACCATCAGGTGACCCAATTGCTCGTTTGTCGGCCTATACAATTAAAAAAAAAAGATAACGAGAGAGAGATTAGGTCGCTTTCCTTGTAGTGTCTAGTGCTTTGCAGTTTCGTTCCGTACGATCAGTAAGATTGTAGACCTGCCCCTCTTTATATATATTTTTATTAGCTTAAGTGACGAAACGGGCAGGTCGTTCGCCTGTACATAAACAGAAGCAAAAGCAATCAGAACTTCGAATTATAAAATACTTCATGGCACTGAAATGCGCTCGTCATCCTGAAGCACAAGAGGTTAGGTCTTAATGCCCAGTAATTTCACTGGCTTCAATGTCCTTCAAACCCGGAACACAACACACTGTTACCTGATGGCAGAAATAGACAAAGCAGTGGTACCTACCCAGATGGCCCCTCAAAAACGGGAGACCTACCTAGTTAATTTATCTCAAACAACCAGTAATCAGAGTTACACACAGTCTTAATCCCATGCATATGTAAATACTAGCGTTTGCCGGCAGCTCGACCCAAGTGAATGGCCTTTTCCGGAATAAAAAGTAACATATTAGACAGCCTCCGTGGCGCTGGGGGCGAGTAGCCGACTGCGAAGCGAGAGGCCGTGGGTTCGATTCCCACACTGAGACAAATGTATGTGTGATCCACAAAAAATTGTTTCGGGTCTGGGTGTTGTGGGACCGCAAGTCCCTTGTAGCTCTTGATACCCACGATACAGGTTTACCTAGTGTGGGGTCAGGACTATGTGTGTGACTGTTGGGTGTATTTAATTTTTCCGAATCCAGGTTATGGTCTAGTTTGTGCCAAATTTAATCCAAAACCATTCACCTGTTAAGGCGTGATTGATTAACAAATATCCAAATTCACAAACATCCAAACACATTTATAATAGTAGTTGGATAGTATTTCGTTTCATTTTTGCACATATTGCAGTTTGATTGTAGGCTTGCAATTACGAGTATAAGTATTGGATCCTGGCATTAGCCCAGGCAGAAATAACTGGTATAGTCCGTGATCGAAATGCCACTAACTATACAAGGTGGTAGGCCCCTCCTATACGGTCGGTAGTTGTCAGCAAACGAACAAGTGAACGTTTGCTGACAACTGCTATAAAAACAAATGTACTCGTACATTTTATACCCGTCCTCGCCGATCCCGACGATGCGACCACTCGGGCCATCCGAGAGATAGAGGAAGACACACTTAAAGCACACTCCACAAGACCGTCATTCCGTCCTCGCCGAAGAGGACCTCGCCGCGCTCCCCGAAGCACCCCCGACCCTTCGACCGGCCCGCGTGCCGATGAAGATCAAAATTAGATTATAAGTAGTTTATAAATCCCCCTAAACCATCAATCGCAAATGTCTTTGCCCCCCTCCAGTGGCCGTCCTGAGCCGAGGTCCGTATCCCCCATTAGGGGTGGATGCCCTCAGCGAAGGTCACTTAAATTTTAGGGTTGGAGTGCTTACAAGCATTCGCCCGAAAGTCCGGTGTCGCTGACTAAAGCCGACTCACGGTCAAGCTATCAGCAAGCGTCCATCTACAAAAAAAAAACATTTTATACTCAATTACATATTTACGATGTTTTAACATCGGTATTTTGGTATCGATCATTGTCTATTAAATTACAGTACCACCGACTTTAAAATGTACCTAATTTTAGTTCTAGCTTTTTAGTGTTTTTGAGACAGTTTTATTTTTGTTAAAAAGTTTCATTTCACTATTTTTAGTGAAAGAATCATCAAAATCGGTGCTTAAAAGATTAAATTTGAGCCTTTCATCCCCAACTTCACTTTCTTACAAGTAGTCTTGAAGTTAAAATGGGACTAGCTTTACGTTACAATAGTTCGAATTCAAAAGAATCATCCAAATCGGTCCATATTTGGTGGAGCTATGCGTGGTTATACATACAAAAAAAACGCGGCGAATTGAGAACCTCCTCAGTTTTTTTCGTCAGTTAATCAACTTAAAAGCTCATCGGGACCACCGGCTTCATATGTTTGTAGCATTGCAGATAAACTGCAGGAGATTCGGCCATCACAGCCAGATAGAGACGAGTTTTTTGCGGCAGTGAAAAACCAGCAAATACCATTACAGATTGATAGATCGAACCTCAGTTTAGGGTTCTATAGGCATGATAAAAACGGGCCTCGGTGACGTTACGTATTCTCAGACAGCCTATCTGACTGTAGGATTATAAATTTTAAATTACCTCGATCCCGTTAGACGTAGTTTGGTGCGTCTGCGTGTGATCGTGTAACTTTTAAACGACTTGACTGATATAGGTCATATTCATAATATACAGTGGAGGTTGTATAATATTGTTAAAAATAAAACCTAAGAAAAATACATTACTTAATTTATTTATTTATTTATAAACTCTTTATTGTACATCTTCAAAAACAAAAGAAAATTAAAAAACAAAATAACCTTAAAAATTATAGCGAAGTACAAATGGCGGTCTTATCGCTAACTGCGATTTCTTCCAGACAACCTTAGGATGGAAAACGATATAGAAGAAGAAAGAGCGGGCGATCGTCACAAACAGATGATAGGTAGAAATGATGTACATAAGCAAACAAAGTAAAAATATATAAATACACAATTTTAACATATTAAGTATATTAATTATTGATAATTTTAATTTATACATATAAGCAAAAATAATCCATATAATATAATAGATAAATTAAATAAAACCAAATACAGTGTATACACAAATATTATATATGTAAATGTACATAAATACATACACAAATACATAGGTAAATAAATAAATATATGTATGATAACAATTACAGTAATAAATAATGCTGCTTAAGGAGCCTTTTAAAAGTGGGTAGTGACTTTGCCATCCTAATTGACACCGGTAAGTCGTTCCATAAGCGAGCAGCCTGGACTGTAAATGAGTTGTGAAGAAATTGGGTGGTATGCTTGGGGATTTCTAGTTCTAGAGTCAGTGAAGAGCGCAAGGATCGTGCATGAGTGCTACTTAAGAAGTGGAAGCGCTCTTTGAGATAAAAGGGTGAAGTAGGAAGAAATAGAATGCAGTAAAGAAACGAGAGAATTCGAGTATTTCGGCGAAGGCGTATAGAGAGCCACTTGAGTTTAGTTCGAAATTCAGAGACGTGGTCATATTTACGTAGTCCAAATATGAACCGGATGCAGAAGTTCTGAAGACGCTCAAGTTTATCAAATTGGGCTTCGGTTAAATCAAGATAGCTGGCATCAGCATAGTCAAGGAGAGGAAATAGAAGAGATTGTACAAGTGCAATTTTCGTGGGAATGGGAAGGAAGTTACGTAAACGTCGCAACGCTCCCGCAGCAGCAAATATTTTGGGACTCAGCTCTTGCAATTGGGGACCCCAGGATAAGTTTTTATCGATAAGTATACCCAAGTTCTTAACCTTATCACTATAAGGAATTATACAGCCATCTAATAAGACCTGGGGTAGTTTACAGAAGTCTAGTTTAATGTAGATGTTGTATCATGTATGGGCGGGCGTATCATAATATTATAAAAATTAATATAATATTAAAATAAGAAAATTAAATCCTAACCTATATAGTAAAGATAAAAGTGAAGAGTGACTAGATTTAAAACAAATAACAATATTATTATAAAATCATGACATCGATGAAACGTAATAAAGGCATTGCTATGACCAATGTCTATTACTCGCGCGTAAAATATTGGTGATTTATGATATTATTTCTACCGTCATTATTTATTTAATTTTATTATCGCAATCGGTTCGACAAGTATTGTTCTAGTGTTTACTCGTGGCAAATTTTTATACAATATGTAAAAAAACCCTGTCCGATCCGTGAAGGTGTTATTAGGTATCGAGATAAGGTTCTATTAATGTAATCCTTTTTGCATAAATAGTAAAAAAAATAACTCAAATAAAATTCAATAAAATTTAATTATTTAAGAAAGTTTACATGGCAATACAGGGGTGGTGGTGCGGCGCGCGACACAAAAGAAAAAACAAAAGACTATATAAAAATTTATGTACTACAGAAACACGTGACGGCGACGACGGTGATGTCACACTTTGAAAATTTACTACATTTTAGGGAAATTCGAGTAATTTGGGAACTAATAACGTGCATTTTGAAATACAATAACATTTTCATTTTCATGAATAATATTTTATTTTTATTTTTCCCGGTAATGTCATTGGGATACCTCTATGCCGCTTTCGGATCGGACAGGGTTTTTTTTACATATTGTATATAGATTTAAGATAACCAGTGTTTCTCTTATAAGTGAATATTTTGTTCTTTGGAGAAATACATTTCTTTAACCGTAGGTTGTTTTGTCGAAAAGATAGTTCATACGCACACGTCAGTAATCCCCGAAGGGGACGGCACATGTGTGAGTATTATGAGTGGTAGAGCCACGCTGTAGACACTTTTGTCTACAGCGTGAATGGGCCGGCTCGTCCTGGTCGTTACCACTGTCTCACAGAAAACCGATGTAAAGTAGCAGCTTGCTGCTGCGTTTCGCACGGTGAGTGGGATATCCGGAGGCCTAAATCCCCTCCCCTTCCCAATCCCTTAATTATCCCTTTCCTTTAAGGTCGGCAACGCGCCCATGATTCTTTTGGTATTGTGAACGTGCCGGCCTATGCAATAAAAAAAGGTGTAACCGGTACACTCACATTTCGCCGATGTTATTTCCGTCCCATGATAGAGGGCGAGTCTATCGCCATAGCGGGCACAGACTCCAGGCAGATAGTAATATTTCATTTCGAGCATTTCGTGATAGAACAACCCAGTATCACTTTTGTCCAACCCGGGGATCGAACCCGAGACCTCAGCACACAAGCAGTACCGGGTACGCATTACAACTGCGCCACTGAGGCAGTTAGACAGTTTATAGCTATATAATATCACCTACCCGTTGGTCTGGTCAGATCAGGGCCATAGTAGGACTTTCTATTGAAACAAAACTAGTTTATACGGATTTTATCGCGGTTTATTTATATTTTTAACGTCGGGACTAAAATAAAAATTAAACCGCGATAAAATCCGTTTAAACTAGTTTTATTTCAATGTGTAGTATTCGCCTAAGAAATCACTAGGACTTTCTATTACCACGGCCCTGAGACAAGTCGAAGACAGAGTGGTATGGAAACAGCTCGTCAACGACTCCATGTGAGCTATACAAGACGGGCACGACGTTTAGTAATGAAGATTAAGAGAAGGTAGTCACCATCCAATCAGTGCCCTGCCACCAGCAAGTGTTGGAAGGGCGAGGTGGTAGGTCTCTCGTATGCGAGAGGCCGTCTGGGTTGGTACCACCACTTTGTCTATTTCTGCCGCCAAGTAACAGTGTGAAAGCATTGTTGTGTTCCGGTTTGAAGGACATTGAAGCCAGTGAAATAACTGGGCATTATGCGACTTAACATCTTATATCTCGGGGTGACGAGCGCAGTCCAATGCAGTGCATTGTAATTCAAAGTTCTGTGTTGTGTTGGTTTTGTTTATGGGCAGGCGTAGCGCTTATAATCAGGCGAACGACCTGCCCGTTTCGTCACTTAAGCTAACAAAAGAAATATAATTCTACAATTTTACTGATCGTACGGAACGAAACAGCAAAGCTGTCATTACAAGTGCGTCGTGGGTTACCAGACAGAAGTCTACCTTCGTGGGTTTTCTTTTTTTTTTTTTTTTTGGGGGGGACTCCCCCCCGCCTGCTCCCTCTGATACTTTTAATTCAGAGATTGTCTACCTGAAGAATTCACATACCTTTATTTTAAAAACTCATCAATATAAAAAATTTGGATTATACAACTTTAAGTATGCCTGAAAAAATAAAAATCTAACTACATACAAAAGACATACTTTTAAAACTGAGTTTTATCTTATTTAATAAAATTACATGTATACGACTTAGATTATAACGTGTCTTTCTCTCGAAACCAGCTTGTCCTTGGCAACTAGAAACACATAATCTTATATTACAGGCTGTAGTTGCCCTTTTCTATTTGTTTCCTTTGATCACTTTACACGCTATATCTTTACAATATTTAACGAACTTAGGTCTTATTACATCATCTTCCAACATACCGCTCAGATTATCTTTCTTTACAATTTGGTCAACCTCTATTTCAAGGTTTGTTCGTTTATACAGATATATTGGGCATTCAGTCAACACGTGTGCCACATCTTATCATCTCATCATACTCGGAGAATCCCCCATGGCCCGTGAAGACTTGCGTGAGGACCGGGTCCACCGGCATCTTCTTGATTACTTTATGTACCTTCGTGGGTTACCAGACAGAAGTCTACCTTCGTGGGTTACCAGACAGAAATCTATCTTCCTTCCACCTGCACTGATCCCACTTGCAGTGGGGTCGGCGGAACATGCTTTTACACATATTACAGAAAGATTTGGCATGTAGTTATTACGACCGGCCGCCTGGCTGACGTCAACCCCTCTGGGGAGAAAACACCGAAACAAATATTTGTGGATCACACTAATATTTTTTGTCTCGGTGCGGGAATCGAACCCACGGCATATCGCTTCACAGCCGGCTACTCGCCCACTGCGCCACGGAGGCTGTCAAGAAACCAGACAGAAACCTAATAATATCACACTGAGGGTGCGGCTAGCCACTTTGCAAGTATCTTATGACAGAGTAAACATTTTAGGTCAAACATTCTTTAATATAGTTTTATATTTAGGGCATAGTTCACAATGTTCGAGTATGATTTAACTACCAAATAACGTATTTAATCATTAGCTTGAATGACGTGACGAGCAGGTCGCTCGCCTGATGGTAGCTACGCCTGCCGATAAAGAGAAGCAACGTCACACAGAACTTTGAATCTCGTCACCCCGAGACATGAGTTGTTAAGTCTCATAATGCCCAGTAATTTTATTAGCTTTAATGTCTTTCAAACCGGAACACAATTGCGTTTGCTACAGCTGCTTGGCGACAGAAATAGACAAAGCGGTGGTACCAACCCAGACGGCCTCTCGCATACGATGGACCTACCACCGTGCGGTATAAAACATTTTTTTTGAAAGTAGCAAAGACTTTAATGTGTACTACTAGACAAGCTGCGTGGTACATAGAAATAGTACCACTAAGTTGCGGTCAATTGACCGGTATCTATCACAGTGTGACTTTTATATTTGAACGTATAAATAATATTTTATTGCTCAGTGACGCAGTTGTAATGCGTACGTGTTGCGACTGAGGCTGACGCTGAGGTCTCGGGTTCGATCCCCGGGTCGGGCAAAAGTTATATTGGGTTTTTATATTACGAAATGCTCAGCATCAGCCCGGAGTCTGGATTTGTGCCTGGTATGGCGATAGGCTCGCCCTCTATCACATCATGGGACGGGACAATGTGGGTGTACTGGTTACACCACTGGCAACCACTTCGGGGATTACAGACGTGAGTGTATATGTATGTATATTTTTGAAGTCGGTTAAAAACATTCAACCTATACGAAAAAGTATAGGTTGAACATTTCCTGATGACACGTAGGTACCGGCTGACCTAGAAGATAATCTATTGAATTTTTTCATTAAACGCTTATCAGGGAACAAAAGAAAGTTCTCAAGGATATTCGTGGTACGAATGCCTGAAATGGGTAATTGCTTGCACTTTAATTCCTTCTTCTGCGTGAGAGCTTGAGCTGAGTCACGGTCGGGGCGCGACGTACTCTTGCACACGAAGCCGCACTAAGTTTATTCGTATTGACTTAAAACAACCATACTTTTAGAGACGCGCCGTGTGTACATAAAATAAAATACACCCAACATTCACAGACATAGTCTTGAGGTTAACCTGCATCGTGGGTATTAGGAACTACAAGAGACTTGCGGTCCCACAAGACTCAGACCCGAAACTAATATTTGTGGATCACACAAATGCCTCGGTGGCGCAGTTGTAATGCGTACGCGTTACGACTGAGGCTGACGCTGAGGTATCGGGTTCGATCCCCGGGTCGGTTAAAGTGACATTGGGTTTTTCTATCATGAAATGCTTAGTATCAACCTGGAGTCTGGAACTGTGCCCTTTATGACGATAGGCTCGCCTCCTATCACATCGTGGGATGGAAATAATCTCAGCGAAATGTGGGTGTATTGGTTACACCTCTGGCTACACCCTTCGGGGATTACAGGCGTGAGTGCGTATGTAGTATTTAGTATATATTAATTACGAGGGACTTGCGGTCCCACAAACCCGAAACTAATATTTGTGGATCACAGAAACATCTGCCTCGGTGTGGGAATTGAGCCCACGGCCTCTCGTTTCGCAGACATCTACTTGCCCACTGCGCCACGGAGACTGAATATGTTTCTTATCCATGAATTGACTCGCGTTCTCAGGCGTCGTTTAACTCTAATAATATAGTGGAAGGCATTTGTCACGTCGGCGAGTAGACAAGCGAGTCAAGATAGAGAATTGTTTGACATAAAAGTAAAGACTGTGTGCATTCGATTTCTTTCCGCGTCGCTCCATTTTTATTGAACGATAAATCTTTATCGATACATTTAGCTATGAGGATTGCGAGCGAAACAGCATCGCAAAGTTAGCGCGCTGTTAAATATCGTAAGCTACTTATTGTAGGCCGTCGTTGTAAATAAATATTATTACTTTATTCATGATCGGTATATATTTCTGCTGGGTTCTGCAATGAGTGGGGTAGGGGGAAGGGGTCTTCATCACTTTGGTTGAACGTGGATCGGTTGGGATATACATGCCAGTGGATTGGTCCAAGTGTTAATCCTAAAGAAGTCTATTTTTTGGAAATTTGGGATGACTTGGGAATGAACTCTTGATCGATATGAAAACTTTGATGAAGCCCCTGTCACATAATGTAGGAGTGTTGTTTCTTTTTTTCTATCTACCTACCGTCCTGCTTATTTCCGTATAATGAGAAATGAAGGTGAGTTTATCATTATAGTATATTTAATCCGGTCAACTCACGTTTTAGCTATCAAAAAACATACATAAAGATTGCTCAATCTGGGAATCAAACCCAGGACCTCTTAAGTAGGTAACATGTACAGAAGATTATTTCAGCAAACGTAGTGGACGAAATGCCGGCTGTAAGCTCCTGCAGGTTCGAGTCCCGCACTGTGACAAATATTTGTGTGATCCACGAATATTTGTTTCGGGTCTGGGTGGTGTGGCTCCGTAAGTCCCTCGGAGTTCTTGATACCCACGATACATAAATCTAGTATGGGTTCAGGCCTATTTGTGTGATATCTGGATGTTAACAAACAATCCTACTCCATGCCCATACTTTCATAAACAAACTCCTTAAAATTAATACCAATACATTTATCTGCGAAACAATGCGGAATAAACTTGGAATTTCCATTCAATCGTCGACCTTTGTTAGGACATGCAAATTATATCCATCCATTTTGCCGAGTGTTGACGCCGCTCAAATTGACCCGCTTTGTTCAACCAACTATATAAGAAGTGGTTTACAAAGAACTCCCGTTTTTTTATATTAGTTATTGTTACTTAAAACTAAGCGTGTTATAAGTTTGAAGCCTTCTTGGTATCGTAGCTCCAAACGTGGGTGGATCAATTCCAACGCGGAATTTTTATTTGGTGGCTCAAGGGAGATAGTTCTTAGGGATGCGTGAATAAATAATAATCATATTACAATAGGCTAGTTGACTAGATTTTTTTTATTATTTAAATCAATAAGTTACGTTACTCAAAATATATTGCAGAAAGAATTTTAAAAATCGGACCAAAAATAAATAAGTTAGAAGTCATTCAAATCCTGTAGAAGGGGTAATTGTCAAATGACAGACGGTACAACCTTTGGCGTCACTGTGTAAAATGTTCATTATGGTGCACGCGTGCAAGCGAGATAGTGAGATATCCCTACTACGCACCCACTTTTCCTCTTACCAACATTTAAAGTCATAACTGTTAGTTTATATTATAATGTTTTTGGAAGACGATGTGTTGGCAATGAAACACGCAATACGAGACTGACTTTTTAATGGAAGATTTACAACCACCCGCAATTATGACATATTAAAATAACTACAATATAGCAATATATACCATTCTCCCCCCTTTAGCACAAACATAACTATATAGAAGTACTTATATAATAATTACAATATTTCTAACTTATTTACTAACGTTGGTTGGTAAACCACGTACATATTACTTCTATGCTTACAATTTAACACTTTATACAACATAAGATGGAAATGCTGGCAAGGAGGTGATACCGCAAAGCTACGAAAACTAGTCGTTTAATCTATGTCTAGACCATATCTTTTGACTGGCTTTCGAATTCGTTTAGAACTTATCCTTCCTGCTGTTGTCGAAGGATCCTGAGAAAGAGGTGGCGGGGGGCTTACTAACTCTGCTGGCTGCGACTCGGTCTCAAGTTCAAGACTGGTCGAACCATCATCATGCTGCTCACCCTCGCTACGGTCGATAGTTGCGGATGAACTCGATGTTTCGCGATCGTCACGACAAACGATATCTAGCTCAGGCTGCCCGTTATCTCTACGAATCTGGTCCACATGTTTCTTTAAGTACTTACCTGCGTATTTAATATAATAAGTTAATGGACCAATACGGTCCGTAATTTGACCCTTCTCCCAAGTAAACTTGTTATTTCTAAATAGTTTGAAATACACTTCATCTCCCGTATTAAATTCACGTTCGTTGCCGCCTTTATACTTAATTTGTTTCATTTGTTTTTGTTTAATAAATTCATTTGTACTTGGCCGTAACAAATCAAATGTGGTGCGCACTCGTCTACCTAATAATAATTCTACTGGTGATTTCCCGGTTACACTATGTGGTGTTGACCTGTATATGAATAGGAAATACTCCAATGCTTTATCTAAATCCCTATTTTCGTATAAAGCCTTTTTCAATGCACTTTTTGTAACCTTTACAGCATTTTCAGCCGCACCGTTACTGCTAGGCTTATACGGTGAGCTCGTGATATGCGATATACCAAATTCAATCATAAAATCTTTGAACTCTTTGCCATTGAATGGAGGACCATTGTCAGACACTAAGTCATACGGTAACCCAAAATGGCCAAATAAATGAAATAATTTGGATATAGTTGATTTGGCTGAAGTGCTGGGTACTCTATAGGATTCGATCCATTTCGAGTGCGCATCGATTATAACCAAATAATATATCGAATTACCCGAAATAGTGAAAAAATCAACATGTAGTCGATACCAAGGTTCTTGCGGCCAGACCCAGGGGTGCAGCGCAGCGGCACGGGGCGCGGCCCGCTGTCGAGCGCACACATCGCACGCCCCGCATACGCGCTCAATATCTGCATCGATACCCGGCCAAAACACATAGCTACGTGCTAAATTCTTACACTTAACAATACCTTGATGGGTATCGTGTATCTGATTTAATATAGTTTTCCGTAAGCTGTTTGGAATGACCACCCTATGTCCATACAATAGACATCCTTGTTCCATACTCAGGAAGTGTTTAATTTTGTAATAGTTTTTTAATTCACTATCCTTACAATATATCCAATTAGATTTAATTGCATTAATTAACTTTTGTAGAATATTATCGCCAGCTGTATGCTTACATACTTCTTTGAAATTCAACGGGCACACATTTTCTATAAAATTTATATATGAATCTATCCTCGTAACCTCCTGTTTCTCCGGAACTGGTAACCGAGATAAGCAGTCCGCCACGCAATTATGTTTGGAATCAATACATTTTACTCGGTAATTATAAGCACCTAATATGACTGCCCATCGTTGAAGGCGACTCGCAGCCATTAATGGAACACCCTTGTTTTCTTTAAAAATACAAGCTAAGGGCTTGCAGTCCGTCACTAATGTAAACTCTCGACCGTAAATATAGTCATGGAATTTAGTGACACCGAATATTACCGCAAGACCCTCGCGACAAATCTGTGCATAGTTTTGTTCCGCAGCCGATAATGTGCGTGAGGCGTGCTGCACCGGCCTCTCGAGTCCGTCGGCGGCACGCTGCGACAGCACGGCGGCCACTCCACGCGGCGATGCGTCGCACGTTACGATGGTGGACAACTGTGGATCGAAGTGCGCAAGCACGGAACTACTCTTTAATGCACTTTTGATATATTCAAACGCATTCTCACAAGACTGGTTCCACGTATATTTATTACCCTTTTTTAAGAGATCATATAGGGGGCTCAAAACCTGACTTAAATGTTTTATAAATTTTCCATAATAATTTACTAAACCCAGAAACGCTTTTAACTCTTTAACGTTAGAAGGTACAGGTGTTTTCGCCACGGCGTCAACCTTTGTATGATCAGTATGTAAACCGTTTGAATCAATAACATGGCCCAAATAAAATATAGATTTTTCAAAAAAATTACACTTTTCTGACGCCACGCGCAGTCCACTATCGGACAGAATTTTAAATACCAATATAATCTTTTCCCACAACTTTTCCCTGCTAACATCACATATAGTTAAATCGTCTAAATAACACGTGACTCGCGGAATTCTGAACAATTTATCCATTATTCTTTGAAATTTATTCGGTGCGCATTTAATACCAAACGGTAAGCGATTAAAACAATACATACCCTGGTGTGTAACGATCGTACATAACTTTTTCGAATGGTCGTCTAACACAAATTGTAAATATGCGTTACTTAGATCGATTTTTGCGAATATTGCCCCACCTTCGAGAGCCGCAAATATATCGTCGATTCGTGGAATCGGATATTTGTCGTCCACTAAAACTGGATTCACGGTAGTTTTAAAATCCCCACACAAACGTACCTGTCCGTTTTTCTTAAGTACTGGCACCACTGGTGTGCCCCACTCGCTCCACTCGACGGGCGTGATGATATCGTCGCGCTGTAGCCGCTGCAGCTCGGCCTCCACGGCGGGGCGCAGCGCGTGCGGCACGGGGCGCGCGCGCCGCCACACCGGCACGCTACCCTCCAACACCGCCAGATTAATCTCACCTTTATTAAATGTTCCTATACCAACCTTAAACACGTCGGGAAAACGCTTCATCAATGTGTCTATAGCATCCTTGGAGTTCGAAGGGCATTGCGATTCTATATTATTAATTTGTTTGAATAACGGAAAAAGTACTCCGAACGCCCGCATCCAATCACGTCCCAACAACGACGGACTAAAATTATTATCTATCACTATAAGACATAAATTTCTCTTAACTAACCCGTTAATTTGAACGCGGCAAATTAGTTTACCTTTCGGTATCACCTTTTGACCACTATACATTTTTAAATTTGATTTACACGGCTGTAAGATGTATTTATCGAGGCATTTCTTAAAAGTCTTATAGGAAATAACACTGACTGCTGACCCGGTATCACCTTCGAACATCATCGGTACCCCGTTCACTATCACTTTGATCGTCCATTTTTCGTCCGTTTCGTCGTCACTGAGCTGGTATACGTTTAACGCACCCTCACACTCGGAGTCGCATGACGATGACTCCGGCTCTAGTGTATCACTCACACCATGAACAGATTTTTGTTTACGATATCGACACACTTTAGCTATATGCCCTATTTTGCCACAAACATAACATTCACTGTTCATAAAAGAACACTTGTTCTGCTGGTGTTTCCCGTCGCACCGGTAACAACGGTGTATCGGCGTGCCAGCAGCGCTGCTGGCCCCCTGTCCGAAATCTCGATGCATGCGGCCGCGCCCTCGCATCCCAGCGCTGGGACGGCGCAGCTTGTTTACCGCGTGAAGCGGCTCGTCCGTGCGAGCCCGGCCGGCCTCCGCTGCCGACCCCGAGTCCCGTATCGCCGCCTCCAGCGACAGCGCCACTTCAGTAGCTCGCGTCAATGTCAACTCGTCGTCTCTCTCCGTCATAATGCGTTGTCGAATTCGTTCGTTGTACAGTCCATAAACGAATTGATCTCGAAGGTTCTCCTTCAAACTATCCGTACCTGGAAACTTACACGGTTTGCTAAGTTTTTTAAGTTGCACTAAATATTCGTTAATGGACTGGCCGTCGATTTGTTTGCATGATCTGAATAGTATTCTTTCGGCGATTATCGAACGTTTCGGTGACAGATGTTCCTCGACTAATTTCTCGATCTTGTCGATTGATACTTTTTCAGGTTCTTCGGGGTAGCACAAATCTATGATAAGATCCAATGCTTCAGTTCCCACTATTGCAACGAGATATCTAGGTTGTTCTGCGATTTTTATATCGTGTATAGTGAACCACGCCTTCAATCTGCTCAAGTACGTCGACCACCGGTCCACGTGTGGTTTGAATTCCTTCAAACTTCCAATATCGGGTTTTCCATTTTCGCCCATGATGTAAACACTTAAAATGCACGCAATCAATGAGTTCTTCGTCGCCAAATAGTTTATATTATAATGTTTTTGGAAGACGATGTGTTGGCAATGAAACACGCAATACGAGACTGACTTTTTAATGGAAGATTTACAACCACCCGCAATTATGACATATTAAAATAACTACAATATAGCAATATATACCAACTGTGGGCACATTTCTGAACCAATTTTCATTGTGTAAAAAAAGAGTTTCTTTTGCGTATCATTTCCTGTTAATTATAAAATAATGTATAAAATTCAATATAGGAAACTACCCTATTATAAATGTCTTTGGTAGTAGAAAATAATAGAATCACATTCGTCAAGTGTAAACACTTTTCGCTGCATCATGAATGGGCCGGCTCGACATGGTTGATTACAACTGTTTCACAGAAAAGAGACTTGCAGTAACAGCTTTCTGTTGCATTTCTTACTGTGAGTGAGATAATCGGAGGTCTAAATCCCCCCTACCCCCTTTCCAAACAGCATTCCTTATGTTTATAGTCAGCAACACGCCATGATATTGTTGATATTGTGTTGGCGGTGGAGATCACTTACTATCAGGTGACCTACTAACTCATTTAAAGACCTCTGCTATTTTTAAAAAAGTGTTGATTGGTACACCCGCATAATACATATAAGTAGGTACATAATTAGTTGTACTTATTAGTTGTACTAATGTTATAATAATACTAGCCCTGTATTATAAACGTTCCACTGCTGGGCACGCGCCTTCTATACTGAATGAGAGGGGGGTTAGGCGTGGCCTAATGCGGGTTGGCTGACTTCACATACCTTTGAAATTCTTATGAAGAACTTCTCAGGTATGCAGGTTTCCTCACGATGTTTCCTTCACCGTAAAAGCAAGTGATAATTAACAAATAATATACACATAACTGAGAAAAGTCAGAGGTGTATGCACTTGGGGCTGGTTTCGAACCTTTCGTCTCGAGCCATACCATACCACTCCCCGCTGAGCCATCACTTGGGTGTATTTATTATTATCATCGCCTCTAGTGTTGCCGAAGATAAACGAAGATTACCGAAGCGCAAAATTCAAATCGCAGTACTATACGTTACGTTAGAGTAATGGAGTGAAGAGAGATACGGACGAAATCCTACCCTACTTCCTACTCATATTATAAATGTGAGTTGGATGTTTGTGAGTTTGTGAACTGTGAACGTCTTAATGATTTGGCTGAAATTGGCACACAAACAGATCATGACTTGAATTAGGAAAAGTAGCTTATACTTATTATTCCAAAAAGTTAAACGTGTTAGGAAAATGGAATTTGGCAATTTAACAAATAATTAAAGATGTATTTATAAACCTATTTATTATGAATACGGACACTGGTTTGAAACTGTAGATATGACGATGTATTTTATATTGTGTACCGTCATTCATTTCCTTAAATTGTGGGTGGTTAATATTATCCGGTGGTTTCTTGGAGTGGGAAAACTATGATAAAAAGAGGGGTCTTGTCATTCGGAAGTACAGTCTGATTTAGTTTGTGTTTCAGGGCGAAGCTCTGCCAGTTTGCTTTTTATTATATAATAATAGTAATTGTAGAAAATAGTAAAACAGTCTGATGTGATAAACCACGAAATATATTGTAATATTGTAACAATTGGATACCTATGTGACTGTTGGCGGATTACCTAAAGCTGAGTATTATTTGTGACTATGTATTAGTTTTACATTAGTTTTGTATATAAATATGTACAGTGATATATAGTATAGACTGATGGATTTTGTTCTGTCACAAGTGGTGGTAGTTTATTAAAAAGATATAAACTTTATGTTCTATGTTTTATTTCCTGTTTTACTTACTTATTTACTTGCTCAGAGAAGTTAAAATGTAGTAAAGTAGATTATTACAAATGATTTATCCCCGATGGATTTTATAGCAATGAAAGTACTTAATATACTCTAAATCTTGACTATATACTTTTATATTGTTATATATTATATAAATCTACATATTTTTCTAGCAGACGCATACGTAGCCGCGAGCAAAAGCTAGTACTCTAATTATATGTACATACGCACTCACGCCTATACTCTCCGTTTTTTTTATATATTCACTAATCTAGACCTTACACATAACTTACCATGAAAAATGAAAATATATAAAAGTAGAATTGCATTAATGTGTGTATACCCTTCTAGAAGTGAATAAAACATGCAGGCAACTGGCTTCCACCAGTAATATAACTCTACAACATACATCTAAATTATATAACATAATATACATATGTAACAAAAACCAGAATCGATATTTAAACGCAATGAAAAACTGGCATACGAAAATTGATTTATAAAAATAATCATATTTATTTTTTAAACTTGAACTAATTTATTTATGGTAAACCGTATTTCGATTAATTACCTCTGCAAGAGCGATGACTTGGAGCAAGAGCGAGATAGCATGTTGAGGCGGCCACGTACATCAAACTTGCCGCGCCCCCGGCTTCTTCAATACACACAGAAATTCAGATGCAAATGACATTTTTTAATAAGTTCATTTTTAAGTTACCTGTGTAAGGATAATATCTCGCTTCTGTTTTTTTATTTTATTCAACTATTTTTATTAAGCTGTCTATATGACTATCTTCACGATTAAAAAAGGGCCAACAGGGTTCTTGCCGTCTCTTTTCGCGGTCGCGTAGCTCGAAATCGTCTCGTAACTAATAACGTTACAAGTAAAGCCACGAGCAAAAACATGTTCAAAACATTTTCGCCTCGCTTAATGGACTGGCCTATCCAAATATTTATAACCACGTATGATGCTTTCAACTGTATTTACGAGTTCGTTTCACATATAAATACGTGAAAATCTTTGATGTGTGCCAAAGCGCGGGTTACGGCGGCAGTAAAACGTTGCTTTTTTCTATGCAATTAAAGTTTTGCGTTAGTTGCAGTACATTAGTTAAAATACCTCATATTGTTAGGTTTAAAAATATATTATCTTTTAACCGCCTCATTGGACTAGTGCCAGTCTTTGGCAAATCGTTCAAATCCTAGGTCGTGCAACCACAGTTTATGTAGGAGTCTCAATTCGTTTTTTTTTATCCTGGCTCGGCAAAGTGACTACGCTACATCTGATAGTAAGTGTAGCGCAATCCAAGAATTCTGTCGACTGTTAGAATCTGTGACCGATATGACGATTAGCTCGCCATCTATCACATCATGGGACGTTATATTCAGCAGACCGTGGTTACACTAGTTGCACCTCTGCCTATCCTTCGAGGATACAGGCATGACTTTATAAACAAAGACATCAAACATATCTTAAATAATAATAACATAGATACGCATTCACGCCTGTTATCATCGAAGGGTAGGAAGAGGTGTAACCAGTACACCCTCATTTCGTCGAGCGTATCTCCGTCCCATGATGTGGTAGGGGGTGAGCCTATCGCCATATCGGACACAAATTCCAGACTCCGGGCTGATACTGAGCATTTCTTAATAGAAAAACCTAATATCACTTTTACCCGACCCGGGGATTGAATTCGAGACCTCAGTGTCAGCCTCAGTTGAAACGCGTACGCATTACAACTGCGCCATCGAGGCAGTAATAAAAATAACAATTCGTAAAAATGAAGAAATGAATCACCGTGTGCATCAGACCAAATGAAAAAAATAAGCATCCACGCTTGTAATAACAAACAATAACTATCTTAAAAACAACTATTTAAACTGAACATACGTTACGCTGTACGCGATAGACTTGAAAAATTACGATATGTGTCCATCATCGATTCTAATGAAACTAGAATTGTAAATATATCTATAGAGTTGTATTTAAAGTGGTGTAATACTAATAAAGTGTTTGAGTAGGTACTGAGGGTGATGAATGTGTATAGGCCTAGAACATAAATTGTTTTATTGAACATACAAATTATGCAATATGTTACAAAACCCCTGTTGGCTGTTTTAACTGTGATATCAGAATCGATTTTGAAAGTAATTCAATAATAATTAAAAAAGTCGCATACGAAAATTGGACTGTATAAATAATCATATTTATTTTTTAAACTTGAAATAATTTATTGTTAAACTATATTTCGATTGATTACCTCTGCAAGAGCGATGATTTGGAGCCAGAGCGAGATAACATGTGGCGGCGTCGACGTACATCAAACGTGCCGCGTCCCCGGCTTCGTCAATACACACCTAAATTTATATGAAAATACATTTTTTAAATATGTCCATTTTCTAAGTTGCCTGTGTAAGGTTAATATCTCGTTTCTTTTCTTGTATTTTATTTAACTAGATTTATTAAGCTGTCTATATGTCTATCTTCACGACCCAAAAAGGGCCAACAGGGATTTTGTTACAAACTGTATAAACTTACGCCTGTTTCCCATAAGGGTAGGCCGAGACAATGGTTCTTCACTTGTTACGATTCTTTCACACCTCTTTGGCCTCCTACACTCATACAACAATCTTCATGCATGCTCGTCGGCTTAGGGTACTTCTGATCTGGCTTTCTCGAGAATATCTTCGACTTGTTCTGAGAATGTTCGCCAAGGTCTTTCCCTCCCAACTGTACCATTACGTCAGGATGTGTTTTTTCACACCATACACCGACCCGCAGTAGCAAAATGTCAGTTCACACATCCGATATTTTCCCGGATCAATCTTATATAAACAGTTTTATAGATTACTAGCTTTTGCTCGCGGCTCTGCCCGCGTGAATAGACATATTCGAAATAAAACGTAGCCTATAACCGTCTCCAGGGTCCATCTATCTCTACATCAAAATTTATCAAAATCGGTTGTGATTTAGGCGTGAAAGTGTAACAAACAAATAGATATATATATATATATTTCATAAAAAGTATCCTACGTTACTTTTTATACCTCCAAGAATATGTGTCGGTTTCATGATGATCGGTTATGAAGTTTTCGCGTGAAAGCGTAACAAACAAACTTACATTGACATTTATAATATTAGTATGATTATTGTACTTTGTATCCGTCTGTTTGGCCAAGAAACAAATGAACCGATGACGTGCTGTCAAATCAAATATTCATTACAGATACGGAACGGATCAATACGGAAGATGTCAAGAAATGTAACTCAAGCAAAAAAATGACCCCACCAAAACTCTGTGCAAGGGGGCGGGGCTGTAAAAGTCTGTTCATAATGATCTCTAGTTTACTCTTGATACGTCTATTTTTTTGCGCGGTGCAGAACATCATATCTCGATCTAGAAATTTAATATTTAGACATTAACTTTTATGAATTAAAGTTGATTTGAACGTTCATTAAGTTTTGTTGCGTGTATGAGTGTTACGTGTGATTTTTCGTTTGCATGTGTAAGTAAGTAGAGCTGTATATTTTTTGCAGATTCATATGAGAGTTATCGTTCTAGTTATCTTATTTCGATGAGTACAATGCCCTTATTGCTGCACTTGAAACGTCACACATATATACACTCACGCCTGTTTCCCATAGGGGTAGGTAGAGACAACAGATTCCCACTTGCTACGAACCTTGCACACCTCTTTGGCTTCCTCCACTCTCATTCACAAATGTTAATAGCCGGGTCTCCACCGGGCGCACGCGCTCGCGCGGCAGCCTCGCGAGCCAAATGCTCGGTCTGTGTGGACGTGCCTCGGGGGCCCGAGGCACGCTCGGCCGAGGCAACGTGCGCCCGTCCGGCCCCCGAGGCACGTCCACACAGACCGAGCATTTGGCTCGCGAGGCTGCCGCGCGAGCGCGTGCGCCCGGTGGAGACCCGGCTAATTAAGTTTAATTGTTATTAAAGTATAACTATAGGACTGCCTCGGTGGCGCAGTTGTAATGCGTACGCGTTACGATTAAGCGAACTCTGAGGTCTCGGGTTCGATCCCCTGGTCGGGTAAAGTGGTATTGAGTTTTTCTATTACGAAATGCTCAGTATCACCCCGGAGTCTGGAATTTGTGCCCGGTATGGCGATAGGCTCGCCCCCTATTACATCGTGGGACGGAGATACGCTCGGCAAAATGTGGGTGTACTAGTTACACCTCTGCCTACCCCTTCGGGGAATACAGACATGAGTGCGTATGTAAAGTATAACTATAGTACAGAATAATATATCACACGGAGTGTGAAGAAGCGAGTTGGTCGACAGTATTCTTGGATTGCACTACACTTATCATCACTTTGCCGAGCTAGGATAAAAAATAATAATAAAATTGTTAAAATAATTTCTTAGAATTCGATTAATTCCACACTATGGATCTATGCTCCCTAATACAGTACAGAAAATGCTTAAATGCTCATTTATTGCGTACAGAAATAATTATAATTGACGTGTCTGAGAAATAATTTAATTCTAAGATCTGGCTTATGAATACTCAAACCTTAATTGCTGCTGTGATTATCACAGAGAGTTTTTCGATAGCTGTCACGTCATCCTTATTAACCGACTTCAAAAAATGAGGAGGTTCTCAATTCAGCGTGTTTTTTTTTTGCTTTATTTTTATGTATGTACGTCGATTTCTCCGCTAACAGTGGACCAAAAGTCAAAAATAACAATTTCTATAGACCAAAAGTCAAAAATAACAATATCTATAGGTCTCTTTGGAGTCGGTGCAATTTTATTTGACTGACAACGACATAGGCACCGAAATTGTTATTTTTGACTTTTCATCGTTTTTATTTTGAGGTGGGTTTCTAGGTTTTGTTAAAACTTATTTTTAAAAAATAACTCGTACAGAGCCCTTAGCGGATTGTAATGGACACGTATTAACTACATATAATGACATGTTTCTAGGTAGTAGGGCTAGTACGAGTTACAAATACGTTCACAGTTTTCGAATTCGTATAAAATTACTAGTACTAGTGTCGAAGTGTCAAACTAGTAATTCATACGGTAATAAAGAAAATAATTACTTGAAAATAAATTTCTTAGTTGACTATTAATATGAAATAAAATTAACCATATTATTAAGTTTAATTCATCATAGTTCCCACTAGTGGTTACTAATATTTGACGTATGGAGAGAAAACGACAACTTTCATCGTGTAGGAAAACTATTAAAACTTGTACGAGCCCTACAGGTGACGTACCTATTGAAAAACTTACAATAGTGTACGATTAAAGATATGGAAAGCAATCTTCGTTTATTTCCGATATATTCCGAATAAGACTGCCGGAGCTCACAACTTTAATCGTATACTGCGTCGAATTGCGAATCCCTTATTTTTTTTACGTTGGATAAACTAAAGCGCTGTCGCTGACAAGGCGTTAGAGACAGTGACCATTGATATTGGGTTATAAATGGTGTTGTCTTTTTTAATACAAAGAGAAATTGTCAACACAACTTGTAGGGAGTTTAAACCTACTTTTAATTGACTTCCAAAAAGGAGGTTCGCAATTCGGCACGTATTATTTTTAAATGTTTGTACATCGATTTTTCCGCCAATTGTGGACCGATTTTGTTGGAAAAAAAATCATTCGTTAGAGTTTAGCTGCAATGTGGTCCCAAATAAATTGTTAACATCTGATGACGGAGTACGATTGTGTTACTGTTTAAAACTTATTTTTCTTTTTATTTGTTTGTTGTAATCCCGGCTTAATGACAGGGCCCGCCTTTCCATCATGATTTGATGGTGGATTTGGTATTTCGTGGGGCGAACCAAGTTTCGTAAACTACTTGATTTTTATGAATCACCATGGGGTTGAAGTAGTCGTACAAAATTTCGGCCGTGGTTTCGATCCTCACATCGACGTAACCATGTGTGAATTGTGATCCATAAATATTGTTTTCCCAATATTCTGGGTATTGTGAGACCGTAAATCCCTCGTAGATAACCACGATACAGGTTAACCTAGTGTGGGGGTCAGGACTACATCTGTAACTGTCGCATGTATTCATAAAAAAAATATTAATTCATACAATCCAAGCATTTAATCCCGAATCTTCCTGACCAGCACGACCTTTTATAGGATTATTATCTGTGGGAAATGTTATTTTGACTTTGACTGCCTCGGTGGCGCAGTTGTAATGCATAAGCGTTACGATTGAGGCCAACGCCGAGGTCTCGGGTTCGATCTCCGGGTCGGGTAAAGTGGTGTTGGTATTTTCTATTTTCAAAATACTCAGTATCAGCCCGGAGTCTGGAATTTGTGCCCGGTATGGCGATAGGCTCGCCCCCTATCACATTATGGGTCGGAGATACGTTTGGCGAAATGTGGGTGTACTGGTTACACCTCTGCCTACCCCTTCGGGGATTATAGGCGTGAGTGCGTATGTATATATAAATGTTATTTATATAACACCTGTACATAATAGTTGTAAATAAAAACTTGGTAAATGTATATGCTTCAGAGAGTATTAAAAAAAAATTCTAGGAAAGATAAAGGCCATTGTTCTTTATTTAGGGAATTTAGGGCGTAGAAGAAATGTGGAATTTACTTTGTAATTTTTTTAAGCGAGATTAAACAACCGTTAGTTATACTTTGTGCGATTTAGAGGAACATATTTTTATTGTCCTTGGAAGAAAAAATATTATTATAAACTGGACTAGATTAGGCTCCTCTTTCATCAACTCTGAGTAAATGCCACTTACCCAATTAAATATGACACGCTCAAATACAAAATGACTTATTTAGGTGTTGTAGTAAGATGGATTGCACACTATTAACTATGGTAAAATGTAGCAGGATCATTTTTATAGTTGTTTAACACAACACTCTGTACCTACATTTCAGCATATAATTTATTTGAATTTGATTTTGAATATGGTCCACGTTCAGGTAGAAGGATTTGAGACTCCATAGTAAAGTTAAAAAACTAAAATTGAACTTAATTTACAAAGTTGTAGGTTCCTTATATGCGAGAGGACGTCTGGTACCACCGCTTTGTCTATTTCTGCTGCCAAACAGTGTGAAAACACTATTGTGTTTCGGTTTGAAGGACATTGAAGCCAGTGAAATTACTGAGCATTGTGAGGCTTAACTTATGGCTCTGGATGACGATCGCAGTCCAATGCCATGCAGTGCTTTGTAATTCAAAGTTCTGTGTGGTGTTGCTTCTGTGTATGGGCAGGCGTGGCGCTTACCATCAGGCGAGCGACCTGCTCGTCTCCTTATTCAAGTTAATAATAATAATAAAAAAGGCCTCAGACGAGCTGGCCCATTCATGCTGTAGACAAAACTGTCTACAGCGTGGCTCTACCACTCAAAGATTCATCTGCTTTATAATCTATTGACATACATACATACATACTTAGACTCACGCCTGTTTCCCATAGGGGTAGGCAGAGACAACGGATTTCCACTTGCTACGATCCTTGCATAGCTCCTTGGCCTCATTCACACTCATTAAATCTATTTATTTCGTAAATAAAGCTGACTGCCTCGGTGGCGCAGTTGTAATGAGGCCAACGCTGAGGTCTCGGGTTCGATCCCCGGGTCGGGTAAAGTGATATTGGGTTTTTCTGATACGAAATGCTCTGTATCAGCCCGGAGTCTGGAATTTGTGCCCGGTATGGCGATAGGCTCGCCCCCTATCACATAAGGGACGGAGATACGCTCGGCGAAATGTGGGTGTACTGGTTACACCTCTGCCTACCCCTTCAGGGATTACAGGCGTCAGTGCGTAAATAAAGCTAGTGAGCTGGTTGATCGTTTCGTCACTCAAGCTAATAAAAAAGATTTTTTGTCAATATTTTAGTATCATTCAAATGTATACATAAACAGTTGTATGATACTTTATTAGATGTAAACATTCTGTGTATAAATGCTATGTGTAAATATTATTAGTTACTGCATAGGTAGTCCGTTAAGATGCATCTAGTACGATTCTGAAAACTCTAAAACGATTTTCTCGATATAAATTTACATTCGAAAAATTCATAAACTGATATTTATGTGCACGTTTACAAGTTTCTCGTCATATAAGTGCCGTTTATACTTTTTGGAATATTCTGTATACTGAAAGAAAAAATGACTACTAAGTAATTTGAAATAGCTGTCATATACGCTATATGGTGGTAAAATGTGGCGTCAGACGACGTATAAGTCGTCGGTTACAAAGCACTGCATGGCTTTAAACTGCACTCGTTATCCGAGACATAAAATTTTAAGTCTCATAATGCTCAGTAATTTCACTGGCTTCAACAGTGCTTACACACAGCAACTTGGCGGCAGAAATTAACGAAGCGGTGGTACCAACCCATCTTCTCGCATACGAGGGGCCTTCCACCTTGTGCATGTGATGTTCCATTTACTTAGTGTGCGCTGGTCGTAATACGTCGGAGTATGTAAAAAAAAGTAAAAAAAAGAAGAAAAAAAATACCCTTTATAAAAGTCCATTGATAAGTATTTATAACAATTCTCGGACATCGTATCTCACTTGCCTTTGTTCGATGTAAACATCCGTTATGAATGCGAAGTGCTATTGATGTATTTACTATTTTTCCGTTCAAAAGGCCGTGTGTACCTCGTCAGATTGTATGGAAATTGCTTAATTTATCCCGTTGAGAGCTGGAATGTAAAGCGATATAAACGTACACTTTGTGTGTGTCCAAATGGATGGATTACGAATGGAAATAGTCCAGATTACAGTGACATTAAGAATATCATGGGTGCGGTAGTATTTCGTAGTGCGGCTACATGATCCCTACACTCCGTCTATATACAATATGTAACAAAAATACCTGTTGGGCGTTTAAACCGCGATATCAGAATCGATATTCACACGTAATTAAATAACTCGCATACGATAATGAGACCTACATATTTTCTGAGTTATCTAACTAATAATTATTTAACATTTTTAAAATTTATTTTGTTAGTCTCTTGTCTAATCGCCACTGGTAAACTATTTAGTACATAGGGTAGACGCTATTTGATAGTTATGTCTACATAATAATTACTGACCTTCGGTACTCCATATCCGTCGGCAGATACTGACCTTAGGCACTTCATATCTGTCGGCAGATACTGACCTTCGGCACTCCATATCCGTCGGCAGATACTGACCTTAGGCACTTCATATCTGTCGGCAGATACTGACCTTAGGTACTCCATATCTGTCGGCAGATACTGACTTTAGGCACTCCATATCTGTCAGCAGATACTGACCTTGACTCGTGGCTATGACTTACGAAGAATAGGATATGCTCCTGATTACCATGAACATATGGTAGAACTATACCGTAGCCAACCTTGTGTACGAAATGAATGGAAATATCGGCGTAAATGACAGCTTACTGTTTCGTTCTGTATACTTTTCCGGTGCTACCCAAAAATAAGGTCTAAAGTGGGGATTAGGAATTAAATTTGGGCCGAAATCTCTCTCATCGTATAAAACGCAAAAGCAAGCTGCTAGTTCACGCCAGTTTTCCGGGCGAGGAAGCCCATTCATGCTGCAGACAAAACCGTCTACACCATGTCTTTACCACTTTCATAAAAGTAATAGAATTCAATTATATGTGTAACGATAATTTCTCAATTACATGAATACTGCAATCATGTCATATGATATTCGCTTGGTCACCGAGCTGATGATACTGTGTTCTATTTTTAAGTCTGTATCTGGTATTTTCGATTGTCGGCCCATCCGGCCAGATAGTTGGGAAGTGATAGTTATATTCATTTTTAATCAATCAGTATTCACAAATTTCTTTATCATAATAAAACCAATTATAAAGAACAAATTATTTTCAAAATGGATAAAAACATCCATGAAACCAAATAGCGGAATTCTTAAGAATCTATTACGAAAAAATCATTAAAATTACATAATAACATGTAACAGTGCAAACCACAAATAGGTGAAAGATCCAACCAGAAGTGAAAAACAATATTTAAATAGATATATTTTCCAAATAAAATTTACTAATACGAACAATTTAGTGTAAAACAAAAAACTTTTTCCCAACATTTTCCATACATATAAATATTATATAAATAAATAAATACACCCAACAGTCACACACATAGTCCTGACCCCACACTAGGTTAACCTGTATCGTGGGTATCAGGAACTACGAGGGACTTGCGGTCCCACAACACCCAGACCCGAGACAAATATTAGTGGATCACACAAACATTTGTCTCGGTGCGGGAATCGAACCCACGGCCTCTCGCTTCGCAGCCGGCTACTCGCCCGCTGCGCCACGGAGGCTGTCAAACGATATTTGAATACAGAAAGAAAATAATCTTCCACATACCAAATCAATAGTGTCTACAAAAAATAAAATTGATGATAATCCAAATACAAGTGGAATAACTACTAAAAATTGTTTGTGAATAAATAAATAAACTAAACTCAAAAATGACCCAGTGTCCAGTTAAAAATTTTATATAAACAGACTCTAAAACCTGCCATCATGACGAAAGAGAACACTACAGTTCTGCCGTGGAACACCTCGAATGCAGACGACCTAGGCATCCAACATCTAGACCTTGACGTGTTCTACCGGCCTGATGTTGTCATCATAGTGCTGTACGTGGTGGTGCTGACAGCGTCGTTGTCTGCCAACACGCTGCTGATCTTCATCGTCATCAAGTTCCAGTATATGAGGAGGTAAGTGGTATTTATTGAAACCTTGCAGGAGCAAAATAGTAGACCCTTAAGTATAAGCATTGATTTGTTTCTATTTGTTTCTTTCTTTTTACGTCAAATTATTCGAGAGTGAAAAGGATAAAGGCAAAACACTGATAAGATGTTAAATGATAAATTGTATTTAAGTGTAAACAAGTAGTTCTTTTCAGACTATGCCTTTTTCAAAGCTATCAACTAAATAAAATACAATAGAAAAGTAGATAAACATCAATTAACTTGATGTGGTTATGAAATCTGACTCTGGATTTGACAATACCTTTTATACCTATTCACCACCTTATTCAAGTTTTCCTGCAATGAATATAACAATTATTATTTTTCAGTGTAAGAATATTTGAACAAGGTTTATACAAATATGACTATGTTTCCTAATTAGACTATGGCCTTTTTTACCAGTTACTAGTAGTTATATATAACTTGTACTAATACCTATTGTTACCAGTCTCGGTGCATATAGATAAATGCACTCTGTGTGTACCAGTACTACAATCTCTCTATTCTAAAAAAAAGTATCTGGCGCCGCCGTCGCCGCCGCTGCCAAAAGCTTGTCACGCTATCTCCTCCGAAACCGCTGGGGGTATGGGGTCGAGACCGATACCAATCGATGCAGAATAATGTGGGGAAGAAAGTAAGATATGTCTCATATTCGTCGGACTTTAAGTTTTTTTTTATTTTATGTTTTGTGGAAAAACATGGGCAAAGTCCTTAGTTAAATAAGTCCCTAAATTATAAAACGAAGTAAACGGTGAAACCATTTCAGTTTAGTCCCTATTTTACAATCCAACGATAATAACTTTAACAGAAGTCAAATAACAGAGCCTTCGTTGAAATCCAAAGTAATCCAAGCGTGTACTATTTAGTTTTGCGTTTGAAGATTGCGAAATTAAGGCAGATTCAATTGAAAAGTCATGCGGAGTTGTGATATATGCGAGTGAGAGTGCGCCTAAAAATAATAAGTGGTAGAGGCATGCTATTGATAGTTTTGTCAACGGACACTTTAACCGGGTTGTTACCATTGTCTCACAGAAAATGGACGTGATCTGGCAGCTTGCTGTTGAATTTTCGTAAGATGAATGAGATATCTGGAGACCTAAATCCCCCCGCTTCCCAATTGCTTAATTATCACTAAACTTTATTTATAGACGGCGTCCATGATTCTTCTTGTATCATAGACGGTCATAAGTGGTAAAGATCACTTAGCATCAGGTGACCCACTTACTTGTTTGCCGGACTCTGCTATATAAAAAAAAAACAGCAAAGTATCCTGATACGAGTTTTCAAATTGGTTTTGATAGATTTTAAGTTATTTAAATAAATAAATAACACACCCAACAGTCACACACATAGTCCTGACCTCACACTAGGTTAACCTGTCTAGTGAGTATCAGGAACTATGAGGGACTTGCGGTCCCACAACACCCAGACCAGAAACAAATATTGGTGGATCACAGAAACATTTGTCTCGGTGGGAATCGAACCCACGGCCTCTCGCTTCGCAGCCGGCTGCTCGCCAACTGCGCCATGGAGGCTATCATATACCTAATCATTATTATTTATTTCTGCAAGAAAATATTTGTGTAAATATCAGGCTTTAGTTTAATGACAAACGCCTAATACCAGTAATCAGCCAATTATTGATGACAGCACTGTCATGAATTTAATATAATAATTTATATAGTGATTTCTTAGGTTTACGCGAATATTACACATTGAAATAAAACTAGTTTTACGAAACGTCGGGACTAAAATAAAAATTAAACCGCGATAAAATCCGTATAAACTAGTTTTATTTCAATAATAGTTTATGTTTATAATAGATTTGAATTTTGAAATTGGTATTGTGAATTCGAGGGAAGGTCAAACAGCGGCCTTATATGGCCGAGATCAGGGATCCGATCCATTAATAATTGGTACTGTTTCCGAAGGGCGAAACGGTGAGGTTATTTCAGTCATAAGATTAATTAAAAAAACTGAATACGATCATTTCAAATTCAAAATTAAAGTGACTGTCGATGATTATCTGAAATCTGGGATCCTATAAACGGAGTGTGAAGCAATTAAGCAGGCCGGCATAATTCTGCTGATCTGCGATCGATTCAGTGTCTATCGTTGGTCGATAGTATTCATGGATTGCGTTACACAAACCGTCTGGTGTAGCGTAGTAAGTTTGCCAGGATAAAAAAAAACGGAATTGTTAATCCAATAATTAAGTTATGAGGTCTTTTCGGTACGTATTTGCTTTCGATGTCTATGTAGACGACTGTAGCATAGTTTATGCTTCTTGTCGTGCTATTTATAGAATGCTATCTTATTAGGCCCTGAGAGTAGTTTATATCAAGAGATAAATAATATCAGAAAGGTAAAAGGCTATTAAAGGAATTTATACGACGATTATTTTACTCTATCTGATAATGGTCAATTTGTCTCCAAGATAAATGGATACTAAAGCTATGTCTGAATACATTTTGGAATAGAGACTCTAATTGACAATTAATTACTTTAGAATTAAGTTTACGGGTTTAACACCTTTTACACGGAGAGAGATTATCGCATGACAAAGGCGACAATTTAACAGAAAACTGACATTTGACTGACACTGACAATGCGAGAGGCCGTGAGTTCCATTCCCACACCGAGACAAATGTTTGTCTCATCCACAAATATTTGTTTCCTGTCTGGGTGTTGTGGAACCGCAAGTTCCTCCTAGATCCAGATACACACGATACAGGTCAACCTAGTGTGGGGTCAGGGCTATGTGTGTGACTGTTGGGTGTATTTATATACTTACGACGCCGCGTCATAAGATTATTTTTTCAAAGTATATGTTGCAACTTCGTTAATTTAGATTTCTATTATATTCAAATTATTTATTGAATCCATAAAATGTTATACATCATTTAGATTCAGTCAAATTTTAACTCTACCGCCAGTTCGGAATGCTGTTTCGCTGTTTTGTTACAGACAAAAAACTAACGTTGCTCTTTTCAAAACTGATTTACAATATTGATACTACATTAATACAATTTAATTTGAGTTAAAGCAGCTCAGTTTATGGCAGGAACATTATAACACAAAATAATGATTATTGAGCATGGCTCCCATGACCAAAATGAATAAATTAGGACTATATAGTAAAAAACTTATAACAATAAATATTCTCATCTGTGTCACGCTATAAACTCTCTTTATCTAAATGTGGCTTTTCATACCCGTATTAGCAATATTTGTATGCTTAACAAATCTAACTAATACATTAAACGTAATGTTTCTCATAGTTTATTTACAAATTATTAAACAGGTCATTGTTAGGTCATGCCTGTGTAACAAAAACCCTGTTGGGCGTTTTAACAGTGATATCAGAATCGATATTCTGACGTAATGAAAACGACCGTTATTTTTTACTATAAAAAATAATCATATATATTTTTTTAATACATACATACATACATACGCACTCACGCCTGTAATCCCCGAAGGGGTAGGCAGAGGTGTAATCAGTACACCCACATTTCGCCGAGCGCATCTCCGTCCCATAATGTGATAGGGGGCGAGCCTAACGCCTTACCGGGCACAAATTTCAGACTCCGGGCTGATACTGGGGTATTTCGTAATAGAAAACCCCGATACCACTACCCGACCCGGGGATCGAACCTGAGACCACAGCGTTGGCCTCAATCGTAACTCGTACACATTACGACTGCGCCACCGAGGCAGTTATTTTTTTAACTTTAATTCAAATATTGTTTGTAATCCGTATTTCGATTTATAACCTTTGCAAGAGCGATGACTTAGAGCCAGAGCGAGATAGCAAGAATCATGAGCACGTTGCCAACCTTAAAGAATGGGATTGGGAAGGGGAGGGGGATTTGGGCCTCCGGATATCTCAGTCACCGTACGAAACGCAGCAGCAAGCTGCTACTTTACGCTGGTTTTCTGTGCGATAGTGGTATCAACCCGGACGAGCCGGTTCATTCACGCTGTAGACAAAACTGTCTACAACGTGACTTTACTACTCAGAAACCCTGGGAAAAAGCATTAACGCAGGCGCGATCGCTAGCAAAAACTATTTATTGAATACTAGCTTTTGCTCGCGGCTCCGCCCGCCTGAATAGACTTTTCCGAAATAAAAAGTAGCCTATAACAGTCTCCAGGTTCCCATCTATCTCTACATCAAAATTCATCTAAATCGGTTCAGTGATTTAGGCGTGAAAGCGTAACAAACAAATAGATATTTTTTTTCATAAAAAGTATCCTATGTTACTTCTTATACCTCCAAAAATATGTGTACAAAGTTTCATGATGACCGGCTTAGTAGTTTTCGCGTGAAAGCGTAACAAACAAACTTACATTCACATTTATAATATTAGTATGATGCCAGTCAAATAGAACGTGAAATAAACAAGGGTTGGAAGATATCCTGCTATTTACGTATAATGTCAGGAAGACATTGAATATAAATGCGTCCTTTGTGAATCCGACGGCGTTTTATCTTTGATCATTTTAACTCTGCTTAACTGTTTACTGCCTTTACGATATTTTCACCAATAATTTACACATAAATGTATTCTAGTGATTTATATTTAATGTGGAGGAGTTTCCGCCTTGAATTATATAATACTAGCTTTTGCTCGCGGCTCCGCCCGCGTGAATAGATTTTTCCGAAATAAAAAAACAAAACAAAAATTAGTTAAATTTTATTTTTTTTAGCCTATAACATTTATCAAAATCGGTTTTGTGATTTAGGCGTGAAAGCGTAACAAACAAATAGATATTTTTTTTTCATAAAATGTCCTGTCTTCTGACTAACTCACTCCAAGAATATGCGTACAAAGTTTCATGATGACCGGTTAAGTAGTTTTCGCGTGAAAGCGTAACAAACAAACTTACATTCACATTTATAATATTAGTATGATACATCATTAGATCAAAGAGCGGTATATTCTCTCATAGTTAAATCAAAATATTATTTAATAATCATCGTTCGTTTCCACTGTCTCACAGAAAACGGAGGTAAAATACCGACTTGCTGCTGCGTTTTGTACGGTGAGTGAGATATCCGGACGCCCAAATTCCCCTCCCCTTTATTTATTTATTTAACTTTATATACAAATGTATAAAGGCGGACTTAATGCCAAAGGCATTCTCTACCAGTCGACCTTGGGTGATGCAGAGAAGAAACAAAGTGTATATAACAGACTTAAAATAAAAGAAAACCGAATATAGAGTATTATATACATTATAGAATACATATTATAAATAAATATTAATATATAAATACAATAAAAACTAGTGAAGAAAATCCGCCACTTGTCTGGTCAGTAATGCCCGAACTTTGAACTTGAATGTAAAACGGTTGGTGGACATCCTGATTTCAAGAGGGAGCGAATTCCATAAGAGTATAGATTGAACCGGAAAAGAAGAGTGAACGAAGTCAGTTCTGTGAGAGGGACACTCAAGAAGAAGGTTATTTAATGATCGAAGATTTCTGTCGTGGTTTGAACCTAAGTACTGAAAGTAGGGAGTTAAGTAAGAAGGAGGAGTAGATGACTTAAGAATAGTAAAGAGAGTGGTTAGTGCACGAAGACTACGGCGTTGACGAATAGGTAACCACATGAGTTGAGAACGACAGGTTGACACATGATCATACTTACGAAGATTGAAAATAAATCGAATGCAGTTATTGAGAAGACGGTCGAGCTTATTGAGATGATCTGCATTCAGGTCAAAATAGCACACATCACCATAGTCAATGAGAGGGAATATTAAGCTTTGCACTAGCATTGTTTTGGTTTTAGAAGGGAGGAAGTTCTTCAGGCGATAGAGAGCGCGTAGGGTACCGGTGACACTTTGACAGACATGGGTTACTTGCGGTCGCCAGTTCAGGCCGGAGTCAATAAGTAACCCGAGAGTGGAGTTCAATGGAATGACCGAGTTATAATATAATATTGATGGAAGTGTTGAGTTGCATATTCTGCTCATCAATCGTTGGCTGCCTACCAGTATAGCCTGACATTTTGTTAGGTTCACAGTTAAGCCAAAATTGTCAGACCAGTTTTTTATGTACTCTAAGTCACGGTTTATATTGTGGATTGCCGTGGGATTACAATCAATGCCAGCCTGAGAATAAATCTGCAAGTCATCGGCATACAAATGATACGCGCACTGAAGATTTTGGGTAATGAGATTAATGAAAACTGAAAATAGTAAAGGAGAAAGAATACCGCCTTGAGGTACACCAGCGTCGATGTTGCACCAATTTGACGAGGACTCATTTAATAGCACCAGCTGCTGACGTCCTCGAAGATATGTCGAAAACCATTCCAGCGCTTCGGAAGAGATCATAAGATGGGAGAGGATAGACATTAGGATATCGTGAATGACGTTATCAAAAGCACTTGAGAAGTCAACCAAAGTCAACACAGCGACTTTGGTGTCCTCCATGCCAGCCCTAATATCGTCAGTCACCTTAAGGAGCGTGGAAACAGTGCTGTGACCTCGTCTAAAACCTGACTGTAATGGACTTAACAATCCATTCCGATACACAAATCCAGACAGTTGTTTATGGGCACATGCTTCGAGCACTTTTGATAGAAAGGGGAGGATAGATATAGGTCGGAAATGGCTAGGGAGGGACGAGTTTGTGATTTTAGGCAAAGGAATGACATGGGCTGTTCGCCATAAAGACGGAAAGGTGCCACTGGTGAGGCAGAAATTGATAATGTGGGTAATGGCGGGAAGCATTGTAATGATCAAGCATTGGATTTAATGGATTGGATTATCTTTCTGATCTCATCCGATGCGACTGGAGAAAGGTGAATAGGATCAATATTTGCACGGGGAAGACCAGCTACATAGTCTAGAGTATGACATTTGGTTTGGTAATCCATTGTATTTGTAGTTGTAAAATGACGGTTAATATCATCCAAACCAATTGTTCTCTGAACATTTAGCTGTTTTATTTTGCCAATACCCAGAGTTCTGAGGAACTTCCAGATATTGGCAGGGGATGAAGAAGATATGTTATAGAGAATGTGACGGCGTTTAGCGTTACGTATCATTTGGTTACACCGATTTCTTGCAGTTTTAAATATGTTCCAGTGGTCTTCTGATCGGTCTCTTCTAAACCTACGAAAATGCTGGTCCCTGCGCCTCATCGCCATCCGAACACCCCTCGTCATCCATGGTGCAGGAGGACGTTTAAGTTTGGTCTTCTTAACAGGAGCATGAGCGTCATATAATTTAATGACCGCAGAAAACATGGACTTTCTCATCCACTGTGGTAACTCCCATTAATTGGTCCCAGTTGAGTTCAGCTGCATCCTTGGTAAATTTTTCCACATCCATGCGGCCAAAACAACGCACTTAACTCTTTCTTTGCAATTTATCTCTTTCTTTTAAGGTCGGCAACGCACCCATGATTCTTCTGGTATTGGTATTGTACATGGGCGGTGGCGATCACTTACCATCAGGTGACCCACCTCGTTTCCCAACCTATGCAATAAAAAATATGATGAATGCACGCCTACGAAGTATCCAAGAACTGAACCCAAGACTGGTCTCAGCGATTTATTCCGCCCCCAATAAGCTATTACTTTTACTGCTGATAATACTTGTTAAGCGAGTTTAGTTAACAGAAATATAACTTTATTAAATAAACCGTAAAGTCATAAGCGAAATTCGGCGAGATCTTTTTGATCGTCGCCAGCAGCTATTACCTAATATTTAACGGTTATTGACAAAAATATTATTATATATAATTATTGAGTGGTAGAGCCACGCTGTAGACACTTGTGTCTACAGAACGAATGGGCCGGCTCGTCCGGGTCGTTACCACTGTCTCACAGGAAACCAGCGTAAAGTAGCAGCTTGCTGCTGCGTTTCGTACGGTCAGTGAGATATCCGGAGGCCCAAACCCCCTCCCCTTCCCAATCCCTGAATTATCCCTTTCCTTTAAGGTCGGCAACGTACCCATAATTCTTTTAGTATTGTGGGCGTACATGGGCGGACCCTCTTGCTCGTTTGCTGGCCTATGCTATTAAAAAATAAATAAAAAAAAAATGGTTGGATTTAACGAGATCTGAGTGCTCCAGAGACAGACGCGACAATGTATTGAAGTGTTACAGCTTTGTGACGTAGTGAGCGCTACGAAACGAGATGCTACGAATTTGATCACTATCACCGAGAAGGAAACATACGACAAGGTATAATACCTGAAAATTATTCAAATGAATTTCGAAGGCATGTGAAGTCTACTAACCCTCATTATTAACCGACTTCAAAAAATGCTGGAGGTTCTCACTTCTGTGTGTTTTTTTACGTATTTTTTTATGTATGTACATCGATTTCTCCGCCAATTGCGGACCGATTTTGTAGGAAAAAATTGTTAAAATAAAATTACATTGAAGTCGGTTTCTAAGTTTTGTTAAACGTTATATTATTTTAATTTTAGATTTTTTGTATTTACTTAAATGATGAAACGAGCAGGTCGATCGCCTGATGGTAAGCTCCACGTCTGCCCATAAACAGATAAGGCATCACACAGGACTTGAATTATATAGCACTGCATGGCACTATCGACTGCGTTCGACATCCCATCCCGAGACAAAAGTTGTTAAGGCTCAAAATGCCCAGTAATTTCACAGTTGTTTTAACACCACACATTTTCTTCTGTTTATGGGCAGGCGTAACGCTTACCATCAGGCGAGCGACCTGCTCGTTTCGTAACTCAAGCTAATAAAAAAAACTAGGTGAACCGAGGGTGTCCTAATAGTTCCTATGTCTACCTCTCCGGTGATGCAAGCGCTTATGTTATGCTTTATATACGATGTAAAGCTGTCGAAATTACGTTTGTCGATAGCAGTGATTTCATTGATAAGGATGCTATCAGCTTATCAGTGTCCCGAGGCATATATTTGGTAATCCATGTCAAACAGATCTCTTTAGTAATCAGTGGTATTATTGAATGTCCAGGGTATGTTACTGATGAGTGGAAGTTTTGATAACGCGTTGTTTTTAGGAATTCTAGGGTATTTGTACAATATGTATCAAAACCTGGTGGGCATTTTAGCTGTGATATCAGAATCGATATTCAAACGCAATGAACAATCTCGTATACGAAAATTGGACTGTAAAAATAATCACATTTATTTTTTAATCTTGAATTAATTTATTGTTTGTAAACCGTATTTTGATTGAGTACCTCTGCAAGAGCGATGACTTGGGTCAAGAGCGAGATAGCATGTAGCGGCGTCGACGTACATCAAACGTGTCACACCCCCGACTTCATGAATACTCACAGAAATTCAGATTCAAATAACATTTTTTTAATACCCGTATAAGGATAATATCTCGCTTCTGTTTATTAATTTAACTATTTTTATTAAGCTGTCGATATGGCTATCTTCACGGCCAACAGGGGTTTTGGTACATACTGTGTAGTTTATTGACCAAAAAGTTTTGCTGTAATGGGCTTTGTACCATTTGACCGTTTTGTTTTCTATGGCACAATACCGGCAATCGTACAAGTAGGTCATTGGCGGTAAGTGATCATCACCACGTCTTATTTTTTTATATTAGCTTTACTGACGAGACGAGCAGGTCGACCTGCTCACGCCTGTCCATAAACAGAATGCAACACCAATCAGAACTTTGAATCATGGACTGAATTGAATCATGGATCATCATTATGCACTGTACGTCCTTCTCGTTTCATCACTGAGGATAATCATACTAATATTATAAATGTGAATGTGAGTTTGTTTGTTACGCTTTCACGCGAAAACAACTTAGCTGATCATCATGAAACTTTGTAGACATATTCTTGGAGGTATAAGAAGTAACATAAGTACTTTTTATGAAAAAAAAAAATGTATTTTGTTTGTTACGCTTTCATGCCTAAACCACTGAACCGATTTTGATGAATTTTGATGCAGAGATAGATGGGACCCTGGAGACGGTTATAGGCTTCGTTTTATTTCGGATAAGTCTATTCACGCGGCCGGAGCCGCGAGCAAAATCTAGTAAAAAATAAAAATGAACAATCGGGTTCAACGATTAATTTCACTATAAAACATTTAAAAACTAAAGCCATAACAATGGCTATTCAAACTTCGGTATAACTCAGTGTAATCATTTCTTTCAAATAGTTTTTGATTAAGATCGTGGACTTTATTCCCTAGTAGGTAGTATTGAAATGGCACAAAGTTTTTAATAACTGCTTTAGTTTAAACGCTGTTAGGCTGTGGCTTACTTTAGACGTGTCGAAAATTATGTAACAATAAAGAAAGTTGTAAATCGCCTTATTGATCCTAGATTCGTTATTAAGGTTATCAATAAAAAAGGTACAACCAATGCTGCACCACAGTTCGTCGCGTTTATTTCCATCCCAGATGTAATAGGGAACGAGACTATTACCATCATCTCAGCCTGTTGCCGTCCACTGTTGGACGTAAGCCTCCCCAAATGAGCGCCAACCATCCCGGTCTTGAGCAGCCCGCATCCACCCGCTACCCGCCATCTTTTTCAAGTCGTCGGCCCACCCTGCAGCAGGGCGCCCTACACTAACCTAACCTAACTGTGGTCTCCACTCAAGCACATGTCTGCTCTACCGACCATCTGTCCGTCTGCAGACATGACTGGCCCACTTCCACTTCAGCGTGCTAATTTTGCGAGCAATATCAATGACTTTGGTTCTCTGACGGATGACTTCATTCCGAATTCTATCCACCAGAGAAATCTCAAGCATTGCTCGCTCCATAGCACGCTGAGCTACTTTGAACTTGTGGACCAGTCCGCTGGTCAGTGTCCACGTTTCAGCTCCGTAGGTTATTACACGTAGAACGCACTGGTTAAAAACTCTCGTTTTTAAACACTGAGGGATCGACGACTCGAAATTAACATTAACATACCGAGCATAAATTCCAAACCCAGACAACTGAAAATTCAAATCAAGTTGAAAATTCAAACATAAATGATGATTGCCTGACCTGGGTGGGATTCGAACTCAGGACCAATATTTCTTAGAATATAATAATAATACCAGCCCTGTATTATACACGCCCCACTGCTGAGCACGGGCCTCCTCTAATGAAAGGGGTTATGCCCTAATCCACCACGCTGGCTTAATGTGTGTTGGCAGCCTTCACACACCTTGGAAATTCTTATGGAGAACTTCATAGGTATACAGGTTTCCTCACGATGTTTGCTTCACCATCAAAGCAAGCGATAAGTATCAATGAATACACACGTAACTTAGAAAAGTCAGAGGTGCATGCTCTTGAAGCTGGTTTCGAACCTGCGACATTCATCTCAACAGTCCGTACCACTCCCTACTGAGATATCGTTGCATATCTAATAAAGAATACATAAAGATTTATATGTAACAAGGCATGGTTTTTTAAGATCATAGTTATAAAAAGATTTATAAGTTTTTGGGAAAATTACCATATGTAAACATTATTAGGTGTTGATTTATGACGTTAAGATACTTGATCTTTTGCACAGGTGTTAAAAAATATTTATAAAATTCACAAACAGAATTCGGTATTCTATAACATCAAAGGAATGAACTAAAGTGGTTAACTTGTTATATTAATATAATAACTCAACATTTCGACGCCTACGTAATAAACGTCCTTCATTGTAATTTTTTTGTAGCATAGGGCTCCAAATGTGTAAGTGAGTCACCTGATGGTAAGTAATCTTCATCGCCCATGTACGCCGACAATAACAAAATAATCATGGGCGCAGTGCCAACCTTAAAGATAAAGGATAATTAAGGGATTGGAAGGAGGGATTTAGGCCTCCGGATATCTCACTCACCGTTCGAAACGCAGCAGCAAGCTGCTACTTTACGCTGGTTTTCTGTGCGATAGTGGTATCAACCCGGACGAGCCGGTTCATTCACGCTGTAGACAAAACTGTCTACAACGTGACTTTACTACTCAAAAACCCTGGGAAAAAGCATTAACGCAGGCGTGATCGCTAGCAAAAGCTATTTATTGAATATGACAGTCAAATAGAACGAGACTATCCCGTCCACACACCCGCCACTGTAACTCCTGTGCACCAGGATCGACAATTGCACACATTTTTGTCTCCGGATAACTCACTTACCGTAAACAATAATAATAAGAAGTATAAACGCAGCAGCAAGCTGCAACTTTATGTCGGTTTTCTGTGAGACAGTGGTAACGCTGGTAAAGTAAAGTAAAGTTCTGTGTAGTGTTGCTTCTGTTTATGGGCAGGCGTGGCTCTTACCATGAGCTGAGCGACCTGCTCATCTCCTTATTGAAGCTAATAATAACCATTTAAAAAAACGCCCCGGTCGAGCCGGCCCATTCATGCTGTAGACACAACTGTCTACAGCGTGGCTCTACCACTCAAAGATTCATATGCTTTATAATCTATTTATTTAGTAATTACATAAATTATAAATAAGATGCTAAGTGTGCGGCAAGCTTTATCAATATTTTAAATGAATGGCTCCATTTATCTGAAGTCGATAGCTGACCTGTGCGTTTGACGTGGGTCGGTTTATACATCTTCGAGCAATATTTAACGGCCTATGATTCAATTTGGAATAATATCCAATTAATTGGTTGAAGAATTTGTTTATCATTAACCTGTACAAGACGTGTTATTAAATTTTAACTGCCCGATTACACAGGCTAATTACAAGTTGACATTTGGCATATACATTATGTATATTTATATTTCAATTGAAAAGTGACGTTTACTTATACAACGTGTTACAAAAAGGTGTGGTCAAATTTAAGCAACGTATAGTGTACGATATAAGTATTTCACCCCCTTTCCTTTTTTATCAAATGATTAACATGTCGATATTCGACTTGCAACTTTAATCAACACAAAATATAAACAGCTGGGACAACTGAAGCCATTAATATCCGCACAGAAGTAATGCAAATCATTTATAGAAATCCCAAGTGTTTGATCTAAACGAATAATTAAAATTTACGTTAATTTTTACGATCTATATTTTTTATATTTTAATACCGGATATTCGGATATTTAAACACTAACTGTCAGGTGTGAATGTGTGTTAAATATGAGCACACCTTTCTGTAAAACTTTGTATATTGTTTTTATTTTATTATTAGTTTGAATGACGAGAAGAGCAGGTTGTTCGTCTAATGAGTAGCGTCATGCCTGCCCAAAAACAGAAGCAGTACCACACAGAGTCGGTGCCTGGGTGCCTGTGTCGCTACCGGTCAGATAAAATTGCACCGACTCCAAAGAGAATAGAATAGATAGAATTTGTTATTTTTGACTTTTCAATGTTTTTATTTTAAAGTCAGTTTCTAAGTTTTCTTATCCGTTATTTTATTTTTCAATTTTCAGTGGGAGTTCAGCAATAGCATGTAAATTTCAATACAATAACACAATCGCAATGAGTGTACTATTGTCCGTTGAGGAGTTTTATTTTTTTACTCCGTACTCCGACATCAGATCTTAATCAAATTTATATGGGACCACATCGCAGCTAAACTCTATCAAGTGATTTTTTTTCCAACATAATACACCTTAAGTAATGCAATTAGAACGCTTGCATCATATTGCAATGCAGCAAGTTAGAAATTCTGCCATAGATTGCACCTTTACTGTAAGCCGTTAAGGAGTTCCATTGATCCTATAGGTGACTCAAATATCCGGATAGCCTATAAAAGATTCGGCCGAGTATCGTTAATTTGCTCCTAAGAATTGAAGAGTACCGTTACTTTGTAATGGATCCCATAATCAGAACCTAACCAAACTCTCATCAAACTACCCTTGAAGTACATGCTTTCCAATAAATCATCGAAATCGTTTGGTGTGATATTGAGTTATTCGTCCATTTTTCGCGCACATACTTATTGCAATGACTTATATGGTTTTCTCATGGATGCCATTGTCAGAAATGGGACCACACGTGAAGCACCAGCTTTCAAATAAAAAAAGAATCATCCAAATCGGTTCACCCAGGCCAAAGTTCTGAGGTAACAAACATAAAAAAACAGACAAATTGAGAACCTCCTCCTTTTATTTGAAGTCGTTTAATAAAAGAGGTCGTCGTCATTGTTGGTGCCCATTTGCTAGTGCCTACGGCTCAGTCACCAGTTGCCAGTGATCAGTTTACAGTCGATACTGCAAGACGGTCGTCGTCGGTGCGGTCGTGGTGGGACATGTACCGTCCACAGTGGGTGGGTATCTAGGTACCCCCCCACCTACTACTTATAAAAATGTTTTTTTTTTCTCTACATCAGATGTATACATGTACCACCTAACGCCTGCCAATAAATGCTTTCTTTCTTTCTTTTAAGAGTTCATTACGCGGTAGCTCTGCCTGTTTGCTATTCGGACCTAGTTCAGTCTAAATTATAAAAAATTAGAGAGCGGTGTCTAAAGACTCCTGACATGGGGTTATGGTCTGTAAAGCAGTCAAATTGTAAAGTGACCAATAAACCAGTAGTAGAATTGATAACCGTCGTTTTGTGTTTTTAAAATAATACTCCTGTAAATTCTAACCATAACATACGTGTATACGTGTGGGAAAAGCAAACTAGAATCGGTATGTACTTCAATATCATTATTGTTTTATTTTTTAATTGCAGCGTAAAAGTTACTCTTTGCACCTCGTTACAACGTATCCCCCCACACGTTTTTTTTTAAATCACTTCCGATTCTTCATGCGTTGGACAATATGGAAATATCAGACAATGATGTTCGGATACACAGACATGAACCAAGTTTAAGAGGTTTAGATATTTGTACAAAGACTTTAATGTATACTACTAGACAAGCTGCGCGGTACATAGAAATTGTACCACTAAGTTGCGGTCAATTGACCGTAACTCTATAACCATATCGCTTACTCTCAACAAGAATCCCTATCGCGCTCCCTGTTTGTGAGCTGTTAAACTCCCGCGTTATGTGACGCAATTTTTCTTATTAACAGCCCGTCTAGGAGTATACATTAAGGTCTTTGTATTTGTAATTTTATTCCTACATACATACTTACCCACGCCTGTAATCCCCAAGGTGTAGCTTTATTTTCGTCCCATGATGTGAAAGGGGGCGAGCCTATCGTCATACTGGGTACAATTTCAGACCAATTACAATTAATTTATTACAATTAATTACAATAAATGAAAATTAATTAATTAATTCTCCATTTACAATTTTCAATTTATTTTTCAATTTCATTTTTTTTTTTTTTTTTTCAAATTTTTTTTTTTGGCTGACCGTTTTAAAATAGAAAAATCCAATATCATTTTTACTCGATCCGAGTGGGGAACCCGACACCTCAGCAGTCATGCACATACAAAATGCACACACATTACAACTGCGCCACCGAGGCAGTGTATTGTACAAGCAATGTCTGCTATTTATAGTTAATAGTTTGCTCGTAACAAACTTTATGATCCAATGTCCTAGATAGTATAGCTTAGGGTCTATTATACAATGTACGTTTAAATTGTAATCTTCCAGATTAAATAGTTGCATTACGATTTTCCGTGTGTATGAAATGAAATAGTTTATTCATCATGTAGGCAATTAAAATAGTGCTTATGACAAGTCAGTACAAAATAAAGAAACTTATGTATAGAAATCTATCAACTAATGTATACATAACATACATAGCATCGTCAAAATACACTAGGCAATTACACTAAATTATTTATTTGTCGTGTTTTCATTTTACATTAACAATATTTGTACTATGGAATCGTCGAATGGAACGTCCAGAATTATTAAATATTTTGAGTCGATATGGACCACAGGCATTTACCGAAACGGCACGTGTTTTAAAACTACCACCAGATCCAAAACACCCCAGCTTGAGAAGACCCGGCGAAACAAACTCAGTGGGCTTAATTTACCACTGGATTAAACGCGGTGCGACCCACGTATAACAGCGTGACGTCCGTTGTTGCCTAGTATTTCATTTGATGAAAAACTTTTACTTGGACATTGTGAAACAGGCCCTTAGTCTCGAATTAATTAATCAGTGAGTTGTTATTTTTTAAGTGTAGCTTTACGTGACAAAACCATACATAATGTGAAAATAAAATTTAAAATTATAAAAAAAAATTATACTCTGGTGTCAAGCGTCTCCCTAACTATAGATAGATGTCACTGCTCAGAGTTTTGAATAACAAAGATAAATATAACAAATAACCGGATTCTACAATGCACTTAACATGCCGAGATATAACACTTCTCATAATCTCCAGTAATTTCATTGACTTCAATATCCTTCACACCGAAACACAACTTTGCTTACACACTGCTATTTGTATCTACAGACGAACTCTAGCCAACGAGAGACTAGCACGGAGTAATAAAATGAATGCGTTGCCGATCTTAGTGATTGAGGAAATGAAGATTAGGAAGAGAAGAAAAATATGGGCTTCCGTATATCGCACTCGCCGAAAAAACGCAGCAGTAAGCTCTTCCCCTTCCAATTCCCCTTCCCAATCCTGTATCTATCCATGTCCTTTAGGGTCGGCAACGCGCCCATGATCCTTTTGGTATTGTGCGCGTAAATGGGCGGTGGAAATCACTTACCATCATTTGCTCGTTTGCCGGCCTATGATATAAAAAAATACAATAAAAAAAGCTCCAATAGTACTATCAACCCTAATATTGACTAACGTTCATGTCAAACGACGCGATCAGTCGTCCTTAAATCGTTTAAAAGGCGGCCCATTACATAAGCCCACGCCACCAACTCGTGATGATCTGTTGTTATCCTGTCACTCAACGGATTTTTTGCTAATAACTTTTGTTTTGTCAATTTTCTGTTCCGTCATAATGTACCGCGGTCTTTATATGCTTATGTATAGCCATTAACCACTGTAATCAGCTCTACATATTTACCCCTTGTGTGTTATTTGCATTATTTATTGATATTAGTTAGTCATACGTAAGCTTTAGCAGTAATAATTATTTATACTAATGTTTATTACTCAAGGGTGTTTTTAAATATTTCATTTAATATTGGATGATATAAGAGGCAATTTTTCGCCAGAGGGGTTGACGTCAGGCAGGCGGCCGGTCGTAAAAACTACAAGCCAAATCTTTCTGACCGATCTTTTCTGATCTTCCGACCCCACTGCGAGTGGGATAAGAACAGGTGGAAGGAGATAAGAGGCAATTGTTATAGATGTGAGTTTGGTTTTGGTGTTCATAGGATTGGGTTATGTAAAATTCCATATGTTAGTATGAAATGCAGTTGATTTAGGACGTTAATAGAGGATAACGTGGTTTAGCCGCGGCTATATTCAGAGGGATGTTAATTCTGCCTCGTAGCCTATGCATATGTTCCTCTGGCTTGTTTTCCCCTTCTTCTATAAACAATAAGCAATAAATAAACAATTTCGTGTCGGTGGTGTCCAACTAAAAGTTAGCACGACTCAAAATTATTTAAAATAAATTTACCTTTTTTTTTTTTTAAATCGGTTTTATTTTTTGTTAATCTGATACACGCTGTATACCTAATACCTTCTCTTCAACTCACCGTATAAATTCAGGACGATATATTTGAATATTGTTATTTATAGTCCATTTATTCGAGCGTAGCGTGTAATTGGACGTTGTAATCCCATTAATAACAAGTGACTTGAGTTGACATCCTGTATAGAATATGCAAATGGATTAAAGCGGCGTGGTGTCACCCATCATGCCATTACTAATGATCGTGGGCTTACAAACTTTATTACAATGGGCTAAGGGTGCAGTTAAACTATGCGTATTATTATTTTTTGAGTGGTAGAGCCACGCTGTAGACAGTTCTGTCTACAGCATGAATGGGCCGGCTCGTCTGGGTCGTTACCACTGTCTAACAGAAAACCGGCGTAAAGTAGCAGCTTGCTGCTGCGTTTCTTACGGTGAGTGAGATATCCAGAGGCCCAAATCCTCCTCCCCTTCCCAATCCCTAAATTATCCCTTTCCTTTAAGGTCGGCAACGCGCCCATGATTATTTTATTATTATGGGCGTACATGAGCGGTGGAGATCACTTACCATCAGGTGACCCACTTGCTCGATTGCTGGCCTATACTATAAATAAAAACCACGCATCGCGCCACGGACGAGATGCAGCCAACCCTTTTACGCGACGCGACACCTCTTCAAAACTACAGAAGTATTTTTTTAATAGCAAATGTATGAATAGCAAATTGAGGAGGTCGCTCGCCTAATGATGACCCTACCTGTAATAAAAATATATAGCAGAGTTATAATAGATTGTAGAGGAACGGGTGGTAAATGTTCCTCTAGCGAAGGGGAGATCTTGAGTCAGGCGGATGTTGTACCTGTCGTGCCAACTTTGCTAGCGCGAATCAGGATCGGTTAATGTTGTATTGTGCAGTGCGTGCTGTGTACCGCACAAGATATAAGATTAACATAGGATAGAATAAGTATGTAGTTGTTAACCTGAATAATACACTAAATACTCGTCACCCCGAGACACCAGATGTTAAGTCTCACAATTCACTGGCTTCAATGTCCCTCAAATCGAAACACAATAGTGCTTACACTGCTGTGTGCCGGCAGAAATAAACAAGGCGGTGGTACCAACCCAGACGGCCTCTCGCATTCAAGGGACGTCCCACCTGGAACGTTAAACCTTATAAAAAGTTAGTCACTAGTAAGAAGTTTTGGACAACGAGTAAACTGTGTCTCGTCATCGGCTCGCACTTTCACGCGTCATACAGCCTCCATGGCGCAGCGGGCGAGTAGCCGGTTGCGAAGGTGAGGCCGTGGGTTCGATTCCCGCACCCTGACAAATGTTTGTCTGATCCACAAATATTGGTCTCGGGTCTGGGTGTTGTGGGACCGCAAGTCCCTCGTAGTTCCTGATACCTACGACACAGGTTTACCTAGTGTGGGGTCAGGACTATGTGTGTGACTGTTGGGTGTATTTATTTATTATTTATATGACAATGCCCTTATCCCGCTTGCAGTGAAGTCGGCGCACCATGTTTTTTATCATATGTTATAGAAAAAATACGTTGTAGTTTTTACGACCGGCCGCCTGCCTGACGTCAACGCCTGTGGGGAGAGTACACCAACATTCCACTATGTACATATTTCTTTTGCTACCGACCGGAATCGGATGGTCGGGTATTTATTGTATAGTGTAAAACCGAACATATCTGAAGTGCATAATTTATGTCGTACTGTAATTATTATTTAAATCCATCCGTACATATAATGTGAAAATAAGTCTGTGATATTTTTGTATTATATGATACTAGACAATATTGCATCTGTCAAAATGCGATTGGTTTTTACTTCGACCTCAAAAAGAAATGAGGAGGAGTCGGTGCACTTTTATCTGACCGGTAGCGACACAGGCACCCAGGCACCGACTCTAAACAGAATAGAATATATAGAATTTGTTATTTTTGACTTTTCAGTGTTTTTATTTTGAAGTCGGTTTCTAAGTTTTGTTAACCGATATTTTATTTACTGTGAACTGCTTTGGTGGCGTAGATGTAATACGTACGCGTTACGACTGAGGCTGACGCTGAGGTCACGGGTTCGATTGGGTTTTATTATGAAATGCTCAGTATCAGCCTGGAGTCTGGAATTTGTGCCCGGTATGGCGATAGGCTCGCCCTCTACCACATCATGAGACGGAGATACGCTCAGCGAAACGTGGGTGTACTGGTTACACTTCTCCCGGTGTAGGCAGATCGGGGATTACAGGCGTGAGGTCGTATGTATGTATGTAACCATAAATGTATGTAAAGCCGTTGTTTGCGAGAATATAGATCATTTCAGCGCCAATAAGCATTTTATTCCTTACAGATGCTGAGTAACAAGCATCATCGGATATTATGTCTCACAAATGGATGTGTAATCAGCGTGGTATTAGTCTTTGTATTTTGACCTCCGAAGCAAAATGGGCGTTATAAAAGCTGTATTGTAGCTATGGATTTGTAGCTATTAAATGGGTGGATAAACAACGTGGTTTATAAAATTGTAGGTCTAATAGTAAGTTTCACAAGGTGGTAGGTCCCTCGTTTGCGAGAGACCGGCTGGGTTGGTACCACTGCTTTGTCTATTTCTGCCGCCAAGCAACAGTGTGTAAGCACTGTTGTGTTCCGGTGTGTAGGACATTGAAGCCAGTGTAATTACTGGGCATTATGAGACTTAACACCTTATGTCTCGGGGTGACGAGCGCAGTCCAGTGTCATGCAGTGCTTTATTTAAAGTTCTGTATGGCGTTGCTTCTGTTTATGAGCAGGCGTGGCGCTTACCATCAGGCGAGCGACCTGCTCGTCTCGTCATTCAATGTAATAAAAAAAAAAAAAGTTCAAAGTAAGTGAGGTCTAAGTTTTGGTATTTTTCGAAACCGATGACAGTTTCTGTTTGAAACAGAAAAAAATATGATTTCAATTTGTCTTTATATTATTTATATTGTTTTTATTATCTGTTTATTATTATTGTTATATACAGTTATTATTTTATTATTTTAAAAGGTTTTTTACATTTTAAATATTATATTACTTAAAGAAAATATATATCCAATGGCGAGGCCTGATTATTATTACCCATTATTATTATTATATACAACGTGTTATAGAAAGGGGCGGGCAAATTTAAGCAATGTATAGTGTAGGGTATAAGTATTTTATTTCCCATAGTACCAAACCCGATTGCATTGCTTGGACAATAATTATAGAATTTTCTTTTTTATCGAAGGAGTAATATGTCGATATCGACTTTCAACTTTGGACAACACTAAATGATGAACAATGATACTATAGACCTCCTTTCATTTAATTATTTTATAATTTAAAAAAATATTAAAGAATTGTCAAATGTCAATATTTATTTGACGCAGTCAGTTCGGCAATTACTGATTTTATGAAGTATGATTACGAGTTCAAAAAATATGTTGTATTTGACTAAAAACATGTATTATGTATTGGTACCTTGCGTGGGTGTAACTGATAACAGCTTTTAAGAGGATCGTGGACTGTATTAAGCCAAATTCATAGATGGAAGGCCCGAGAATTCTTTAAAATGCTTCAAGATGATGGTACCTATATCGTCTTCAGCACACAATCTCTTTCAGGTGTTAATTTGTATTTAAATTACAAGTTACGTACATATGTCCGTAGAACTATGTACATCTTATTCAAGTTTATTAAAAAGTGAGTGTCGTTCATAATAATTAATAGTGATGTCATCGATCTTATCGATCTTAATAAACGAGTGATTAAAATTAACTTGAAATTTTTGGATGTCTTGGTTTTGAAAATCCGGTATTTCTAATACGAAATGCTCAGTATCAGCCTGGAGTCTGGAATTTGTGCTCAGTATGGCGATAGGCTCGCCCCCTATCACATCGTGGGACGGAGATACGCTCGGCGAAATGTGGATGTACTGGTTACACTTCTCCCGGTGTAGGCAGATCGGGGATTACAGGCGTGAGGTCGTATGTATGTAGTATTATTATTATTATTTTGCTTTTATTGACTATTGAACTGTAACATCTTGTAAATTTGAGTATTTAAATTTAGTTATCAATAAACTTAAACAATGCTATGCTAATTAATCAAATTTACCAAGAATTATCACGATGGCGCACCCTTTCCTTCCCTAAGTACAATCAGCAACAAAGTGCGTTAATTATGTTTGAGCTTCATCGTAAATGTAATAAATTGTCGAAAAGCCAGGCTTTGAATTATTCCTATTGTTTTCTGTGTAAGGGAAATTTAGGTAAAGGTGATTGAATTATAGCGTCATAGATCATGATCGTCTTGTGATCTCGTGGCAGCGTAAATAGGTTGTAAACCGTTGATGTTTTGAGTTCAAATCCCAGGCCAGGCAATCACAATTTCTGTTTGAGTATTAGATTCTGAAAAGCACACATCATTTGCCCGGAGTTGGTATTTTGCATACCGGGCACATGTTCGAGGTGTGAGCCTATGCTCTATTATCACATCATGGGATAGAAAAAAGCTCGGTGAAACGTGGATGCACTTGCACATGCAATTTATTCATCGTGGTCATGGGACTCATGGTCAATAATCATTATTTTGTTATAATGTTCCTCTTGGCATAAACTGAGCTGCTTTAACTCAAATAAATTGTAATTTACATAGTATCAATATTGTAAATCAGTTTTGAAAAGAGCAACGTTAGAGTTTCTTGTCCGTTCTTGTCTAGCGAAACAGCATTCCGAACTGGCGGTAGAGTTAAAATTTGACTGAATCTAAATGATGTATAACATTTTATGGATTCAATAAAGAATTTGAATTTGAATTTGAACTAGTTGTATCTCTGTCTACCTGTTCAAGGATATCGGTGTGGGTTTTGTGTATGTATACATACATAATTGTGTTTCCCTATATCAATAGATAACGTGACTTGTTATTTCTCAGAATTCATGCCAGAGATATTTATTTATTTATAAACATGGGACGAAAAACCGTTACACAAATTGTTATAATTCGTAATATAAAATACAAAAAAAATAATGTAACCAGATCTTGTCAATAACATTTTATTATTCTCTTTTGTGTGAGAATGTTTTTGGAAAACCGATCAACAAACAACATGGCGTCCAATTAGATAGAAATTGGATAATATATATTTTATGATAGGTTTAACACTAGCTGAATGCTGAGGTTCTGCTCGCATCGCTAAATAATAATTGGTCTATGAAATTGCTGTTCTGTACAAAAAAACTTAAAGTATTTTTACATCTTTTTTATTTTTATTAATCAAAGTTACCACACATGCTATTGATGCACCTTTGCCAGAATAATGGCTATTTATCGATGCCCTTGAAGAAATCGACTGGAGGGGAGGAATCAAACTCTTCAAAGGCATTTTGTACCTTTCGGGTATTGATTTTCTTCCCGCAAAAATGTTGTCCTTTCAGCCATTAAGCCGAGAAAAAATTGATAAATAACTCACAAACATCTAAACTTTCACATTTTTAATATTAGTAGGAAGTTCTCAGAACTAGCAAATAAATAGACAAATCAATTTTCACCTATAATACTAATTGTTGTTGAGACTTATACTAAGTATTCAGCTCATTTGTAACGCTGTTCAAGTTTAGTAAAACTTGAAATTATGTACGTACTTGGGTCAGAAAATATTATACGCTTTTAAACCATGAAATAACGACGGGCAAAATGAGGCTCTACCCAAAAGATTATTTAATGAAGAGACGTAAGCCGTTTTAAGGTCTCGTACCTGTAGCATCCCAACGGAATCCTATATTCATATTTTAAAGCATCTTTTGAACCGTGATAGGTAGTCGGTTGAAAGTGGCACAGAATATATAAATACATACACACTCATACCTGTAATTCCCGAAGGGGTAGGTAAAGGTGTAACCGGTATACCCACGTCACGCTGAGCTTATTTCCGTCCCATGATGTGATAGGCAAACCTATCCTCATACCAGGCACAAATTCCAATCCCGGGAAATTTATTTATTTATATTAAGGAAAAACACAGAACAATATCAGTTTCAAAATAATAATCCAGCAAAATTTCCACTGTAAAGAAATACATATTTTATGAACAAAGTGAAGAATTCATGTGTGGTTTTTCGAATCGATATCTCAAATACAAATTGTGACTACCTATCTGGCCTGGGTGTAGAACCTAGGAGCTCACGGTTCTCATCCTTAGCACTCTGCCACTAGACCAAATGAGGCGATACTGAATTGTAGACATCTAATTAAAAAAATACTGGAATACTTGCGCGCTCGACTGTACTCTTAATCAAATTACAACAATTATTTTTCTTTGTCGTGTACGAGTATTTCATAAAAGAAATCTAAATGAAATTATTCAAATTGATTGGATAAAATTCTTTATACTGTTGTAAGAAACAGATGTTATAAATCCATTACGTGTAAGCATGATTTATATAAGAGTGAATTATTTCTGTATCTAATAATGAGATTTATAAAAAAAATTAAGAGTCGTAATAAATACTTTTGATAAATAAAATCATTCAATCCCCGGGTCGGGTAAAAGTAATATTGGGTTTTTCTATTACGAAATGTTCAGTAGCCGGAGTCTGGAATTTGTGCCCGGTATGGCGATAGGCTCGCTCCCTATCACATCATGGGATGGAGATACGCTCGGCGACATGTGGGTGTACTGGTTACACCTCTGCCTACCCCTTCGGGGATTACAGGCGTGAGTGCGTATGTATATAAAATCATAATAACCAGATAAAGCGGACTAAGGTCGGCAACGCGTTCATAATTCATCTGTTGTTGCGGGCGTACATGGACGGTAGAGGTAACTTACCATTAGGTGACCTGATTGCTCGTTTGCCGATACTTAAGGGATTAGGGAGGGGGATTTGAGGTTATATTCGTTAATGTTGAAAATATGAAAGCGAAGTTGAAATAAAACTAGTTTATACGGATTTTATCGCGGTTTAATTTTTATTTTAGTCCCGACGTTTCGAATGCTTTTCATTCAGCCCTCGTGGTCACGGGAGAGACTGACCCGAGTCTCTTTTTACAACATTACAGTACTTACCTAGTTTTTCTCTGGCGTGTCTGTAGGACAATTCTCGTAATTTAAAATGTTCAAAATATCATTCCGATTTAATCTCAGCGTCAAGAAAGTTGCAAATGGCATTCTCTTAAACCAATAATCAACGTCAAATGCACCTACCATTAGCAGTAGCATTATACCGTTTTGGCTTCAGTCAACTTTTATTCTACATTCAATCTCATTACGATCTATGTTCACATTTGACGTTGATTATTGGTTTAAGAGAATGCCATTTGCAACTTTCTTGACGCTGAGACTAGATCGGAATGATATTTTGAACATTTAAAATTACGAGAATTGGCCTTCAGATCAGTGACTCCACCGTGAGTTTTCTCGGTACAATCACTAGCGACGACGTAAAATATGTGTATGACAAAATTTAGTTTTTCACGTATCCGCTAGAGGCACTTACTTTTTCATATATATATCTTACGTCGTCGCTAGCGATTTTACCGAGACAAACTCATGATTAGCCTGCTGGTCGGCTGGCCGGATATTCAGATTATCGAGTTTCATTTTGCTTCTTGCCCATTTTATACATCACATACATCTTCGGTTAAGGGAGCTTGTGATTTGTCCTTTCCGGTGAAAACTATTTATTTGAGAACGTATTCTTCTGCCACTTCCATTCACATTCGCACGATAAATGCTATCGTAAGTCGCCTTTCACCCACTTCGTTCAAACGTAGTCTTGTACTATTATTATAAAATAATGATCAAGATTTTTTTTTGTTACATTTTCAAGTCGCTGTTATTAAATTTGATATGGAGATAGTTTCAACACTGAGAAAGGTTCTGGGTAACGTCGTGAGTTTTTATAGCAAAAGTCCTGCAAATCACCACTACCCACGTACAGTGTACAGGGGATTTATGGGTGCGTTGTCGATATTAATGAATACATATATACGCACTCATGCCTTTAATCTCCGAAGGGGTAGGTGGAGGTGCAACCAGAATACCGAAATTTCTCCGAGCTTATTTCCGTTCCATGATGTGATAGGGGGAAAGCCTATGTCATACTGGGCAAAAATCCAGCTGATACTAAGCATTATGTGATAGGAAAACCTAATATCACTTTTATCGAATCCGGGGATTGAACCCGAGATCTTAGCACAGCAGTCGTGCCGCGTATGCAACAACAACTGCGCCACTGAGGCAGGCTATTCCTATTATTAAAGAATAGGAATGCGATATTGGCACCTTAATTATTCGAACAACTGTTACAGGCGTCTAAAGTTTTCAATATTATTTTTATACGGTATGATTGCCTTAAAAATTGAATTATATTTGAGAAATTAAACAAGTGTGCATGATTTCAAATTTAAATACAATTGATTTTAAAATTGAATTTGTAATTTAAAACTATTATTAATTGATAGAATTTTTAAATTTTTGTTATTTAATCTTAACCATAAAAAAGGTTATACAAAATAATTCTAATAACAATTTTAATTAACGATATCTTATTAATCTTTATTTTGTAAGAAGGAATGGCTCACCAAATTCTGGCGTATTTTAATCCGACAAAAAAGAGATGTATGTGTGTATGTGCATTTGCGTGCGCGAGCGTATGTGCGTATGACCGTGTGTGGAAGAAGTACAAGAAAAAATATAAACAATACGTTTTTGGCATTTTCATTTTTTTTTTTTTTTTTATAGTATAGCAAGTGGGTCAACTGATGGTAAGCGATCTCCACCGCCCATGGACGCCCACAATACAAAAAAATCATGGGCGCGTTGCCGACCTTAAAGGAAAGGGATAATAAGGGATTGGGAAGGGGAGGGAGATTTAGGCCTCCGGATATCTCACTCACCGTACGAAACGCAGCAGCAAGCTGCCACTTTACGCCGGTTTTCTGTGAGACAGTGGTAACGACCCGGACGAGCCGGCCCATTCATGATGTAGACAAAATATTCTACAGCGTGGCTCTACCACTCGTAAATACAATTTTCATTCAAACTACAGTTGGTAAAGAAAAAAACTGTACTGTAATTTAAGTGAAAATGTTATGATATAACATACCAAAAGTAAAATAATTGATGCCCGAAGAAAGTACAATACCCGAAAGAGCACTCGTAGTGAAATATATCGAAACTTTTGTTATTACTAGCTCGTTGCCTAACTTATAACTTTAATAGATGAATTATTTTCATTTCAGCGTACGTGATAATTTTGTTTAGTTTTAGACTAGTATTTGCTCGCGGCTCCGCTCACGTAAATTTCCTTTTCCAGGATAATTGGTTTATGTCCAAATACCCGTGTGCCAAATTTCATCGATAACTGTTCAGCTATTAAGGCGTGATTACTTAACAATCATTCAAATTATAGTATCCAAATCATCCAAATTATAACATTCAAAATGTAGTAGGATTATGTTTTTCGTGGGTTACTCTAGTGGCAGCGTACTTATCCTATGAAACCTGACATCCTAGGTTCGAATCCAGGCCTGGCAACCTATTTGTGTGAAATTTCGTTACAATGCCTGCGACTGCCTCGGTGGCGCAGTTGAAATGCCTACGCTTTGCGGCTGAGGCTGTCGCTGAGGTCTCGGGTTCGATCCTCGGGTCGGGTAAAAGTGATATTGGGTTTTTCTATTACGAAATGCTCAGTATCAGCCCGGAGTTTGTGCCCGGTATGTCGATATGCTCGCCCCCTATCACATTAAGGGATGGAGATATGCACGGAGAAAAGCGGTTGTCCTGGTTACATCTCTGCTTATCCCTACGGGGATTACAGGCGTGAGTGCGTATCTATATTATATTTCGTTAAAATAAATACACACAAGATTGAAAATTTGCGCGATATGGCTTAGACTCATCTCGTAAATCATGGAGCGGAAATAATATGAGCCCTGGGTGCCTTATGATCCAGTTAAACGAAACGCGCAACCTGATCGTCTAAAAGATGTGGTGCGTCTACTAACATATAGGCGTACGTTAACCTAAATGTGAAATGGAAAATAAATAACTACAGACAGTGTTTAAAAAATTAAAAAACATATACACCCAACAGTCACTCACATAGTGCTGACCCCACACTAGGTTAACCTGTATTGTGGGTATCAGGAACTACGAGGGACTTGCGGTCCCACAACACCCAGACCCGAAACAAACATTTGTGGATCACACAAACATTTGTGTCGGTGCGGGAATCGAACCCACGGCCTCTCGCTTCACAACCGGCTACTCGCCTGCTGCGCTACTGAGGCTGTCATCCCAACTACGTGAGTTCGGAGTTGTGTGTCTTCGGAGTGTTCCCAACTTAGTGGAATGACGAGTGGATCCGCCGCTGGTGCGTACGTTTTGCTATCTAGTTAACTCACTCAATTAGTGGAAAGGAATGTCTTCACCTCTAAAAAAACAAATGAATATGTCTAAGTTTTCGGATTATGGGTATACAATTTCGTTTCGTCACTCAAATAAAAAAAAATTAAAGAATGATTAATAATAATAAAAATATCCGTAACGACATCTGTTATAAATAAATAATAAATAAATATACCCAACAGTCACACACATAGTCCTGACCCCACACTAGGTTAAACCTGTATCGTGGGTATCAAGAACTACGAGGGACTTGCGGTCCCACAACACCCAGACCCGAGACAAATATTTGTGGATTACACAAACATTTGTCAATAAGCGGGAATCGAACCCACGGCCTCACGCTTCGCAACCGGCTACTCGCCCGCTACGCCACGGAGGTTGTATATTATACATATACGATGATGTTGTTGATGATGTTGTACGGTCGACATCTGTCGGGCATGCCACCGTCCTGGTGAGTCAATCAGGCATGTGATTTCCGGTTGTTCGTATCTTGCTAACGGCGAGTACTTGCATAGACATAATTTAGTAGCCAAGATCATACACCAGCAACCTGCTCTTCGATATTGCCTTGTGACTTCCGAGGTGCCGTATTATCAATATGTCCCCCAACCAGTTCTCGAAAATGGTCATGCTACACTCTATTGGGATCGATCTATTATTACAGACAGGACTATTCTAGCCAATAAGTCTGATATTGTGGTAATAGATCGATCGACGCGCCGGGCAATGCTTGTTGATGTCACTATTCCGCATGATGAGAACCTCGTAAAAGCCGAAAAAGATAAAATGTCCAAATACCTAGATCTGGCATACGAGGTTACTAGCACGTGGGATGTTGACTCGACAATCATTGTCCCGATAGTCGTTTCCGTCCATGGGTTGATACCGAAGAGTCTCGACCAACACCTTCAGAGGCTCTTAATTGGTAGTTGGTTCAAAATTCAGATGCAGAAGGCTGTATTATTGGACACGGCACGCATTGTGAGGAGGTTCCTCACATTAGGGCCCTAACCACCGGTGGCTTGGGTCTTAGGCCTCGCCATTGGAGGGTGATATTTTTAAATGTTTTTTAAAGTGATTTAATATTTAGAAATGTAAAAACCTTAAATATAATAAAGAGCGAACAGAGCATTTTTAAAGAGCAGACTTTCTTCAATTCACAGTTCATCTATAGCAAAAATTTACAAGTAAAAAAAAACAGTATATAGCGCCTTTTATAAGATTAAGTTGCGTTTTATCCCTATCTCATTGCGATATATCGTGTGGTTTAACTGCACATTTAGTACCTAGTAGTATCAAACCTACCGCCTAGTAGCATTCATGACTAATCTATTATTATTATTTATTTTTTTTTAATTTATTAGGATAAACAAACAGGATAAACAAACAAACATTAATTCAAAGCTCTCCGCTGATCCTAAATCCCTGCGCAATCAGTCGACCCACGAAGCTGTTCAATAAAGTCGGGCGATAGGTTAAAGTTCTGCGCAAATTTTTCAAAGCAATACCCTGGATTTCACTTCAATTTTCCCTTTGTATCTTAGTTAATGCTGCCAATGCGCGGATTTTGCTGTTCGGACCGATGGTTCCGACCTTTGAGTACGTTTCGATGATGCTGCTTAAAATTGGTTATTTATTTAAAAAATTAAGAATATTAGATTTGTTGTACAAGTGGACAGCCTCCGTAGCACAGTGGATGAGTAGCCGACTGTGAAACGTGAGGCCGCGGGTTCGATCCCCGCACCGAGACAAATATTTGTCTGGTCCACAAATGTTTGTTTCGGGTCTGGGTGTTGTGAGATCGAAAGTCTCTCGTAGTTTCTGATACCCACGACACAAGACTAGTATCTTACTATGCTATGTGACTTTACTTGTTACTTGAGACGAGTATTACGTTATTAATACCAAACGACAGTAATCACTTTAACTCATAGTTTATGGTTACATTTACATTACTAGATACTTTACAGACCACAACCCCATGTCAGGATTCTTAATAGACCGTTCTCTAATTATAACTCAAACAACTTTTTATTTATTTATTTATATTATTTATCGCACCATTATTATTACAGTGCACCCAACGTTGATTTCTCAGACACCCTTAATATACTAATATTAAGAGAATACGCTAACAGTTGGTAGAATAAAAAAAAGTTATTCGTAAGTAGTGGTATTAAGTAGGTTATAGGTTCAGACGAGACAAATAGCTTTCAACAAGAAACTTGAATTAAAAAAGGCTGTATGGTTTTTGTTGATCAATTAGGTTGAAAGTCTGTTCAGACGGTAGAAATTGCATGTCATTTAGTAGTTGACCAAGTAAAATCGAAACGTGTAAATCCGCTGCATACTAAAAACAGGCAAGTAATGTAATTCCTGGCAATATAAATGTGAGTTTGGATATGTATTAGGTATGTGCCTACATACATACGCACTCACGCCTGTAATCTTCGAACGGGGGAGGCTATGCAGAGGTGTAACCAGTACACCCACTTTTCGCCGAGCGTATCTCCGTCCCATGATGTAATAGGGGGCGAGGCTATCGTCATACCGGGCACAAAATTCCAGACTCCGGGCTGATACTGAGCATTTCGTAATAGAAAAACCCAATACCACTTTACCCGACCCGGGGATCGAACCCGCAACCTCAGCGTTAGCCTCAATCGTAACGTGTACGCATTACAACTGCGCCGCCGAGGCAGTATTTCTAACTCTAGTTTAGTGTTAGAAATAAACCACTCAAGAGATTTCCCACAAAGCTTAACGACCGCCACCCTTTCACAACACCCATAATGGAGGGCTAACGTAATCCAGCGCACATACACTCGTGATTTTACCATGTCTCTGTATTTAGGAATCGAACTGACGTCATTACAGTACGATGTACTACAGAAAAATAAAAAAAGATTTTATTGTAAAAAAAGTGTGGGGTGCATGGTATCAATAGTTATAAGTATTTTATGAACTGATATGAGTAGAAGGGTTATTTAGATAATATCCTGAAAAGCACCCCACGCTTTTTTTTACAATAAAATCTTTTTTCTTACACAATTTTTAATTTATTTTCTATTTTTTAGTTGGATTTTCTATAACAGCGTATTTTTTTAGTTTTTCAACTATTATTTTTTCATTTTTTGAATTACCCTATACAACTAAGCAATATGTTGTATATTATACATGTATACTAGCTGTTATCCGCGGCTCCGCCCGCGTGAATTTCCAGGATTAAAGTAGTCTATGTGGAATTTTCTTATATAGAAACAGTGGACGACAGTGGCGGGTGCGGCGTGGGGGGTGATCGCATCAAGCGAGTCCCGTCATCGGTGTGAGAAACGCGCTTGACAAAAATACTAATATCGCTATAAAAAAATAAGGGTTGATGGTAGACGGATGAAAATTTAATGTTGTATGTATTTTTTAATGCCACATCATAATAAAATAAAAAAAATATTTAGGGGTGACCACCCTTATCATTTAGCGGTATGAAAAATAGATGTTGGCCGATTCTCAGACCTACCCGATATGGACACAAAATTTCATACAAATCGGTCCAGTCGTTTCGGAGGAGCTTGGTAACAAACACCGCGACACGAGAATTTTATATATTAGATATATATATTGCTGTATATAAAAAGCAAGGTTGTACCGGCTTGATAACACGGTCTTAAATAAACCCGTATCACTTAGAGCAAGCGAATGTTTGTGAGGTCGTAAACTTAACGGGTCAGTAACGCCGCCGGCCTCTGAGGGCATGGACAGACAATCTAAATAATCTTTGTATAATACAAGTTTTAAATAGCAAGTTGGGTAAGCGCAACAGAGGACGTCCACCTACAAGATGGACCGACAACCTGACGAGGGTTGCAGGAAGCCGATGGATGCAGGCCGCTTCCAACAGCGAGGCCTTAAAGGAAAGGGATAATTAAGCAATTGTGAAGGGGAGGGAGTTTGGGCTTCCGGATATCTCACTCACTCTCACACGTACGAAACGCAGCAGCAAGCTGTTACTTTACGTCGGTTTTCTGTGAGATAGTGGTAATGACCCCGAGAGCCGGCCCATATATGCTGTAGACAAACTGTCTACAGTGTGGCTCTTCCACTCAAAAATATACATAAATACATACGTACTCACGCCTGTACACTCACATTTCGCCGAGCATATTTCCGACCTATGATAGAGGGGATTTCAATCCATTTGTGTATTTTCGAATCGACAACTCAAACTCAAATCACGATTGCGCGATCTAAGCCAACGACCTCATCGCATCAGTTTCTCAGCCTAAGTACTCTGCAGTAGCCCAATGAGGCTTTTTTTATTTTTTACTTTGCATAATTTCGAAAGTACTTTTTTGTCGAAATAAATTAATTATGTAAATTGTTAATTCAGCTTAAGCTATAATTACTGAAGTAATTTACTCCTAAAAACTGAACGGGGATTTTTTTTACTTTTAAGCAAGTTCGCTGAACATCAAAGTGAAATTAAAAATCAATCATCTGCTCATCAGCATAAGTAAGGAACTCTTATTCTCGTGTCTCGAAGTTCATGAAACCCTATGGTAAACACTATTAAGGTGGTTTAACAGACTTTAAATATATTTACAGTCTACAGCACGCTTTACCACTCAAAATGTTGTATTTATTGCATAGGCCAGCAAACGAGCCAGTGGGTCACCTGATGGTAAGTGATCTCCACCGCCCATGTACGCCTACAATACTAGAAAAATCATGGGCGCGTTGCCGACCTGATAGGAAAGGAATTAAGGGATTGGGAAAGGAAAGGGGATTTGGGCATCTGGATATCTCACTCACCGTACGAAACGCAGCAGCAACCTGTTACTTTACGCTAGTTTTTGTGTGAGACAGTGGTAACGACCCGCCAATTCATGCTGTAGACAAAACTGTCTACAGCGTGGCTCTACCACTCAAAAGTAAGTGAATTAGAAATTTGATAAAGGTCATATACGCCTCTATATATTTTGTATTTTGCTGTCTTACTTATTCTGTATTTATATTGGTAAGTAACGTTTACGATAGCAGCTATAGCTCGGTGTGGAGTGATACGGACAGTCCAGACGAAAGTAGCAGGTTCGAAACCAGCTCTAAGATCATGCACCTCTGACTTTTCTAAGTTATGTAAGTATTAATTGTAAATTATCGCTTTCTTTAACAGTGAAGGAAACATTGTGAGGAAAACTTCATACCTGAGAAGTTCTTCATAAGAATTTTATGTGAAGTCTGCCAACCCGCATTTAGCCAGTGTGGTGGATCAAGGCCTAACCCCTCTCATTTAGTAGAGCAGGCCCGTGCTCAGCAGTGGGATATGTATAATAGAGGGGAAGTATTTTTTTTTACATAAACAGAAGATATTGTGAAGCTGTAACGCTCATGAATACATTAGTTACAAAATACACCAAGAGATGGCGCCACTGCCATAGTGCGATGCAAATAGTATGAGACACCTACATCGCAATGGCAAGATTCTCCAGTAAAACATGACTTCCGAACATAAGTTTGTTAATGTTGGAGAGGTAAAAGAGCTACTTGAATGGCAGAAATGGGAATAACGAGAAGAGTGAGGGATAGTCTACACTTCTACTCTGTGGCATGTGAATGACTTCCACCTTGTTGAAATCGTTCATTAAAAGCAGAGTAATACTAGTTAACTTTTTAAACGAAAGGGGGCGTGGTTTAGGTATTTTAAAATTGGTTCATCCGCGCCCCATACATTGCATTTTTTTTGTATATGGTATCGTAATAACCAAATATTGAGGGTCTTTGTACATTTAGACAATAAAAACTGTATATATTTAGAAACTACATTAAATTTTCTTTATTATAGCTAACAAAACTAATATTATAATTATAAACTTACCTGTGATATTGCAGATTACGCGGAAGAACCAATAATTTCCACTCTGCGAAAAAAAATATTTTGTCACAAAACATAAAGTAATCTTACACTAAGCACTCAAATTACACTTGAACACAACCACAATGAAGTGTTTATTCGATAACATACTCCACTTACTCTAAACAAGTCATAAATTATGTTTAAAAAAGATAAATATTTACGACACCGCGCGTAAAAACAACAAATGACACTCGACGCCATTTTCGAACTGCGAACGACAACTCAACAAAAATAATTTTGTTTCTTAGGTTGGCGTTATCGTTCAAATTGTTGCCAGTATATTAAAATCCACAGAGTATAAACTGTAGTAAGGGTCTGTGTCCATAAAATCCGACTACTAAAGTCGATTTGGCATATTCGGCGAACCTGCGGTGCGGGGTCCGAACGTACGTGCGTGCGATCCGCGCGGTGGCCTCGTTTTTTCCAGGAACGTACGTGCGTGCGATCCGCACGTGGGGAGTTAAACCTAGTATTGTAAGCGAATGACTTTGATGAATGAAGCGAACACCACGTTGGTAGGTCCTCGTTTGCCAGATGCCGGCTGGGTTGTTACCACCGCTTTGTCTATTTCTGCCGCCAAGCAACAGTATGTAAGCACTGTTGTGTTCCGGTTTGAAGGACATTGAAGCCAGTGAAATTACTGGGCAATATGAGACTTTAACACCTTATGTCTCGTGGTGACGAGCGCAGTCCAATGGCATGCAGTGCTTTGTTAATTAAAGTTCTGTGTGGCGTTGCTTCTGTTTATGAACAGGCGTGGCGCTTACCATCAGGCGAGCGACCTGCTCGTCTTGTCATTCAAGCAAATAAAATAAAACCATCGTTGGGATCATTCATTGGTGTAACTTGTAAGGGTTGTTTTAAATGTAATCTCTTCCGTACCCTACGTGTTTTACTCATCGCTCCAGTCCGCTCGTCCGCTACAAAACATACGCACTCACGCCTGTAATCCCCGAAGGGGTAGGTAGAGGTGTAACCAGTACACCCACATTTCACCGAGCGTATCTCCGTCCCATAATGTGATAGGGGGCGAGCTTATCGCTATACCGAGCACAAATTCCAGACTCCGGGCTGATACTGCGCATTTCGTAATAGAAAAACCCAATACCACTTCACCCGACCCGGGGATCGAACCCGAGACCTCAGCGTTAGCTTAATCGTAACGCATACGCATTACAACTGCGCTACCGAGGCAGTCTCAGTCAGACAAAACAATTTTATTTAATTTTATTTTGGACAACAAACCGTCAGATATATTAGTACGCCACGCTGTAGACACTTGTTTCTACAGCACGAATGGGCCGGCTCGTCCGGGTCGTTACCATTGTCTCACAGAAAACCGGCTTAAAGTAGTAGCTTGCTGCTGCGTTTCGTACGGTGAGTGAGATATCCGGAGGCCCAAACTCCCTCCCCTTCCCAGTCCCTTAATTATCCCTTTCCTTTTAGGTCGGCAACGCACCCATAATTCTTTTAGTATTGTGGGTGTACATGGGCGGTGGAGATCACTTACCATCAGGTGACCCACTTGCTCGATTGCCGACCTTTGCTATAAAAAAAAAAAATATTAAAAAATATTTACCACTCACAGACTTTGAGTGCTAACAAATAACTATTGTAATATTGTATTATATGTTAAATTATGTATAATAAACAAAAATATCTACTTTTAAATACTCGCTATTCATAACCTTAAAATGGTGTGCATTATATCCATTTGCCGTAAAAGTACAAAGTAAAATTTTTGCTTAGCAGTATTAATCTTCAAACTGTTATCTGAGTACATTAGGGTCATTTGTGCAGCATCACCGCGTTAACTGTTGTTTCTTCTCTTAATTATTCCCTTCACATCTCATTTTAGTTTCAAAAGCTAAGTTTTGTGTTGGAATATAAGTTTCTGTTAGTGAGCTAGTGTTTTAGTTCTAGTTAACTTAGTAGATTTGTTTGGTTCCCCGAGCTTATTTCTGTCACATGATAGGAGGTGAGACAATCGCCATATCGAAATTACAAATTTCAATCATGGGCAACTCATTTGCTATTTTTCGAATCGAAAAATCAAACGCATAATGTATTTGCCCAAGCTAGGATTTGAAGCCAGGACATTTTTTTTATTAGTGTTAATGACAAGACAAGCAGGTCATTCGCCTGGTGGTAAGCGCCACGCCTGCTCATGAACAGAAGCAACGCCACACAGAACTTTGGATTTGAAGTACTGCATGGCATTGGACTGCACTCGTCACCTTAAGACATAAGATGTAAGTCTCATAATGCTCAATAATATAGTTGTTTTCTTAATAACCTACAAAAAAAAATTTTCGGAATCAGCTGTGCGGCGCGATTTACCTACTGACATTGGTGCGTGGTAATGTGCGTGGGTCATTGACTCCAAGTTTAGCATTGGTAAGCTATACATTGCTGTTTTACATTTCCAAAAATGACAAATAAAATGCAATGGAATAGCGGTTTCGGTTTATGTTAGACTAGTGTTTTATTACCCTTTCGGAGGCGATACCCTTACACCCGGTATAAGTTACAGGTGAGCATATTTTTCTTAAGAGCTGTTGTTAGGTACACCTGTGGTCATTCAGGCCGGCCACTTAGACACCCAAACCCACGGTCAAGGCGATCTTGTCATAATTTATGTTCTGATACCGGGTTGAAAGCACATATAAGTCAGTGTCTAAGGTAATACACAGGGCGCGCGGCGCTACAATCTTGAAATTAGTGTCATTGACGTCTTAACGACAGCAACTTTTATATCGATTTCAAGTGATTAAAAAAGTTTGAGAGACCAAGGGTAGTTACTGAATCATAGCAAACTTCTAACATAGACATTAGAAGATGTGTAGTGTTCCGTGACTGTTGTGTTTGTATCTGAAGGCCAATTCTCGTAATTTTAAATGTTCAAAATGTCATTCCGATCTAGTCTCAGCGTCAAGAAAGTTGCAAATGGCATTCTCTTAAACCAATTTCATTTCATTCCAAAGTAATAATGATATTACTATTAATATAATTATTACTTTGGAATGAAATGAAATAGTTTAATCATGTAGGCAATTAAAATAGCGCTTATGACAAGTCAGTACAAAATAAAGAAATGCTGTGGTCATCCACATGTACCTTTGAGATGCTCTGGGAGTTGGAATCGAACCACGACCTTCATCTCAGTAGACCCTTCAACTCCCCACGGCTATCACTGCTACCAATAATTATGAATTTAGTTCAAATACCTTTGCCCTGGATACCGTATCCCAAAGTCACTGGCCTATCAAAGGACCGACTCACCAAGCCTTTGGGAATGGACGTGCGAATATTATGCGGGTCACTGACTTGGCTTAATTAATTTAAACTGAGATCCGACTCAAACCTCATTAACATTTAGTGTATTAAGTGTTTGTATGTGCATTATTTTATCTAGGGTTTTGTCTAGGGATTGACCATAAATTTAAAATCTTCTGTTTTAAATATGTCTACAAAAGCTAGTAATATACATATTAATTTACACAGTAATGTCTAAACTGTCTGTCTAAGACTGCCTCGGTGGCGCAGTTGTAATGCGTACGCGTTACGATTGAGGCTGACGCTGAGGTCTCGGGTTCGATCCCCGGGTCGGGTACAAGTGGTATTGGGTTTTCCTATTACGAATTGCTCAGTATCAGCCCGGAGTCTGGAATTTGTGCCCGGTATGGCGATAGGCTCGCCTCCTATTACATTGTGGGACGCCTCTGCCTACCCCTTCGGGGATTACAGGCGTGAGTGCGTATGTATGTAGTAATGTCTAAACATAGACTCTCCAGAGAGGTTGACGTCAGGCAGGCGACCGGTCGGTAAAAACGACAAGTCAAAGCTTTCTGTAACATGTGATGAAAATCATATTGCGCCGACCCTACTACGATGTAATAAGGGTAAGTGGAAGAAAAAGAATGTCTAAACATAATCATTAGGAATGTATCTCAGATTTCGTACTTAACACCTATTTTGAGGTACGCGACCGAGACCTCGACGCGAGTCAGACGAAAACAACACGTTCGCTTTGTATTGAACTATATTAAAACGTTTACTAGCTGGTAGGCTCCTGGTATGTTATAAGCTGTCTGAGTTGGTACCACTGCGTTGCCTTTTTCTTCTGCCAGGCAGTCTATAAGCACTGTTGTGTTTCGTGTTAAAGAACATTGAACCCAGTGAAGTTATTGGGCATTATGAGACTTAATATCTTATGTCTCGGGGTGACGAGCGTAGTCCAGTACCACGCAGTCTTTTGAAATTTAAAGTTCGGTGTGATGTTGCTTCCTGCCCATAAACGGAAGCAACACTACATGACAGAACTTTGGTTTACAAAGCACTGCATGGCACTGGACTACATTCGTCACCCCGATACATAACTTGTTAAGTCTCATAATGCCCAGTAATTTCGCTGACTTCAATGCCCTTCAAACCGGAACACAACAATTGTAAGTACTGGCGGCAGAAATAGACGGCGCGGTGGTACCAACCCAGACGGCCTCTCGCATACGAAGCACCTACCACATTGTAAATATTTTAGAATAATAGTAGGAGAAACATAACCACCAACTTTTTGGATTAAATTAATATTATTATAACTTGGTTACACCACAAAGTAAATGAGGGTTCATGAACAAAATGGACGCAAATGGAATAATTTTAAATTAACGGTCACGCATTCAGGTTTCATTGGTTGCATGAAATGTAAATTGCACTGATTAATGCCTGAAAGTTTAATTTTATTATTGTGGTGAAATATTAAAATTGACTAATTTGTTTGAGTATTAAAGTAACGCCCGGTTTCTGAAAGGCTGATCATATCAACATTCAACTAACAGAACTTTGATTTGACGTCGCTGTCAAATCAATTCAAGTTGCTGAAACGTTAATTAGTGAAAAAAATAATAATATTAGATCTCTCTTTAGTACCGTTTGACATACGATTTTTCATATAAATTTGAAAGTTATGTTAGTTAACATGTGTGTCAAATTAAAGGTTGATCACGCTTCTAGCAACTCAATTTCGACTTGACATTTGATTAGTTAATTTAACATTGCCCAGCCTTTCAGAAACCGGGCGTAAGTCAATTCAGTGCAGCCGGGCAGTCTGTAAAAAAGAACAGTTTAAAGTCTTTTTTCTAAATGGTAGAGTCACGCTATAAACACTTTTACAACGTGACTTGTAGTATTCGGTAATTTTAGCACCGGGAAGACTCGGGAATTGTGCAGAAGAAAACAATTTCGTTCGTTACGTATTAAGTTTAACGCAGAACTGACTGGTCGGTGATATTTATTGATTACCCTCTTTTATTGAGTGGTAGAGCCACGCTGTAGACAGTTTTGTCTACAGCATGAATGGGCCAGCTCGTCAGGGTCGTTACCACTGTCTTACAGAAAATCTGCGTAAAGATGATACTGCATTTCGTACGGTGAGTGAGATACCTGGAGTACCAAATTCCCCCCTGCCCAATCCCTTAATTATCCCTTTCCTTTAAGGTCGGCAACGCGCCTCTGATCCTTGGTATTGTGAGGGTACATGGGCGGTGGAGATCACTTACCATCAGGCGACCCACGTGCTCGTTTGCCGGCCACTGACGTACAAAAAACCTTAACTTATAATATAATCTACCTATACCACAGATTATAGCGTGAATGGGCTAGCTAGACCGTATTAGTACCACTGTCTCACAAAAAACCGACGAGAATTGGTAGTTTGTTTTTGCGTTTCGTGCGGTGAATAAGATTTCCGATGGCCCAACCATGGAGTATACTGCTTCCTTAAAGATCAGCTTCTCAGATATTTATTCATAAAAATAATTGGACTGCCTCGGTGGCGCAGTTGTAATGTGTACGCGTTACGATTGAGGCCAACGCTGAGGTCTCGGGTTCGATCCCCGGGTCGGGTAGTGGTATTGGGGTTTTCTATTACGAAATACCCCAGTATCAGCCCGGAGTCTGGAATTTGTGCCCAGTATGGCGATAGGCTCGCCCTCTATCACATTATGGGACGGAGATACGCTCGGCGAAATGTGGGTGTACTGATTACACCTCTGCCTACCCCTTCGGGGATTACAGGCGTGAGTGCGTATGTAAAAATAATTATAATTATGAAGTTCGATGAAATATTAAATTATATAAAGTATAAATAAAAATGTAGAGTCAGAGACGTTTTTAACCAACCTTACGGTTATAAATCTTGATACACCTCGAAATTTTCAACTCGTTCTGGTTTTCTCTTAGTCTTCTTGACTTTATGACAGCCTCCGTGGCGTAGTGGGCGTGTATCTGGCTGCGAAGCGAGAGGGCGTGGGTTTGATTCTCGCACCGAGATAAATGTTTGTGTGATCCACAAAAGTTTTTTTCGGGTCTGGGTATTGTAGGACCGCAGGTCCCTCGTAGTTCCTGATACCCACAATACAAGTTTATTTAGTGTGGGGTCGGGACTATGTGTGTGACTATTAGGTGTATTCTTCCACCTGCCCTATCCTACTCGCAGTGGGGTTGGTGCAACATACTTTGTTATAGACAGATATAACTTGTAGTTTTTACGACCGGCTGCTTGCCTGACGTCAACCCCTCTGGATTTTGGTTTTCTCTCAGTATATTATAGTATATTAATCATCAAAACACAGATATAGCATAATATACATACAAAATACAGACGAATTGAGAACCTCCTTTTTTAAGCCCGTTGTAAAAGGTTTGTATTCAGAGACCTCTAAATATTTCAAGCAATATAAATTTATACATACATTCAAAACACATCGGCGTGAGCTTGCCAGACAAGTTCTCGCTTAGATATTCATCCGTGTTGGCTAGATTCCATCCTGCTGCCGATACCTAGCTTACCTGAATGTTAAAGCGAAATTCAGTAGAACTTTGACACTTTTATAACAATCGAAAATTACCAATAACATTTAAATGAGATTGCGCGGTGCACCAATGGACGGTTGCCAATTTTTTGGGCCATGCTATAAAATGTTAGTGTAGTAATAAAAATATAACAAATAAATATAACCACTAACTTCGTTTCGACTTCGACTGCCTTGGTGGCAGTTGTAATGCGTATGCGTTACGATTAAGGCCAACGCTGATGTCTCGGGTTCGATCCCCGGGTCGTTAAAATGGTATTGGGTTTTTCTATTATGAAATGCCCGCCCGGAGCCATCAGCCGGAGAATCAGCCCGGAGTCTGGAATTTGTACCCGGTATGGCGATAGGCTTGCCCCCTATCACTAAGGGACGGAGATACGCTCGGCGAAATGTGGGTGTACTGGTTACACCTCTCCCTACCCCTTCGGGGATTACAGGCGTGAGTGCGTATGTATGTATGTATGTACCAACTTCGTTTCCCGTACCGATACAAATATTACAATAATTGTTTCGTGTCAGGGTGTTGGGGGACCGCAAGTCCCTCGTAGGTCCTTATACCCACGATACAGGTTAACCTAGTGTAGGGTCAGGACTATGTGGGTGCCTGTATTTATTTATTTAACTACCACAATTCATATTCCAACGGTTAAAATGAAACCTGTTAATATTCCTATGAACTAGCACCATAAAAATACCATAACCCATAAAGAGCAATTTCCATAATTTTCCTATTATCTTTCGCAAAATTTCATTATCTAATGAAATGGTATTATAATGTTCATATATAAATAGTTTTTGCGTCAGTTTGTAATCGTGTAATATGCGACTTGATCGATTGATGAATAAATAACTCCTCTCATTCAGTAGAGGAGGACCGTGCCCAGCAGTGGAACGTGCAGTATTATTATTATAAATGGCGAGACTAGTAAACCGCTCGCCTGATGGTAAGAGGTAACCTATGAACAGTTGCAACACGACCCAGAAATTTTAATTACTAAACACTATGTGGCACTGCACTGCGCTCTTTATCCTGAGACACAAAATGTTAAGGCTCATAATGATTTCACTGCCTACAATGTCTTTCAAATCGGAACACACACAGTGCTTACACACTGTTGCTTGGTGGCAGAAAAAGATAAAGGGGTAGTACCAACCCAGACGGCCTTGTGTCTATGCTGATACGTGTATGGTATGTATGATGCTTCGCGGAGTATGAGGACAAATGAGAAATTCCTCAACAGAAAACAGGAAACACACCGCGATTCGGGTTTTCAATTTTATTAACTCGCAGATACATTAGTATACGATCCCGTCATACGATCCCGTCATACAACGACCTTCACCGAGATGCTTATTTGATGTAACGTATTTTATATTTAATTTGATATGTCAGTAAATATATTGCATATGGGTTGCCTAACAAATTACAGTCCAGGATATGAAAGGATTTGAAAATACTCGTATCACTGCACCGAGAGGAATACTAGTCAGTAATAATATAATTATTCAGTACATCAACGCTGTATTAACAAAGCCGCAGTGGAAATAATATACGAGATAGCAGTTTTATTGCATCGTAAAGTTATAATTAGCTGGTGGTATGCATTATGAGTTACGTTTTCATTACATCAGAACGTTATTTAATATTTTATGTATTGTACTTTTACGCTATTTTTTCCACGATGAAAGGGGAGTTTTGTTTTAGAATAGTAAGTCTATTCCTTTGACGCTGTCTGTAGCCTGAATGTGTTGTTAGATTTATAATTTCCGAAAAAAAGAGGCTTGATATAAAAAATATTTAAATTTAACGGTAAGCAGCGGCTTGGCTGTGCTCTGGCATTGCTGAGGTCCATGGGCGGCGGTGACCACTTACCATCAGGTGGGCAACTCGGTCGTCTCTCTATCTAGGGCAATAAAATAAAAACTTTGTTTATCTCTCTGTCTGCCTAACAATGGACCTATTTGAATTTGTTTTTATATTTGAAAGCTAGTTTAAACGAGATAGTTCTTAGCTATGGAGAAAATTTCATCATCATCATCATCATCAGCCACAAGACGTCCACTACTGAACATAGGCCTCCCCTAATGCCTTCCAGGCCTCGCTGTTGGAAGCGGCCTGCATCAATCGGCTTCCTGCAACCCTTGTCAGGTCGGCGGTCCATCTTGTAGGTGGACGTTCTCGTTTTTCTTGTGGAGAAAATTTGTTCAGCCTTAAATAGTAACATGCCAATTAGGGGAGGACTTTACGGTGCCGGTCAACTAAAATTATACCAACTCCAAATATAATTAAGTTTGAGCGGGTTTAAGTCTGAATTGGCGAAAGTTTCATGTATAAAAGTGACATCAATCAATGACTCGAAATAATTATTTTTCTGCTGTGATAATAAACGTTTGCGCGGGAATAACGTCTAAGGTGTGGAAGCGAGAGGAGTTGAGAGTAAGCGAGATGGCAATATTGAGATGGCTGTTTTGTTTGGTATTAGTTTTCATTCAAATAAATGAATTTTTCAACCAAACCCAAGAAATAATATAGTTAATTGCGTAGAATAACTTCACATTGAATGAATGAATGATACTTTTATTTGCAAGAATGTGATTACATGTAGATGTTATAATTTTAGATAAGTAGAATCGCACACTCTGTCATTATTGACGTGCAAATATTAATATTACTTATAAATTAAAAATGTCATAAATTTAACTAATTACAATTCAAAATATTCATGGTTTGTTTAACGCCTATTAAATTTTTTTTATGTCAAAGTTGTTCTATGTCAATATCTCTATCATTAAAAAAATAATTTAGATTATAATATAACTTATTTAGTAGTATTCGAGTTAATTATTTTTAAATACATTTAATTCACGAGTGGTAGGTTAGACAATTTTGTCTACAGCATGAATGGGCCGGCTCGTCCGGGTCGTTACCACTGTCACACAGAAAACCAGCGTAAAGTAGCAGCTTGCTGCTGCGTTTCGTACGGTGAGTGAGATATCCAGAGGCCCAAATACCCCTCCCCTTCCCAATCCCTTATTGTCCCTTTCCTTTAAGGTTGGCATCGCGCCCATAATTCTTTTGTATTGTGGGCGTAAATGGGCGGTGGAGATCGCTTACCATCAGGTGACCCACTTGCTCGTTTGCCAGCCTATACTATAAAAAAAAAAACAGATTCTTTTAGTTCGACTGGTAAATGATTATATATATGAGATTATATTATTGAGGATCCCGAAATAAACCACAAATTGTTTCTCTGAAAATACAAAGTTTTGTTTTATTTAACACGTATTACAATATTACAACACTTATCAAGTTTTGACAATTACATTTCTATCTCACCTGAAAATACAAAGAAACGACATTTAAAGTTTACTAATATCGCTTCCTCAATTGTATCCTCCGATATGTTTTTATAACATTAAATTTCACAAGGTAATTTATGCGTCATCCGCCATTTAATCATAGTTCACACGTCACTCCGATTCTCTACCATTTTCCACAGACCACATAGATACGCGAAGCGCGGCAAATTCAAATTAATGAAATGTCATTCATTTCATTACATCTCCCCCTCCCCTAAGAGCGAAAACTCTAAGCAATATTTCTGTACCATGTACCTATAAGTTATTTTCATATTCGTTTTCTTCTCCTTCATCTTCTTCAGCTTCTGTTACGACAGGTTGTAATTTTGTTATATGAAATAATGTTGATTCTGTTTTTCTGTTGCCTGTATCAATCCTATAAATGGAATTCGATATTTTCTCTATTATCTTGAAAGGGCCTATTTTTAATTCGTCTAATTTCTTTCTATTCAGTCTATTTCCATTTTCTACATATACACTGTCTCCTACATTAAACTCTTGCATTTTTCTATTTCTATCAAATATTTTCTTGTTGTACTCATGGGATTTTATTGTATTCTCTAATGCCAATCTTCTATCAGCGATCCACTTGTCTTCCTTTTCTATTGTTTTGAATTCATTTGGTAGAATATTAACATTTGTACCATCCAGTAAATATTTTGGTGCAAAACCTGTAACGGAGTGTTCTGTTTCATTATATTTCTGTATACATTCTCTTGCTAGTGTTGTCCATGTTCTCTTATTATTTTTCTCATTCATTTTACACCTTATTTTATTTACTATTGTTTGATTTAATCTTTCATTCAAGCCGTTCGAGAATGGTGTATTCACAGCTGTAAAAATTAGTTTAATATTATTCTCCTGTAAATATTGCTTAAATTCTCTTGAATTAATGCCCGGATATTGATCTGTCAGGATAATTCCAATCTTATCTGTCTCTAGTACTATCTTTGTTAGATTTATAAAGTCACTTGCATTCTGAGTTTTTGAAGTCGCAATAAATGCATATCTTGTGTAGTGGTCTACTAAAAGATGTAGGTATTTTTTTGTAGACCTAGATCCTCCAAAGCCACCAATAGTATCCATTATCTCAAATGGTTTTGTAGCTGGTCCCAGTTGTGACATTAAATTTTTTTTTGACATCTTGATTTATTTTTATGCATATTTCACATGTTTTAAAAATATTTATAATATTTTTTGTTAGGTTTATAGCTGTATATATATGACTTATTTTCTTCTGCAATTGTCTGATCCCAATATGGCATAAATCTTCATGTACCTTTTTTATAAGCTTTTTACTAAATTCTTCTGAGAGGATAATCTTTTCCTGTTTCTTCATTTTTTTATAATAGATTTTATTTTTGTGTATTAAATTTTGTTTCTTTTCTTTTATTGTTTCATTTTTCTCTTGGTCTTCAATTATATCTTTTATTTGTATTAAATTAACTATTCTCAATAGTTCCTCTCTGTTATCTTCTGATTCTAGTACAGGATTTCGGCTCAAACAGTCTGCTTCTACATTTTCTTTACCAGGTATATATTTTACTGTAAAGTCATACTGAGATAGGTAATATGTGAGATCACCCAATTCTTCATCTGTCCTGCATTTAATGTTCATGTTCTCTAGAGGTTTGTGGTCTGAGTAAATAGTGAATTGTTTTCCAATGAGCCAGTGCTGCCAATATTTAACGGCTTCTTTCATAGCAAGACATTCTAAATATATAGCCTTTTTCCGTTTTTGATGTTCATTCAGTTTTTTCGAGAAATATGCCACCGGTTTGTTTTTACCATCTAGTTGTGTCTGTTTTAGTATTGCTCCAATGCCCTCCAAAGATGCATCGGTAAAGATTTTGATTGGTAAGTCTTTGTCGAATATTTCCAAGACTGGTTGAGAACATAAATATCTTTTTATCTGATTAAATGATTCTTCACACTTCTCTGACCATACAAACTTCTCGTTTTTTCTTAATAAGTTATGTAATGGATCTAAGATAATTGCACTTTTTGGTATGTATTCATGGTAGAAGTTTATTTTTCCCAAAAATTGACTGATGTTCTTTTGCGTCTTAGGAGTTGGGAAATTCCTTATTGAAATCAAATTATCTCTTAGTGGTCTTACTGAATTGTTCTGAATTATATGGCCGAGGTATTTTACTGAGTCTGAAGCAAAGGTACATTTCTTAAACTTCAATCTAAAGCCTTCTTTAATTATTGCCTCTAATACATTTTTTATGTGCCTTATATGTTCTTCAAAGGTAGACGAGTATATCAAAATATCGTCAATATAGTTTACAGAGTATCCTGTGAGATTGTGTTTTCTTAAAATATTGCTTAAAATTCTCTGGAAAATTGCTGGTGATGTTTTCAAGCCAAAAGGGAGGCAGGTCCACTGGAAGTGACCATCTTGTGTGACAAATCCTGTTTTACTTCGGTCTTCCACCCGTAATGGTATTGCCCAAAATGCTGAGTTTATATCCAGTGTAGTAAAATACTTGCAATTTCTAGTTTTAATAATTAGATCATCTATTAAAGGAAAAGGTTGAGCTTGTGGTACAACAATTTTGTTCAAGTCTCTGAAATCTACACATAAACGTGATTTTCTATTTTCCTCTTTTTTAAAAGCCAGTGTCACTGGAGCAGCGAAGGGACTATAAGATTCTTCTATTAAATTATTCTTTAGTAACATGGATATTTGCTCTTCAATTTCTAACTTATCTTGTATTGTACATCTGTATGGTCTTTTACTACAATATTTATTTACTAGTAAATCTATGTGAGCTTCATAATCTCTAACTGATCCTATATCATACTTGTCCTTAGCAAAAATTGTTTTATATTCTTTTATAATTTTCTCTATCTCAATTTTCTTTTCATTATTTAAATGGTCTGTCATACTTATAAATTCCTCTGTTTCTATGTGTTCATTGAAATTTACTGTATATGTTTTTATATTCTTATCTTCATTTCTGTTATCTTTAGACATCCGGTCTATTTTATTTGTTGTTTTTTTTTGTTCTATCTGCAAGTTCTCATTTTGGGTTAATCTGAATTTCTTTATCATATCCAATCCGATTATGAAATCATCAAAATCTTTATTTTCTACTATGTATACATCGACCTCTTCTTCTAAATCAAATATTTTTATTTTTATTGTTGTCAAGCCATCCATCTTCTTCACACCATTAACCGTTTTCATGTATGCTATATTCACATCGTCTTTTTTTTCTTTTACTTTTATCAATCTTGAATTTATTAAAGAGATCTGTGAGCCTGAATCATAAATGCCGCTCACTTCTAATTTATTTTCTAATAAAAGCTTGATTTTGATTAATGGTGTACTTACTAGTTTTTTTTATCACTATTTATGTCTACTTTAATGATGGAGTTATTATTTACATTTTTAGTTTTAAAAACCTTTTCAGGTTCTTTTTTATTTTTCTTGAACCAACATGACTCCTCCGAATGATATCTAATTCCTTTGTCCAAAGATTCACAAGTCTTACATGGCTTCTTTTCATTAGTTTTATTTTTATTATAAAATGTACCACTCTTTATGTTAGTTGAGTTTTTCTTGTACATCATACCTTCATATTTTCTTATCTCGTTGAACAAATCAGTAGTGTTGTTGAGTTCGTCCCTGTTTAACTTATTTACGATAAATCCAGGTAAACCGGTTGCAATAATATCTGTCATTGTTTTGGAATCTATAGATTTATTTATATCTAATATAAGCCTTTCTTTTTTTATAGCATAATCAATTAACAGTCCTTCTTTATACCTAAATGCGAGAGCATATGTGACCATGTCCCATCCTCGGTTTTTAAAAGTTTCTAAAAATTTGTTTTTCCATTCATTCCATTCAGAGTTTACTGTTAGTTTTATGATCATTGAGCTATACCAATCCAAACAAGGTTTATCTAAAAATAACCTCAATATATCTATTTTTGTTTCATCTTTTGTTATATTGAAGCGCTCACACTCTTTTTCAAAATTCTCTATCCATTGCATCGCATTAGGGTTCTTGCTTGTGAATTTTTCAATAATAAATTTTTCTGAAATATGTTTTAAGTTATGTTGACTTTCTCTCTTAGTTGTAGTTTCTATTAATTGTTCCAAGATATGTTGCAAATTGTCATCTTTGTCTCTTGTTTGTTTTGTGCTCATTTCCTCTAAGTATTGATCTAAAAACTGCATATTACCTTCCTCATCTACATATGTGTTCTTTAGATTTTCATCCAATTTTATCCATACTTTTCTACTTTGGTGTCTTTTCTTTATGCTAATTTTTACTTTTGTGAAAGTGTTCATTTTAACAATATATGTATGATGACTCACCGGCTTCAGCTCCTCGGGTAAAATATAACATTTTCCTTCTTCTGTATATATTGAGGTTATGGCTAGTACATTAGATTTGCCATCATTTGAGGCTATCATCGTGAACTCAAATTGTAGCCGGTCCATCTTCTCTTAGTTAACAAAAATGTCGTTTTATAAGATTATAATATTGAGGATCCCGAAATAAACCACAAATTGTTTCTCTGAAAATACAAAGTTTTGTTTTATTTAACACGTATTACAATATTACAACACTTATCAAGTTTTGACAATTACATTTCTATCTCACCTGAAAATACAAAGAAACGACATTTAAAGTTTACTAATATCGCTTCCTCAATTGTATCCTCCGATATGTTTTTATAACATTAAATTTCACAAGGTAATTTATGCGTCATCCGCCATTTAATCATAGTTCACACGTCACTCCGATTCTCTACCATTTTCCACAGACCACATAGATACGCGAAGCGCGGCAAATTCAAATTAATGAAATGTCATTCATTTCATTACATATATTTTTAAGCCCATACACTGAGCATATTTTATAAAAATATTGCGCCTGAATAATATATGCACCGCACAGCTTGTCTAGTAGTATAATATTAAAGTGTTTAAAGTATAATGGCTATTATATACCACCACCATCTTAAGCCCAAAGCCAACCTCACCTGCACGCGGTATATCCTGCTGATTATACGCGTTGAGTCGGTCAGACAGGGGGTCCCCTCAACGTATATTTATAATAGGTTAATAATGTCAAATCTCCATGAATTATAAGAAAGTGGACCTTAACATTAAGCTGGGATAATGCTAGGCAGAAATAATTATAATGGCTATTCTATACTACACTTCATTTTCGAACTTGGTTGATTCGTTTCGATTTTCAGAATAGCCCAGTATTATCAGTGGGCGTCGGTCTTATTAAGTTCACCCTACATTTGGGCACTTGTTGATTTAGCGGTACGATTGTGTCGCCCATAATCCATTTTGTTTTTACCAAATAAATATTAATACAATATGTGTTAATTATAAGAGCAAATGCTTGAATAAGATTTACTGAGGAAATTTATTTCACATATCAGGCCGGCCTTATCGGTATGGTGAAAAGGTATTGTAAGGAATTGAGAACCTCCTCATTATTTGAAGTCGGTTAAAGCCGCCGTAAAATGGCAGCTTTGTTCGTATTGTATGTGAAACTATCAAAAGCCTTGAATAATCATTTCACAAATAATAGTTATTTGTTGAATGACAACTGAGTTTATTGAGACGTAAAAATGGAGATAAAAACTGGAAAAATAATGGGTCCGTGAAATTGAAGAATAAACAAATATATTTTATTTGACAGCTCCGTGGCGCAGCGGGCGAGTAGTCGGCTGCGAAGCGAGAGGCCGTGGGTTCGATTCCCACACCGAGACAAATGTTTGTGTGAACCACAAATATTGGTCTCGGGTCTGGGTGTTGTGGGACCGTAAGTCCCTCGTAGTTCCTGATACCCACGACACAGGTTTACCTAGTGTGGGGTCAGGACTATGTGTGTGACTGTTGGGTGTATTATTATTATTATTATATACTGCCTCGGAAGCACAGTTGTAATGCGTACGCGTTACGACTGAGGCTGACGCTGAGGTCTCGGGTTCGATTCCCGGGTCGGGTATTGGGATTTTCTATCATGAAATGCTTAGTATCAACCCGGAGTCTGGAATTGTGCTCGATATGGCGATAGGCTCGCCCCCTAGCACATCATGGGACGGAGATACGCTCGGCGAAATGTGGGTGTACTGGTTACACCTCTGCCCACTCCTTCGGGGATTACAGGCGTGAGTGCGTATAGTAAATAAAATAAAATGCGTGCGTATATAAAATTCAGTGCGTATGTATGTATGTATTTTATTATATTTTCGGGTGAGAATTATTGTTGATGAATCGAAATATTTCTGTCATGTTCTCTTGAAGTATTATTGTTATTTTATGTAAATATTTTTTAAAGCTATTATTTATAGATAATTTACTGCTAGCCTTCGTGGCGCAGTGGGCGAGTATCCGGCTGTGAAGCGTGAGGCTGCGGGTTCGATTCCCGCACTGAGACAAATGTTTGACCCACAGATATTTGTTTCGGGACTGGGTGTTTTCTCTCCAGAGGGGTTGACCAGTCGTAAAATCTACAAATCAAATCTTTCTGTAACATGTCTTAAAAGCATATTACGCTGAAAATGACTATTTTTAAGGTTCTTTTATAGTTTTATTTACTTCAATCTGTATGAAAACGAATGGAGCCAATTTTCATTATGTAAAATAACATTGTAATTAAACTTCTTTTAAATTAAAGAATCACTAGACCATTGAGGCGTCACTTTTTTAATAAAGGGCGGCTAAGGAGCGAGTAGGCTATCAGAGTAAGCCATCTCTACTACCCATGAACACCTACAATATTATAAGAATTATGGACGCGTTGCCGACCTAAAAGGGAATGGATAATTAAGGAATTAGGAAAGGGAAGTGCGATTCAGGCCTCGGGATACGTCTTTCACCGTACGAAACGCAACTGCAAGTTGCTATTTTTAACCGACTTCACAGTACAAGTACATCGATTTCTCCGACAAATGTGGACCGATTTTGTTGGCAAAAAATTCCCTCGATAGAGTTTAGCTGCGATTTGGTCCCATATACATTTGGTTAAGATCTGATGACGGAGTAAGGAGTAAAAAAATAAAACTCCTCAACGGACAACAGTACACTCGTCGCGATTGTGTATTTACATGCTATTGCTGTAACTACCACTAAAACCTTTTTGACTTTTCAGTCTTTTATTTTCAAGTCGGTTTCTAAGTTTTGTTTAACGTAACTTTATGTAGTTGTATAGTGGTAATAATGGTAACAACCCGGTTGAGAATTGGCCTAGAAGTAAAATTATGAAATGTAAATACAGAAGTTACAAAGGATTTATGTCCAATAAAGGTGACTTTCATAGACTTCAGTATATAGTAAGGCATTACGCAAGCCAAATAACCTAGAATATTCTAGATTACCATACATTCTGTTTAGTGTATAGACTTAACATTTTACTACCTAGGTTAATAGTACCCAGACAATATACACCAAATTTTATACTTGTCTAATTACCGTAATAGCGGGACGTTTGGTCGAAAGTTAGTTTACTCGTAAAGAAGTAATGGAAAAAAATAAAATATCTAGTCGAACTGAAAATCATAATCCAAAAGACAGCCTCCGTGGCGCAGCGGGCGAGTAGCCGGTTGCGAAGCGTGAGACCGTGGGTTCGTTTCCGCACCTTGACAATTAATGTTTGTCTGATCCACAAATATTTGTCTCGGGTCTGGGTGTTGTGGGACCGCAAGTCCCTCGTAGTTCTTGATACCCACGATACAGGCTTAACCTAGTGTGGGGTCAGGACTGTGTGTGTGACTGTTGGGTGTATTTATTTATATATTTATTTAAAAAAATTATAAATTAAATCCATATATATAAAAGCGAAATACCATACACCCACTGATTAATCCAGATTTCTCAAAAACTACTGAAGCTGGGATCATGAAATTTGGTCGGATGATAGCTTGTGTAATGTAGATGTCAGATAAGAACGGATTTTTGGAAATTTACATTTTAAGGGGGTAAAAGAGGGGTTTGTACGTTGTATGCAACTTTTTTTATGGAAGGGAATACGACTGTGAAATTGAGCGCAAATATTGCATAATACAAAAAATGAAATATGAGAGTTATATTTTTGGAAACTTCCACTTACAAAAGGGGGAGGGGGGGGGGGTTGAACTTTGTATGGAACTTTTTTATGGAACGGAATACGACTGTGAAACTATGTAGGAATATAGTGTTGAATTTTTGGATGTTTGTAGATCAATCACGCTTTAACGGCTGAATGGATTTGGGTAAAATTTGGCATACAGGTAGACCAAGACATGAATTAGAACATAGGCAACTTTTATTGAAGAAAAAGAATGCCATTTGCAACTTTCTTGACGCTGAGACTAGATCGGAATGATATTTCGAACATTTAAAATTACGAGAATGGGCCTCCTGGTCATTCGCCTGATGGTAAGCGCCACGAACATTAGCATCACCACACAGAACTGAAAATGATGAACAGAGATTCAAATGGATTGAAAGGATTTGGAACTACGGATGTGGTAATGGACCCGCCCTCTATCACATAATGGGACGTAAATAAGCTCGGCTAACCGTGTGTGGAATATTCTTTTTTTTATCATCCGAATGACTAACCTGAACCGCAACGCTTGCCCATAAATTTTACTGGCTTCAATGTCCTTCAAACCAGAACACAACAGTGCTTACACACTGCTACTTGGCGGCAGAAATAGACAAAGCGGTGACACCAACCCCGACGGACTCTGGCATACGAGAGAGCTACCACTTTCTAAAGACTGTGGTAGAGCCACGCTGCTCTACCACTTTTACTAAGGCTCCAGATTTATTTAATAAGCAATTAAGAATTTAGAGGTATATTTTGATTTTTTTATTAGCTTGAATGACGAGTCAACCAGTTCGCTCGCCTGATGGTAAGCGCCACGCCTGCTTATAAACAGAAGCAACACCACACAGAACTTTAAATAGCAAAGCACTGCATGACACTGGACTGCGCTCGTTACCCCGAGACATAAGGTGTTAAGTCTCATAATACCCAGTAATTTCACTGGCTTCAAATTAAACTTCTACACAAATATCCTGGGTATTTTCTAGGTTAAATTAAAACGCATGGAATTTCTTATTTGACTACTATCTCAGGAATTTTACGAAGGCAACTAACTCCCAATGACTGCCTCGGTGGCGCAGTTGTAATGCGTACGCGTTACGATTGAGGCTAACGCTGAGGTCTCGGGTTCGATCCCCGGGTCGGGTAAAGTGGTATTGGGTTTTTCTATTACGAAATGCTCGGTATGAGCCCGGAGTCTCGAATTTACGCCCGGTATAGCGATAGGCTCGCCTCCTATCACATCGTGGGACGGAGATATGGTCGGCGAAATGTGGGTGTTCTGGTTACATCCCTTTGGAGATTACAGGCGTGAGTGCGTATGTATGTACGCAACTCCCAATGACCTCTCTCAATATTTGACTTCCATCATCACATTTTTCCATATTAGGACTAGTAGACGCAAGCAAGTGGGTCACCAATAATAAATAATTAAAACATTATAATTAAGGAATGGAGACGTAGGAGGATTTGTTTGTTCTTTGGTAACCTATCCATAACAATATGACGTATGAGATGAATGGTATGTTTCATAATGCCCGTTAACTGAAGCGAAGATTTTTTTAAGTTTAATAACTACGTGTATGTAATATGTATACGATAGAAAAATATGCTAAATAATACATACATTTATACGCACTCACGCCTGTAACCCCCGAAGGAATAGGCAGAGGTGTAATCAGTACACCCACATTTCGCCGAGCGTATCTCCGTCCCATGATGTGATAGAGGGCGAGCCTATTGCCATACCGGGCCCAAATTCCAGAGCTTTTCGTCATAGAAAACCCCAATATCACTTTTACCCGACACGGGGATCGAACCCGAGACGTCAGCGTCAGCCTCAGTCATAACGCGTACGCATTACAACTGCGCCACCGAGGCAGCAAATAAATGAATATTACTGTAATATGACATGAGGTAAACATAAAAATGTAATACTTTAAACGCTTTTTTTTTAATATGATTATATTGTAAATTTTAAACGTGATACAATTTTATATGCTGATTTATATTGGCTAAATAGTAAGCTTTAATAGTTTAAGACCAACGTGTAAATCTATTTTCTATGAACTATTTTATTTTAATTTGAAGTTAACATTTTACTCGTACATAGTCAACGAGGCCATTCATAAAATTTATTTTCTAAGGGAGCTTCCAAACGAGCTAACTGCTCATACATTTAATATAACAGCAATACTTAATAATAATAATAATAATACACCCAACAGTCACACACATAGTCCTGACCCCACACTAGGTAAACCTGTGTCGTGGGTATCAGGAACTACGAGGGACTTGCGGTCCCACAACACCCAGACCCGAGACCAATATTTGTGGTTCACACAAACATTTGTCTCGGTGTGGGAATCGAACCCACGGCCTCTCGCTTCGCAGCCGACTACTCGCCCGCTGCGCCACGGAGCTGGGCAACATGCGGCCATTGTAGTAATCTCCCAATATGGATAGGTACTGCCATAACTACTATTTGCTATTACTATTTACATCTTGCTGCTGCGTTTCGTATGGTGAGTGAGACGATGCCTAAATCCCCACCCCTTCCCAATCCCGTAATTATCCCTTTCCTTTAAGGTCGGCAATGCGCCCGTAATTCTTTTGGTAATGTGGGTGTAGATGGGCGGTGGAGATCACTTACCACCAGGCGAGCAACTTGCTCGTTTCGTCACTCAAGCTAATAATAAAAAAGTCGCTTTACCATGCTATGCCTGGAACTGTGCGTTGGTTATACATCTACACTAATATTATAAAGAGGAAAGATTTTTATTTTTGTATGTAACGAATAAACTTAAAAACTACTGGACCGATTTCAAAAATTCTTTTGCCGTTCGAAAGCTACATTATCACTGAGTAACATAGGCTACTTTTTATCCTGGAAAAGGCCGTTCACGCGGGCGGAGCCGCGAGCAAAGGCTAGTACAACATAAAAATATGCGTCGAATTGAGAACCTACCCCGTTTATTTCGTCAGATAAAAATTGTATGGCGTATCTTGTCAACAATTTCATAAAGTATAAATTGTTGAAATGTTGACAGATGTTTGGCTCTATTAATAAAGTTTGAACATTTAATAATTGTTTTGTAACTTTGCTATGGTTTTATCGAATTTTGTTTTATATGTTGAGAGATGTTACGTCAGCGGTCAGAGAAACCATGTTTTATTTAAATGACTATTTCAGGTTTATCCCAAGATCAGTAGCGGATCCAGGGGGTGGGGGGTCTAAGAGACTCTAGCCCCTCCCAAAACATTTGGGTCCACTGTCAAATCTTAAATTCATCTTGATATTATTATTATTTATTTTACACTTTATATACAATGTATAAAGGCGGGCTTAATGCCAAAGGCATATTATCCAACTTTATTAGTACCTACTACTATATACTACCTACAATATAATTTTCATCGCTTATCCTTACTTATTCCGTTATAAGTAAGTATAGTATATTCCCAATATTTTTGAAGTGAAAACTTCTTATGGGTTCGCGTCACCGACAAGCTCATGACGCGCAGCGGCCGTGTGCTGTGCGCGTTAGACACTTTGTTGGATGGGTGAAATCTCGTGCGTTCGCGTCACCGACATGCTTATAACAGTATATCTATAGCTATACAGCTGACGTATTGTGCAACATTAGTGCTGTGTATATCTTATAAGTGAAATTGAATGGATTTAGTGAAAAGTTCATGTGTATATACTGTACATTGTTGAAATAGTGTTTTTGTTTGATTATTATTTGAATCGTTTAATTGTAGAATCATTGTGCAGTACAATAGTGAGTACTAAAAATCATATAAACATGCATATAATTGTTGCTCGGAGTGTCAATAGATGTGAAAACCAGATTGATGTTGATAATTTTTATTCAAACATAATGAAATTTCAAATTTTAATACTAAAAGTTTTAAGTTTTCACTTCTATCGGCAGTCTCTACAACTGCCAATATTTTTTCTAATTTTGGGTCAAGCCCCACCCCCAAACGCCTGGACCCACCACTGCTCACGATTATTTTTAGCCAGAGTTTATTACATCCACGGTTACACTTTATTGTTTTTCGTAAGACCCGGTCGTACCTGCACATTCATGCTGTATACAAAACTATCTACAGCGTGCCTCTACAACTTATGTTTATTTGGTCCCTACGTGCGATAATATATCGCACGATATACCATTTATACGATTGCGATGAAACTTTGGTGTGCTATAGTGCCCACGCCCGGTAAGGATTCAGTGAAAAAAAGAAAACATATGCACTCACGCCTTTAATCCCCGAAGGGGTAGGCAGAGGTGTAACGAGTACACCCACTTTTCGCCGAGCGTATCTCCGTCCCTTGATGTGATAGGGGGCGAGCCTATCGCCATACCGGGCAAAAATTCTTGACTCCGGGCTGATACTGAGCATTTCGTAATAGAAAAACCCAATATCACTTTTACCCGACACGGGGATCGAACCTGAGACGTCAGCGTTAGCCTCAGTCGTAACGCGTACGCATTACAACTGCGCCACCGAAGCAGTCTAAAAAAGAAAACTACCTACATATAAAGAAAAATAGCTCGTAAGTAATTGGTGCAGTGGCCGAGTAGCCGGTTGCGCAGCGAGTGTGTGGGTTCGATTCGCGCACCGAGACCCTGGCAATACGCCGGGATAACTAAAATATTTTATGGAGGAAATAACTAATACATAATGTGTAACTGTTTGTTAATAAAAAAAATAAGTTGATTGCATTTATTTATTGTGTAGGCTGTAAGGGATTATTCCTAAGGGTGGGCAAAGGCCTCCCCCAACTTCTGCCACTTGTCACGGTCCTGGGCGATCTCTTGCCACTTTGGAGAAAAGTTGACAATGTCGTCTCTCCATCTCTTCCTAGGTCGCCCACGTCATCGGTAACCATCGGTTGGTGACCAGTCTGTAATATTTTTGGCCCATCTGTCCGGATTCATTCGACATACATGGCCGGCCCAGTCCCACTTAAGCCTGGCGGTTTTCATACCAACGTCTGTAAGACCTGTCATGGAACGCAGGTCGATGTTTCTTACATGGTCTATAAGTTTTATATTCATAATGTTGCGCTCCATTGTTCGTTGGCATACAGACAGGTGGGACTTTTGATTTTTAGTCAGGGACCACGTCTGAGCACCATAGGTTAGAACAGGAACTAATTATGTCATGTAATTATTTATGTTATGCAACTGATTATTTAGTGTTGAGTAAATCGACCAATGACACAGACGTACAGAATACAGAACCTCCTTTTTAAGTCGGTTAAAAATAAAACCACTATAAATTCAACTTCATCTTTCTGTGTGTATACTAAATGATTAACGATATTCACATGAATCAAATATTAGATGACAAATATTTTTCGTGGAAAATGGGTCGGTATTAAGGTCGGAATCGTTTTACCCTGAATGGCAGATGAGATAACAGTATTGGCCGCCTGGTAAACGGTAGAACATAAATAGATATCATAGATTTTATATAAGGATTATTTTGACTGCCTCGGTGGTGCAGTTGTAATGCGTACGCGTTACGATTGACGTCAACGCTGAGGTCTCGGGTTCGATCCCCGAGTCGGGTAAAGTGGCATTGGGTTTTTCTATTACGAATGCTCAGTATCAGCCCGGAGTCTGGAATTTGCGCCCGGTATGGCGATAGGTTCGCCCCCTATCACATAAGGGATTTATCACATGAAATACGCTCGGCGAAATGTGGGTGTACTGATTACACCTCTGCCTACCCCTTCGGGGATTACAGGCGTGAGTGCGTATGTATGTATGTTTACTGTAAAAGTCGTTTATTTATAGTATAGGCCGGCAAGCGAGCAAGTGGGTCACCTGATGGTAAGTGATCTCCACCGGTCATGTATGCCCACAATACTAAAAGAATCATGGGCGCGTTGCCGACCTTAAAGGAAAGGGATAATTAAGGAGTTGGGAAGGAGAGGGGGTTTGGGCCTCTAGATATCTCATTCACCGTACGAAACGCAGCAGCTAGCTGCTACTTTACGCTGGTTTTGCTGTGCGCTTACTATCAGGCGAGCGACCTGCTCGTCTCGTCGTTCAAGCTAATAAAATAATAAACATATACGCATCGAATGTTTGTTCTCGTTTTTTCCTTTGCAATAAGCAATTGTGATGTTATTTGGTAGACTGCTATAGGCCTTTGTTTGGGAAGGTTTTTCACCCATATCATTTTCGCAAAGTAGGTACTAAACCTGTGGACCGACAAGATGTGAAAGGGTTCATACAAAATGAACGAATTTTTACACCTCGGGCATACGGACCAAGACTTGGTATGTGAAGACACCTTTTTGTATTCCTTTTAATATTTCAGTTAGTCTATGAATACATATATACACTCAATATTCTGTCCCCGAAGAGATAGGCAGAGGTCTAGTGCTGTGCCCAAGTTTAGCCGAGATTTTTTTTATTTCGTTTACGGTTGATTTTATGAATTAGATTGACACATAAGTAGATATAATATGTCAACAAGTAAGACAAAATTTAAACAGACCATCGAGTTTTAGAGGGGTCAAGATGATTTATTTATGTCCCAAGATGTGATACGATCCCTTCGTATTCATATCGCCGTGTGTGTACATACATACGCACTCACGCCTGTAATCCCCGAAGGCACTTATTTACTTACGTAAAATTTTCATATGATTTGACGTTTCTTAATCAGGTTTATTGGATCGACTATTTAGGATCGTCGTGCAAGTGGGCCTTAATTTTTTTTATTTTATTTTTTTTATGCCATAGGCCGGCAAACGAGCAAGTGGGTCACGTGATGTACGCCGATAATACTGAATTATGGGCGCGTTGCCGACTTTAAAGGAAAGGGATAATTAAGGGATTGCGAAGGGGAGAGGGATTTGGCCTCCGGATATCTCACTCACCGTACGAAACGTAGCAGCAACCTGCTATTTTACGTCGGTTTTCTGTGAGACAGTGGTAATGACCCGGGCGAGCCGGCCCATTCAAACAAAAGTGTCTACAGCGTGGCTCTACCACTTTAGAATTCCCTGAAACCTCGTAAATATTAAAGCCTAGGCAACTTATCCATGGACATTATATTGTCATACTCGATTGAGAACTTACCATCAGGTGAGTAGTTTGCTTTTTGGCGATAATTTAGGGACACAATGCCTCTTGACGGTCGACATTTTGGGCTGCACTGTACTTAAAATTAAGTCCAATCGTAGGGTCCAATGTCCATGTGCCATTCCAGAATAAAAAACACTTTTCAAATAATAAAGCCGTCCATTCGTTAGGTATGATGAGATAGATAGATTCGTACATAGAAATTATACTAATATTTGATGCGATTGGAACGCAACCATAGACACAATATAATCTGTGGTTTTGACGTCTGCCATCGCCGTTAAGTTTCCCGCGAAATAATAACGCTCTCTCCCCTCTGGTCTCTGCTCCGATGCGTATAATTTGTAATAGTTAGTAGTAAACCAGTGTATTCACAAAAGTGTATTTTCTTTATCACAATCCTACAATATTGTAAATGTGAATGTAAGTTTGTTTGTTACGCTTTCACGCGAAAACTACTTAACCGATCATGATGAAACTTTGTACACATATTCTTGGAGGCATAAGAAGTAACATAGGATACTTTTTATGATAAAAAATCTATTTGTTTATTACGCTTTCACGCCTAAATCATTGAAACGATTTTGATGTATTTTGATGTAGAGAGAGATGGGTCCCTGGAGACGGTTATAGGCTACGTTTTATTTCGGAAAAGTCTATTCACGCGGGCAGAGCCGCGAGCAAAAGCTAGTAATAGATAAAGGGGTTAAGCTTGTAACACCTCTCATTTTTGTCAGGGGTTACAAAAACTGCCTTGGTGACGCAGTTATAATGCATACGCGTGACGACTGAGGCTGACGCTGACTTCTCGGGTTCGATCCCTGGGTCGGCAAAAAGTGATATTGGGTTTTGTATTAGGAAATGCTCAGTATCAGCCCGGAGTCCGGAATTGTGCCCGATATGGCGATAGGCTCGCCCCCTATGGACGAACATACGCTCGGCGAAATGTGGGTGTACTGGTTACACCTTTCCCTACCCCTTCGGGGATTATAGGCGTGAGTGCGTATGTATGTTGACAGCGTCCGTGGTGAAGCGGGCGAGTAGCCGGTTGCGAAGCGTGAGGCCGTGGGTTCAATTCCCGCACCTAGCCAATGTTTGTCTTATTCATAAATATTTGTCTCGGGTCTGGGTGTTGTGGGACCCCAAATCCCTCGTAGTTCTTGATACCCACGATACAGGTTTACCTAGTGTGGGGTCAGGACTATGTGTGTGACTGTTGGGTGTATTTATTTATTTATGTTACAAAAACTGAAACTCTTCGACAGAACCCAGCGGGAGAGTGTAGTGTATCGTAATGAGGTACCGTGACAGCGCCAGCTTCAACCTTCACCTGTTTAATTAAATGTGGTTAACTTTATGCAAATTTACTGCACGCTTTAAAAGGAATCATTATTGTAAAGTCTAACGTAGCATAAAACGTAGTTATGGATGAATAATTTACATGTTATACGTACATACATCAGTAATGGCACTCTTTTGTGATACTTCTTCTTCATATAAGACAAAACAGCTTGGAATTGAGCAGCTCACTCCTTACAAAATTGGCTGTACATAGTTCTCTTTTTTTTATAAATTATATTATTTAATATTGACTGCTCTATTGGCGCAATATTAGTGTGGCATTACTGACATTTTGTTTTTTTTTATATCAAATATTAAATTTTTTGTTTTTTTTTTTATGTGAATGCGAGTGCCAAGTATCTCTGGTATACTCTTGGCTATTTCTTAAAAAGGCCAATCCAGGAATTTCTGTACAATACACGCATAGTTCTGTAAAACAATGGACATTAAAAGAGGCCATAACCCATGAGTTTGTTTCGGCATTTCTTCTCAGCCCCGGAATGCCGTCGTAAATGTAATGTAGCATAAAAAATTAAGGCCTAACCCCTCTCATTCAATAGAGGAGGCCCGTGCCCAGCAGTGGGACATGTTTAACACAGGGCTTGTAAAAAAAAAGTAGCAACATCCGTAATATCGGATAATTTTCACACACATAGCATCTTCTACCTTGTTTTATACGACGAAACCCTCGCCCCAATTGCCTGCCTTCCATTTTTCATACACGCCTGATTACTTTCCGTACGGTATACAAATTGAATGTGTATTTTATACGGAATACTAATTGAGGCAATGTTGTCCACGACCTTACTGCTTCTGATTAAAGTAAACATTATTGAAATAATTTTATTACTATTAAACGAATCGTGAGAATTTGAATTTGCGTACCGCGTCTGTTAGCGTATTCTCTTTTTATTGGTGTATTGAGGGTGTCTGAGAAAGCAACGTTGGGTACACTGAAATAATAATGGCGCGATATAGTTGTGGAAGGATAATTAAATGGTATAAAAGAGGTTGTCGCCATAACGGGAGGCCTTTTGCCCGCAGTCAGTCAGCCAGTCTCCAGTTCAGTAAGATCAGTGCTCAGTCGATAGTCTAAGAGTTAATTACGCGGTAGCTATGCTGGTTAACTATTCGGTCCTAGTTGTCTTAGTTATAATTAGAGAACGGTCTATAGAGAATCCTGACATGGGCTTGTGGTCTGTAAAGCAGTAACATTGTAAATGTAACCAATAAGCTATGAGTTAATGTGATTAAAATAATACTTGTCTTACGTCTATTGTATATGGGCAGTGGTTTCTAAACATCAGATGAGTCACCTGGGTCATTTATCGAATAGGAGATCGATGGCACTCAGAACAATAAATTGGTGACAAATATTTGTTTAGACAGATGAATGTACTGTCCCGAGGAGTGTCAGCTGTATAGGATTAATTACATCTAAAGGTCAGCGTAGAAGTTTGAGGCAAAGAAACTGGACTCAATGACAACTGAAACCCAGTCTTATCTCTTTGCCTATATGACCTATATTTGTATAATGGAAACATAAGTTCCAAGTGTTCTATAGTTGTTATAATATCGGCCGTATGAGTAAGCCATAAGGCTGAGTTTAGATTGTTATCTACCTCAGGGCCTTACCTATCCGATTCTGCTGTCTCGGAGAGAATGTTTGCACAACGTAAGGTTTTGTTTACTCGGATGTGGCTATTATTAAATACCACGATAATTCTTTTGTGAAGATAAGTGTGAATGTGACATAGAATAAAATTTTAAATAGCAAAATAGTACTACGAGAAATTAGTGCAACGCTGGCCTACTGCAGATTGGTATACTTCATATATTTATTTACCTTCAAAATGCATCACAAACTTGATAATAAATCATTAATTAACTTACCTATTACATAAACATCGTGAGGAAACCTGTATATTTTAGAATTCTCCATAAGAATTTTAAAGGTAAGTACATGAAGTCTGTCAATCCGTATTAGGCCAGCGTGGTGGACTAAGGCTTAATTCCTCTCAAGCACTTTCTTACCCACAGTTTCCTCTCTTCTCATAACTTGCCCATACCAAGATATTTACATAAATTCATCTGTAGTCTTTTAATTTCCAACGCAACCTGTCTTGCTTAACGGGAAAGGGGTGGCTCAACGAACTTCCCTTTTTCTTATACTTTTATTTTTTGGAGTTTCGTACGGAATCCTTACATGATCACTTATTGTTTGCAGCTCAAATACTTTTTCTTAGAAACATGTAATTTGAAATGTTTACTGCTTATTTCATAAAGGTCTTATTTATTTTATTACTATATAATAAGAAGGTATGTAATATTTTAATAATGGTAACCACGGTGACGACTGAATATTCTACTGTCCGTATAAAATAAAACATGTATGGTATCTGAGTGGTAGAGCCACGCTGTAGACAATTTTGTCTACAGCATGAATGGGCCGGCTCGTCCGGGTCGTTACCACTGTCTCACAGAAAACCGGCGTAAAGTAGCAGCTTGCTGCTGCGTTTCGTACGGTGAGTGAGATATCCGGAGGCCCAAATCCCCCTCCCCTTCCCAATCCCTTATTATCCCTTTCCTTTAAGGTCGGCAACGCGCCCATAATTATTTTGTATTGTGGGCGTACATGGGCGGTGGAGATCGCTTACCATCAGGTGACCCACTTGCTCGTTGCCGGCCTATAATATAAAAAAAAAAAAAAAAAAGTATTAAACATTTACAATATTGTAACTTACAGAATATTTTATTGACGAGAAAGAAATTCAGACTCCTAACTTAGTTTTAAGTATTAAGATAAATCCAGGTAGATCTAATCAGTTCTCTGAGGGCCTCAGCTTACTTGGTGCTTCGGCATCGGTGATAGGGGATTTTGCAGATATATTGAAATGAAATGAAATAGTTTTATTAATCATGTAGGCAATTAAAATAGCGCTTATGAAAAGTCAATCCAAAATAAAGAAACTTACGTAAGTATAGAAATCATATCAACTAATCTATACATAACATACATAGCATCGTCAAAATACACTGGGCAACTATAAATTTTACAATATTTTTATAATAGGCCAGAATTGTTAAGTATTATTATTATTATTATTTTCTTCTGTTTTTATGAGCCATTACCGAAACGGCACGTGTTTTAAATATTGATGCTGAAAGACTTTCTACGTTTGATAGTTTTATCGAAATCGCGCCTGATAGTGATTGTTTCGTTATTATTTCAACAAAAATTGCGTATCGTTTTGTCGAGCATCTGAAAAGTGACCAAAGATGATCATACTGCACGAGTAACAGAATTCTGTGAACCCTGTGGAGTCCCGCATATCAGTAAAAAATGGTAAATTGAAGATGATTGCGGAACAGATGGTGCTGAGAAATATGTGATAGCCTCAAGTCTATGACGATAACGGTATCATTTTTTGTGCGAGGATGTATTACAACTCAGTCACGGTATCGAGAACTGTAAAGGCATAAGAATACCCGTACACGTATTTTTATTATTAGCTAAAGGTATATTTTGACTGTCTCGGTGGCGCAGTTATAATGCGTACGCGTTAAGATTAAGCTAACGCTGAAGTCTCTGGTTCGATCTCCGGGTCGGGTAAAGTGGTATTGGGTTTTTTTATATTACGAAATGCTCTGTATCATCCCGGAGTCTAGAATTTGTGCCTGGTATGGCAATAGGCTCGCACCCTATCACATTATGGGACGGAGATACGCTCGGCGAAATGTGGGTGTACTGGTTACACCTCTGCCTACCCCTTCGGGGATTACAGGCGTGAGTGCGTATATTTTCAAACAATGAATAAATTAAGGAGGTTCTCAATTCGAAGCTTATATATTTATTAAATTAATTGATTGATAGAACTCTTTATTGTACACCATTTGATAATTATAAAAGAAAAAAAGTGTGTTAATAAGCGGTATTATAGCTAATAGGGATCTTTGCCAGACAACCTTCGGACGGAATGGTGGCAAAAGAATAGGAATTTGTATATATTCACGTATAACTTTTCACGAAGTGATCCAATTTGAATGATTCTTTCTTTATTTGACAGAGTATAGATCGTTTCGTTCACGCGGGCGGAGCAAAGGCTAGTTAAAAATATATTGTATGTACCCTTAGCTACGTATATTTAGTCTCTAATGTCTGACTACTTGGACCCAAAACATTACTTGAGCGAAGTAGTACACGTTTAATTATATTATATGAGCTACATTTTCCTCTGCGTTTGTAGTTACAAGCAGTACAATTTGGCGAAGAAACCTAAAGTAAGTGAAATGAAATGAAATGAAATGAAATGAAATGAAATGAAATAGTTTTATTAATCATGTAGGCAATTAAAATAGCGCTTATGACAAGTCAGTACAAAATAAAGAAACTTATGTATAAAAATCATATCAACTAATGTATACATAACATACATAGCATCGTCAAATACACTAGGCAATTACACTAAATTGTTTATTTGTTGTCTTTTTATTTTACATTATTAACAGTATTTGTTATATGGAAACGTCCCATTATTAATTATTAAATATTTTGAGTCGGTATGGACCACTGCATTTACCGAAACGGCACGAGTTTTAAAACTACCACCGGATCCAAAACGACCCAGCTTGAGAAGACCCGGCGAAACAAACTCAGTGGGCTTAATTTACCACTAGATTCAACGCGGCGCGACCCAAACTCTGAGAAGATCCAGCTACTTGAACTCAGGGGGCTTGTTTTAGGTCCGGATTTTCAATAATTTATATTAGGAAATACAAAGTCCTATAGTTAACTTTAGGGAGATTGAATGCGGACCATGTGTATCTCCGAAGTCTTGTTTTAAAACTACCACCGGATCCAAACGCGACCCAGCTTGAGAAGACCCGGCGAAACAAACTCAGTGGGCTTGTTTTTTGTCCGCTTACTATAATTCTTGAAGAGCATGACTTGTCTTTTAAAAAATTGCCAATTTTCCGTTAGGTATTATTTATTCGCGATCGGTCGTCTTTTGTTTATTTGATATCGTTTTATTTTTTTGGTTTAGGTAGGTATTTTATGTTAGGAAGCATTCCATTTTAGCTTGCTCGTAGAATAATACAAATCATTGGTCAATTTATTTAGATCTTGGTTACTAAAACATACATTCTATTTATAATTGTTTAATTATCTCATAATTAACCTAAGCTACAGGGCCCCAGGAGGTCACAGTATGCAAGGAGGAACCGAACGCCAAACGTCTCTATCCTCTAGATATTGTTTAACATTATAGTAGCCCCTGGTCATAAGCTCACGTTTAATGTGTGTCTTGAACAAATTTTCGGGCATATCAATAACATTATTGGGGAGCTTGTTATAGAATTTAACGCTATTACCCATAAATGACTTTTTAGTCTTAACAATTCTAAAAGAGGGTACTGAGAGTTTATTTTTGTTTCTAGTATTTATATTATGAATGTCACTATTTTTGTGAAATTTACTTAAGTTTTTACGAACATACATAATATTTTGATAGATGTATTCAGACGGCACAGTCAGTATATTACTATCCCTGAATACAGATCGTAGGGAACCGCGGCTCCTCAGGTCATATATAGCACGAACTGCTCTTTTTTGTAATATAAATATAGTGTCTATATCAGCAGCTGATCCCCACAATAGAATGCCATAGGACACAATACTGTGGAAATATGCGAAATATACTAACCTAGCCGTTGAAACATCAGTTAAGCGTCTTATTTTCCGGACAGCAAAAGCTGCAGCACTTAATTTACCAGATAATCTTTCTATTTGAGGATCCCAATGCAATTTACTATCTAGAGTTATTCCTAGGAAAACTGTTGAAGAGACTAGATCTAATGTTTCATTGTTTAATTCTATACGTGAATTCACCTTTACAACATTTGGTAATGTAAAACGGATACATTTAGTCTTCCCTGTATTTAATAAAAGGTTATTTGCAGAGAACCAGTTTGAAATTAAATTCAGAATTTTGTTAGGTGTAACTAGATCTTCATCCTTACGATTCACTTTAAATATTAAAGAGGTGTCGTCAGCAAATAAAACTATGTCTGCCATCTTATCAACCATATAAGGAAGATCATTAATGTAAACTAAGAATAGAAAAGGGCCCAGAATGGAACCCTGTGGGACCCCTATTTTGACTGTAGATCCTACTGAAGTGACGCCATTTATACATACTCTTTGTTCCCGACCAGATAAATAGGATATCACAAGATCAAGAGATGTACCACAAATACCGTAATACTTGAGTTTAGCAATGAGGGTTTGGTGGTCGACGCAGTCAAATGCCTTGGAGAGATCACAGAACACACCCAGAGCATCCTGCGACTCCTCCCAGGCCTTCAACACAGATGTCATTAAGGCTGATCCAGCATCTTGAGTAGACCGACTCTTTGTAAACCCAAATTGTTTATTATGTAATATCCTATTCCTATCAAAATGCGCCAGCATTTGATCCAGCATGATTTTTTCAAAAACCTTACTAAGAGCTGGTAATATAGATATAGGCCTATAATTAGAGGCGCTATTTACACAGCCCGCCTTAAAAATTGGGACAATTTTACTTATTTTCATTAAATCGGGAAAAATACCGTCATTTACACAACAGTTAAAAATATCTGCTAAAATGGGAGCAATATTTACTATAATAGCTTCTATAGCTTTAACAGATAGCCCCCACAAATCTTCAGTACCTTTTATTTTAAGTTTTTTAAATGCTTTGATTATTTCACAATGAGATACCATATCAAAATTAAAATTAAGCATATCTACTTTAACATTTTCTATTAACAATGATTCTGCTAAAGTCGCTGATGACTGCAGACATTTAGTTGTATCTATAGGTATGTTACTAAAAAAATTCTCAAAGTAATTGGCAACAGAGAGCTTATCTGAAACTAGTTCGTCATTTACAAATAAAGCTATCGATTTGTCACTTATTCTATTTCTACCAGTTTCAGAATTAATTATTTGCCAGGTAGTTTTTATTTTATTACTAGATTGTCTCAACTTTTCACTAATATGAGCGGCTTTAGCATGCCTGCATACTTTTTTAAATATTTTAGAATAATTCTTAACGTAGTTTGAAAATTCGACACCAGGTGTATAGGACCTTCTGTCATATAAGTCATATAAAATATCTCTACTACGTCGTATGCCTTTAGTAGCCCAGGCTGCAAAGTTAATTTTAGAGCAAGTTTTGAGTGATTTTGGTTTACAACATTTATTAAACTCATTGCAAATTGTACTAAATAAAGCATCATAAATATAATTTGGACTGGCAGAGTTTGGGGTAAAAGAATACAATAATGAATTTAAATTATTACTAAATTTTAGCAAGTTGTTTTTTGTCAGAGATCTTAGTGTAATATGTTTTTGTTTATTACATACATTATTGTTAAGTTTGACCATCTGACACTTGTGATCTGACCGAACACCTGTTGTTACACACTTATCTAGTATGTTAAAATTAGTAAAGATATTATCAATACATGTTGCAGACGCATATGTAATCCTAGTTGGCTCAGTAAACAAACATGTGTAATTAAATGAGCTAAATAATGATAGAAACTTACATTTGTCCGGAGAATCAACCAGAATATTAACATTAAAGTCTCCGCACACTATAATTTTTTTATTATTTTTAAATTTCTTTAGAATTTCCTCCATTATCGAAATAAATCTTAATAGGTTAGATGAAGGAGGCCTATATACGCATAAAATAATGTAAAGATCGGTTTCTGCACATGCGACCTCACATACTCGCTCAACAGAAAGGTGAGAGATGTCCTTCCTTTCCTTGAATTTAATATATTCACGTACTAAAATTAAGGCTCCCCCACCCTCTGCAGATACCCTATTGTACGAGCTGGCGACCCTGAAGCCAGTAACATTGAAATTCATATGATGCGCCTTCAACCAGGTTTCTGTGAAACACAAAATGTCAATTTTAAATAAATCAATAAAAAGTTCTATTTCTAAAATTTTGCCAGAGAAGTGATTTATATTCTGATGAGATAGAACTAAGTCATTTATACACTTCTCTGTTGTCGCACTTAAATGTTTAAATTATTCACCACATTTACTTTAGTAACACTTAGTAGACTAACTACTACTTTATTATTTCAGCTGATCGTGTCTCAGTCTCTATATTTATAGCGCCTGATACTTATGGATAATGTTTTATGAAAGAACCAGGAGGCCAATTCTCGAAATTTAAAATGTTCAAAATATCATTCCGATCGAGTCTCAGCGTCAAGAAAGTTGCAAATGGCATTCTCTTAAACCAATAATCAACGTCAAATGCACCTAGCATTAGCAGTAGCATTATACCGTTTTGGCTTCAGTCAACTTTTATTCTACATTCAATCTCATTACGATCTATGTTCACATTTGACGTTGATTATGGGTTTATGAGAATGCCATTTGCAACTTTCTTAACGCTGAGACTAGATCGGAAAGATATTTTGAACATTTTAAATTACGAGAATTGGCCTCCTTGTCTTAACAATATAATGTACCTACTTTGAAAGCCTCCATGACGTAGTGGGCGACTAGCGGGCTGTGAAACGAGAGCCCACGGGTTCGAGTCCTGGATTTAATAATAATAATAATAATTTATTTGGAATAACAAAACATACAATTGAGAGCCTTCTTTTGGTCCCTTGCACGAGAGGCTACGTGGGTTGATACCACCGCTTTGTCAATAGTGGCCAAGCAGCAGCGTGTGGCATTGTTGTGTTTCGATTTGACGGACATTGAAGTCAGAGAAATTAATGGGCATTATGAGACTTAAAATCTTAAGTCTCGGGTTAACGAGCACAGTCCAATGCCATGCAGTGCTTTGAAATTCAAAGTTCTGTGTGGTGTTGCTTCTGTTTATGATCAGGCGTGGCGCTTACCATCAGGCGAGTGTCATGCCCGTTTAGTCACTCAAGTTAATACAAAAATCTATTTTTTCAATCGGTTAAAAATGTATCTTAAATATTTAAAGTCTAGCTGTAACATGATTATCAACGTACAACCGTGAGTGACTCCTCTAATCCCCGAAAGCAGAGATGTAAGCAGTACACCCACGTTTCGCGAAGCTTATTAATATCAAGCTTATATAAGTTGTGTGAGTCCGTAAATGGTCCCATATTAGCTAAAAATGCTACAACGTGATAAGCGTTAAAACATTGAAATAAAACTAGTTTATACGGATTTTATCGCAGTTTAATTTTATTTTAATCCCGAAATTCTTTCTGCGTAGATCGGATTAGTGTCAAATAAGTTTTTAAATAATAAAAATCAAATGCTTAATTTTAAAATGAAGGTAGGCAATGTAACATTAACTTTTCGAGATGCCCCACACCTCAGTCTCTCCCGTGACCACGAAGGCTGAAAAGCTTTCAAAACGTCGGAACTAAAATAAAATTAAACCGCGAAAAATCCGTATAAACTAGTTTTATTTCAATGTATATTATTCGCGTAAACATAAGAAAACATTGCATTTTGAAGAATCTTTGTCTTACAAAGTCAAACGGTACTTGCGAGTTGCTACTCGGGTATTGAGTTCAGTTAGTTAATGCATAATTGTTTATAATTACTATAGAAGTTTTAATTGTTTTAATTCTTACTTCTGCCGGACCATCAAGTTGTGGAATAGTTTGCTGGCACACGTGTTCCCTCCTTCCTATAATATGGGGTCCTTTAAACGGAGTGTGAAGAAGCAATTAGGCAGGCCGGCATAATTTTGCCGACCTACGATAGACACATCGTCTGTCGTTGGTCGACAGTATTCTTGGATTGCGCTGCACTTAACATCAGGTGTAGCGTAGTCACTTTGCCGTGCCAGTATAAAAAAAAATAAAAAAAAAAGTACGTTATTGGGTTCTATGCATTTGACTAATTAATAAAGTTTATGATGCCAATAACTTGTACTTGTAAACTACTAGGTGGTAGGTCCCTCGTATACCACCGCTTTGTCTATTTCTGCTGCCAAGCAGCATTGTGTAAGCACTGTTGAGTTTTGTTTTGAAGGACATGAGAGGAAGGAAGGAAGGCATTATGAGACTTAACAACTTACGACTCTGTGTGACGTACGTAAAGTTTCATGCAGTGGTTTGTAATTTAAAGTTCTGTATGGTGTTGCTTCTGTTTATGGGCAGGTGTGACGCTTACCATCAGACGAGCGACGTGCTCGTGTCGTCATTCAAACTAATAAAGAAAAATCTAATTTGATACTTTATATTGTTACTAAAATATTTCGATGATATTTACCAATGTTCTTTTTTTATAGCATAGGCCAGTAAATAAACAAGTGGTTTAAATGATCTCCACTTCCCATGTACGCCCACAATACTATGAGAATCATGGGCGCGTTGCCGACCTCAAAGGAAAGGCATAATTAAGGGGTTGGAAAGGGGAGGGGGATTTGGGCCTCCGGATATCTCACTCACCGTACGAAACGCAGCAAGCTGCTAATTTACGCCGGTATTCTGTGAGACAGTGGAAAGGTTGTCTGGAAGAAATCGCTGTTTGCGATAAGACCACCCATCGTATCACCCTTACTGTATGATCCTCGTTTATAAGCTACCTACTTTATTTTGTGTGCAATAAAGTATATTATATCTATCTACCTAACGCCAAAACTGTCTGTAGCCTGGCTGTACCACTCAAATACATGTAGGATTGTATGAATGGCAGAATAACTGATAGTATAGTAATGATTGAGTGAATATAGTGAATGAGTACGAATGAACGAGGGAATGAGCGGAAGTGTGGAAGGGGAGAAGATGGCGGTTGAACTTGTGAGTGAAGACGTGTCGGATAAGATATTAAGATTTTATTTGCTAATTGTGCTGATTTTGTAGTAAAGACTTGTTGAAAAACCTGTATTTTTATCCTCGAACCCTACACACATTATTACTGCACAGATAGAGGACGCCATGCATTAGTGACACTGCCGTCGAACTGCCTCCCTGACCGATGATTTTTGCGGTACAGAGATAATTTAGCATTCCCAGAGACTTGCCGAGCTTCACTGCTCGGTGTCGACATAATGCAGTATCGATCCTTTACAAGAGTTACAGTGGCTGGCGTGTGTTCTTCCATACATTTACATAGTCTATAATAGGTAGTTATTTTAATATTTGGTGATATTTAATTTTTAATATTTGCTGGTATTTACTGCCTCGGTGGCGCAGTTGTAATGCGTACGCGTTACGACTGAAGCTGACGTTGAGATCTCGTGAGACCCGCGGGTTCAATCCCCGGGTCGGGTAAATGTGATATTGGGTTTTTCTATTACGAAATGCTCAGTATCAGCCCGGAGTCTGGAATTGTGCCCGGTATGCGGATAGGCTCGCCCCCTATCACATAATGTGACGGAGATACGCTCGGCGAAATGTGGGTGTACTGGTTACATCTCTGCCTATCCCTTTGGGGATTACAGGCGTGAGTGCGTATGTATGGTATGTAAAAAAATGATTATAAGTCTGGTTATAAGTACATTTGAACTTCGGCAGTTTTAACATTAATTTTAATTAGTTTTACAATATCGAATAAAGATATAAAACTGGCTTTTTAGGTCATTTTTCATACTGTACGTCGCTGTCGACTGTCGGTGCCGACAAGTCAGCTTTGTATGAAATTGTATGGAAATAGTCGCGCGCCGCGGTATCTTATCTCAGTCGCTTAAGTATGTTACTTATACAATATGTAACAAAAACCCTGTTCGACATTTTAACTATGATATCAGAATCGATATTCAAACCCAATGGAAAACCTTGCATACGAAAATTGGACTATAAAAATAATCATATTTAATTTTTAATCGTGACGTAATTTATTGTTTGTAAACCGATTGATTACTTCTGCAAGAGCGATGACTTGGAGCCAAAGCGAGATAGCATGTTGCGGTGTCCACGTACATCAAACGTGCCGCGCTCCGGACGGCTTCGTAAATCCCCACATATTCAGAAGAATATGTAAATTTTTTAAGTTATCTGTGTAAAAATTATATCTCACTTCTGTTTATTATATTTTAAATGTAACTATTTTTATTTAGCTGTCTATATGTCTATATGTCTATCTTCACGACCTAGAAAGGGCCAACAGGGTTTTCGTTACATTCTGTATAATTGCATACAAAGTTGACGCGTCGCTGTTGCCATGTCTAACGGTCTCTTGTCTCGGTCGCGTGCCTCAAAACGGGCCTTTAGTGTAAGTTTATGCGAGTCTTATCTATGCAGAGTCGTATAGTGCCCCCAGGACTATTGGAAACGTGTTGACTTCATACGAGTACATATTTCTGATAAACTGATGATGTGACTGGTAAAATTGAAAGAAATAAATAAACTAGCAAAATATTGTATTATGGGCACAGAAATTCACATATAACACTTTATTGCCTGATATATTACGTCTGCAAATTCGTCATTTGTTATTTTAGTCACTTGTAAAACCGTTGTTTAAATTACAAGAGCTGTCAACGGCTTGAGGAAATTCCTTTCCAAATGTTCCATGGAATTCTACTTGTGTTCCGCAATTTATAGAAGTGTTCGTAAATTAGTTTACCTAATTCAATTAGGATTCTTTTTACTTGTTGATTGAAGGAGGCGAGTTAGATCACTTTTTTAATAACTAATCTAATAAATTCACGAATGATTAATGGTATTTTTAACCCTTAACGCAAAAAGAGTATTCAAATTTTGAAGCCTTAGTCTCTGTCTGTGACATCGTATAACTCCCAAACGGGTGGAAAAATTTCAAAACGTATTTTTAATTTTAAACCTTTTATTGGCCTAAGATAAGCTTTTGCTCGCGGCTTTGCCCTCGTGAATGGCCTTTTCCGGGACAAAAAGTAGCTTATGTACAAAACCAGATCAGACCTGTGTGCCAAATTTCATCCAAAACCATTCAGCCACAGCCACCTTTATAATAGTAGTAAGATAAGTTAAAAGTGCAAAATCGAATCGCGGTTCCTTTGGGGAGTATCTCATTTTACCTCGTACTTTTTTTTAAAGCATAGGCCGACAAACGAGCAAATGGGTCACCTGATGGTATGCGATCACCACCGCCTATGTACGCCCACAATACAAAAAAATTATGGGCGCGTTGCTGACCTTAAAGGAAAGGGATAATTCAGGGATTGGGAAGGGGAGGGGGATTTGGGCTGCTACTTTACGCCGGTTTTCTGTGAGACAGTGGTAACGTACGAGCCGGCCCATTCATGATGTAGACAAAAGTGTCTACAGCGTGACTCTACCACTCTAAAAACTTTGTCATCAGATCTTAACTAAATTTATATGAGATCATCGTCGAAGTAAATTCTATCGTATCCAAAAATAATCATCAAAGTTGATTCACATTTGGCGGAGATATAGCTTAACATACATAAAGAAAAACACAAACGAATTTACAACCTCCCCTTTTTTTGATTCGGTTAAAAACAAACTATTTGAGAAGTCGCCTTTGCATTTACAACACATAGCTTAGAGAAGTACTTTAATAGTCGTAACATTTAAGTTTAAAGTATGCAAGACATGCCTGGAAGTGTGCAATCAACGTCTTCCGAGAAGGATCAAGCATTTATACAAAGGTTGAATTTAAACGTTCGGGGTTTCATTCGAAAATTAGGTTTATCTACGACGAGCTTCCTTGTGAAACGTTTTGTTGTTTGAGATTGGGAGCGTTTTTGGAATGTTTTTCCTTATATTTTTGAAATGAAGATTTTACCGCTGGATTATGAAGTACAAAAAAGGATAAAATAACAAAGGAAATTTTTACATTAATTTTGTTGTTTATTTTATAGGTAACAAAAAGAAAGATTGGAAACGGAGTAAACATTCAAAAGTATTTTATTTTTTATATAAAACTGCACCATCGAGGCATTATTTAAAATTCTAGAACTTTTGATCGTAAATATTTTCATGTCTTATTCAGCTGGAGTAACTGCGATCTGGTGAATTTCCAATCTGTACACAATCCATTTACATTATTTACATTTATATTGGCTGTGCGGCGACGATCGTGCGTAAAATAGGACCATTTAGGTAATTTCAATTTTTTTTTACCTTTTTACTACCTGATATTGGTACCATACCATACACACTCACGCCTGTAATCTCCGAAGGGGTAGGAAGAGGTGCAAATAGTACAGCCACATATCGGCGAGCCTATTTCCGTCCCAATTTTTAACCTCTTTGTCTGTCTGTTGTGTGTGTTTGTGGAATCGTAGCTCTAAAGGAACATACCAATTTGAATGCGATTTTGCATGTTGCAAAGTTGGTACATCGAGATATCGTTGGATCTTAGCATGTTTGAAGATAATATGTTCAGCTATATAAAAATTATATACGTTTTTTTTTGTTTTCCAGGTGAGGTTGTATACTGTCATTTATTCATATAAGATTTTATAGAAGTATATACGGCCTAGCTGGTGCAGTTGCAATGCGTATGTGTTACGATTGAGGCTGAGTATCAGCCTGGAGTCAGGAATTGTGCCGTCTGGCGATAGACTCGTCCCCTATCCCATCATGGGACGGAGAGGCGCTCTGCAAAATGTGGGTATACTGGTTACACCTCTACCTACCTCTTCAGGGATTACAGGCGTGAGTGCGTATGTATGTAAAAGTATATACTGATATCAAAACTTATACCTTATTTGACGATATAGCACATTTAATATTCATTGTTTTGGGAATAAAAAAGTTTCTGAAGCCAATGAGTATCACTCGTACGTAAGAATAAGTCAAATAAAATGTCCGGATAATATTCTCTTTGTAGAATATTTTTTGACTAAAAGAAAGTTTCGAGTTTATGTTCTTGGCATTTGAAGTACGCAGTGAACAGTACGTTTAATTTTTTTAACATGTACTAGGTGCGTTGGCCATGATTTTCCACAAAATATAAAATAAAAAAAAAAACTTAAAGTCCGACGAATATGAGACATATCTTACTTTCTTCTCCACATTATTCTGCATCGATTGGTATCGGTCTCGACCCCATACCCCCAGCGGTTTCGAAGGAGATAGCGTGACAAGCTTTTGGCAGCGGCGGCGCCAGTTACTTTTTTTTTAGAATAGAGAGAATATAAAATAGTATTTGAAGTTTATTCTGTATTAAGATTTGTTATTCGGTACGTTTTTGTGAAATGTTTTTTATAACATTATTAGCTGTCTCTTGCTTTCACCGCAGGCATATTACTGCCCTGCTCCCATTGGTTATAGCGTGATATACATATAAACCTTCCGTAGTCATTTTTTTTTTAGTGAAAACGGCATCTTAATCCGTTGCATAGTTTAGGAGAAATAAGCGGATAAATAGATACCGTGACATATTTAAATAAGTAAAGACATTTTCATTACAGTTAATAATGAGACGGGCCGGTCCTTCAACCGTCACACCTACCTATAAACAGAAGCAACACCAATCAGAACTTAGAATTATGAAGTACTAGCTTTTGCTCGCGGTTCCGCTCGCGTGAATAGATTTTTCCGAAATAAAACGTAGCCTATAACCGTCTTCAGGGTCCCATCTATCTCGTCATAAAAATTCATCAAAATCGGTTAAGTGCTTTAGGCGTGAAAACGTAACAAACAAATAGATTTTTTCATTAAAATTATCCTATGTACTTCTTATACCTCCAAGAATATGTGTACAAAGTTTCATGATGATTGGTTAAGTAGTTTTCGCGTGAAAGCGTAACAAACAAACTTACATTTACGTTTATAATATTAGTATGATTGCAAGGCTAAAACTTCGCTCAATATCCAGAGACATAAGATGTCAAGCCGCATAATGCTCAATATTTCACTGGCTTTAATATCCTTCAAACCGAAACACAACAGTGCTTAAACACTGTGGTTGGCGGCAGAAATTGACAAATCGATGGTACCTAATATTTACTAGGCCTCTATGCCAGCTACCCCCCTGGGATGCAGGCGTGAGTGTGTATGTAAAACTATGTTTAAATTACAACTGAACCAACATATTCTAGCTTTAAAAATCCATTCGAATACATGCCTTTGCACTTTAGGAAATAGTTTTATCCATCTAGCGATTAATGTTTTGACATTTCAAATATCGACGGCTTGATGTGTTTTGTATGTATGAGTGCTGCATATATCATAGTAATATTATAATTAATGTGAATGTAAGTTTGTTTGTTACGCTTTCACGCGAAAACTACTTAACCGATCATCATGAAACTTTGTACATATATTCTTGTACATATAAGAAGTAACATAGGATACTTTTTATAAAAAAAAAATATCTATTTGTTTGTTACGCTTTCACGCCTAAATCACTGAACCGATTTTGATGAATTTTGATGTAGAGATAGATGGGAACCTGGAGACGGTTACAGGCTACGTTTTATGTCGGAAAAGTCTAAACACGCGGGCGGAGCCGCGAGCAAAAGCTAGTAACCGATATATGTAATGTAAACCATTAGCTATTTGCTTAGTGGAATCGAACGGATAATAAACTGCAAGGATCAGATTTGTTTTGTAAACTCCCAAAGTGTTATCTGTTGAGAAGTTGGGATCACCAGGGTATCGAATAGAAAAAGACTAAATAATATCCAGAGAGAGACTGCCTCGGTGGTGCAGTTATAATGCGTACGCGTTACGACTGAGGCTAACTCTGAGGTTTCGGGTTCGATCCCCGGGTTGGGTAAAAATTATATTGGGTTTTTCTATTACGAAATGCTCAGTATCAGCCCAGAGTCTGAAATTTGTGCCCGGTATGGTGAGAGGCTCGCCTCTTAACACATCAAGGGACGGAGATACGCTCGGTGAAAAGTGGTGTTCTGGTCACACCTCTACCTACCCCTTCGGGGATTACAGGCGTGAGCGCATATAATAAATAATATCGGTCCACGTCTGGCGAAGTTATGTGTGAACATTACAATCATTTTTGAAGTCAGATAAAATGTTTTTGAAGCAATATAAATAGTGAAAGGAGTACATAAATCGTGTATCCGATAAGAGGGTAGGTCGAGATATCTTGACAATCAGAGGGACATCGTATTTTTTACAAAAGAACCGAGTGACATTAATAGAGTAGTAAAGGAAAGGTCTCTTCGCTCGTAAACTGAGGTATTTTTAAGAGTAATACGGATCACTCTTTGTTATATTTTATTTATTGAAGTGTGGGTAACTTTGCCGTAGTTTGTTTGAAGTTTTCTACGTCTTGGAGATAGGTATAAGCCGTTACTTATGTCCATGTATTTACTTTTGTTGTTGTATCTAAGGTAATTGTAGGTTTTTTTTTATAGTATAGGCCGGCAAACGAGCAAATGGGTCACCTGATGGTAAGTGATCTCCACCGCCCATGTACGACCACAATACCAAAAGAATAATGGGTGCGTTGCCGACCTTAAAGGAAAGCGATAATTAAGGGATTGGGAATGGGAGGGGGATTTGGGCCTCCGGATATTTCACTCACCGTACGAGACGCAGCAGCAAGTTGCTACTTTACGCCGGTTTTCTGTGAGACAGTAGTAACGACCCGGACGAGCCGGCCCATTCATGCTGTAGACAAAAGTGTCTACAGCGTGGCTCTACCACTCTACATATCTTGTATGTTGTAGTTGATATTGAAGGTATCTTTAAGCACATAGCAAGACAGCCTCCGTGGCGCAGCGGGCGAGTAGCCGGCTGCGAAGCGAGAGGCCGTGGGTTCGATTCCCGCACCGAGACAAATGTTTGTGTTTCGGGTCTGAGTGTTGTAGGACCGCAAGTCCCTCGTAGTGCCTGATACCCACGATACAGGTTAACCTAGTGTGGGGTCAGAACTATGTGTGTAACTATGTGTGTGTTCCGAATACTGGGCTTTACCTATAAAACACCAAAGTCTTCAAGGATGCCCAGATCATTCGAACCCTATTTAATGCACTTATTCGGAGCAAGCTCGAGTCAAATGCTTCTGTATGGAACCCTTAACATTCTATTTCGAAATGCTCAGTATCAGCCCGGAGTCTGGCATTTGTGCCCGGTATGGCGATAGGTTCGCCCCGTATCACATCATGGGACGGAGATACGCTCGGCGAAATGTGGGTGTACTAGTGTAACTAGTACACTGCCATCTGCCTACCCCTATGGGGATTATAGGCGTGAGTGCGTATGTATGTATATGTAGATTTTTAAAAACAAGCTCTTACTGATCGCCTTATTGGACGTAGCTATTTTACAATATTCGAGTAACATTTTACTATCAATAATTAAAGCATATAAATAAATAAAATAAATAAATACATCCAACAGTCACACACATAGTCCTGACCCCACACTTGGTAAACCTGTATCGTGGGTATCAGAAACTACGAGGGGGACTTGCGGTCCCACAACACCCAGACCCGAGACAAATATTTGCGGTTCACACAAACATTTGTCTCAGTGTGGGAATCGAACCCACGGCCTCTCGCTTCGCAGCCGGCTACTCGCCCGCTGCGCCACGGAGGCTGTCACTGTCACACATATTATCACTGCCTCACAAAAACGTACGTATTGGCTTGTTGCTACGTTTCGTACGGTGAGTGAGATATCCGGAGGCCCAAACCCCCTCCCCTTCCTAATCCCTTAATTATCCCATTCCCTTAAGGTAGGCAACGCACCCAGAATTCTTTTGGTATTGTGGGGGTATATGGGCGGTGGAGATCACTTACCATCAGGTGACCCGTTTGCTCGTTTGCCGGCTTATGCTATAATACATATTATTCGATATTAAATTAAATCAGAGATTACCGTAAGTATTAGCCGTCTTTATAAAGCTATACAATAATAGTGTGAAGTAAATAAATAAAAAAACGGTTAGAAAAAATCTAAGTCCAGACAACATCATACCAAATACAAAAATATCTATTAGACATTTCGTATACTGCAAAAAGTCTCTTGAAATAAATAAAAGCAAGTGAATTTCATCCGTTTCTCTTTATATTATTATTCGTGGAAGAAACTCGGCTGGAATTTTATTGTTATAATGCGGTGGAAACGAGTGTAAATCTCAGTAATATCTGTGAAGCCCTTACGAGTGCTTGAAAATATTGCCCAGTAATTTGACTGGCTTCAGTGTTCTTCTAACCGGAACATAATAGTGCTTACACACTGCTGCTTGGCGGCAGAAATAGAAAAAGCGGTGGTTCCAACTGACACGGTATTTCGCATAGAAAGATCTACCACTTAGTATGAGGGACCTACCGCCTAGTATACATACTCGTACATACATACTCATGCTTATACCCCATGTGGGTAGCTAGAGACTATTCAGTGCCACAAGCGATCTGCACCTTTTTCGCCTCTTCCACATTCATAAATCTTCACAATGGTTTTAATTATCACTTTGAAGTTAAACGAAGCTAAATTGAAATTTAGAAATTCATATTTCGGTTTAAAGTTATTGGAATGGAGGTTGCGATCCAATTTACTAAAACTCACTTTACATTTTTATGACAATACTAGCTTTTGCTCGCGGCTTTGCCCGCGTGAATAGACTTATCCGAAATAAAACGTAGCCTATAATCGTGTCCAGGGTCCCATCTATCTCTACATAAAAAATAATCAAAATCGGTTCAGTGATTTAGGCGTGAAAGCGTAACAAATAGATAAAAAAACAATTTTTCATAAAAGTATCCTATGTTACTTCTTATACCTCCAAGAATATGTGTACAAAGTTTCATGATGATCGGTTAAGTAGTTTTCGCGTGAAAGCGTAACAAACAAACTTACATTCAAAGTGATAATAAAATACATAGAGCAGGATTCCACTGTATTCCACGTGATGGTTAAGTCTATAGTTAAACTTTAATGGAACCGACTCCGCTGGTTGACTTAATAGGTATTTACAAAGGTCATTAACTATGAAATTGCCGTACTGTAAGAAACAAGTTAAAGTATTTTTTATTTTTTGTTAAGTAGCAGTGGTGGCGCAGTTGTAATGCGTTAAGATTAAGCTAACGCTGAGGTCTCGGGTTCGATCCCCGGGTCGGGTAAAGTGGTATTGGGTTTTTCTATTACGAAATGCTCAGTATCAGCCCGGAGTCTGGAATTTGTGCCCGGTATGGCGATAGGCTCGCCCCTTATCACATCGTGGGACGGATATACGCTCGGCGTAATGTGGGGGTACTGGTTTCACCTCTGCCTACCCCTTCGGGGATTACATGTGTGAGTGCGTATGTATGGTGCGCAAACACCATTTTGCTCTGCTTTAAAGGATATCCATTCGGGGATACTGGCACGAGCTTATTATTTATTTATAGCATGGACCGCCAACGACCCTGTGGGCCAACTGATGATAAGTGATCTCTACCGCCTATGTACGCCCACAATACCAATAGAATCAAGGGCGCGTTGCCGTCCTTAAAGAAAAGAGATAATTAAGGGATTGGGAAGAAGAGGGGATTTGGGCTGGCTTGGCTTCGGACGAACCGGTCCATTTATGCTGTAGACAAAACTGTTCTACCACTCTATTTAATACCTTCACTAGATAAGATGAAAACAAAATATATGTTAAATATCCCTATAATTTGCGGTAAACCAACAATTGTGTAGTTTGGTTAAGGAACATTGGTCGTAGTTGTTAGTTTAGGATTCATATCTGCGTAATTTAAACAGATTCTGTTTGTTTAGTATTTGTCTATGTTTTTGTCTATATATGATACAGACTATTGCGTCAATATTTATTTTTATTTTTTAGTTGTGGCACGAAGACAAAGTACAAATGAACACAGTATCTTATTACAAAAAATAGAACTATCATTTCAATTCGTACACCGATAAAAACCGCGCACAACATTCGAAGGGACCAAAACTAAAATTATGTTCCTATTTAATCAAATGAGAATTGAATTTTTAGCTGCGGCATAGTGTTAGGTTCGTAATGCTTTTAGATTTGCCTTAAAATGGCCTATACTCTGGTGAAAGATTCAAATACTTGCAGTGATCATTGTAATAGTTACACATTTGAGTTAACGGACTGTTATGTGGTACCTTATTAGTTGTTACAGGTACTGAGAACAAATGTTGTCTGCGGTTAGATCTATTAGGGACCCTGAATGACACGTGGCCTAACAAAGTAAAGAAAAAAAAATATTGATCATATCTATTAGGCAGATTCTAATCTTGATGTGTAAAAGTGCCCTTGACGGCTGATTTTGTTCTGATTGAGTAATTCAATATGGTTTTGATTATAGCTCCGTGGCGCAGCGGGCAAGTAGTCGGCTGCGAAGCGAGAGGCCGTGGGTTCGATTCCCACACCGAGACAAATGTTTGTGTGAACCACAAATATTGGTCTCGGGTCTGGGTGTTGTGGGACCGCAAGTCCCTCGTAGTTCCTGATACCCACGATACAGGTTTACCTAGTGTGGGGTCAGGACTATGTGTGTGACTGTTGGCTGTATTATTATTATTATTATTTTTTAAAATATTAGCTTGAGCAGGTCGCTCGCCTGGTAGTAAGTGTCACGCCTGCCCTTAAATAGAGTAGCATACATGTGGAATCGGGGATGTAAAACCAATAAATTTCTTACCAGTGAAGTTTAAAATCTTTTATTTAATTTTAAACTTAAGGCAAATACAATCACTGTTAGCTATTTTCTCACGTGTTTCTTTTTTTTTTTTTTTATAGTATAGGCCGGCAAACGAGCAAGTGGGTCACCTGATGGTAAGCGATCTCCACCGCCCATGGACGCCCACAATACAAAAGAATTATGGGCGCGTTGCCGACCTTAAAGGAAAGGGATAATAAGGGATTGGGAAGGGGAGGGGGATTTGGGCTCCGGATATCTCACTCACCGTACGAAACGCAGCAGCAAGCTGCTACTTTACGCCGGTTTTCTGTGAGACAGTGGTAACGACCCGGACGAGCCGGCCCATTCATGCTGTAGACAAAATTGTCTACAGCGTGGCTCTACCACTCGTTTCTTTCACACACCCGCCTCAATTTACTTGCCGTTCCCCATATATTTTCCCCCTCTCGCATTCCTTTCATTCACCGGTCTCCGTTCCATTTGACGCACTCATTCTATGTCAGACATCCATCCTATATCATAGACACGAGACATATCCTTCGTATGGGAGGCCGTCTGGATTGGTACTACCGGTTTGACTATTTATGCCGCCAAACAGCAGTGTGTAAGCACTGTTGTGTTCGAGTTTGAAGGACATTGAAGCCAGTGAAACTATGAGGCATTATGAGACTTAACATCTTATGTCTCGGGGTGACGAGCGCAGTCCAATGCCATGCAGATTCTCTTTATAAATAGGCGTAGCAATTACTATCAAGCGAGCTACCTGCTCGCTTCGATAATAAAAAGTAGAGTATTACTTCAAGAACAATATAACATTAACTACGACAAGAATTTAAAACCGGCCATGAATTTTCGTGAGACGTGGGTTGACAAGGAACACCGAGCGAGGGTAATCTAAGATTTACATCGAGGAGCATAATCATGCGTGTGTTATTAAATTACATCCCAGCTGTGACCCCCCCAGGGTAATATACGGTTACAAAATTGCTGAATTTTTTACAGTTTTTGTTGATCGATTGGCTGTGTGATGATGGAAAGGTTTTTTTTATTGCATCGGCCGACAAACGAGCAAGTGGGTCACCTGACGGTAAGTGATTACCACCGCCCATGTACGCCCACGATACCAAAAGAGTCATGGGCGCGTTGCCGACCAGGAAAGGGATAATTAAGGAATTGGGAAGGGGAGGGGATTTGGGCCCCCGGATACCTCACTCACCGTACGAAACGCAGCAGCAAGCCGCTACTTTAAGTCGGTTTTCTGTGAGACAGTGGTAACGACCCGGACGAGCCGGCCCATTCATGCTGTAGACAAAATTGTCTACAGCGTGGCTCTACCACATTTAAAGGTGTTAGTTGCTTTACAAGGTGGTAGGTCCCTCGTATGCGAGAGGCCGTCTGGGTTGGTACCACCGCTTTCTCTATTTCTGCCGCCAAATAACAGTGTGTAAGCACTCTTATGTTCCGGTTTGAAGAACAGTAAACTTACTGGGCATTATTGGACTTAACAACTTATGTCTCGGGGTGACGAGCGCAGTCCAGTGTCATGCAGGGGCTTTGTAATTCAAAGTTATGTGTGGTGTTGCTTCTGTTTCTGAATAGACGTGGCGCTTACCATCACCTGCTCGTATCGTCACTTAAGCCACTAAAAAAAGGTAAAAAATGGGAATTGAGAAGGAGCGGTTTAGGCCTTCGAAAATCCCACTCACCATAAGAAATGCAAAATCAAGCTTCCACTTCAGGTCAGTTTTCTGTGAGACAGCGGTACTTGCTCTAATAATTGTAAACTAGTTTTGAAAAGAGCAACGCTGGAACTTCTTGCCCGTTCTTCTTGAGCGAAACAGCATTCCAAACCGGCGGTAGAATTTTGACGGCATCTAAATAATGTATAACATTTTACGGATTCAAGAAATATTTTGAATTAAGGTTGAGTCATGTTTTAGATAAAATTGTCAACAACGTGTTTCTGTCTACCCCTTTAAATACACAATTCAGTAAAACTGTCGTCAACGTAAGCACGCTCTATCGTATTTCAACGATTAGCTAATATGTTACCAATATACCTTTGCTATAAAAATAAAAAAATAAAAAAATATTGGAACTTATATTACCGCCAAATTGGTTTCAGAACAGCTGAATGTTTCCATAGAGATTTAATAAGGATGTCGCAGTTCTGTTATTACTCTTTTCTGCGGTATAAGGGTTTTTTAATACCCTATCATTGCTTATTGAGTAACGGTTGGGTAAACAATATGCGTAAGTAAATAGATTAAAGAAACAAAGGTGTCCGCATACATAAACAAACAATGCATATCCGCTTTTTAAACACTGCCAATAAAAGGGAGGTATACGCATACATACATACATACGCACTCACGCCTGTAATCCCCGAAGGGGTAGGCAGAGGTGTAACCAGTACACTCACATTTCGCCGAGCATATCTCCGTCCCACGATGTGATAGGGGGCGAGCCTATCGCCATATCGGAGGTATACGCGTGGGTGCTTAAGTATATAGATGTGTGCATAATATGTACCTATGTGTGTGTATCTTTATGTATATGTCTGTCTGTCTGTCAGTGACGTCATAACGCATAAACTAACTTGACAGAGTGCTGTTTTTTTGTTTGAAAGCTAGTTTAATCGACCAGATTCTTAGCTATTTAGCTATTTACAATTTAGATATTGAATTTAATAGAATAGTAGATAAAACCTTATACATTTTACAGTATGTCTGTACCACTAACAATACTATTCACAATTTAATTTCCCATTTTGGTGTCGAAATATTGTAGCATAATGAAAGATGGAATAAAGCGACGAAATTGTGAAATCGAATTATTCAAACCGATATTAAAGTGAAATGGCGCGAGAATTACCAAAATTATAGATGTAATTTGTCTATTTCCAATATTATTGTTCAAGTTGATTCGTGAATTCACTGCGAGAATACTGAGAATACTGATGAAACTTATCGCGTCTATTGAACTGCGATGTTGTTCAAGATCGGGCGAAGTGGAGGCGTCTTAGTGGGAAGGCGGACCCTGGCAATGGCCGGGATAACGCCAGGTAGAAAGAAAGAAGATTGAACTGCGATGTGCCAATTTTGTATTTGAACCGACTGCTATTCAGTGAGAAAAATAAAGCATTTTCTTCTTTATCGATTGATTAACATGTCAAATGGTAGTGGTTTCGAATGTTAGAGCCATGGAAATAAGATAACTAGAAGTTATAGCACTCATACACGCAACAAAAATTAATAAACGTTCAAAATCAACTTTATTTCATAAAAGTTAATGTCTAAATTTTAAATTTCTAAATCGAGATACGACGTGCTGCACCACGCAAAAAATTAGACGTATTAAGTGTCAACTAGAGATCATGAATATTTTTTTATGAATTGATGAATGAACGAGCTGCACAGACTTTTGTAGCCCCGTCCTCTTGCACAGAGTTTTGGTGGGGTAATTTTTTTGCTTGAGTTACGTTTCTTGTCATCTTATTTTGATGGTTAGAGCCACGCTGTAGACAGTTTTGTCTACAGCATGAGTGGGTCGGCTTGTCCGGGCCGTTACCACTGTCTCACAGAAAACCGGAGTAAAGTAGCAGCTTGCTTGTTTCGTACGGTGAGCGAGATATCCGGAGGCCCAAATCCCTCTCCCCTTCTCAGTCTCATAATTATCCCATTCCTTTAAAGTCGGCAACGCGCCCATGATCATGGTATTGTGGGCATACATGGGCGGTGGAGGTGACTTACCATCAGGTGACCCACTTGCTCGTTTGCCGGTCTATGCTATAAAACAATATCGATATTCGACTTAGAACTTTAGACAAATTAATTGATAAACAGTTGAGCTTTTGTCCCACTCCAGAATTTCTATTCTGGCTTACACACTTCACTTAATTTATAGGAATGCGATCGACCTTATCGATCATAATAAACGAATGATTAAAATTAAAGTGAAATTTTAGAATGTCTAGATTTTGATAAGAACCGGTACATAAACAGTACATACATACTGTCAGTTGTAAAAAGACGGTGTGGAAATAGGCGTGTAAAGACCCTTAAATATGACCACACATTTTCTATATTAAGTTTCCGTGGGTTTCTGGGATAGGAAAAGGATAAAGGTACGCTCCCGAGGGATAATACGGGTCTTAAAAGCAAAACTTTATTTTTCTGAATTTCTTTTATATCTGACGAAAGCATTCGTACTCGTACTTTGGTTGATCTCTCTAAGTTAAAAAGTAAGTACCTAAACGACAAACCCCACATCAATTACGGACATATCTAACTAAATCTACACTAATATTATAAAGAGGAAAGATTTGTATTTTTGTATGTAACGAATAAACTTAAAAACTGCTGGACCGATTTCAAAAATTATTTTGCCGTTAGAAAGCTACATTATCGCTGATATAGGATACTTTTTATTCAGGAAAAGGCCGTTCACGCGGGCGGAGCCGCGAGCAAAGGCTAGTAACTAATAAACATATCGAAAAATCATTTTTAAACATGCAATTACATAATAAATCATTCTTAAAAAATACACATTGGGTTTGATGTAATCGTTTAGGAAACACAACGCTACAAAAACTACCTGTGTGTACGTAACAAATAAAAGATGTTTTATAACCTCCCTTTTTTATGCCAGTGGTTAAAAAAACAATATCTACTCACCAAAAACTTATCTGCTTGCTGGACCGTAATATATTTATGAAGTTATATCAAACACTGTATAAAAACATGAAAGTGCAAAGTAATAACGTTTCTCTTTATATCAGGAGTGAAAAGGGTTAATCCTCTCAGGAAAATAGCATCTGATGTCTGTATAAATGAGCTTTTTAAAAAAGCTAAGCATTATATCTATAATATGCTTTTTTTATTGGATATAGTAACGAAACGAGCAGGTCGTTCACCTGATGGTAAGCGCCACGCCTTAAACCGAAGCAACACCACACAGAACTCTGAATTATAAAGAAAGAAAGAAAGAAAGACGTTTATTATCATCACGAAAACATGCCAAATAATACAGGTGATGTACAATTTTAATAATAAAATAACTAATTAATTAATCTAACAAATCGCATGTCCTCACGATGGCAATAGGTGGCATGCTCAGCATAATGTTGTATTGTGGCGCGATCCACAACACAACGCTGGTTTTCAGCAGCCACCTAAAGTGACATCCGGAAGACAAAACAGCCTGTACCACAAAAGTAATAATTTACGCAAAATATATAAGTACATACCTACTAGGTGACCCTCGCGAACACTTCGCACTGATAGTGGTCAGTTACGTAATATAAAGCATTTCATGGCATTGGACTGCGCTCGTCACCCCGAGACATAAGATGATAAGTCTCATAATGCCCAGTAATGTCACTGGCTTTGCGGGCCCTAACTCCGTGCCGGCGGTGTCTGGCGAACTGTCGCTGCCCTGCGTCGTGTCGGGAGCTGCCCCGACATTACACCGCCGCGTCCGTGCCACGTGTCTACTTCCCTGCGTGTCCGTTCACCTGGACTCTGGAGTCCACGACAGGCCAGTGACTCAGTTTGATTAACACCTGCAAACGAGTACCGAGTGTAACGCGGTGATGTGAAATATAGCTCGTATACACGTATATAACCCTGAGTTTGAATTGTCTTACACAACTACCTAACTTCTACTATAGCTAAATCTATTATCATAAAAATCTTAATGCCGTACCGAGACGCAAAATCATACTAATATTATAAATGTGAATCTAAGTTTGTTTGTTACGCTTTCACGCAAAAACTACTTAACCGATCATCATGAAACTGTGTACACACATTCTTGGAGGTATAAGAAGTAACATAGGATACTTTTTATGATTTTTTAAATCCATTTGTTTGTTACGCTTTCACGCCTAAATCATTGAACCGATTTTGATGAATTTTGATGTAGAGATAGATGGGACCCTGGAGAAGGTTATAGGCTACGTTTTATTTTGGAAAAGTTTATCCACGCGGGCGGAGCCGCAAGCAAAAGCTAGTAATTAAGTAAAGTAGAACAACAACAAAGATTAAAACTAGGTTTGAAATGAACGGTATAGACAATAAAATAATTAATACTTGTAACGTTAGTGGTAGAGCCACGCTGTAGACAATTTTGTCTACAGCACAAATATCGCGGCTCGACCGCGTCGTTACTGTCTCACAGAACACCGACGTAAATAGACGTGTATCTTAACGATGTCAAGTTACAAATTGCTGTTGCGTTTTGTACGTTAAGTGAGATATCCAGAAGCTGAAATCTCCCTCCCGAATCTCTTATCTTTCCCTTCCTTTCCCTCAGCAGTGAGACGTGTCTAATACAGGGCTAGTATTATTGTTTAAGGTCGGAAACGCGTCCATGATTCTTGTGATATTATGTGTAAGTACACACATGTATATCTATTACAAATTTGCTTTGTTGTATTATGCTATAAAAAAAAACAATGACGTGCGTGTCCGACCAACATAGTGAAGGAGTCCGCAGTGTAACCGAAAATATTCCATATCTGAAAAACTATACAACTTAGCTTATTGAAACCAATTTTTGTTGAAAGTGGGTACCTATTTACTTATATTTCATTGAATGTTTTCTGAATTTTCCACCACGTAATTTAAAAGGTAGGGAAGTGGGGGGAACATTTTTCACGCATAACTTACCATCACACACTTTAAAAGTTAGAGAGGTGGAGGGAACATTTTTCACCACTTTGCCACGTATATCGCGCAAAGTATTGACTTAAAAAGTCATTTGGCAACCTTAACCTTATTATTTTTAAGGACCTATCCAATGATACATGTCAATGTGTAATAGAAATGACATGTATGGAGAGCCACCCAAACTTTTTTCTTAATTTTACTTTACTTTTGTATACCGGTTTACGGACTACATCTACCATCCAAATTTTATCCATATAGTGATAAATAGTCTTGGAGTAAAATGGCAGTAACGTACGGACGGACTGATATACAGAGGGTCATGGCGAAATTATAAGGGTTCCGTTTTGTGTCATATGGCTACGGAACCCTAAAAAGCACAAAATTATTAGTACTTATTAATTATATATAGCAATACATAGGTAAATACATCATATTATACAATACTAACTTTTGCTCGTGGCTCCCCCCTTTTGAATAGACTTTTCCGAAATAAAACGTAGCCTATAACCGTCTCTAGGGTCCCATCAATCTCTACATCAAAATTCATCAAAATCGGTTCAGTGATTTAGGCGTGAAAGCGTAACAAACAAATAGATTTTTTTTCATAAAAAGTATCCTATGTTACTTCTTATACCTCCAAGAATATGTGTACAAAGTTTCATGATGATCGGTTAAGTAGTTTTTGCGTGAAAGCGTAACAAACAAACTGCCTCGGTGGCGCAGTTGTAATGCGTACGCGTTACGATTGAGGCCAACGCTGAGGTCTCGGGTAAGAACCCCGGGTCGGGTACAGTGGTATTGGGTTTTTCTATTACGAAATGCTCAGTATCAACCCGGAGTCTGGAATTTGTGCCCGGTATAGCGATAGGCTCGCCCCCTATCAGATTGTGGAACGGAGATACGCTCGGTGAAATGTGGGTGCACTGGTTACACCTCTACCTACCCCTTCGGGGATTACAGGCGTGAGTGCGTATATATATGTTAAATAAATCATCGGTTTTTTTTATCCTGACACGACAAAGTGACTACACTGGACATGATGGTAAGCACAATACAGTCCAAATATAATGGTGATTATCAAACGACATTGCATTTACGATCGCTGCAATAATGCCGGCCTGACGTTACTGAATATACACTGGTTGATCGCGGAATGCGACTCGCTGGAACAGGTCACTATGGCGGGTTTTCCGCCATGTACACGGTTCAATTATGTATGTCCATAAATTCATATAAATAACACTTTAACTATGGTGAATTTTATATATATTAATATTATTTTTATTGTATACAACTCTTTGTAGAAAATGATGAAACATTCTTATCATACACATAATATAAGCTCAGGCCCGTATCTCCCAAGGAGTAGGCAGAGGGACAGCAGCCACAATTCTCCGAGATTATTGCTGTCCCATGATGCCATATCACACAAAATTCAATCCCGGTCAACACATGTATGATTTTTCGAAATGATAACTAAAATGAATTGTGATCAGGAACTTATGATTTCCCAGCTTAACTACGCAGCCACTAAAAGCGCTTCAAAGCAATCAAGCAAGCTTTTAAGAATACTCATATTTTAGATTATAAATATTATTTTTAACCATAAAGCCTATTTATATCAAGATTTGTCAATTTTAATATACATTTATTGGTTAAGTCACGCCGTAGATAAGTTTGCAAGCTTGCTATTACGTTTTGTATGGCGAGTGAGACTCCGGAGGCCCAGATCTCCCCTCCGTTATCCAACGCCCATTCCATGCCTAGTGTCGCCAGCGCACCAATTATTTTATTGACACTGTATGTGGTGGAAATCAATCACTATAAGATGATCCACATAATCGTTTGCCGGTTTATGCAAAAAAATAACCTTTCAATGCTACCCAAAAACATTTTACCTCATGCTGCTATTTGGAAAGAGCGAGACGGTAAACAAGATAGCAATACAACATAGCTTAAAATATATAGAACTGCTCTGATGGGCTACTGGTGATATTCGAATATTTTTTAAACTAGGCACAATGTAATACTTCTGTATTTTAATGCGACCCTGGTACTGCGTAACGGTTAGAAAACGTGACTGCTTCGGTTTACGAGGGGGCGCGTTGGGTTAGGTACCTTTTGACAAGTTCTGCTTTTGGAACTATTCCGGACTTCATTAACGTTTATTTTTGTGTCTCTATGATAATTTTAAATGTATATTCACTAGAACATTTAGGCGCAACACGTGACGCTAATTCACAAATAATACTTAAGCGAACTCTTTGCTAAGTGTAGATTTCTGTGTACATGATTGTTTTTTTTTTATTTAGAGCCAAAAACTTGCCAATGGCGGTGAGAGAAATCGTCATAATGCGTTCGCGCTCTCTATGGGGCCTCATAGTAATAGTTTATGAATACGAGTGTCAATATACTTGGTGCCGCTGTTGTCAGCGCACAAGGTTGCCCAGGTACTACGGAATATGATACGCGTCATGTCCTCAAGGACAGAACGTTGCCAAACAGCAGCAGTAAGTACTAAAGTGAACTTTCGTATAGGTAAGTCCGTCTGGATTGGTACCATAGTTTTATCTGATTTCTGCAAAGTCCTTAATGTATACTACTAGACCAGCTGCGCGGTACATAGAAATTGTTCCACTAAGTTGCAGTCAATTGACCGTAACTCAATATTACCATCTCGCTTACTCTCAACTAAAACCCCTACCGCACTCCCTGTTTGTGAGCTGTCAAACTCCCGCGTTATGTGACGCAATTTTACTTCTAAACAGCCCGCCTGGTAGTATACATTAAAGTCTTTGTATTTCTGCGACCAAGTTGTGTGTCTATCTTCCAGTTTGAATCATCGAAGCCAGTGAAATTACTGGGCATTATGAGACTTCAAATCTTAAACTATGTTACATACATACATACATACGCACTCACGCCTGTAATCCCCGAAGGGGTAGGCAGAGGTGTAACCAGTACACCCACATTTCGCTGAGCGTATTTCCGTCCCTAATGTGATAGGGGGCGAGCCTATCGCCATACCGGGCACAAATTCCAGACTCCGGCTGATACTGAGCATTTTCGTAATAGAAAAACCCAATACCACTTTACCCGACCCGGGAATCGAACCCGTGACCTCAGCGCTGACCTCAATCGTAACGCGTACACATTACAACTGCGCCACCGAGGCAGTAAACTATGTTGTACTTTACTAACTAAACTTCTTTAGAAGATAAAACATATTCGCGTCGTTCCAACATGTTCAGCGACAAGTTGAGAAACGCATTATTGTACAACAATTTATTGTTGTCCAGTAAACGGCTTTCCTACACACATGATACCGTATGTTTCCTACAATAGAATGATTTACTGTATTGCCATTGTTCCTTTATAGACTTAAAAGGTATTACTATAGTACTGTCATATTCTTAAGAATTCAGCTCGACAAAACGCCTTAATGTATTCTCTGATATATAACGTTTTACCTAACGTTGTGCATGTTGATGGTGCCATCAGTCCAACCAAGCGTGTGCTAGGGTATATTATGTCTGCTAATATCAGCTTACGCCTGTATAAAATTGGTAAGCAGAGGTGCGACTACTGCAAACAAGGGTCACAGTGAATTTATCTATCTAGTGATGTAGAGGCAGAGTCTATTCCAAAACTAATATCTAGATATTGGTTTTGGAATACTCTACTAGTAGAGTTAAAATGAAATGAAATAGTAATCATGTAGGCAATTAAAATAGCGCTTATAACAAGTCAGTACAAAACAAAGAAACTTATGTATAGAAATCATATCAACTAATGTATGCATAACGTACATAGCATCGTCAAAATACACTAGGCAATTACACTAAATTATTTATTTGTTGTCTTTCTGTTTGTTTAATTGTTTAGTTCTTGTCAATGTTTGTGGCCGCTCTGAAGTTAGCTACGAATCTCGGAGCAGTTATTTTTCCCAAGAAATTAATATGACGGGAGGCGTTAAGGGTGGGTGAAGTGGCTATATTCAAAGGGGCAAAAAGATAGACGAGAACTTTAATTAACGTCTGTTTCGTATCACTAACAAAAATGTTGATTGCCAACGTGGATTTGATCTAGAACCTCACTCATTTCAATGTCTACAAAACATGGAACAAAAACAATCATGTTGTTGGTCTCGCGGCTGCGTATTTAGGCTGAGAAACCGATGAAGCCCTATGATCAAATCTCTGGGCAAACACAATTTGTAAAAATCACACATAATTTGCCCGTGATTTGGATATATACAACGTGTTACAGAAAGGTGTGGTCATATTTTAGGCTCATTACATACACCTTACAGTAAATACTCATGTACCGGATCTTTTAAAAACCAAGACATCCAATAATTTCACTTTAATTCTAATCACTTATTTATTAAGATCGATATGATTGATGACATCACTATTAATTATTATGAACGACACACACTTTTTAATAATTTAATAAGATGTACGTAATTCTACTGACATACGTACGTAACTTATAATTTAAACACAAATTAACACTTGAAAGAGGCTGTGTGCTGAAGACGATATAGGTACCATCCTCTAGAAGCATGTTAAAGACTTCATTCTCGGGTCTTCCATCTATTAATTAGGCTTAATACAGTCGACGATCCTCTTAAAAGCTGTTATTAGTTACACTAACACAAACTACCTACCAATACATAATACTTGTTTTTAGTCAAATACAATTTAATAACTCGTAATCATTTATACTTCATAAAATCATAAATTGCCGAACTGACTGCGTCAAATAAATATTGACATTTGACATCTGTTTAATGTTTTTTAAAATATAAAATAATTAAATGAAAAGAGGTTTATAGTATCATTGTTTATCATTTAGTGTTGTCCAAAGTTGAAAGTCGATGTCGACATGTTACTCATTCGATAAAAAGGAAAATTCTATAATTATTGTACTAGCAATGCGATCGGATTTGGTAGTATGGAAGATAAAATACTTATACCCTACACTATACATTGCTTAAATTTGCCCGCCCCTTTCTATAACACGTTGTATATGTGCCCGACGAGTTAGCTCGCTACCTATTACATCGTGGGACGGAAATAATCTAGGCGAAACGTGGGTATACTATTTGATACTGCTGAGATACTGAAATGGGTTTATCTTATGCTATGTATACACTATACATACATACATTTACATACGTTGCGTTTGGCGCCCGTGACTTCACGTAAGCGGCCCAACGGAAGACCAGCGCTGGTTTTATTACCAGCTTATGCTGAGTTGGTGTCGTTTTTGTGACGAGCACATCTAATTTAAGTGTTTTTTGTATTTTCAATTTCCTTATAATTTTTGCTTGTTGCGAATAAATATTTTTTCTTTCTTTCTTTCTTACATACGGAATTTAACAAGGGGTAGAACCACGCTGTAGACAGTCTTGTCTACAGGATGAATGGCTCGACTGGGTCGGTTGCCACTGTGTTACAGATAACCCACGTAAAGTAGCAGCTTGCTGCGTTTCGTACAATGAGTGAGATATTCGTATGCCCAAATCCCCCTCCTCATCCCTTTCATTTAATTATCCCTTATTAGTTATCTCCTTTAATTATATCCCTTTCCTTTTAAAAATGTCTTAAATGTAATGAATATTGGCCTGTATATATATTCAGTGTTGTAGAGGCAGTTAAGCCGTCACTCCCAGTCGTCACTACTGGAAATTGCAAAGGTATTTAAATTTTTGTTATGGCTGATAATTTGTAGCCAGTATTGACAACTTAAGTGAATGGGGCAAAATTTGGCTTGAAAATTTAAGTGCAAGACTTGGTCTGTTTCTTCTAGAAGAAAGTCGTTTAAAAGTTGGTTGATAGTATTTGTGTTGGATTTGTAAGTGGGTGGGTGGGACCAACACTACCCATTTACAAATCCAACACAAATCTAGTAGTGGTGTTGCAATCCTTTAATATCATTTATAAGTTGACCACTGAAAATCAGCGCTGTGTTGTGGCTCACGCCACAGCACACCAGTTCGCTGAGTGGTCACCTACCTAACACAGTCACGACGCAGAAATGCTACCATCAATAGTTTTTTACTGTAAAACTAATTGTAATATGTAAATAAATTGTTTTTGGAACGAAGTTCCTTATCGCGCGTTGTGAAAGGGGGCTAGACGGAAAAAATTCTTACGAAAAGTTGTCACGACACTTTTTTCCATTTTTGAAATTATGTAGACAGTTTTAACGACTAAAGTTGGACATAATAGTGTTCGATTTTCAAAACTTTTTTGTGTTTAAGTGGCCAGTGTTGTCAATTTGTGAATCAAGTGAAAACTAGTTGGATGAGGTTGTTAATCGATACATCTTGGATTCAGCTTATCGCGCGTTGTGAAAGGGGGCTAGACGGAAAAAATTCTTACGAAAAGTTGTCACGACACTTTTTGCTATAGTAAGCTATTGTAAGCTGTGCGGCGTCGCATGTTTCTCTGTCTGTCTCTCTCTCTCTTATAGAAAGCAAGCCAGATATTTTCATTTCTATTTCGCATTGAACAGTGTTACGAATATAATATATAATAATAAATAATATTATTATTTATTATTAATAATAAATACAAAAATTAATAATTAATTATATATTAATTAATTTCCTACTTCAGTTACCACAAGCCAATTATTACGAAAATTGAGCCTACTGATTAAGTTTATATAACATTATATTTGTTAATAATAAAAAAAATATTATTATAACTTAAAAAAAATAAAATATTATTACAATTCCTTCACTAATTAATCGAAAGGAACTTCGTTCCATCCGGGTGTCCCTTGACACCTCTCATTAATTTTATTTCTGTTTTTATGGATTTCTCCTCTTGGATATGTGACTCGGATAGTCGCTTATTAGGATAGGATTGTCGTGCTACAGCACAGACTTTATATACCAAAATGAGGGATTAGGCCTCCACATTGATCCAATATAGAATTCGGTAGACTTCACATTTCCTCGAAATTATTTTTGGAAAACTTTCCGTTTCTAAGTTTCTAAAGGATGATTCCTTTTATCTCGTGCTCCGAGGTTTGGGTTCAAACCTAGACCGTCTCGGCGGTCAGTTCCATTCTCCATTAAGACGAAAGGTTACCAAAAACCCATTTGTATTATACCTGTGCTAACTGTTTTGCGGAGCGTCTTACCCTTGTCAAATACACGTCCCAGACTTGGTACATTTCTCTGACTTGATATTATGTGCGTAAACAAGAAACTTAATCATGGAAGCAGGGGAGCGGTAAGGATAAAAAATACCGCTGTGTTATTCATTGACTCATTGGCTACTGATCGCGTACTTAACTGAGGAACAGTAAGGTGCTGGGCAGAAAACCCAGGCACCGCAATCACACTTTGTGTTTGTGGTTTCGAATCGAAAAATCACACAATTGGTCGAGATTGGACTTTTTTTTACCGGTATGGCGATATTAAATTATGGGACGGAAATAAACTCGGTGAACCTTGGGTGGAATACTAGTGGCATCTCTGTCTACCTATTCAGAGATACAGGTGTGTTCTTATGTTTTGATATGTTATGTGCTAGAATTAACTGTAGTTATATTTTACCATAATGCGGTTTCTTCTTTTTGTTGTATTTTTTCTCTTTCTTTTGTAAGTTATAATAATAATGTAGCGATAGTTCAGCGGGGTGTGGCATGGTCTATGGAGATGAAAGTCCCTAGTTCGAAACCAGCCTCTGCCTTTTCTTAGTTCCGTGTGTTCATTGTAAATGATCGCTTTAACGGTGAAGGTAACATTGCGAGTAAGGAGTATTACCTTAGAAGTTTTCTTTAAGAATTTCGCAGGTATGTGAAGTCTGCCAACCCGCATTAGGTCAGCGTGGTGGATTAAGTCACCTTTCACGTTCGTAAGAAAACCCGTGTCCAGCAGTCGGACGTATATAAACAGGGCTAGTATTATAATATTTCTGATAATATTTTTCTCCCATGCGAAAGGGGTAAAATTAATTTTTTTGCGGGCTTTTGGGCCAAGCAAAAAATCATTGGATGTTAATAATGATAATGATGATATTATGCTAGATCTGTAGATAAAATTTTCCTCACAATTCTGCACGTATTAAGAATTGCTACTTTTTGAAGTACGAGTAGTATGTACGAAAATGTATGCATACCTAGAGTTTGAAGACTGGTGTGTTATTATTATTTAAGTTGTACATTTATAATTCCTGTGTACCTACAATAATTTTTATTTTCTATAAAAATATATCAAGTCCTACAAAGGTTTTGATCAGCGAAATTTCGGTTAAAATCTAATAAAAAATCCACAACAAGCAGATTGTTTCAGCATTGTTCAACTGTTGTTATAAACAACTTTTTACCGCAACAATTTTTTCCCATGTCATGATATGTTTGAAAACGAAACAATGTGTTTTATTAAAGTTTCATAAAAAGGCCTTTATGTTCAGCTTTACCACTTTTAATAAATGATACCGTCCATTTATCAGCCCAGCTTTTTCAACAATATACTAATAATATGCCACATAAAAAATCTTTAATCACTTTGCATTTTAACCGACTTCAAAACAGGTGGAGGTTCTCGGCGAGTTTTTTTTATATCGATTTCTCCGCCAATTGTGGACCGATTGTATTGGAAAAAAATGCATTCAATAGTGTTTAGCTGCGATGTGGTTCCATATAAATTTGGATAAGATCTGAAGGCCAATTCCCGTAATTTTGAATGTTCAAAATATCATTCCGATCTAATCTCAGCGTCAAGAAAGTTGCAAATGGCATTCTCTTAAACCAATAATCAACCTCAAATGTGAACATAGATCGTCATGAGATTGAATGTAGAATAAAAGTTGACTGAAGCCAAAACGGTATAATGCTACTGCTAATGCTAAGTGCATTTGACGTTGATTATTGGTTTAAGAGAATGCCATTTGCAACTTTCTTGACGCTGAGATTAGATCGGAATGATATTTTGAACATTTAAAATTACGAGAATTGGCCTACTGATGACGGAGTACGGAGTAAAACGTTTAACGTTTAAAGAAATTTATTCTCAAAAAAAGACCAGTCACTTACATGAGAATACGATTTGCATATTGTATACATAGAATTGGACATTCGCACAAGGATACACTTCTAACACATTCGCCATGTTGATAACTTACTCGATCAGCACATCAGTAATTGTCTAAAACATATTGAGCAAGTTTTACTTTAAATGTGTTAAAAGAGTTTACAAAAAATATTAAAGTCCTCGACGGACAACAGTACACTTGTCGCAATTGTGTTATTGTATTCTGGATATACATGCCATTGTTGTAACTACCACTAAAACTTAAAAAGTAAAATAAATTTTAGCAAAAATTAAACCGACTTTAAAATTGTCTGCCTCGGTGGCGCGGTTCGATCCCCGGGTCGGGTGAAGTAGTATTGGGTTTTTCTATTACGAAATGCTCAGTATCAGCCCGGAGTCTGGAATTTGTGCCCGGTATGGCGATAGGCTCGCCCCCTACCACATAAGGGACGGAGATACGCTCGGCGAAATGTGGGTGTACTGGTTACACCTCTGCCTACCCCTTCGGGGATTACAGGCGTGAGTGCGTACAAAAATTAAAACCGACTTTGAAATTGTAGTTTTAGACTTTTCAGTGTTTTTATTTTAATGTCGGTTTTTAAGTTTTGTTAAAACTTATTTTATTAGAGTCCCGTATCTCAAAAGGGAAAAATGGAATCCTTGTAGGATCATTTTGTTGTCTAATTGTTTGACCGATAACCGCCTATGTCACGACCCTTTTCTCAAGAACAGTTGGAGGTATAAACATGAAATTAATATCAAATACTAAGGTCTACTATCTGTTAAATGTCTATTAAATTTAGACATAAGATGTTAAGTCTCATAATGCCCAGCAATTTTACTGGCTTCAATGTCCTTCAAACTGGAACAAAACAGTGCTTACACACTGCTGCTTGGTGGCAGAAATAGACAAAGCGGTGGTACCAACCCAGACGGCCTCTCTCATACGAGGGACCTACCACGTTGCACCCATGATTCTTCCGATATTGTGAATGTTGTAGGTGGTGGAGATGATTATCCATCAGGTGACCCATTTGCTCATTCGTCAGCTTTCACTATAAAAAATCATCCGACCCATTTAGAATTTTGCCTTCTTGTAAAAAATATATATAATCTGATATAAAAACCTACGTTTCAATAGTAGGGTTTTGGGTTGTCAGATTTAATTGAAAAGTCTCGATTTACTAAAACATTCAAAATTATCCCATTCCCCTTTGTTTATTCGCTAGGAATAAAATCTTTGTTAGGTATTTATATAATTTGAATAATTTGAACAGAAGTATTAAAATAAATTAATTAAGAACAAGAATTCAGTTCCGGTCGCTTTAACGTTCGCTTAATTTTATGTTTCTATTTTATGATATAGCCCCGAAATGTTTCAGTTGATTAATATTATATTCATTATGAGGATTTATGATGAGGGAAGCTGGATGAGTGAAGTCGACTTTTGTACTCGTTTTTTTTATTGCATAGGCCGGCAAACGAGCCAGTGGTACAACTGATGGTAACTGATCTCCACCGCCTATGTACAATACCAAAAGAATCATGGTTGCGTTGCCGACCTTAAAGGAAAGGGATAATTAAGGGACTGGGAAGGGGAGGGGATTTGGGCCTCCGGATATCTCACTCACCATACGAACTCTCAGCAAGCTGCTATTTTACGCCGATTTTTACCACTCATAAAAAGGTTCTAGAGAGTCTCTTTTTCAGAGTGGTAGAGCTACGCTGTAGGAAGTTTGTCTACAGCATGAATCAGCATGTTTGGCTGCTCCGGGTGATTACCACAATCTCACAGAAAACCGGCGTGAAAGTAGCAGCTTGCTGCTGCGTTTCGCACGGTGAGTGAGATATCCGGAGGCCCAAACCCTTCCCAATTAACTATCCCTTTTCTTTAAGGTCGGCAACGCACCCATGATTATTTTGGTATTGTGGGCGTACATGGGCGGTGGTGATCACTTACCATCAGGTGACCCACTTGCTTATCTGCCGGCCTATGCCATAAAAAAGACTACTATGTAAGTATTTTATAAATGTAAAAGTTTGGATGCTAGTGAGTTTGAGAATTTGAGTTTTTGTTAATTAATCGTTCAGTAACAGTTGAACAGATTTGGATGAAATATGGCATAAAAAACAAATGACATACACACGCACTCATGCCTGTAATCCCTGAAGGGGTAGACAGAGGTGTAACTAGTACACCCACATTTCGCCGAGCGTATCTCCGTCCCACGATGCGAGCCTATCGCCATACCGGGCACAAATTCCAGACTCCGGGCTGATATTGAGCATTTCGTAATAGAAAAATCCAATACCACTTTACCCGACCCGGGGATCGAACCCGAGACCTCAGCGTTAGTAATCGTAACGCATACGAATTACAATTGCGCCACCGAGGCAGTCAGTCAGAAAAACAAATGACCTAACGTGAAATATCAGTCATACTGAATGATTATATTATTACTGAAGCGAACAGAGCGACGCTCTTTAATTCACAGTTAACTTGGTACATCTATAAATGCACTTATCGCATACATACGCTTAATAATGTATTAAGACTGAATCGGAACATGGCAGAAGATTTATATTGTCATGTTTTTCAGCATAGTTCAGTATTTAACCCGTGTGGCAAAGAGCCAATTGCAAAGGAGGCATGCATTCCCATATTTCTATTTGTTTAACAAAACCATTTAGATTATTATAATAGAGTGTGACCTATGCTTCGCCTTGACAGCCTCCGTGGCGCAGTCGGTGAGTAACCGGCTGCGAAGCGAGAGGCCGTGGGTTCGATTCCCGCATCGAGACAAATGTTTATGTGATCCGCAGAAGTTTGTATTAGGGTCTGGGTGTTGTGGGACCAAGTCCCTCGTAGTTCCTGATACCCACGATACAGGTTAACCTAGTATGGGATCAGGGATATGTGTCATAATTAAATATAAATTATTATAGCAGTGATAGCTCAGCGGGGAGTGGTATGGACTGTCGAGACGAAAGTCGCAGGTTCGAAACCAGCCCCAAGTGCATACACCTCTGACTTTTCTAAGTTATGTGTGTATTAATTGTTAATTATCACCTGCTTTAACGGTGAAGGAAACATCGTGAGGAAACCTGCATACCTGAGAATTTCTTCATAAGAATTTCGAAGGTATGTGAAGTCTACCAAGCCGCATTAGGCCAGCGTGGTGGACTAAGGCCTAACCCCTCTCATTCAGTAGAGGAGGCCCGTGCCCAGCAGTGGGACGTATATAATACAGGGCTAGTATTATTATTATTATAAACAATCAAAGTGACTTCCTCAGTGACCCGTTAGCAGCATATTTTGTCTATGTATATGTGTCTACGGGCTGCTAAGATGAAAGTCGCATGTTCTAATCCAGCTCTCAAGACAAAACACCTTTTTATTTTGATAGCAATGTGAGTGTGCGTATTCATTGTTAATTATCGTTCGATTTAACAATAAAATATTGTGACGAAGCCTAAAACATACCTGAGAATTTTTCATAAAAAGACTAAAATAAATGGGTAGACTAAACATTAGGTAGCTTGGTGGACTAAGGCATAATCCCTATCATTAGAAAAAGAGATCCGTGCTTAGAAATGGTATACTTTTTAAAAATAAAAGCTGTAAAATCATCCATATTGGAATAGAAGACTAAGAATAGACAAATGTTATTAAACATTAAGTTAAGACTAGTTTAATTCCTAGACTAATACATTTTTATTCTAAGAATATCTGTTTTAATACGAATAATATTGTAACAAGTTGAAAAGCGTATTGGAGTGTTACGTGGACCGTGGGCGTGTGGGCCGTGGGCGTGTGCATCGTAGGGCATTGCAGACTCGAGGGATGTAAGAAGTAGATAAATAATAATGGTTTATGTGATCCTGATTTTAGATGCAGATTTCATTCATAGATTTTACCAGGGCATCAGGATGAATTCTTTAAGGATACATACATCACGCCTGTAATCCCCGAAGGGGGTAAGCAGAGGTGTAACCAATACACCCACATTTCGCCGAGCGTATCTCCGTCCCACAATGTGATAGGGGGCGAGCTTATCGCCATACCGGGCACAAATTCCAGACTCCGGGCTGATACTGAGCATTTCGTAATAGAAAAACCCAATACCACTTGTAGCCGACCCGGGGATTGAACCCGAGATCAGCGTCAGCCTCAATCGTAACGCGTACGCATTACAACTGCGCCACCGAGGCAGTCTTTCTTCAGTTCTTTAAGGACATAACATAAACTGCCACACCTAAATCCTCGAAGATATGATACTATTATGCTAATTAAACTCATGCATTTTTTTTTTTTTATTAGATTTAATGACAAGATGATCAGGTCACTCGCCTGATGGTAAGCGCCACGCCTGCCCATAAACAGAAGCAACGCCACACAGAACTTTAAATAAAGCACTGCATGACACTGGACTGCGCTCGTCACCCCGAGACATAAGGTGTTAAGTCTCATAATGCCCAGTAATTACACTGGCTTCAATGTCCTTCACACCGGAACACAACAGTGCTTACACATTGTTGCTTGGCGGCAGAAATAGACAAAGCGGTGGTACCAACCCAGCCAGTCTCTCGCAAACGAGGGACCTACCACCTTTAAAAAACTTTACTACTATTTTGGAAATGGCACGCTCTCGCCTGTATCCACAGGGGGGTAGGCTCTGGCATACCCTCTGGGTATAACTAGTGTAGGTACCTAATATTCGCCGAGCTTATTTGTTTCACATGATGTGATAGGGGAGAAGTCTATCGCCATACCACATATTCCAAACTCAGGCAACTCGTGTATGATTTATTTAATGGAAAACTCAAACACAAGAGTGAGTGAGTTTTGTGAGTGGTAGAGTCACGCTGTAGATAGTTTTGTCTACAGCACGAATGGGCCGGCTCGACCGGGTCGTTACCACCGTCTCATAGAAAACCGACGTAAAGTAGCGGCTTGCTGCTGCGTTTCGTACGGTGAGTTTTTTTTTATTGTATAGGCCGACAAACGAGCAAGTGGGTCACCTGATGATAAGTGAACACCACCGCCCATGTACGCCCACAATACCATACGAATCATGGGCGCGTTCCTTAATTATCCCTTTCCTTAAGGGCGACAACGCACCCATGATTATTTTTGTGTTATGAGCGTAGATGGGCGATGGATATCACTTACCATCAGGTGAACCACGTGCTCGTTTGCCGGCCTGTGCAATAAATATATATATATAATTACCCGACTTGGGACCACACCAATGAAGTGATTATAGATAATTATGTTTTTTTTACACCCAACAGTAACACACATAGTCCTAACCCCACACTAGGTAAACCTATATCGTGGGTATCAGGAACTACGAGGGACTTGCGGTCCCACAACACCCAGACCCGAAATATTTTTTTGTGGATCACACAAACATTTGTCTCGGTGCGGGAATCGAACGCCCTCTCGCTTCGTAGCGGCTACTCGCCCACTGCGCCACGGAGGCTGTCACTTATTTAAATGTGATTCTTTTGTTCCAGCGTGACCAACATATTCCTGGTGAACTTGTCCGTGGCTGATCTCCTGGTGACGTTGTTCTGCATGCCAGTACAGATAGCGAAGTCAGTCACACTGCTCTGGTACTTCGGAGAAGTCATGTGCAAGACTGTCAACTTCTTGCAAGGTGAGTTTATTCTTCTCTATTATTCTAGCATAGCAAAGTGACTATACCGAACTTGATGTTAAGTACATTCCAAATATAATGTTGACTGTTAAGAGATATTGCATTCGGTCGTCGGCAGAATTATGCCCCACATCACGCCTACGCCTGAGTGACTGAGGTCTCGGGTTCGATGCCCGGGTCGGGAAAATGTGCTATTGGGGTTTACGAAAGCTCAGTATCAGCCCGGAGTCTGGAATTTGTGCCCGGTATGACGTTAGGCTCTTCCCCTATCACATTATGGGACGGAGATACCCTCGCCGAAATGTGGGTGTACTGGTTACACCATTTTTCATACACCTCTGCCTACCCTTCGGGGATTACAGGCTCACGCCTGATACGACAATACAACCCCACATTTTTGTAACACTAAACTGCAAATCCATATCAATTCCAGGCTGTCTGGTAGAGATCGCTTTTAACGATAAGATCGCCTTTTGTAACATAATTTAGTTGTATGGTTCATAGTGTATAATTTTGTACAATAAAGAGTTATCAATCTATCTATCAAATACCCTTAATCTATAGAACGAAAAGGTGGACCCTAACATTAAGGCGGTATAGCGCCAGGCAGAAAGAAAGTAAGAAATAAAAGCAATTAGTATTTTTTTGTTCAAAGTTTTTTGTTACTTTCTAGCCTTTGCTATATATACAAATAAACCAGCGTTACCCGGTGTGAATAAAGTAATACAAATTCCGAACAGGAAATGTTCGCAGCGCGGCGTTACGCCAAAAAAATATTATGTTGAGACATTTTAGGGGAACAAATTTTCTAAGATTTACGCCCATTCTCATTAGGTTACGTCAGTTAAGCTTTTTTCAACAATGTTAATCTGTGAAGAAACATTCTTTGCTTTTAAAATAGGGGGAAAAATAAGTTAATTATTGCACGACTCAATATTACAACTGGATTGTAAGGAGTACAAATATATATTTTTTTATTAGCTTGAATGTCGTGACGAGCAAGTTGAATCGCCTAATGGTTGGAGCTTTTCCAGTAATTACCCAGTAATTTCACTGGCTTCAATGTCCTTTAAACCAAAACTCAACAGTCTTTACACACTGCTGCTTGGCGGAAATAAACAAAGTGATGGTGCCGACCCAGACAGTCTTTCGCATACGAAGGACCTCCCACCATGTGCAATAATTGCCGGTTCCCACGATTCCACTTTATTACATTAATTGATTTGAATCAATGGTTTTTCTTGATCAATTCGATTGAAAGATCTATCTAATAGAAAGACTATTCAGACATTAAAGATAAGATAAAAACATCAACTTCAAAACTTGAATCGCATTATATGGTTATCCCAATTTCCCTTGTGGAATACTTCAGATCTTAATCAATTCATATGACACCACTCACGGAATAAATATACGGAATAAACCGTATCGAATATTATTAGGTAACATCTTAATCAGTCTACCGAAGAAATATAATTAAATTCAGAACCTCTTCTTTTTAAAAGTCTGTTGGTAATATAATTTCCATCACAAAAAACTAAATCGCAAGACAATAAAGGTTCGTTCCATTGTGAGAATTAGATTAAAACAATGAAAAAAGTTAATTTTATTTTGTTCGAAATACAATTCATAATTTACTGCCTTAAAAAATAATTCATCTGTATATTTTTTATGTATGTTCACCATTTATGTTCACGCATAATTCCGCCAAAGGTGACATAATATTTAGATGATTCTTTGTGTTAACCGACTTCAAAAAAGGAGGAGGTTCTCAATTCGGCGCGTTTTTATTCGATAGAGTTTACTGCAGTTGGTTGTCCTATTTTAAATTAAAGAAATAATTCCATCCCTAAGGATGAAATCCCTAATCGGGGATGAAAGACTAAAACACCATTATGCAGTGATTAATGCATCGATTTTGATAATTCATTCACATTTTTATTTTAAAATAAAGACTAAAAAGTATATAACCAACTCAAACTCCTCTTCTTCTTTCACCTGCCCTTATCCCACTCGCAGTGGGGTCGGCTACATTCTTTCATCACATGTTACAGAAAGATTTGGTTTGTAGTTTTTACGACCGGGCGCCAGTCTCCCCTTTGGGGACTGGCATCAAAAACTAAAACGCTGAAAACAAAACTAACCATTTTTGGGTCAGTGGTACTGTAGTTTAATAGCCAATGGTTGATACATATTGAGACGAATAAATATACAGACAAATTGAGAACGAGAAGTCTTGTTTTTTTGAAGTGGTTATATATAACGTTTAGGAAGGGAAGCTTGTCCACTTCGTGATACAATTTTTTGTTACAATACTAAGCTCGTTTTACCGCAGTGATAATATCAAAATAATGACATAATACTCACAAAAAATAAGATATACACTTAAACTCTGTAAAATGTAATATCGCAATTACAGCTCTTCAAGCCTCAGCGCAGCCTCCGTGGCGCAGCGGGCGAGTAGCCGGCTGCGAAGCGAGAGGCTGTGGTTTCGATTCCCGCACTGAGACAAATGTTTGTGTGATCCACAAAAAATTGTTTCGGGTCCGGGTGTTGTGGGACCGCAAGTACTTCGTATTTCCTGATACCCACGATACAGGTTTATCTAGTGTGGGGTCAGGACTATGTGTGTGACTGTTGGGTGTATTTATTTATTAATTACTAGCTTTTGCTCGCGGCTCCGCCCGCGTGATTGTCACTTTCCGGGATAAAAAATACCTAAGTAGCCTAAGTTACTCCTTATTACATAAGCTATCTGCCAGTGAAAGTCCCGTTAAAATCGGTCCAGCCGTTCCAGAGATTACCCGGAACAAACAGACAGACAAAAATAAACCGGTATATGTACCGTATATACATTCATATGCATGTAGTAAAAAGCGGTTATTTTAATTACAAACAGAAACTTCAATTTTATTTATTTGTATAGAATTAGATGAAAAAATCGTACGCAAAGGCGAGAATATCAAAGAAAACAGTCATTTACGAGTACGCGTAAGATTCTTATTTTCAATTTGCATGACACTCGTGAATGAGTTCTCTGTAAAATATATTACTCGGATGCGCGATAAACTCCTTCCGTCTAAATGGCGGATTCACGACTACGTTCGTTTTCAGATAACAGTGGTAATGTTCTTTTTATTTCACTTATGTTCAGTAGGATATCAGAACATGTTCTGTATTTCCTTGACGTAATTCTTTTTTTATGGCATAGGTCAGCTAACGAGTAAGTGGGTCACCTGGTGATCTCCACCGCTCATATACGCCCACAACAACAAAAGAATCATGGGTGCGTTGCCTACCATAAAGGAAAGGGCAATGTCACACAGAGCTCTGGATTACAGAACACTTCATGGCATTGAACTGCGCTCGTCATCCCGAGACATAAGATGTTAAGTCTCATAATGCCCAGTAATTACACTGGCTTCAATGTCCTTCAAGCCGAAACACAACAGTGCTTACACACTGTTGCTTGGCGGCAGAAATAGACATAGCGGTGGTACCAACCCAGACGGCCTCTCGCATACGAGGACCTACCTTGCAATTGAAATTACAAAGCCTCGTTTTATGAGCGTCATCATTCAGGCACTTTATTCCATGTTTTATCTCAGTTTATATATGCCTAAATGGAAATAAAAGATTTATTCTGATAATAAAATGTTGATGCTTTGTTACACAACGGGCGGTTGTTAAATCTGTTATACTGACAGGCTACGCCGAGCCGTATAAATATCAGCAGTATTAAATAATCCTAATGAATGCATTGCTTTTCGATATTATATATGTTCGATGGAAGACATTTTAAACTTTGAGAAACTCAATATTATGTATTTTTTCTAATGATGAACACGTCACTCGCCTGATGGCAAGAGTGATTTCGATATCCGATTCGCTTTGGGCTATAAATATTGAAATAATAATAACACAGTTAAGGATTGTTTTATCATAGTAGAAATGCATAAATACTCGTAGGTTATGTTAGGTTAGAAACGTTACCGAGGGTCGGCGCCACCATGACAAGAAAGAGTACAAAAGCGTACCCGCAGTCCCGACCGAACAAACGCACCCGGAGGAACATCAGTGAAGTTTAATATGTGGGGTCGGGACATAGCCTACCATGCGGTGGGTGGTACCCATAAAGGAGTTCCCAACGTAGTTAGAACCGTAGCAACAAACACCAGAATCAAATGGATACGGGAAAATCTATAAAAAAGCACGATATGGGTTTCGCTATGTTGTCTGTCTGTGTTTGCTACAAGGCGTCATGGGCGATTTTATTTATGCTAATTGCCATGACACGAATTTCGCGGTGTGGATATTTCAGACACCAAAACGCATTGTGGGCTGTTTTCTCGCTTAATGTTCTTTTTTTCTTTTATTCTAGTGCATGATGATGACATATCGAAATATATTACTTCTACAGAAATATGTAGACTAATAAAAACGTCGCACTCGTATGTATATTAAAACTTCGAGCAACTTCAAATAAATTCTGCAGTAACTTTATAATTCATTCAGTAAAGTCGAACAACTCCCAGAGACACGAGTATTTTAATATAAATCTGATGCCCAAATGTGACTCTTGGGAATGATTTATTTCGTTCTTTAACTCCCGATGCAAAAGGGGGAGCTATCATTTGAATATTTTTTATCTCTGTCTGTGGTCTCATAGCTTTGGAGCTTTTTATTTGCCATCGGTGGTCACGGATGACGGTAACACGGGTGGTCAGCCTCGCTGCTGCTGTAATGGTTTGAGCCCCTTTTCCCAACATATAGAGATGAGCCACAAGGCGGCACTACGCAGGAGCAGATGACTTCCCTCCTCGGAAATTCGGGTCTTAGATATTGGTATTACAGATATAAGTTGTAGAGTGTTAAGGACTCAGCTAAGCGGTCGTCCGAATGTTTTCCATCTGTCCTGGACGGCTCAACATTGGGGCTTAAAACCGGTGAACCAACATAATCGTCCTGCTTACCCCCGGGATGGGGTAGTAACGACAGATTTGATTCCCCGCGAAAACAAAAAAAAAGGTACACGTACGCAAGTTGATCGATTACTCCTCTGAAACTCTCGAATCGTACGTCACCCATGGGAAATATAAGAAGCAAATGATATTCTTAAATCTTCGCCTTAGGACAAATATTATATGTAAATAGTTTTGCCTCAGTGTTCTAATAACAGTGGACCTATTTATATTGGTTAAGGGGCTCAAGCCAAACATTTGGATCCACTGACAAATCGCAAATGAATCTTGATATTATCGTACTTTCTTAGTATTACCTACAATATAATTTTCATTGCTTATCCTTATTTATCCCATTTTAAGTAGGTATATTATATTCTCAATTTTTTTATTATAATTTTGGGTCAAGCAACCCCCCCTCCCCAAACCAAAATCTTGGATCCGCCACTGATTATAAGACTTAACAACTTATGTGTTGGGGTAACGAAAGCAGTCCAGTGTCATGCAATGCTTTGTAATTTTGTCACTTTTATCACTTTTATTCACTTTTATTTTATGTCACTTTTATTTATGGGCAGACGTGGCGCTTACTTTAAGGCGAGCGTCCTGCTCGTTTCATCATTCAAGCTAATAAAAAAATGCAACGTCAACCTGTAGCAAAATATAATCTAAAGGTGAACCACCTTTGCAATATTCTGAGTGGTTATACAGTAAATATGCATAGCAATTCAGCAATATTAATTTTTTTGTCATTTTATATACTTATTCAAACTTGAAATTCATACTGTGTTATTACTTTTTGCGTAACTTTTATTGAGAGTCAATGTTTAGTAATTTTAGACTTCGAATTTTGCTAGAAGATGCATTCGTAGAATTTATTTATTCAAGTGTAAAGTTTGGAAAATATATTTGTGAATGTAATAAAAAAGCTAAATATAAGATTAACCAATTGTGGGCCGGCGCTATTGCAATTTAATTGTAAATTATTTGTAGAGAGCACCGACTCAATATATTTAGCTTTTAGATTCTTTTGAGTTGGTTTTATTTTTAATAAAGTTTTTATTTTAACATGCTTTCCTTTCAATTCATAGTTTACATCTTTTACGTCATGATTTTTTATTGTTTATTACATAACACATGCTCACGATTTTATTTATTCCGAAATAGTAGGCACAGTTGTTAATAGGATTCCCCCGGTTCGACGAGCTTATTTTCGTCATAAAGATTGCGAATTGAATGGATTCATATGATTCGTTCGGTCATAATTTCCTTACGAGCGACACATAGCTAGTTCAACTGTTTCTACTATAATTTGGCCAGCAAACATTAACTCTAAGATCAATGAATTGTGGTTGCCTTCAAAACTCTTGTACTACCACAGTGAACTGACCACTTCCAAGATATTATAGTTGACTAAGCTTGAACAGGACTGTGTTGTCCAACATTACGGGCTAGCACACATTACTTGCTAAAAGTATTCTTATGGAATCATCAAAAATTAGTTTTAAATTTCATACAAATGCTAGCGTTTTCGATTCGAATGTTTCTTCGTAAGTTGTTCGAGCTAGCGTGCCCGAATTCACTCTCTCTCAAAATGAAAAATGCACTTTACTGATGTAGATTCAAAATTAGATAAAAATGCAATCACATTTTGCGTGATCGATGTACCGCGTTTCCAAGATCTTCGATCTTTGTTGTGGAAACAATAGTAATTGTTAAATCTAGACAGACATAGATAGATTAATATAAGCTATAAAACTGATAATATTACTAATCGCATCATTGACCATTCATTGTTCTTCAAAATCACAAAACAAAAGTATTCGCGGTTCTGGTATGGTCCAGAGAATTTTAATAAATAATCTTGCAACTGTATTAGTAATTTTTCCTCTCTTCCTACTATTGGTATTGTAAGCTTTTGCTACTTCGCTGTAGCTGGGTTCGTTGGGTTTTAATCTGCAGGCCAATTCTCGTAATTTTAAATGTTCAAAATATCATTCCGATCTAGTCTCAGCGTCAAGAAAGTTGCAAATGGCATTCTCTTAAACCAATAATCAACGTCAAATGCACCTAGCATTAGCAGTAGCATTATACCGTTTTGGCTTCAATCAACTTTTATTCTTACAATTTGCCTTCTGTTTTCCGTAGTTTGAATTATGTTCATCCTTGACTAAAAAATTAACACCACCATTTATTTCCACAGGAGTGGCAGTAGCATCTAGCGTGTTCACGATCACAGCGATGTCAGTAGACCGTTACCTGGCCATCACCCAATCACTCCGCCAGCCATGGATGCCATCCAGGCGAGGAGCATGCGTGTTGCTGGCTGTTCTCTGGCTTGTGGCGTTCGCTATCTTCGCACCTCTTCTGGTAGTGGCTGCCGTAGAGCGGGAAATAGTGCCTTTGCTATCGCGAACGAGAAATGGTTCGGTGAGTTCTATCTTCATTTTGTAATAATAATAATGTTCTATCTGTATTATACACGTCCCACTGCTGCCTCCTCTATGAGAGAGAGGTTAGGCCTTAGTTCACGACGCTGACCTAAAGCAGGTGGGCAGACTTCACATACCGAAATCGAAATCGAATTTCTTATGGTGAATTTCTCAGGTATGCAGGTTTCCTCACTATGTTTCCTTCAAAGTTAAAGTAAGCGATAATGAATACACACGTAACTTATAAAAGTCAGAGGTGCGAACCTGCAACTTTATTTTGTAGTACATTTTTAAATATTGAATAACAATTATACGCAAGTGTACATCCCGGTACTGCATAAAGCGATAGGATATACCGATAGTTGAACTAATTTTGGACATCAGCAGGTAACTTTGGTCACGTTTTAGATTAATATTAAAACGATATTAATTGAACGACCTAAACAGTTTGAAGTTACCTAAAGTTTAAGTACTTAGTAGTTCACAGGAGTTCCAGATTCTGCTAATAATTAATTTTGTATTGACGATTAAAACATTTTGTTATGGTTTGGGCCTGCAACCTGCTCGTCTGGTCGTTGAGACTAATTAAAAAACATAAGAACGATCTTTAAATATACAAGTAACTTTAGGCTTCCATAATCTTAAGCTAAGCCTTTTGGCGCAGTAAGAGAGTACGCGGCTGTGATACGAGAGACTTCAGGTTCGGCCTATACACCAAGGCAAATGTTTGTGTGCTACGAAATTATTTGCATCTGGTCAGGGTGTTAAAATAATATTATCCACAAAAGTTATCTTACTATGGAGTCAGGACTATGTGTGTGACAATCTACACTAATATTATAAAAAGGAAAGATATGAATTTTTGTATGTAACGACTAAACTTAAAAACTAGTGGACCGATTTCTAAAATTCTTTTGCCGTTAGAGAGCTACATTATCACTGAGTAACATAGGCTACTCATTCCCGGAATTTTATCCCGGAAAAGCGGAGCGGAGCCGCGAGCAAAGGCTAGTCTATGATAACAAGAGAATACTGTTTGTAATAGTGATATTGAATATAATAGTATTGTACTACTTTTGTATTTGGTATTATATGGGGCGACCCGCCGTCTGACCTGTTGCGAATCCTTTGGCATAAATGTATGAGCAAAAATTTGGCACCAATATATGATAGGCGAGAGCTGCTGAGAAAATCTGATCAAAATTAGGTTATATACCTATTTTTTCCACACCAGTAAGAACTTAGGTACTCTTGAGTAAACTTTATTGTAGTTTATGAGAGCATAGTGATGCTTGAGTCAGATACATACCTACATAAAATATATGTAATTGGAGATTTGAAAGCCAAGAAAAATCTACACTTTTAGAAATAAGTACGATATATTATTTGATTTTACTGTCTTCTTGATCTCACTGCATCAGATATAAAGTTATGAATCAGGAGTTCCTGGGTTCAAATCCCACCTCGGGAAAAAATTGTGGCGATTTAATCACTTAAATTTTCCAGTGATTGAATCATCCAGAGGTGGTTATCCAACAGGCAACTGCAAGTCGCAAGTAATTGTACTTGCGACTTGCGAGCATTTGATCGATTTGTATGTTATGTATATTGATACATAACATACAAATCGATCAAATGCAAGTCAGACTCGCGCATTTGGAATTCATAGCATAATATCAGATAAGCCCATGCCTTTATCCCCGAAGGGGTAAGCAGAAGTCTTACTAGTACACCCACGTATCGCTGAGTTTATTCCGTCCCACGATGTGATAGGGGGTGGGCCTATCGCCAAACCGGGCACAAATTAATCATGAGAAATGAAAAAATACATGAAAATTATTGAACATATTAGAAGTGACATGAGAGCTGATGGTCTTACTATGGAGGATGCTCAAGATCGAGCGAAATGGCAGCGTCTTAGCAGGAAGGCGGACCTTAGCATTCCGGTCGAGGCCTGCGAGGCCTGCGGCAGGATATTATTCTATGGTAGACTCTCTAAGCGTCAGTGATAATTTTATGACATGATAGCTCTTACTAATAACAAATTAAGTCTCAAATTTGAAGGGCAGAGTTTCGGTAAACTGATAGGACAATCGGGTTAAGCCGGCATAGCACCAGGTAGGAAGAAGACATTATAAAATGGCAATAATTATTTTAACCTTTATATTTTAAATTGAAATATTTCTTAATCTATACGAACTTAATATCCATTTCAGCGTATTTTCAGCAATTGCCGAGTGTTGATTTCCTGCTTTTATTATAATGAATGTAAAAGTTATCTAACTTACTCCAAAATTTCGTGGATTAAACGAGAAGTTATGGGGATTAATTACGTACAGAATGATTCCTCTTACATATTCTACAGTAACTTCATTATATACACATGAAAACACGAATTATTTGTTAAAAACTCATTAAAAGTTTTACTGCTTTTAGCCTAAAAATATAGCCTTATATTTTACCTTTGTTTAAATTTTGAAACGCTTTAGTTTAAATATCAGATTACAACATTTATTCAGTACGAAAAACAATATTCCTGATAGGAATTTAGAGATATAAAATAGAGCCTTATATTTTACTTATTTTAAAATTTTGAAACGGTTTAGTTTAAATATCAGGAGGCCAATTCTCGTAATTCTCAATGTTCAAAATATCATTCCGATCTAGTCTCAACGTCAAGAAAGTTGCAAATGGCATTCTCTTAACTAAGTAGAAGTTTTTAAAAAGTTGAAGTTTAACGTATAAAAGGGTAACACACAGATTTCCCGAGAGAGTTTGCGGTGGTTTCAATTCACTTCAATTCAATACACATTTTGCCCGCACTTTACGTAGCGTACCTATTCGTTTTGCTTGAGGCCAAAATTCGAGTTACTCCAAAAAAGCAAACCAAGTCACACATGTTTTTGCCTACTTGACGGTTTTAGTAATACATCAAAGCACTCAAAATACGAACTACAAATCAAGAAAAAACATCGTTTAGTTTTTTTTAAATAAAGCCAACTCAAAAAAAATACTTAAAACAATATTAGCACTGATTTTATCAGAAATACAGAAATACAGAAACGTTTATTGCAGAATGTAGGTGTATGTACAGGCTGTTAAAGGAATAATAAGTTCCATTACATTCTACCGGACCAGGTACCGGTGTGCAATACTATTTACTACTTTTAAATAGATTTAGAGACATGCAATAATTACATCTAAACATTGAAATATTATATATTCTTAAATGTCAAAATTTAAAAAAAAAACAAATTTATTTATAATTAAAATATTCTTGCATATTATAAAAACAGTTCAATAAAAGCCAGTTGTTAATTTTATTTTTAAAAGAAACCATACAACCAGTGTCTCTTATGTTACGTGGTAATTTATTATATATTTTTATAGCCATACAATACATATTGTTCCCAAACATGGCAGTTTTACACTTTGGAAAATATAGACGATTCCTATGTCTCGTCTCTCTACCCAATACTTGACTATGTTTTTCAAAGCAGCTCGGATGTTGTCTTACAAAAGTACAAATTTCCCTTATGTACAAACAAGGCAGTGGAAGCACATAAAGTTTTTGGAAGAGCGGCTTACAACTCTCCAAGAACCAAGCTCCACAGACAGCTCGTATACATTTTTTTTGTACCTTAAAAGCCCTAATTAAATCCACTGAGTTTCCCCACAATGGTAACCCATACAACAATACAGAAGATACATAACCATGGTAAGCGGCCAATGCTGCCTTCTGTGATACTATTTTTCGACGCCTCTTTAACGCATAAACAAACCTATTTAATTTATTACATACATGATCTATGTGTGGCTTCCAATTTAAGTGTTGGTCAATTTTCAATCCCAAAAAGAGACTTGATTCAACACTTTCAATAACCATTGATTGATATTTTATATTTAATGGTACAGGTTTCATTTTATAATTCTTGAATTGTATTAATTTAGTTTTATTTATATTTATCATTAATTTATTAGCATTTAACCAGATAACAATGTCATTAATTGAATTATTTATGTCCGTTTCAAATCTATTTTTATTGGTACATTTAATTATTATAGTTGTGTCATCGGCAAACAAAAGGCATTTATGATTGGTAGTCGGTTGATACTTATCACCACTTTAAAAAATCTTAAAATAAAAATAACCAATCTTCGTTTCTACTCTATCGCAGTTAATTGATCATTGATATGGAAAGGACCGACTCATATATTATTTATTATTTTAATTCTTAGCTTTTTAGTGTATTTTGTCTACCTCATTTTTGAAAAAATCATCTAAATACACGATTCAAAACTTATTTTTGATACTCACGTAGATTCCATTGTCGCTAAAGCTTCAAAAGCTCTGGGCTTCATAATGAGAAGTTCAACTGATTTCAATCAAGTAAAAACGTTTAAAGTAATATACTGCGCGTTTGTCCGGAGCAATCTTGAGTATGCCTCTCAAATCTGGAACCCTAGGTATGAGAGGTATATCTCTAGGATTGAACGGATCCAAGCTAAGTTCTTGAAATATCTTTGTTTTCGCCTAAAAATTCCCTATTCCAATTACGACTACGCTACTCTTTGTAAGAAATTTCACTTCCTGCCACTTTACTATAGACGTGAAATTGCGGATTTATTGTTCCTTTTGAAAATTACTTCTAACGCGATTGACTGTCCCGAAATTATTAATAAAATTAATCTAAGTGTTCCTGTTAAGCCGACTCGATTTAATGCCCCGTTATATCTTCCTATAGTAGCAACAAATTATAGACAAAACTCATTTTTGTGGCGAACAAGCGACAATTTCAACAAGCTAAGTAAGCGCATGGACATTGATATCTTCTGCACAAATATTAACACGGCAAGGCAACGGCTGAGCAGAGACTTCTTCTCAACAGAGTAGATATGGTTATATTGTAACGTGGATGATTTAATCGTTTTAATTTGTTTTTACTCGCTTTCCTCACTAATAATAATTAGTGCTCGCATCTAAAATGTATAGATGTAGTTTTTATCCGTGAGAACCTATTATTAGGACTCTATATTCTATATCTTACTGTTATTTTTATTATTATTTGTTGGTTCTCCTAAAATAAAATAAATAAATAAATGGGTGCGTAAATGAGCAAGTTTTAGTTCTTTCTCCTAGATTTCAACCCGATAGGAAAGCAATTTTTTCTTGTTATTTAAATGGTACCAACTTTGAGCTATAACTCTTTTAAATTAAAAATGATTGTTAAACTGACTGCCTCGGTGGCACAGTTGTAATGCATATGCGTTCTGACTGAGGCTGACGCTGAGGTGTCATGTTCGATCCCCGGGTCGGGGAAAATTGATGTTGGGTTTTTGTATTACAAAATGTTCAGTATCAGCCCGGAGTTTAAAATTGTGCCCGCTATGGCGATGGGCTCACCTCCTATCACATAATGGGACGGAGATACGCACGGTGAAATGTGGGTGTACTAGTTACACCTCTGCCTTCAGGGATTTTAGGCGTGAGTGCGTATGTATGATTATCAAAATCCAAATAAAACTAATTTATATGGATTTTATCGTGTTTTAATTTTATTTTAGTCCCGACCTCTCTCCCGTGACCACGAAGGCCGATAAGCTTTCGAAACGACGCGTCGGGATTAAATAAAATAAATCGCGATAAAATCCGTATAAATTCATTTTATTAAAATTTGTAATATTCGCGTAAACATAAGAACTCACCATCAAAATCGAATTACTCTGTGAAAAGTTAAGCATGGGTATCCAAAAATCTATTAAAGGTCGGCAATACATACTAAATGTATCGGCGGATTCCTCGTTCCACAGGTAGTGGTGATTGTAATGTCATGGAAACCGAATTTGTTCATTGTTACGATATGAAACTATCCAAGTGTAACTTACTGGCCTTCGGTTATAAAACATTATAAAATCCAAACGTATACTTTACACATATAGGGTGTTGTGGGACCGCAAGTTTCACGTAGTTCCCGATACCCACGATACAGTTTTACCTAGTGTGGGGTCAGAACTATGTGTGTGACTGTTGGGTGTATATTATAAATATAACTTTACACATTTTGAATTTGCACATGTGCATTTGAATGTAAGTAATAAATTCTATTATCGAAAGAGATCGTTTTACCTTGGTATAGAAGGCTACTACGAGGCAATTAATTTTCGATATAAGTCTGCGAAGAAATCTGACGGGTACAAATTACCTAGGTTTTTTCAGAGTGCCCAGCTGAAGTCTTTATTCTATCCCAAGGTAGCATGTGGTCAACGCTACAAGAAAAATACATATGAAAAAAATGAAAGGTACTAACTAGACTCTCTATTCTAAAAAAAAAGTTACTGGCGGCGCCGCCGCTGCCAAAAGCTTGTCACGCTATCTCCTCCGAAACGGCTTGGTATGGGGTCGAGACCGATAGCAATCGATGCAGAATAATGTAGGGAAGAAAGTAAGATATGTCTCATATTCGTCGGACTTTAAGTTTTTTTTTATTTTATGTTTTGTGGAAAAACGTATTTAAAAAAAAAACAATAAATCAATGAATTTGTTTTCTATTGAAATCTAATTGGCAAATTTCTGAGTTATCTAAGTTCATTATTATATCTAAATTAGTTTTCGTATACATAACACCATATCTCAGTATCATAATATTCTATATGAATCGTAATAATATTCAACTAAATAAACGAAAGAAGTCAAACTGACAGTACTATACCGTTCGCTTAGACATTTATACTAAGTGTCTAGCTTAGTTCCTCACTTTATTCGCTGTACACGTCCATTGTGGAGTCTAACCACATGCGAATGGTAAGAATCTTGTGAGTTACTTACATTAGCATATTTTTTTCATTTTCACTTTAGTTTGCATTGGAATACTCATGAAGACCAGCTGACGCGAACGTCAGGTGACACTCCGGTCGTAATACCATAGAATTTGGCAAATTTATTTGCAATGTGTATTATTAGGAAAATATAGAATTCAATATTTTATGTTAGCCACGGTGTAAAAGACAAAAACTGGCACGCCGTGGCACGCCGCGCCGCCACCCCTGACTGCCACGTCACGTTGTCAAACGAATGTGAAGTACTAGGAGCGCATAGTGTACAAAGATGTGATTGGAACAGAATAGACACAAGAGAGTCAATGAAAAATATAGAATTTAAAAAGCGTTTTTTTTATAACTTGATAGAAATAATACCCATCTTGTTTACCTACTATCCTAACTTTCTCCTAGATTTATTTATTGTTAGATTTTCATAATATTTTCGATGTTTTTGTTACGCGGAAATCGCGTCGGAAACTCGGAACTAATTAACTGAATAATGGGAACAATAGTAGAGAGGGGTAAGTATGAACGAACGAATAATACCAAGAGTGCATGAGAACGCAGTGGTATTACGATCCACATGTTAAGTATGAGCATCAGACTTCAGAATATCAGGGGGCATCAATGTTCGAGAGTGGTGCATAATTTCAAATTGCGCATTGCTGCTGTACACGTGGGGATGAGTTGGTCTCTCTCAAATATAGAAATCGAACGTTTAATGAAGGGGGCAGACACGTGCGGATTGCTGTATAGCACCAGGAATACATGAGGGTCAGGATAAGGTTCAACGAGGTTCAAACAGAGAGTAATAAACTTGAGTCGCGCAACTTATTACATATTAGAATATCGAAATAAGATGACAAGAAACGTAAAACAAGCAAAAAAATTAGCCCACCAAAACTCTGTGCAATAGACTATAAAAGTCTGTGCAACTCGTTCATTCATCAATTCATAAAAAATGATTCAGGATTTCTAGTTGACACTTTTAGAAATGTAATATTTAGACATCTATTATTATGAAATAAAATTGATTTTGAACGTTCATTATTTTTTGTTACGTGTGATTTTACCTTTGCATGTGTAAGTAAGTGGAGACGTATTTTTGGCAGATTCATATTATGAGAGTTATCGTTCTAGTTATCTTATTTCGATATATTCGAATACAAGTGCCGCCAATTAACGGTATAATAATATATCACTGGGCTAATAGCATAGTCGGTGCTAAGTTCTAAAACTTTATTTAGTCGCGCCTGCAGAAGTTTTACTTCTAACATAATAATAAAGTGGCTTAAGCATAGCAGTGAGTAAAACATAATTTAGAGCGGCGCCTATGAGACATTTAAATTTTCTGAAACAAAAATTTGAATATGAACAACACTGCGTTGGGAACAAATCAATATCATCAATCTTTGATTCATTAAAGCACTGACGAAAGCAGTGGACCTAACAAGTTGGAATTTTGTATATCTTTAATGACATAGGCAACAACAGAAAAATGATTTTTGATATTCTATATTGTAAGAGAAGGGATGTGAAAGTTCGTATTTGAAATAATATTTGTAAAGAGAGTTTGTTACATTAGAGGTCTTTCCGGAGTTCGTGCCGGTACCGGGGCATGTCAATTAAAATTGCATACATACGCACTCACGCCTGTAATCCCCGAAGGGGTAGGCAGAGGTGTAACCAGTACACCCATATTTCGCCGAGCGTATCTCCGTCCCATAATGTGATAGAGGGCGAGCGTACGCATTACAACTGCGCCACCGAGGCAGTCAACTTCCTCCCTTTTGAAATTGTTTAAAAATACTTTCGCGTAGGCAAAGCTGCGGAGAAAAGCAGTAAAATAAAAACAAAACTGCAAAATGCAATAGTTGTTAATGCCAAAACAATTAATATAAAACAATAATAATATACGGTACCTACTTACTTTAACCTACCTACCTACTAACATTTTCAATACAAAATGTGTATAAATAATACATCGACCCCACCGAACATTAATTGTATATACCGACACTACGCAGCTTCTCAGCAACCATTAGTTAACTTGAGTGTATTTTGAATCGTGCCCAATTTCATAAAAATCCATAAAATAAAATAAATTATTTTTGTGGCTCGGCGGCCGTGCCACGTCACGTTGTCAAGCCGCTGTGGAGTACTAGGAGCACATAAGAGTGTAAGAGTTTGTTCTTTTCGCTCCGCGATGGTCTTTTCTAGCAGAGCGGCGCAGCGCGGCGCGGCGCCTGCGTGCGATGCGGCCCTTTCGTAAAAAAAGACCGCGTCGCCAAACGCGTGCCACTGGTGACTGAGTATCTATAGACTCCTACTAAAGATGTCGCAGAAAGAGACAAGGATACAATTTCGAGGGTTACCGCGTCAAAAACAAATTACCCCACAATTTGTTTTGTTACGGGACGTCATGTACTACAATTTCTTGAGAAATAATAGGTTCTTGCTTTTGTGAGTAAATAATACAACATCGTTATTTTCAATTACCTTTTATTATATATATATTATTTTTATTAACTTTAGATGAGACGCGCAAGTCACTCACCTGGTGATAAGCGTCACACCTGCCCATAAACAGAAGCAACACCAATCAGAACCTCGAATTATGAAGTACTACATGGCACTGAACTACGCTCGTCACCCAGATACATAAGGTGTTGTGTCATAATGCCAAGAAATCTCCCTTAGTAATTTATTTGTCTATAAAATGTACACCATTACAGTTTGAAGCAGGTCAATGTACATAATAGTTTAAATGTTAAACTCAAAACATATGGACCAAACTTAGAGTGGTAGAGCCACGCTGTAGACACTTGTCTACAGCATGTATGGGCCGGCTCGTCCGGGTCATTATCACTGTCTCACAGAAAACCGGCGTAAAGTAACAGCTTGCTGCTGCGTTTCGTACGGTGAGTGAGATACCCGGAGGCCCAAACCCCCTCCCCTTCCCAACCCCTTATATATCCCTTTCCTTTAAGGTCGGCAACGCACCCATGATTCTTTTGGTATTGTAGGCGTACATGGGCGGTGGAGATCACTTACCATCAGGTGACCCACTTGCTATTTGCCGGCCTATACCATAAAAAAACATGGATTATAACTTATTTAAATCAAAAGTTTATATTATTGATCTGTAATGTAAATTAGAATTTTTTACTTTCATTTTCGACTGCCTCGGTGGTGCAGTTGTAATGCGTACCCGGTACGACTGCTGTGCTGAGGTCTCGGGCTAAATCCCCTGGTCGGGCATTGTTCCCGGGATGGGATTTTCTATCATGCTATGCTTAGTACCAGCCCGGAGTCTGGAATTGTGCCCGGTATGGCGATAAAGTTCGCCTCCTATCACATCATGGGACGAATATAAACTAGGCGAAATGTGGGTATACTAGTTAGGTACACCTCTGCCTACCCGTTTGGGGAAAACAGGCGTGAGTGCGTATTTAATTTAACTGTATTTTCTGAATGTTTGAATTCTGTGGTTATTTATTATTGTGACAAGAATTACCATTGTTATATTAAAAAGCCTTTACTCTAATATAAATACCATTATATATCGGTTTGTGATCCTAATAAATAAAATAATATTTAAAATATAATTAATTTAGGTAACTTTTTCTATTGATTATTACTATACATGCTTCTAAATATTTACCAGAATTGGTACTGTATTACAAAGCAGTACAGTCAGTTTCTTCTTTTTGAATAATACATTTTTCTCTAAATGTTGCTAAAAATTATTGATGATGGTTTTGGTGTCCAATATCAATGTCTTGTTGATACAATCCAAGTCTACAGTAAAACATTATCTTCAGGAAAACTCCAACGAGTCATTTTATTATACATAATTAATACATTTCTTAAATTTTATTTTATTATTAATGCATACTGCAAAATTAATATTTCCCATAATATGGGGTAATAATTTATTGAAATTATAAATTTTATTAAATGATATTTACTTTGATTAATGCTTTACTACGAAGAATTTTACAATAAGAATACTTTAAACACAATATATCATATTTTTAAAAGTCTTATTACTGATAAAGCGTGGTATATTTACGAATGAAAAGATAAGTCGGCATTTTCTTTCCACTATCACTTTTTTCCCCTATAATGCTACACCGCACCATAGTTTCATAGAAAATGATATAAATAACTATACGAAGTTCTTATCAACAGCAAAATATAGCATGCATTTGTAATTTTACATAAATTTTAACTAATTTTACTAGGAAGACGATAGACAAATATACGTCAACTGTCAAACTTTGTTTATGAAAGTTATTTGACATACTTCAAATACTAAACATTTGTCATGAAACAAAAAGTATGATCGTTCTGTTTCATTCTTTGAAACGATATCACCATAAGTAGCTCTTTTTCTTGTGCGAATGCGACAAAAGCTATGAATTACTCTAGGTTATACTCCCTCTACGCGTGCCACGCGCCATGGAATGGCAGTACGTCACGTTGTCTAGTTGATGTGAAGTACCAGGAGCCTTTAAATATACTAGAGTATGCATTATCCCAGAATTGAAGAGTCAAAGGCGAGATACGGAGTAGACAGTAGACACCAAAGTAATATTTTTAAACTTGCTCACTCTACTTATTTTCGTTGTATGATGAGGGTACGTTGAGGCCAGGAAAATTACTAGGTAATGGGCACTATGAGACTTAACAACTTAGTGACCTTTAGTGCTTTTTAATTCCAAGTTATGTGTGGTATTGTATCTGTTTATCGGCAGGCGTGGCGCTCACCATCAGGCGAGGGACTTTCTCGTTTCATCATTCAGGAAAAACAGAATATAAAAATAAAATATTTCGCCCACGCAGTACCTCAACGTGTCAGATTTTATATGAGCGAGCAGAGCTTAATTGTTCAGGGTCATTGACATCTCAATTCATTAATAATGTTGACATACGTTTTATGCATACCTGGGGAATATATAAAATATGAAATGGTTGTTACATTCACTGGCAGCTGTCTAGTGATAGCGTTTCATTAATAGCCAAACTACGTTTGGCGAATTTGTCCAAATATTTGCGCCATTTGACCAATGAAAAACCAACATTGTGTGATCAAAGTACGATGTTAATTTTCCATATAATAACGCAAATATATTATAAATTAAATACCTACATAATATACATTATAAATAAATATATTATAAATTACGCAATTTTTATTTTTTATTTTATTAGCTTGAATGACGAGACGAGCAGGTCGCTCGCCTGATGGTAAGCGCCACGCCTGCTCATAAACAGAAGCAACGCCACACAGAACTTTGAATAACAAAGCACTGCATGACACTGGACTGCGCTTGTCACCCCGAGACATAGGGTGTTAAGTCTCATAATGCCCAGTAATTACACTGGCTTCAATGTCCTTCAAACCGGAACACAACAGTGCTTACACACTGTTGCTTGGCGGCAGAAATGTATAATATATCGCTCCAATACATTCTTGTAGTGGTAGTATTTGTAGTAGTATCTATCCAAAGTGTACTTTGTTTATTTATTGTATTTAAAAAATATTTTTAACAATTTTATTGCACCCAAAAATATCTTATAATTTATTTTTACTTTTTATTCAGACTAAATCAAAATTGGCCTCTTCTTCTTCCACCTGCCCTTATCTCACTTGCAGTGCGGTTGGCGCAACATATTTTTTAGTACAGAATGATTTAGCTTGTAATTTATATGACCGGCGGCCTGCCTGACGTCAACCCCTCTGGGGAGTACTAAATCCAAATTGGTAATTTTACTTTACAAGAGGGATCGCGAAATCCTCCTAAAAAATAGAGTTTAAAAAAATGGTCTGCCTCGGTTACGTCACGTTGTCAAACCAAAGTGTGGTACCAGGAATGCATAATAATGTAGCAGTGTATATATACCACAGAGTAACTCATAGTAGGTAACAGAGAGAATATTGATATCAGTAGTCGACAAACCAATGTAGGTAGTGTTTTAAACTGTCTAGTCTCTCGACCGTTTTCTCAAACTACAGACGTTTCTCATTGGTGGAACTGGTTCAGGCTTGGATGCGCGCGCATATTAGGGGGTCTTACGTGCTCCGACTTGCATAGCGTAGTGAACAGAGGGGATATAGACACAATTGCTATATGATTGGCCCCTAAATATTTGGTCCGAGTCTGGAAGTTGAACACTATGATAGCTATAGTTCTTGCAATATATAATCTACTCACATATTAATGTATTTAAGGCACATATAATTTTAACAAATACACTAGATAATTAAGACATAAAAAAAATATTTCTATGTTTTTTGCGCTTACTTAAAAGTCGTCAGACTGCATAAAGCAAAAAGTATGTTCAAATCATAAATATCACATACATTAATAAGGTGGTCAACTTGCAAATGTTGTTCACCCCTGCATATAATGCGTATTTAATAAGGGGCGATATAAAATCCCAGTTTGTTTTAGTTGCTCCACGTTGAGTTATGTTTTTAAGATTACGAATAGCTAACGCTCTAAAAGTGGTAGAGCCACGCCATAGATAGCAAAAATAATAGACTAGTTAGACCGGGTTCTTGCCATGTCTTATAGATACGCCACGAATTGAGAACCTACAAGGTGGAAGGTCGCTCGTATGTGCGAGGCCGGCTGGGTTGGTACCACCGCGTTGTCTATTTCTACCACCAAACAACAGTGTATAAGCACTGTTGTGTTCCGGTTTGAAGGACATTGTCTCGGGGTGACGAGCGCAGTCTAGTGTCATGCAGTGCTTTGTTATTTAAAGTTCTGTGTGGCGTTGCTTCTGTTTATGAGCAGGCGTGGCGCTTACCATCATGTGAGCGACCTGCTCGTCTCGTTATTCAACTAATATAATAAAAAAAACCTATTCCTTTCTTGAAGTCGGTTAAAATAAATAATCGAAATTGCAATCATATGATGTGGGTAGCATGTCGGCCGGCCCGCCCACACGGTACAGAGAGTCACGTTTAAAAACCGATACGGAGAACCAGGATTGCATATACTGAAAGAGTGTCTAGTGCCACAGGTTACGAAACACGTAGTTCAGATAATTTCAGAGAACTAACTCACGAATACAAAATGTTTTTAAACTGTAACCCTGATAAGTTGTTACTTAATATATTCCACCCATGCAACGTAGAGACGATTCCGAAATAAATACCGAATTCCGGGGTATTTTATCCAATCCGAATTACGAAGATTTAAAATTACGTTAATGGCATTATGACATCTACTTGTTTTCAAAATTAATTGAACAATAATAGTAATAATTGAGTTAATTACACAAATCTGTGTGAATATGTGTGTTATTTCCAACGATTTTCACAAATTGGATCTAAATTAATTTGCGTCCAAACTTTCGATGCAATGATTAACAATGGTAATTATTTTAAATACACCGACCTTATATTACGAAACACAAATTAAAACTATTCATAACAACATGAATTAATAAAACTCAAATCGAATCAGAATTCTTGCACAAACTCCGCTAATCAAATTACCCGTAGAAAATAAAGAGCGTGGAACGAAAAAGAGAAGAGGTAGGTACTGGATCATTTCGGGGGATTCAAGATGTAATATATTATCTCTCTATTCTAAAAAAAGTAACTGGCGCCGCCGCCGCTGCCAAAAGCTTGTCACGCTATCTCTTCCGAAACCGCTGGGGGTATGGGGTCGAGACCGATACCAATCGATGTAGAATAATGTGGGGAAGAAAGTAAGATATGTCTCATATTCGTCGGAATTTAAGTTTTATGTTTGGAAAAACATGGGCAAAGCCCCTAGTAGCATAAATAATAAGCCGGTTCGAGCGGAATCGTACCACTGCCTTATAGGAAAATGTGAACTAAGGAAAGAGTTTCACTTCCAACCGCGCGTACACTGTGCGGTGACGTCCTTACGCACTGTTAAAAATAATTGTGTTTAACGTGTTTGGAGTTCGATTTCCGGCTTGTGAACTGTGTCTACACGGTCTGTCTATGTGTACACAGAAATTGCACACTATATGATTAATTACAATAATAATACACCCAACAGTCACACACATAGCCCTGACCCCACACTAGGTTAACCTGTATCGTGGGTATCAGGTACTACGAGGGACTTACGGTCCCACCCAGACCCGAAACAATTATTTGTGGATAACACCAACATTTGTTTCGGTGTGGGAATCGAACCCACGGCCTCGCGCTTCGCAGCCGGCTACTTGCCGACTGCGCCACGGAGGCTGGCGCTACGGTCAATGCACCGGAATTTACACAGAATAGGTTATTTGAATATAGAAAAGAAAGAAAGAAAGAAAGAAAAGTAATTTATTTATCACAACACATAACACAACATGCATACATCTATTTAAATTATGCAATAGGTATAGCAGGATTATTGCACGTTGTGGCTGTGAGTTATGACAGGTAGGTGACCACTCAGCGTAATGCTGTGCTGTGGTGTGACCCGCAACACAGCGCTGATTTTCAGTGGTCACCTAATATGGAATATGTCTAATTATATACATTATTTTATATGCAACCAAGAATAATACGAAAAAGAAACTGTTTGATACGCTCGTTGAAATGTGGGTGTATTGGTTCACATCTCTACCTACCCCTCCGGGGATAACAGGCGTATGTATGTATAAAATCAGTTATTTTAATTGTAAAAAAAAATATACTTTTTCTTAAAATGCGAATTCTTTGTAATTGAATACTAAAGAAATGTCCCTTATTAAATGTTATTCAAGCACGAAACGAGCCGGCGAACTACAAACTTTAACTAAGAACTATTCTTTTATTGTTAGTCGTTCTGGAAGATTCGATTACGCCTGCACTGCTCAGCGAGGCGGAAACTTTAGTTTTGCTTGGGTTTTGTCGTTCCAATTGCATTGGCTTAAGGTCTTATTTAAAATAACTTGCAATTAAAACTAAAATAGACGTCAATTATTTTTCGAACATTGAGCATTTTTAACAGACGCAATGAAAAGCCAAAATTACAACCTATATGTAACGTGCTACATAAAGGTATGGATACTTTTAAGCAATGTATAGTGTACGATATACGTGTTTAATAAAACACCCATAGTAACAAATTCGATTGCATTGTTATAGAATTTTCTTTTTTATCGAATTAAAAAATGTCGTTATCGACTTACTATCATTAAAGGGGGGTTGCCATTACAAGACAAGGGTTGTAGGAAGCCGATGGATGCAGGCCGCTTCCAACAGGTCGGGCTGGAAGGCATTAGGGGAGGCCTATGTTCATCAGTGGACGTCTTGTAGCTGATGATAATGATGATATCGACTTGCAACTTTGGACAACACTAAATGATAAACAGTCGTACTTCAGCCATACTTTCATTTAAATTTAGTGGAAAAAAATTAAGGGACTGGGAATAGGCGGAGGTTTTAGGCTCCGGATATCGCACTCACCGTACGAAACGCAGCAGCGAGCCTTCAATTCACGTCGGTTTTCTACGAGACTGTGGTAAAAACTCGGTTAAGCCAGGCCTTCAAGCTGTAGACAAACGTGTCTACAGGGTAGAATACCACTTACTTACCACTTGTCTTTTGCCGACTTGACGTCCGTACATACGTCGCCTTGGGCTTCTCATCGAAAACCAGCGCTGCAGTATTGCTTATGTAGTACTGCAGCATGTAGCTGAATGAGAGGCCCATTCTTGGCGCAATAATTGCATAGTATTTTTAAGTTGTTGTGTATTTTGTTTTGTGTATTTTTTAAACTCTGTAATTATTGCTCTAATAATAAAGTTCCTTCTTTCTTTCTTTCTTTCACTTTAGAAAATAAATGTAATCTTGATTTATTTGCTCAAAAACGACAAATGTATTAATATCCTGTCCAGTGTGAATAGTGGTTGCAAGATTAACAGATTTTCTGACGGTACCTAATTTATTTTGGCCGGGAGCAGTGCCCGTACAACCAAATAGCGTTCGTTTGATGGAGGTCGAATTTTAAGTACATCTAACTCTAGATTTGTTGGTCGCTACGATATATAATTTACGGTGCAGGAATATTATTGCTTAAACTGAGAAACTTATCAACTATATTATAGGTCATGGGTTCAAATCCTGGATCTGTCAGCTGAATTTGTGTTTGAGTTTCGATGCGAAAAATGATGAGTTGCTCGGATTTGGAATTTGTGCCTGATATCTCGATAGGCTTGCTAATTTTCACATCGTGATATAAACATAATAATCTCCACGATCTTTGGGTTTGCTATAGTTGCACCTCTGCCTACACTTTCAGGGATACAAGCATTAGCTTACGCTTGAGTATCACAGTCGTTCTATATAGTAGAGACATGCTCTAGATAGTTTTAACCCTAACGTTGCTCTTTTCAAAACTGATTTAAAATATTGTTACTACATTAATACAATTTTATTTGAGTCAAAGCAGCTTAGTTTATGCCAAGAGTAACATTATAACATAAAATAATGATTATTGAGCAGAATCCCCAAGACCACGATGAATAAATTTAAGATCATAAAGTAAACAAATTAGAACAAAAATATAACAATTTGAGCAGACCAGTCCGCACAAGCAGCACCCGCTCACGAGTATGACGCATGTGCCAGCCATCGGCCTCCTCAACCATGTTACAGGGAAGTGGCCGACCCGGCACACGACGCCGCCGCAAGCACAGACTTTAGCGTGCATGACATACCCAAACTGAATTTGAATTAATAAAATAGAATAGAATGAATATAGTTATTCATTCCCAACGGTTCTCATGAGAGTCATGCTTCTTCATTTCTGGAAAAGGGCGAAATTTTCATTTCATAAACATAAATATCCCAATAATGAAAATAAGCAATAGCTACTTTATAGATTTATTGCAATAAACAATACCCAAGCCTTTTGTCCTCTAGATATTCTGAAATTTTGTAAAAGACTTTATTACATAACTTTCACTTAATAGTAGCTTTAAAGTTAACGATATTAAGTTCTTTAATTTGATTAGGAACTTTATTGTAAAAGCGTATCCAAAAACACGTTATAGAGTTGCTAATTTTGTGGAGCCTGGTTTTAAGACTAACAAGGTTATTTTTATTTCTAGTATTTATGCCATGAGTATCACATGTTTTTTGGAAATTTCTCTATATTCATATGAACATACATTAAGTTAGCGAATATAAATTGGGATGCTACTGTCATTATGTATATTTCTTTGAGTTTTTTCTCTCAAAGAAGATCTGGAACTTACCGAGACAATGGATGAATGGAGCGAGTAGCCGGCTTTGAAACAATGGGCCGCGGGTTTGATTCCCGTACTGAGTTAGATTTTTGTACATATACATACATACGCACTTACGCCTGCAATCCTCGAATGAGTAGGCAGAGGTGTAACCAGTATACCCGTATTTCGCCAAGCGTATCTCCGTCTCATGATGTGATAGGAGGCGAGTCTATCGCCATACCAGACACAGTTCCAGCATCGAGCCGATACTGAGCAGTTCAAAATAGAAAAACACAATATCACTTTTATCCGACCCGGGGATCGAACCCGAGACTCCAGCGTCAGTTGTAACACGTACGCATTACAGATGTTTGTATGACCCACAAATATTTGTTTCGAGTCTGGGTGTTGTGGGAGCGCAAGTCCCTAGTTCTTTATACCCACGATATAGGTTAAACTTTGTGTGGGGTCAGGACTATGTGTGTGACTGTTGGTTTCGTACAATCGAGTTCGATCCGCTCATTAGCCAAGACTTTGACTAATGGCCGTTCCCAATATTCTATCTATCGACAGATTTACTTACTGGCAGTATAATTTTGACACTTTTTGTATGGAAGATCTGTCAAAACAATACTGATAGTAAGCAAATGTGTCGATAGACAGAATACAGGGAACGGCCATAAGTCATAGGGTATCTACGTGCCCTGAACATCGAATCCAATTTTAATTTCAAATTGTTGGCAACACCCGAACACGGCGCTTGTCAATGTTTGTTTTGATTGAACTGTTTTATCGTCAATTTAAATTGTAAATCGCTTGTTTGAATACTTGCAAGAAGTGATTTATGTTGCTATTTATTTATTTTGTTATAGTTTTTGCATTTTGCGAAGTCGTGACGTCAATTTGAGCTCCATTCTGCCTTCAGTAATGCTGGATCGGGCAACTACAATATGTGTTTGAATTTTCGATTCGAAAAATCACCTAAGAATAAATAATAATATTAGCCCTGTATTATATACGTCCCACTGCCTTAGTTAGTGTTAGGCTTTGGTCCACCACGCTGGACTATTGCGGGTTGGCAGACCTTCGAAATTCTTATGGAGAACTTCTCAGGTATCCTGCATACCTTTCATTTCCTCACAATATTTCCTTCACAGTTAAAGTAAGTCATAATTAACAATTAATACACACGTAACTTAAAAAAGTCAGAGGTGTATGCTCCTGGGCTGGTTTTGAACCTGCGACTTTCGTCTAGACAGTCCATACCAGTCCTCACTAAGCTATCACTGCTCACCTAAGAATAATTGCCCGGTATTTAAATTTGTGCCTGGTTTGGAGATAGAGTCGGCTCCTTTCAAACCATGGGACGGAAATAGGATCGGTGAACCGTGGGTGCATTAGTTGCACATCTGTCTACCCCTTTGAGGATACAGGCATACGCCTTAACAAATGGTCATTATCTCACAGAAAACCGACGCGAGGCAAAATGGCATTTTGCTATTGCGTTTCGTACGATGAGAGAGATTTTTGGTGGCCCCAATTCTTCCTCATCCCAATACCCATTTTGTAACTCTATGGTCGGTTAACCATGATTCTTCTGATATTGTGGGTGTTCCTATATGGTAAAAATTATAATTATATTATCTGGTGACCCACTTGCATCTTCGCCAGCCTCACATAAGGCAAGAAATAATAATCTCCAATGTTAGTCAATAGTATACAAAGTGATAGGTCCCTCGTATGCGAGAGGCCGTCTGGGTTAGTACCACCGCTTTGTCTTTTTCTGCCGCCAAGCAACTTTATGTAAACACTGTTGTGTTACAGCATGAAGAACATTGCAGCCAGTGAAATTAGAGTGGTAGAGCCACGCTGTAGACACTTGTGTCTACAGCACGAATGGGCCGGCTCGTCCGGGTCGTTACCACTGTCTCACAGAAAACCGGCGTAAAGTAGCAGCTTGCTGCTGCGTTTCGTACGGTGAGTGAGATATCCAAAGGAGGCCCAAACCCCCTCCCCTTCCCAATCCCTTAATTATCCCTTTCCTTTAAGGTCGGCAACACACCCATAATTCTTTTAGTATTGTGGGCGTACATGGGCGGTGGAGATCACTTACCATCAGGTGACCCACTTGCTCGTTTGCCGGCCTATGCTATAAAAAAAAGAGTGTACGAAACGGTGCTATAAGTTCCTATTTGCCATTAAAATGCAAGAAGTTTCGGTCATAAATTATTGTTATAAGGATGTTCATGCAAACATTTAGGGGAGCCCATCGGGATACAAGGTATGTTATTTTGTGGCGCATGAGGAGTATTTATTACATTCGCCTCGGGGGGCAGCGATATAATTTGTAACAGGGATGGATTGGTAGCGGGCCGAAAGTGGATGTACCTGTATGAGAGATTTAGTGAAAATTGATATTACATTATAATATTTATAATCAGCGAGCGAGTAGCCGGCTGTGAAACTAGAGGGCGCGGGTTTGATTCCTGCATTCCTGGGTGCTGTGGGACCTAGGGTCTTGCGGTCTAGTTCTTGATACCCACGATACAGATTAATCTAGTATGGGGTCAGGACTATCTATGTAACTATTTATACCATAGGTCGGTAGACGAGCATGTGGGTCACCAGATGCTAAGTCAACGGCCACAATACCAAAAGAATCATGGGCGCGTTGCCGACTTTAAAGGAAAGGAATAATTAAGGTATTGGAAAGGGAAGGGGGATTTGTACCACCGGATATCTCATTCACTGTACGAAACGCAGCAACAAGCCGCTACTTTACGTCAGTTTTCAGTGAGACAGTGGTAAAACCTAGCCCATTCATGGACAACACTGTTTACAGCGTGGTTCTACCACTCAAAGGGTTGACTGTTGGGTACACACACGCCTGTAATCCCCGAAGGGCTAGGCAGATTTCACCGAACGTATCTCCGTCCCATGATGTGATAGGGAGCGAGCCTATCACCAACGAGAGTTGACTGTTGGGTGCATTTATTTATATTATAAAGATGAATGAAATAAAACATATTAATCTAAAAATTAAAGGTTTAATTTACTCCACCATTGATCCTTCAATTTTCACAACATTTTTATTGCATGATGACAGACAAATTATTTTATAGGTGTTCATTAGTTACTACATCTTATAAAATACCACAGAGTATCAAGGATAGATTTTAAACTAGCTTTTGCTCGCGGCTCCGCTCGCGTTAATGTCATTTTCCGGGATAAAAAAGTACCTAAGTAGCCTAAGTTACTCCTTATTACATCAGCTATCTGCCAGTGAAAGTCCCGTCAAATCGGTCTAGCCGTTCCATAGATTAGCCGGAATAAACAGACAGACAAACAAATATTGTAAAAAATGTTATTTTGGTATATGTACCGTACATACATTCATATGCATGTTGTAAAAAGCGGTTATTTTAATATTACAAACAGACACTTCAATTTTATTTATTTTTAAAGATTTCATTGCAATAATCAGTGCGGACTTTAGGTCCCATCAAATGTACCAAAGTACGGCTCCGTTCCCATACATCATGAATCTTTCGATGTATTGGCTCCAATTACACATAAAATTAGTAACGTGAGTCGTTTTCATGGGGTTTCTTACGTCATATATAATGTACACAATTGTTTATGACGTCGAACTAACTCCGTGACGCATAGTAGACTATTATTATAGGTTATTAATTGCGTTCAAAACCTAGATAAATATAATTTCAATATTATGCTTACTATTTATTGCGTCTGTTATCCTAGTATAGCAAAAAAAACATGCGGTCTTTGGGGACTGCCGTTAGAAGTGAAAACTAAGTAACTCGAGCTATTTGATTATTATTTTTGAATTATTTTTGCTTATTAAAGAAGTGTTATTGACCAATTTAATATATATGTAGAGAGATATATAGTCTTTGTATATATAATGTATACTAATAACGCACGGAGGTATATACATAGTATACATATAGCTCATGGGAACCGTGCGGTGACGATGACGCGAGTTTCACGCTTTTTGTTCACAAAAAGTATACATATATACACAGTATGTATATAGCTCATGGAAAGCGTTCGGTGACGATGACGCGAGTTCTATGATTTTTGTTCACCCAAAAAGTGCTCAACGCGCCTAAAAAAGTTTTCACTTCAAAAATATAGTATCCAAAAGTTCCATACACACAGATAAATTCTGATATCCGCGGCCAGGAGCAATTGGTTTAAGAGAATGCCATTTGCAACGTTCTTGACGCTGAGACTAGATCGGAATGATATTTAGAACATTTAAAATTACGAGAATTGGCCTCCTGAGCAGTCGTCCAAATAACAAACAGCATTCGAGTGTATTATTAATGTATATGACTACTTAAATATGTATACGCATGTTCAGAGATAACAATTTGAGAAGAAAAAGAGATAAAAAGAAGAATAAATCAAAATTATAGAATAGAAAGAAAACACATTAATGTGGACATAACAAATAAGTAATAGATTCTGTAATGCTATAACTTACAATGTAAATAAAGCTAACACAGTATTTAAAAGTAACATAATATTTTATGAGTAGTACATCCACTCTGTAGACACTTGTGTCTACAACACGAATGGGCCGGCTCGTCCGGGTCGTTACCACTGTCTCACAGAAAACCGGCGTAAAGTAGCAACTTGCTGCTGCGTTTCGTACGGTGAGTGAGATATCTGGAGGCCAAAATCCTCCTCCCCTTTCCAATCCCTTAATTATACCTTTAAGGTCGGCAACGCACCCATAATTATTTTGGTATTGTGGGTGTAAGTACATGGGCGGTGGAGATCACTTACCATCAGGTGACCCACTTGCTCGTTTGTCGGCCTATGCAAATAAAAATTGTTACCTTCCACTGCAATATTTATTATACGGTATGGACCTGGGGTCCGTAGTGCCTAATTGATTTTAATAAAAAAATTAGCTCACGCACTTATCCCCGATGGAATAGGCAGAGATGTAACTAGTGCTGCACCTACATTCCAACGAGCTTATTGCTATTCCATGATGTTTAGTGGTCGAGGCTATCGCCATACCGGGCATAAGTTCTAACTTGTGTTCTAAGTTCTAATTCATGTGTGATTTTTCGAATCGAAAACTCAAACACAAATTGTGATGGCCCGACCTGGGAATTGAACCCAGGACCCCACGGTTGTCAGTCTCAGTGCGCTGCCACTAGACTAATGAGGGGATTCCTTAGTGATTTAGTGCCAGCGTGGTTCAGACTTTTACCAGTTTAAAATAAATCCAATGGGTAAAAAATTGAGGCTTATTTTAAACTCATATAGCATTAATTGGGTTGGGTGTATTTATTAATTGTTTACCACAATAACATTTCCCTTAAATCGCGCAAAAAGCGTAGCCAATTAAGTTATTCCAAACATGCTATCGCCATGAAAGAGGGGAGATTTTGTAATATCCAACCTTTTTTAGGGTTCCCTAGCAAATCAACGAACCCTCGCTCTCCATTCGTTCGAATGTTAGTATTTTTTTATTGTTAAAATTATTTTTTCTAAGACAACATACTATGATGGATTACGCCGATGATATCCCAATATTTTTTTGTGTATTAATTCCATTGTGTAATCGCTTAATATGGTGCAAGTCCTGAAATTATGTTTTGTTTTTTAAATATAAGACACAAAAGTGGCCACTGATAAAATTTGTTTTAGCTAACAAATAAGCCTGAATTAAAATTCGGCAATTCTAGAAAAAATACCCGTGTTCTAGATAGTGTACAACACTTAGATTAAAAATTATTTCTAAAATAGCATGACTCACTTAATTCAATTAGCTTATGATATTATTATGTAGCCAACAAATTTAAATTTATTTTACAGTTTAAAAACAGTAAAACTACAGAACTCACACATACTTTGCTCTTCGCTATGTATTTGGTTTTAATTTCACAAATACCGAGTGGGTATGACAATGTGAGATTACAAAAGAAGTGTAAAAATTCAGTGTTGTGATTTCATTTTATATTGCTTTTGAAATAATAAATGTACTTACTTAGAAACAAATTTATTTTGACGAGGTTTTTGATTGAATGATTTGGAATTAAATTACCGCTTTACTGAGTTTATTTGAGATAATCGGTGGTAGAGGTCCGTCGTATGTGAGATGCCGTCTGGGTTGATACCACTGCTTTGTTTATTTCTGCCGCCAAGCAGTAGTATGTAAGCACGTTTGGTTTGAAGGACATTCAAGCCAGTGACATTACTAGACATTTTGAGATTTGACATCTTATGTATTGGGTTGAAGAATGCAGTATTTTACAATTTACAGATGTGGATGTTGTAGGTACTGTATAAGAGTAGGTTTAACGCTAACTATCAAACGAGTGATCTGCTCGTCACATGAATCTTATGGATTTAACATTAACACATACATTACAACCAAAAAAAGAAATGTTGCCCGTTGAATAATAATTATTATTCATTCATAATGTTTTTGTCTAATTTATTATTTGCTTAATTTAAACGTATATGAAATGCAACGATTAGTTACAACTAGATTTTGAGTAATTTATACAAATAGCAAAATAAACTGACTGACTGCCTTGGTGGCGCAAAAGTGGGTCGGGTAAAAGTGGTATTGGGTTTTTCTATTACGAAATGCTTAGTATCAGCCTGGAGTCTGGAATTTGTGCCCGGTATGGCGATAGGCTCGCCCCCTATCACATCAAGGAACGGAGATACGTTCGACGAAAAGTGGGTGTACTCGTTACACATCTGCCTACCCCTTCGGGGATTACAGGCGTGAGTGCATATATATGTAAAATAAACTGTTGTGAACGAACAGTTGAGCAAGGAGCAAATTGAATCTGGTATCGAAGTCTCATTGTGCTATTTTATCTGCGTTTGACATCCGCTTCCAGGTTTACGACAACTCGCTTCAGTAGCTCTGAACTAAGATAGGAAGTGTATTGATCGATATTCATGATAAATTTATTTCAACTAACTTCCCTGTGGAACCAGTACGGGGGATAATTTTTAGATATAGTAGACATATGTACGCTGTAGACAAGTATGTCTATGAAATATAAAACTGACTTAAAAAGAAATTATCGCTAGGCATTAGCGTTTGTCAGGGTCCGAAATCTTCTTCTTCTTCTGCCTGCCCCTATACCGCTTGCAGTGGGGTCGGCGCAACATGCATTTTAATACATATTACAGAAATATTTGGCTTGTAGTTTAACGACCGGCCTCCTGCCCAACGTCAGTCCCTCTAGGGAGAAAGTGGCAGCTTTACTTACGATATCAAATAATATTTGCGTACAAAGCTTCAAAGTAAGTATAAAAGCTATTAAACTTCTACGCTTGTCTCTGTTTTCGGTACCTAATTTGAAATAGGATATTAGAAAAGTTGGAAGTTTCCGTGGTCAATAAGGCTGCTTAATATACAATTGGAACGGTCTATTTATAATTTATTTATTGGAAAATCTGTATCTCTCATTTAATCGCTGTATTAGTCTGGTCGCAACGTACTCTGACTGTACTGTCGGCGAGTCCTGAATTTGAATCACAAATTGCATTTATCGGATATTTCGATATAAAAAAACAGATAAGTTGCCCTGGATTGAAAAATAAAATAAAACCTAACGGAACAAAGTAAAAAACGGTAGCTCAATCTATATGAAAAGTTTCAAAATTCAATTTCTTTTAAAGGTTGGCGCGTATTGCGACGGGTTGCATCGAGTCAAGTCGCAGCGCATATTCCGCTTATAAACAATTTACATGAACAGCCTCCGAATTGACTCCGTGGCGCAGTGGACGAGACGAGGCCGAAGGTTCGAGTCCCGAACTGAGACAAATGTTTGTGTGATACACAAATATTTGTTTCGGGTATGAGTGTTGTGGAACCGTAAGTCCCTCTTAGTTCCTGATACTCACGATACAGGTTAACATAATGTGGGATCAGAACTATGTGTGCGATTGTTGGGTGTATTTACGGCATTCTATACCGGGGCGGAGCGGTTCGCATTATAGCTCAGTGGATTTCCATCCGTGCGACGCGACGCGATTCACCCCGACCGTAGCGACTCGACATAATGTGCGATTACCTTAAAAGCTCGTCATAGATTTCTCTAGTTTACAATAAGTTGACACTCCATTGTGATTAAAAAAGAGACCCGTTCCTACGGATCTGCACGTTGCTGTTCTAAATATAGACTTATAGGGGGAAGACTGAGGTCCTACTTTATTGGATTTTAAATCTTGTTTGTAGACTTTTTGAGTTGGCGAATATCTGAAAAAAACTAAAGATATTCGTCAACTCAAAAAGTCTATATGAAAAAAATGTAGGAGGTTCTTAATTTCACGGGTTCTTTTTAATATCATATGCCGGCAAACGAGCAAGTGCTGGGCACGGGCCTCCTCTACTGAATGAGAGGGGTTAGGCCATACTTCGCCACGCTGGCCTAATGCGGGTTGGCAGATTTCACATACCTTCGAAATTCTTATGAAGAACATCTCAAGTATGCAGGTTTCCTAACGATGTTTCCTTCACCGTTAAAGCAAGAAGAATTTTACTTATCTGCAAATAAATTATGTTTGTTAATTAAATAGCAACTCTAACGCAAATGGCGAAGTGCGCTCTTCTGTAAACAAATCGGAGTCAAGGATACTCTGTATTCGTAATTCGAACATTTTATTGCGGTTGTAGTCAGTGGCGGGAAGTAACAAATATTGCCCCCCATAGGTAAAAAAACCTTACCCCATAACAGGGTTAATTTCCCATGTTCAATTTTGTATATTATTTTATACGCAACAACAGAACTGCCTCGGTGGCGCAGTTGTAATGCGTACGCCTTACGATCGGCTCCCGCGTTCGATCCCCGGGTCGGAAAAAATGATATTGGGTTTTTCTATTACGAAATGCTCAGTATCAGCCCGGAGTCTGGAATTTGTGCCCGGTATGGCGATAGGCTCGCCCTCTATCACATCATGGGACGGAGATACGCTCGGCGAAATGTAGGTGTACTGTTTACAACTCTGCCTATCGCTTCGAGGATACAGGCGTGAGTACGTATATACGTATGCGTATGCCACTACAAAAACAGCATCAAAATAGCTTGCAATTTGCAAAATAAAGTAAAAATACACAGTTCGACGGTAGGCAGCGGCTTTGCTGTGACCTGGCATTGCAGAAGTCTATGGGCGGCGGTGATTACTTACCATCAGGTGGCCCGTTTGCTCGTCTGCCTATCCAGGCAGTAAAAAAAAAACAATAAAATTAACATTTCATAAATAGGTAAGAGGAAGTGTGGACTCGTAGTGGGGAGATCTCGCTATCTCTCTCGCACGCTCGAACTATATTGACGCAATATAAGGCGATACGTCACATTGAAATTAAACTAATATATTTAGACGGATTTTATCGCAGTTTATCTTTACTTTTAGTCCCGACGTTGCGAAATCTTTTCAGCATTCGAAACCATTACATTACGTCACGCCGTGTATTGTGCGAAATTTGACATTAGCCCCTACAAACAGATTTGAGTCTTCTAACTCACTAACTTTTATGCGGGCAACGTGCCTATCATAAATAGAAAAACAGCGTCAAATATTGTATTTTAAAACCGAATACAAAATGGTAAGTGCCAGGTTTTTCTAAAAACAGCAGCAATACCACTCAGCACTATGTATTACAGATACAGAGACGACAGATTATAGAAAATGCGTTGATACCTAGCCAGTCGAACTCTTGTATACAAGGTAAGGTCCCTTGAGAGAATTTTATGTTAATCAAAGTTTTTTTTATGGTTTAGGCCGGCAAACGAGAAAGTGGTCACCTGATGGTAAGTGATCTCCACTGCCCATGTACGCCCACAATACCAAAAGAATCATGGGTGCGTTGCCAACCTTAAAGGAAAGGGATAATTAAGGGATTGGAAAGGGGAGGGGGTTTGGACCTCCGGATATCTCACTCACCGTACGAAATTGCCCCTCGCCTTTTGCTGAAAATTTACCATATCCTCAACTTTACAGTATAAAACTTGACCCCCTCATCGAAAATCCGTATCTGGACCTGAGTTATAAAACATGCAACGTATACCTGTCTCATTTCGGGACATGTATCGTAAAATACGGGGATTTCTATTGGAAAGATTGGCTAGTAAACCAGAAGTAACCTAGACCAGAAGGGACCAGAAGTATTTATACTCATATGTTATGTAGATTCATCTTATTTACCCTAACGCGGTCGGGGCAACATGCTTTTTTAACACATGTTACAGAAAAATTTGGCTTGTAGTTTTTACGACCGGCCGCCTACCTCAAGCCCTCTGGGGAGAAAACACCCGAAACATATATTTGTGAATCAACCATGAAATGGTTGGATGGATGGAATCCACGGCCTCTTGCTTCACAGCAGGCTACTGGTCCACTGCGCCACGGAAGCTGAGACCTATCGATATATTTCCGAAAGAAATAACTTGTAGTATCTTGAATACGCAGCCCTCTTATAATCCCGTAACTTTGATTTATCGTAGTATCTCTTTAGATAAACGAGATTTTGTTATTACATTTAAGCTAAATTGCCTAGAATTTTGGTGTACGTGCTGAAATAATTCATTTTACAAATCATCGCTTTCGCCCCTTTTTTACCCCAGACAGAAAGAGAGATGTTATAATTTTGACACCTTTCTCTCACTATCTTTATGTGTATATATATTATTTTAGCTCGAGTGACGAAATGAGCAGTTCGCTCGCCTGATGGTAAGCGCCACGCCTGCCCATAAACAGAAGCAACACCACATACAACATTGAATTACAAAGCACTGCATGGCATTGGACTGCGCTTGTCACCCCGAGACATAAGATGTTAAGTCTCATAATGCCCAGTAATTTCACTGGCTTCAATATCCTTCAAACCGGAAAACAAAATGCTTACACACTGCTGCTTGGTGGCAGAAATAGACAAAAAGGTGGTACCAACCCAGACGGCCTTTCGCATACGAGGGACCTAACACCTTGTAAGTATTGTATGTGTTGTTATAGGCAATTCGAATGCGGTATTTTTTATTTGAAAGTTGGTTTAATTGAGATGGATTTTCTGTTTGAACAAAATCAGTTAAGCCATTTAAAAGTTGCATACATGTTCTAATTCGGTTAAATGTCGGAGGTTTGTAACGATTAGTATATTATATAACAGAGGCCGGCAAGCGAACAAGTGGGTCACCTGTGGGTAAATGGGCTCCACCGTCCATAGACACCCAAAATACCAGGATGTGTTAAGTTTTCAAACAACAACAAAAGCATGAATTTTCCTGGATTTGGATTTGTCCAATATGGCGATAAGTTAATCCTTTAACATACTATGGTATGGGAATATACTCGGCGAAACTCGAGTGCACTAGATGCATCTTTGCCTACCTCTTCGGGGATACAGGCGTTAGCAGGTCTTACGGTAGGCAGCGGCCCGGCTGTGCTCTGGCATTGCTGAGGTCCATGGGTGGCGGTAACCACTTACCATCAGGTGAGCCGCCCGCTCATCTATCTATCTAGGGCAATAAAAAAAAATAGCTTGTGTCATGTTAATATTCTTTCATGTTGTCCCCAGATCCTTGTGGAGCGTACCATCGAATTTTGTACAGAAATATGGCCGGATTCCATCAAAAAAGAATTGTACGGCGCTTTCAGTTTTGTTCTGGTGTACGCGGTGCCCGGTAAGTGATACAGTTAAATTTATTATGCACATATATCATTTTTTAACCGATTTAAAAAAGGAGGAGGTTCTCAATTCGGCGCGTTTTAAATATATATATTTTTTTGTATGTACATCGATTTCTCCGCAATAGAGGACCGATTTTGTAGAAAGAAAATTCAATCGATAGAGTTTAGCTGCGATGTGGTCCCATATAAATTTGGTTAAGATCTGATGATGGAGTACGGAGAAAAAAAAACTCCTCAACGGACAACAGTACACTCATCGCGATTGTGTTATTGAAATGAAATGAAATAGTTTTATTCATCATGTAGGCAATTAAAATAGCGCTTATGACAAGTCAGTACAAAATAAAGAAACTTATGTAATTACAGAAATCATATCAGCTAATATATACATAACATACACAGCATCGTCAAAATACACTGGGCAACTATAAAGTTTACAATATTTTTATATTAGTCCAGAATTGTTATTGTATTGGAATTTACATGGTATTGCTCTACATTGAAGTCGGTTTCTGAGTTTTGTTAAACGTTATTTACCAGGTTTTTGAACGTAAATAGAAAAAAGTCATTATGCTAAAATATATTCGACAGTCTCCGTGGAACAGTGGGCGAATAGCAGGACGAGCGAGTAGTTCGATCCCCGCACTGAGATGAATATTGGTGTGATCCACAAATATTTGTTTCGGGTCTGAGTGTTGTGATACCCATAGTCTCTCGTAGCTGCTGATACCCACGATACAAGACTCTTTCTGTGGGGTCATGACAAAGTGTGTGTGGTTGTATTTATTATTTATTTCAAATAATGTGCCAAGATGATGCATATCTTGACTTGAACAACACATTTTAATTTCATTTTTAATCCCTTATAAAGGGGCGTTTGACTCTTTGTGTATCTATAGGTGTATGTGTCTGTCGCAATGTATGAGCCGATTTTATTGCGTTTTCAGGATACTGTAGCCAAATGGCAAAAACGTAATCCTTATAATTTCGTCAAGTCCGTCTGCCCATCCGTATTTCACAACTATTTCACTCCGAGATTATTAGGACGAACTTGGACAGTAGATGTATTCTATGGATCGCTATATAAAGGTTTAGTTAGATTAAGAAAACAATATTGGAGTGGCTCTCCATACAGGGCATGATTTTTTCCATCACACATAGGTGTGGTATTATTGGATAGGTTCTTAAAATGCTGTAGAGGTTGCTAAATTACTAAAGGTTATTAGTTTGTGAGATATGCCTTTCCAAAGTCGTGAAAAATGTTTCCGTCTAACTTTTAAACTACGAAGTTGAATATTCTGCAAATATTCAAGTTATAGTATACTAGCTTTTGCTCGCGCTTTACTCTGCCCGCGTGCATAGACTTTTCCGAAATAAAACGTAGCCTATAATCGTCTCCAGGGTCCCATCTATCTCTACATCAAAATTCATCAAAATCGGTTCAATGATTTAGGCGTGAAAGCGTAACAAACAAATAGTTTTTTTTTTTCATAAAAGTATCCTAGTTTTACTTCTTATACCTCCAAGAATATGTGTACAAAGTTTCATGATGATCGGTTAAGTAGTTTTCGCATGAAATCGCAACAAACAAACTTACATTCACATTTATAATATTAGTATGATTGTTATAGTTAGTATAACTTATAAAATATTTCCAATAACAATTATTAATTACCTAGGTTGTATAGTTTTCGAGATAAGGAAGCTTTCACTGTGTGTGGGCCGACATGTAAATGCTGTTTTTTGAATCGGTTTCATTTTTTTATGGTGTTTCTATTTTATAAATATTGAATAAAATAAGTTAACAAAACTAGAGACCGACTTCAAAATAAAAACACTGAAAAGTCAAAAATAACAATTTATATAGGTCTCTTTAGAGTCGGTGCATATGTCGCTGTCGGTCAAAAAAAAATCGGTCCACAGTAGGCGGAGAAATCGATGACCATACTTAAAAACGCGCTGAATTGAGAACCTCCTCCTTTTTTGAAGTCGGTTAAAAAAGAAACATCCAAATCGGATCATTTTGTGAAAAGATTTGAGTTAGTAAATAACATATATTCGCGTTATATTCAGAACGAACTCCTTTTTTTGTTAAAATTAAGTGAGTCTCAGTATTTTTAGTACGTTTTTATACCCAAAGTTCAAACTTTCATCGCACCCTTGAGGCTAAATCAAAAGACTTTTAACCTTAAATGAATGTGATGTTACATACAGGAATTCTAGATTTGTTATTTATAACTCCAAGCTCACAGACACTTGAACAGGCCAGACTTTGCACGTACGAAGACAGTTTAAAAACAGCTGTAAATTTCCTCTGATCATTCTTTAAATTTGCGATGTATTTTAAAGGTTTCGTACCCAAAAAACTCTTAACACCAATCGAATATTTATTAATTTGAGATAACAAACAACTGATTTCTTAGGTTTACGCGAATATTACACGGTGCCAGACCTCAAGACACCGTGAGCACTTTCTGCGTAGATCGGACTAGTGTCAACTAACTTTTTAAATAATTAAAAAATAAATGTATAATTTTAAAATGAAGGTAGCCAATGTAAAATTAATTTTCGAGACGACCTACACCTCAGTGTCTCCCGTGACCACGAAGCCTGAAAAGCTTTCGAAACGTCGGGACTAAAGTAAAAATTAAACCGCGATAAAATCCGTATAAACTAGTTTTATTTCAACAAACAACTGTACCACACAGTTTACAATTAAAATGAATAAATAAATAAATAAATACACCCAACAGTCACACACATAGTCCTGACCCCACACTAGGTTAACCTGTATCGTGGGTATCAGGAACTACGAGGGACTTGCGGTCCCACAACACCCAGACCCGAGACAAATATTAGTGGATCACACAAACATTTGCCTCGGTGCGGGAATCGAACCCACGGCCTCTCGGTTCGCAGCCGGCTACTCGCCCGCTGCGCCACGGAGGAATATACCTTATATTAGTTCATGTACCTGTACAGCCCAGATCGTTATCCACAGGTTACCAAAAACAATATTGCCGTGGGTCAACGCTTACTTAGGCTTAAAATAGACGACGAGTGGTAGAGCCACGTTGTATACAATTTTGTCTACAGTATGAATGGGCCGGCTCGTCCGGGTCGTTACCACTGTCTCACAGAAAACCGGCGTAAAGTAGCAGCTTGCTGCTGCGTTTCGTACGGTGAGTGAGATATCCGGAGGCCCAAATCCCCCTCCCCTTCCCAATCCCTTATTATCCCTTTCCTTTAAGGTCGGCAACGCGCCCATAATTCTTTTGTATTGTGGGCGTACATGGGCGGTGGAGATCGCTTACCATCAGGTGACCCACTTGCTAGTTTGCCAGCCTATACTATAAAAAAAAAATCATTATTCAAATATAAGAATATTACAAATTACGCACTCACGCCTGTAATCCTCGAGGGGGTAGGCAGAGGCGTAACCAGTACACCCACATTTCGCCAAGCGTATCTACGTCCTATGATGTGATAGAGGGCGAGCTTATCATCATACCGGGCATAAATTACAGACTCCGGGCTGATACTGAGTATTTTGTTATAAAACCTATAAAATCCAATATCACTTTAACTCGACCCGGGGATCGAACCCGAGACCTCAGCGTCAGCCTCAGTCGTAACGCGTACGTATTAAAACTGCGCCACCGAGGCAGTCTCAATATTACAAATTTATTATACTATATTTAAGATTACTTAAATTTGTATTAGAACTATCTTTCAAAGACGTTTCAAAGAAGAAGAGAGATTAGCGTGTCAATAGCTGCTTTTTATTATCTATTCCGTCTGTCTGTCTATCTGCTTGTAAGCAGTTTTGGTAAGCATTGTTGTATTTTAGTTTGAAGGACATTGAAGCTAGGTAAATTACTGGGCATTATGAGACTTAACAACTTATGACTCGTGGTGACGAGCGCAGTCCAGTGTCATGCAGTTCTTTGTAATTCAAGATTCTGTATTGCCTTATATTTAGGCGAGCGACCTGCTCGTTTCGTCAGTTTCACCTATTACACCAAGAATGGTTATAATCCACCTAGAATTGAATTTCATTTTCCTAAACTATACATTTATAATGTAAAGCATCGTTTATAACAAAAAGACTAGTATTACATTTTAAGTTATAACTTGCACAGCTGAATTATTAGATAAAAATATACATTCTTGATACTTTTAAAATATTTGTTTGAAATAAACACAAATATTAGTCTAGAACTTAATCCCCTGGGATGGAATTAGTGTTGGTATCATTATTTTGTATATTTTCGGGGCTTAGCTCATTATTGTGCAGACTTACTAACTGCCGCAGGGAGTTATTATCAGCTGCGAAGTAGACATACTAAGTCGACTTTCAAAATAACTAATGAAAAGTTATAAATATAATTCATATTTTCTTACACGAACGATAGTACAATAGAGGTCGTGTCGGCAATTTCAGGTCATAGACATCGCCACGATGCTATCGTTATTCATTGAGTTTAATTTTAGTTCAATTCAATTATGGTACCAAAATATATTAGATAAACTATATCGAACAAATTTTTTTTTTTTATTATTATATTGAATGACGAGACGAGCAGGTCGCTCGCCTGATGGTAAGCGCCATGCCTGCTCATAAACAGAAGCAACGCCACACAGAACTTTAAATAAAGCACTGCATGACACTGGACTGCGCTCGTCACCCCGAGACATAAGGTGTTAAGTCTCATAATGCCCAGTAATTACACTGGCTTCAATGTCCTTCAAACCGGAACACAACAGTGCTTACACACTGTGGCTTGGCGGCAGAAATAGACAAAGTGGTGGTACCAACCCAGCCGGTCTCTCGCAAATTTATACGAAATTACTTATCTTTATATATATAATTCTACTGAACGTGTGTATGAACTCCTCCTAAACGACTGGACCGATTTGAATGTTTTTTTTTGTATGCGTTTGGGTGGCACCCTGGATGGTTTAGATTCACAATTGGACCCGGTAGGTGGCGCTGCAATTGTATGCCGCGGGACAGCTAGTAATACTATAAAACTTTATTGCCCAGTTGAAATCAATTTGGCTAAAATGACGCTTACATTCAAATATATATGAATATTCATTTATTTATCTAGGTGATCTTTATTGCCTTGGATGCATATTTAACAGTACCCGAGCTATTAAATATACTGATATATAAACATTTCTAAAAGGCCAGGTAAATATATGATTTATTAGCTGTCTCTCACGGTTTCACCCGCGAGTAAATTACTGTTCAACTAGAAATAGATTCAACTCTCTACTCTTTGAGCAGTCCTAAAGATGCCAATAAAAATCCTGTAAAAATTGGTTCAGCCTTTTCGGAAAGCCCAGACAATTACAAAGAAAAATAAATTTAAAAGCGTGTTTGGATTTTGGTAACGTGCCAGTATCTTTACACGTTTAAAAAAACTGTTATTCTGAAAGCATATACAGACACATCATTTTTACTAAACGATTAAAAAACCGGCCAAGTGCGTGTTGTATCATGCATAATGAAGGGTTCCGTAGTGTAACCGAAAATATCCCATATCTCATATCTCATATCTCAACAACTACTCGTATATACAACTTAGCATAATGAAACCAATTTTCGCTGGAAGTCGTTCCTTTTAAATTAACTTTTCAGAATTTTCCACTCCGTAGTTTAAAAGTTAGAGGAGAAGGGGGGGGGGATATCTGTCATGACTTTACACATCATACTAATATTATAAATGTGAATGTAAGTTTGTTTGTTACGCTTTCACGCGAAAACTACTTAACCGATCATCATAAACTTGGTACACATTCTTGGAGGATACTTTTTATGAAAAAAAAAAAAACTATTTGTTTGTTACGCTTTCACGCCTAAATCACTAAACCGATTTTGATGAATATTGATGTAGAGATAGATTGGAGACGGTTAAAGACTACGCTTTATTTATTCACGCGGGCGAAGCCGCGAGCAAAAGCTAGTATGATATAAACTAATGATGTATATAAAAAAATTGCAACCTCTATATATTTAAAGACCTATTCAATGATACCATGGCTATGCGCAATGGAAAAAAACATCCCTCAATTACATGTATGGAGAGCTACCCAATTTTGTTTATCTTAATTCAACTACAAAATTGTGTAGCAGATCATAAAGTTTTTACGAGTGGTAGAGCCACGCTGTCGACAATTTTGTCTACAGCATGAATGGGCCGGCTCGTCCGGGTCGTTACCACTGTCTCACAGAAAACTGGCGTAAAGTAGCAGCTCGCTGCTGCGTTTCGTACGGTGAGTGAGATATCCGGAGGCCCAAATCCCCCTCCCCTTCCCAATCCCTTATTATCCCTTTCCTTTAAGGTCGGCAACGCGCCCATAATTCTTTTGTATTGTGGGCGTACATGGGCGGTGGAGATCGCTTACCATCAGGTGACCCACTTGCTCGTTTGCCAGCCTATACTATAAAAAAAAAATACAATTACCATCTAAATTTCATATAAATATAGTCTCCGAGTAAAATGTCTGTGACATACGGATGGACAAACGTGCAGACGGGCATGAAAAATTATAAGGGATCCCTAAAACGGAGGAAGGAAAATCCTTAAAAGGGGTTATCAATTTCACCCCTTTTTTATATGTATAGATTCTCTGAACCCTAACTATCGTAAATGGTGTCTGGCCTTTGTGGACACTACTTTATTAGTTAGATTAAAAGCTTTGTTGAGGTCACACTGTATTTATAATTTTAACCGACTTCAAAAAAGGAGGAGGTTCTCAACCTTATCCCACTCGCAGCGGGGTCGGCGCAACATGCTTTTTCACACAATATGTTGCAAAAAGATTTGGCTTGTAGTTTTTACGGCCGGCCGCTTGCCTGAAGTTACCTCCTCTGGGGAGAAAACACCCAGTCCCAAAGCAAATATTTGTGGATCACACAAACAATTGTCTCGCCGAGAGAATCGAACCCGCGGCCTCTCGTTACTCAGCCGGCTACTCGCCCACTGTGCGACGGAGAGAGTCCGCACTGCGCCACGGAGGCTGGAGGTCAAAATGACGATAATAAAAAAATATCTGCTATTTTGTTATATAGTACTATAGCTTTTGCCCGCGGCTCCGCCCGCGTGAATAGACTTTTCCGAAATAAAACGTAGCCTATAACAGTCTCCAGGGTCCCATCTATCTCTACATCAAAATTCATCAAAATCGGTTCAGTGATTTAGGCGTGGAAGCGTGACAAACAAATAGATATATTTTTTTCCCCTAAAAAGTATCCTATGTTACTTCTTATACGTCCAAAAATATGTGTACAAAGTTTCATAATGATCGGTTTAAGCAGTTATCGCGTGAAAGCGTAACAAACAAACTTACATTCACATTTATAATATTAGTATGAAGTATGATAATAGTTTGCAGCTCTATTTTAGTCGTACTATTTTATTATTGCAGTGAACGCTAGCTCTTATCTATAAAAGTAACACGTGCGCATATTGTTGATAATATAACTTGTTTTGGTATTCTGCACACTTTTTAATGTAAAATTTTGATGCTTTATTCTAAAAAAAAATAAGATATCGTCTACAAAAAACACTTGCTGATCCTAACTGAACCTACCTATTCTTGGTGAACTTACCAACCTATTCGTACTGAACTGTTATACACGATTAATAATAATAAAATATACCTTCTCTATAACACTTGAGTTCAACGATACTCGACTTGAGTCTATCTTTTTTTATATCACTCACGCCTGTAATCCCCGAAGGGGTAGCAGAGGTGTACCCAGTACACACACATTTCGCCGAGCGTATCTCCGTCCCACGATGTGATAGGGGGCGAGCCTATCGCCATACCGGACAGAAATTCCAGACAGAAATATTTTTTAATAATTATCTATTCTCAAAAGTTTTATTTTGTAGAATAATGATAAGCTATCTTTAAAAGTTCAGCTTTTATTCTGGATAGGGTTGCGTTATCTAAATATTTTTTAGTTTTGATTTCAAATATTTTTTTTTGTTTTCTCTTTAGGAATAGTTATTACGGGATTTCAAAATTCACCGAAACATATTTCATGAAGGTTACCAGTTGCGGGTACCAAAATCCTAAGATAATATTACTTTTTTCGTCCCACATGGATGTTCCAAGTATAAATCCATTTAGAATATTTACTTAGAAAATATTTAAAAAGAAATTTGTGGTAAGTTTAAATATTTTTCGCTGCTTATTATAAGTAAACGACAATGTAGGGTTCCTTAGTAAAACGAGCAAGCAAGGTAGGCCTTCGTATGCGAGAGGCCGTCTGGGTTGGTACCACCGCTTTGTCTATTTCTGCCGCCAAGCAGCACTGCTGTGTTCCAGTTTGAAGGACATTAAAGCCAGTGAAGTTACTGGGTTTTATGAGACTTAATATCTTATGTCTCGGGGTGACGACCGCAGTACGAGTACAATGTCATGTAGTGCTTTGTAATTCAAAGTTCTGTGTGGTGGTGCTTCTGTCTATGGGCAGGTGTAACGCTTACCATCAGGCTGCTCGTTTCGTCACTCAAGCTAATAAAAAAAACACATGGTGCCTTAGTTAAGGTACTTTCCAACTTTCGTATGTCGCAGTCATTTATTCAGATACTATTATAATTGTTGCACTGTTTGGTGCCCTTATGGATAATAACGCCCCTTCAAGGATTTGTTAATTAACATCTGGAAAAATGTAAGGCTGCATGAAGTCTTTATCAATTTGAAATACCTCATTTTGATGGGTATTGTAAGCGTAACGATGTTTCTCAAACCCGTGTCCTAAATTGCACTTTGTTATGAAAATATTTGGCTCCAAAGTGAGCATTTGTACTGTATGTATTTCAGCGAAGATTTCACTACATTACAAAAATAAAATATCTAAAATACGTGAATTCTACCACATATCAGCCACGAATTTTTAAAATAATATGACTTTCGAAAGTATAACTTGAAGGTCGTCGGAAAATTTGACTTTTCTTTCTTTCATTCTGCCTGGCGTTATCCCGGCTAGTGCCAGGGTCCGACTTTCTACTAAGACATCTCTACTTCGCCCGATCTTGAACATCTTGAAACCCGTAGTGAGGCCATTGGCTTACATATCTCCCTTTCATATGTCAAGCTAGCGTTTATTGGGTCGTCCGCTGGATCTTGCCCCTTGTAGCGCGCAACCTTACCACGCGAACGCGTCCCGTGCCGCCACCCCTAGCGCCCCGCTCGCAAGCCTACGCGCTGCGCCCGCGCCTAACACCCTGCACTTCCGCAGTGCCTCATTAGCTTCCTTCCGGGGTGGAGGAGTGCGCGGGCGCGGCCCGCCGCTTGAGCCTACGTTGTGTCGTGCGTGTAGCATGTATAGTGCTTATGTACCATGTACCTATTGTACCTCCGTATATAACATTAAAGTGTTTGTTTTTATGGTACTCGTACTGCTTTGGTTCTTTCCTGTCCCGATGAGGCACTCACACATACTCGTATAACAGTCGAGCCGGCGACACCCTCTTACAATCGTGCGACCGACATACTCCTATGGTTTCCTCAAAACATGACCAAACCAACGTTTCTCAAGTATATCTGCAAATTCTTTAAAATTTTACTCTTAACGAAATAAATATTTCAGTGTGTAAAAAGTTTAAATTTATAAGTGCCCTTAAAACATCTCTCCCTCAAGCAAGTAGTTTAAAGTAGTAAAAAGTAACGTAAGATTTAATTAAAACACATAAATTGTGTAGGTATTAACCATTTTTTTCTTCTGAGAGTAAATTTTTGACATATTTATAATTAATTTTATGTTAGTAATAAAAAGTGTAATTAAGGGACTAGTTTTTATTTAAATTTGCTTTTATTTCATCAAGTATTTTAATCTTAAACCGAAAGCTCTGAAACCTGTAATAATGAGAAATGAATGAGAATACAATTTAGGTATTTAAATAAAACTAAAATGGCTCTATTCGGTAGAGTATATAACATTACTGTTTGGAACATTACATCTATGTAAACACTATTTCATCCCGTCATCAAGCTTTGCTTGATGAAAAGCCGTTATATATAGGATCTTCTGTTTTTTTTTGTTGACGAGCTTTCTTTAAAGTGTGGATGGTAAAGTAAAATATAAATTTGAATGCCTTATTTTATGCAAAGTTTATTTTATACTGCCTCAGTGTTGCAGTTGTAATGCGTACGCGTTACGACTGAGGCTGACGCTGAGGTCTCGGGTTCGATTCCCGGGTCGGGTACAGTGATATTGGTTTTTCTATCATGAAATGCTTAGTATCAACCCGGAATCTGGAAATGTGCCCGATATGGCGATAGGTTCGTCCCCTATCACACAATGGGACACCTATGCTCACCCCTTCGTGGATTACAGGTGTGAGTGCGTATGTATGTATTTATTTTATTATATCCACATTTTTACTACATATTAGGTCTGGTGACTACACATTGTGTTGAAAACCTTTCAATGATGAATCTTACCTAAGGCTAGCCAGCCTTAGGCAATGATCAGGACCGTGTAGTAATGTTTATCGGCGTAATATAGTCACGTAGAGCAAATATCATAAAGATCTTCAATAACGTCACGTTACACCTATTCAAACTATACTGATATTTGTTCATTACTGAATAGTTATTGTAAAAAATGGTATGGTTAGATAAATCTAGCGACGCCATGTTTCTCGACAGTTGACATTATATGACTGCCTCGGTGGCGCAGTTGTAATGCGACCGCGTTCAATTGAGTCCAACGCTGAGGTCTCGGGTTCTATCCCCGCGTCGTGTAAAGTGGTATTGGGTTTTTCTATTACGAAATGCTCAGTATCAGCCCGGAGTCTGGAATTTGTGCCCGGTGTGCCGAAAGGGTCGCCCCCTATCACATAAGGGACGGAGACACGCTCGGCGAAATGTGGGTGTACTGGTTACACCTCTGCCTGCCGCTTCGGGAATACAGGCGTGAGTGCGTATGCATGTACGTATGACATTATATTTGGACCGCACTGTACTTAACATTAGGTTCAGTTTAGTATAAAATATATACCTAACATAGTATTTTTCAATGGAAACTTTCAGAAGTGTAGGCAAAATGATGTGATATTATTATAAATTAGCTCGATATGCGTGGTAGAGCCACGCTGTCGACAGTTCTGTCTACAGCATGAATTGGCCGGCTCGTCCGGGACTTTACCATTGTCTCACAGAAAACAGGCGTAAAGTAGCAGCTTGCTGCTGCGTTTTATATGGTAGTGAGAGGCCCACATTCCCCTCCCCTTCCCAATCCCTTATCCCTTTCCTTTAAGGTCGGCAAAGGGCCCATGATTCTTAGTATTGTGGGCGTACATGGGCGGTGATGATCACTTACCATCAGGTGACTCACTTGCTCGTTTGCCGGCCTATACTGTAAAAAAAAGATATTAAGAAAAAATGGGCAAATGGGTTAAAGAGAATTAAAATCCGCATTGAGTAAATCCCCAGTCCCTTAATTATTCCTTTCCTTTAAGGTTGGCAACGCGTCCATAATTCTTCTGGTATTACTAATATTTATGGGCGGTCGAGATCACTTACAATCAGATAGTCATCTGATCACTCGCAGTTTTGTCAGCCTCAGCTAAAAAAAATGAATCGGTTTTGATAAAACCCATTGTTTTTTGCAGTTTTTTTAGTTAGCACGTCAGTTGCATGCAAGTTCCTTAACTATAACCCTATCGCGACTTTGTTATTAGTTGAGTATATTCTTTTACGACATTTTGTCATCCAGTCAGATTTAAACTAAATTGATAAGGAATCAAAAAGCAGGTCATAAAAAACCTAAAAATGTTTGCATCTAATTGAAAACCTCTTTATTTTTTAAAGTTAGCTAATTTGATTTTTTCTGCACATAAAATATATGTCTTAAACACCATCATATTTGCGCATCATCATCAATATATTTGCGCAGATCGAACCCGCGGCCTCTTGATTCACAATCAATCAAATCACAGGTTGAATTTATATCGCGAGATTGCTACGAGTTTTCGTAGAGGCACGTAGCATACGTAGAGTTCGTAGCAATATCTGCTACGGAATTTTAAAAAATACTTTTCAAAGCGTGTCTTTTACTGTTACTGTTGTTTTGGGAGAATGTAATATGAAATAGATTTTATGGGCCTTCCTAATAAATGTACGTTAGTAATAGTTACGTAGTTTCTTGTTGTGTTGAGGGGCATATAAAGTCAGACGAAGCAATATGAGGGTAAACCTGTATAAGTATGACATATTATTATGTATATTTTATTAGTAAGGACCTGAGGTCCTGAGGTTTTTTGTCTTTTAATTCTATTTATAAAACAAAAAAGAAATTAAAAACACTTCTTATGATACAATTGAGCTTTGTTAAATTTTAGTTTATGTTTGTTTAAGTATTTTCTGAAGTTCCTTTATGTTAATACTTTGTATTTTTTTGCGGTACAATGTGAAACTTTTACGTTAAGCATAACACTCGTATATTTATGCGTACTTAAAAATGGATTTCGGTGACTTAAATATTTTTAATTATAAAACTAAATATGTACTTGAGCATTTGTTCTATTGCTTCTTAAATATTTTTGAAGTCACGTGATAGTCAAGTGATCTTCGCCGCCGATAAGCATTCGTACCAGAGTATCATGAATGGGGTGCTAATTTAAAAGGGAATTATAAAAAGGGGGTAGAATTTGGGGATCGCTCGCCTTAATAAACTGAAGCGCAATAGCGTGTTGCCACTTCACGTCTGATTTCTGTAAGACAATGTTACTAACCTGCCCATTAATGATGTAGACAAAGGTGTCTACAGAGTGTCTCTACCATTTATTATAACTAACTGAGGTACGTTAATAAGTTAAGTGTTATAAGTGCTGGCAGCACTTAATAATAACACAACGGTTATGACGTCACACTATTATTGTATGACGTTATATTGTCTGTTAAATCCATAAGATACTCTGACTTATTTAATTATTCAATTATAAATAATATACACGTTATTTAGAACGATCTAACATGTTCAATAATAAATATAATTACTAATGTGAACTATTTGTAAAAAGGTATAAATAAGGTGGAATATTTATTGTCGGCAGTCAGTCGGTTGCTAAACGGAATATAAAGTGTTGCTCTGCCCAAATAAATGGAGAAGATCGTGTACATTGTGTTTCAATTGTTCTACATCGTTACATAAGTTATTTTTTTTACTCCGTCACCATAAATATCACGAATCAGAAAGAATATAAGGTCTTTTTTTTTTTTTTTGTTGTCGCGGGGAAAAGCGACTTATTGCTACCGCCCCGCCCCGGGGGGAAGCGGAACGGTTATGTTGGGTTCACCGGCCTTACGACCCAACGTTAAGCCGCCCGGGAGGGATGGTAAATCCAGGCGACCGCTGGGTCGAGTCCCTAACACTATATACACCCTATACCGGCATACCAACTAAAAACCCCGCGGTGGCCATCTTCGGCGCATTAGGAACGGCCCCGGGTTCCCGAGGCGAGAAGCGCCCCGGCTTCAGCCGGAACCGTCCCTGCGCGATGCCGCCTTGCAGCCCGTCTCCAAATATGGGGGGCTCAGAAGCCCCCGCCACCGAAGGACGCTCTCGGCGTCAACGGCAGCAACGAGGCCAACCACCCGTGCTGCCGTCCATCCCGGGGTCGCACGTACAAGAATGTTAGATACAAAGGGCGCTACGACAGCCCCCCGCTGCGCGCCCGCGACCCCCGATGGCCCCTATTAGTCGCCTCTTACGACAGGCAGGGGATACCGTGGCGGAATTCTCCAAACGCCCCCAATCCACAGGGCGGGAGACGCCGGTCAGTCGTCACCCCGGCGCCTCCTACGTCTCCTCTGGCGGCGGGAGGGATCGGCTCGTTCCCGATCCCTCTCGGCACTCTCCTTCTGCAAGATTACAGCCTCGCAGAAGTGGGCCACCGCACGCCAGGACCTCCGACTGTCGACCATGGCGGACACCACGGCCGGCAGCGAGAGATCACCTCCGACGACTGCAACGAGAGCGCTGCGCTCTTCGTCCCAGGCTGGACATTCCTCTAATGTGTGTTGGGCCGTATCCTGCGGACAGTTGTCACAGTGGTGACACACGGCCGACTCCTCTGTGCCGACTATTTGACACAGGTACCGGCCGAAACTACCGTGGCCAGTCAGGACCTGTGTCAGTCGGAACGTCGCCGCGCCGTGGCGCCTGTCCAGCCATTGGTGAAAGACAGGGCGCACTGCCGCGACGGCCCGATGACCCGCTGACGGGTTCTCCAGCCTGAGACGCCACTCCTCCACGGCGGCTCTGCGGAGGGAGCCGCGTACGGCGTCCACAAGAATATAAGGTCTAGCTCAACTATTTACTTTAATGATAATTGAATACACAAAAACAAGTGTAAAACTTCCATTAAAACTTAGTCAAATCCCCCAGTATTATAGTCTATGCATTCTTAAACAAAAATTATTACACTCAAGAGTGGCTGCAATGAAATGGTGTCTTTTGAGTCCCATTTTTCTGGGTCATATTTTCTAAATTAATGTGCGAAATAACACGGTTTGTTCATTGACATACTCTGCTTAGACTAAACTCTCTACTACTATGCATTCTTAAACGAAGCTTATTATACTCAGTCTGTATTATACTCAGAGTGGTTGCAACGAAAAGGTGTCTTATGAGTCCCATTTATCAGGCAATACCCCAGGTAATTTTCAAAATGAATGTCCAAAATTACACGGTTTATCCATTGCTTAGACTAAGCTCAGATGAACTACTTTAAAACATTAGAATTACATAACGTCGCTTTATTAGTCTAGGTCACCTTGTGTGTCTACTGGCAACATTATTTTTTATAGCATAGGCCGGCAAACAAGTGAGTAGGTCACCTAGTAAATTATCTCCACCGCCCATGTACGCCCACAATACTAGAAGAATAGTGGACGAGTTGCCGACCTTGAACGAAGGGGATTAGGAAGGGGAGCGGGATATGGGCATTCGGATATCTCACATATCGTACGAAACGCAGCAACAAGCCGCTACTTTACGTCGGTTTTCTATAAGACTGTGGTAACGACCCGGTCGAGTCGGTCTATCCGTTCTATAGACAAAACTGTCTATAGCGTGGCTCTACCACTCAAAAAAAGTGTTATTGGGTTTTTCTATTACGAAATGCTCAGTATCAGCCCGGAATCTGTAATTGTGCCCGACATGGTGGTGATAGGCTCGCCCCCTATCACATAATGGGAATGGGACATAACTGGGCGAAATGTGGGTGTACTGGTTTACACCTCTGCCTACCCTTTCAGTTATTACAGGCGTGATTGTGTATGTATTAATGTTTCATACTTGTGAGTGATATGATTAGATTCTGTATTTTATTGTTACTATCCACGGGCTATTACAAGTGATAGCTCAGCGGAGAGTGTTATGGACTGCCGAGACGAAAGTCGCAGGTTCAAAATCAGCTCCAAGAGCATATACGTCAGACTTTTCTAAGTTACGTGTGTATTAATTGTTAATTTTCACTCGCTTTAACGGTGCAGGACACATCGTGAGGAAACCTGCATACCTGAGATGTTCTCCATAAGAATTTCGAAGGTATGTCAAGTCTGCCATCCCGCATTAGGCCAGTGTGGTGGACCCTCTTATTAAGTAGACGAGGCGACGGGACGTATATAATACAGGGCTAGTATTATTATTATCCGGCGTTTTTGTCGCTTTCACCGCGTTGTAATGTGGTACATTTCAGTTAAGCCGTAGAGTTCATAAGTGACATTAAGCAACGACATTTTCCTGACTAAGTTTCTGAAACACGAAACTCCATTACTGCCTTTTATTAAGGTTGCATTACATAGTTTTAATACGAGAAAATGTTCTAAGTAGTTATTTTTTGTCCTTTAACATTTACTGGTTAGATTATGGAGGTTATGTGGCATGTTTATTTAATAATGTATAAAACTTGCAATCTATATATTATGTGGTGGGTCCCACGTATGTAAGAGGTCATCTGCGTTGGTAACACCGCTTTGTCTATTTCTGCCGCCAAGCTGCAGTATGTAAGCACTGTTGTGTTTCAGTTTAAAGGACATTGAAGCCAGTGAAATTACTGGACATTATAAGACCAGCTTATGTCTCGAGGTAATCAACGCAGTCCAGTGCCATGCAGTACTTTGTAATTCCAAGTTCTGTGTGGTGTTGCTTGTGTTTATGGGTAAGTGTGGTGCTTATCATCAGGCGAGCGACCGAAATAGACAGAGCGGTACCAACTCGCACGACCTCTCGCATATGAGAGACCTATCACCTTGTATATTCAAGGCTTAAATCATAATATATTATGTCGAAAACTTCACTGTCTATGATAAAACTGAAAGTGACTCCTTAATGTATTTATCAAAATAACACTCATGTTTTTATATCAAATTATACCAAGCATTTGATAAAATATTTATTAAAATAAATATTGCAGTGACAGTGAGTGCCACGTTAATCTTTTAATCGTTAGTTTAATCACTCGGCTTACGGAGGGACGTCGAGGTGTAATGACAAATTAACAAAAAGCTCTCTTGCAAAGTGTATATATCGACCAAATTAAATTTTGATACGTCGGTGAATATGATTTTTTTTGCAAGTTCGAAGAATTTTTTACAATGTTACATAAGTTCACGCCTTCACGCACGTAGGCAGAAGTACAACAAGTGCACTGTTCGCAGAAATTACTTTTTTCTATTCTATTATATGATAGGGGGCGAGCGAGGTGATATCGGGCACCAATTTCAGCACAGGGCATTATTGAGTCAAACCGATTCCATTAAAAATTTGCCTTACAATAGGATATAATAGGCTCATAACAAAGCCTTGATTTAATTTTTTTATATATAAAAGCTAAATACCACTCACTCTCTGATTAATAACGATATCTCAAAAAGGACTGAAGTATCTAGGGATTTAAACTAGGATCATGAAATTTGGTCATTTTATAACGTGTTTAATGTAGGGACTCGCTAAGAAAGATTTTTTGGAAATTTACATTTTAAGGGGGTGAAAGGAGGGTTTGAAATTTCTATGTTTTTTTTCGATTTAGAGTATAAATATTGCTTTTAAAAAATGAGACATGTGTTTCACATTTTTATAAATTTCCTCTTGCAAAGGGTAATTGAATTTTGTATATTTTGAATCTGAAAGTTTGGATGTTTGTAGATCAATCATACCTTAGCGGCTGAACGGATTTGGATAAAATTTGGCATACAGCTAGACCAAGCCATGGATTAGAACATAGACTACTTTTATCCCATAAAAAGTATTTACGTAGCCGGAGCCGCGGTTAACAGCTAGTACAATATATAATATACATTTGCGCAATAATTATACAACTAAACCCGACTCGTCAGGTATAAAAATCTAACTGCTCTTATAATTTTATTTTTACTTTGAGGTAAAAGCTTTCAAGGTAAAAATCACGGTTTTCGCAATAAATGGATGAAAGAGATTATAAATTATTATTCAAAATACAATCATTTTCTTTGTTGGTTTTATGTTAAATTTTTAGAGTTGCGTAGCAAAGCAACGAACCTTTATAAAATATCAGTTTCGTCATAATCGACTGCATATTATTTTATTCAGATTATACTCGATTACACACATGTAGATAATAATAATAGCCGCTACAAAGAAGTACCTATATATTTTGTTTTGCTTTTTTTATTGCATAGGCCGGCAAACGAGCTTGTGGGTCACCTGATGGTAAGTGACCTCCACCGCCCATGTACGCCCACAATACTAAAATAATCATGGGCGCGTTGCCGACCTTAAAGGAAAGGGATAAGTAAGGGATTGGGAAGGGGAGGGGAGTTTGGGCATCCGGATATCTCACTCACCGTACGAAACGCAGCAGCAAGCTGCTACTTTACGCCGGTTTTCTGTGAGACAGTGGTAACGACCCGGACGAGCCGGCCCATTCATGCTGTAGGCAGAATTGGCTACAGCGTGGCTCTACCACTCAGATACACTATACAATTGCAAACAAAGCGGACGGGTTGCTGTTGTCGCGCGTCATGGTCTCTTGTCTCGGTCGCGCGCCTCAAAAATGGCCTTTAGAAATGCAAATCGAAATCAATCAAATACCATTTTTTTTACTATATTCGATTCTAAAGTGGCTATTTTAGAATAAGTTTTCTGTAATATCACTTTTAATGTGATTAAGAAAAATCTACGAAAATAGTATGTTATGCGATATATCCGCCAAATGTGAACCCAATTTGTGGTGATTGTTTTCGTATACGATAGGGTTTACTTTTTTTAAGGTGTACAAAAACTAACTACAATTTTAACTTAGACATTGTCAGTTCTGTACATAATGTCATTTGTTACATAGTTTTCATCATTTATTTTACCTTTTTTAATCTTTATTACTCAAGATTCTGTATCTTGTTTTTAATTTAAATATTTAAATACTCTAAGTACAACATCCGCCCACTAATCTAAACTCTAAATGTAACCTGTGGAGAATGATGTGGGTAGCATATATAATTAAATCTATTTAGCATAACCCCTATATGTACATATGTATGCTTGTGTTTGTTTCCTTTATAAAATAAAATAAAAAATTGCATGTGGTTTCGTAACAAAATAGCAATTACGGAACCCAACAATAACCAAGGCCCGACATGCTCGTGTTTTTTTCTCAATACCTACGTAGTTTGTCAGTATTAACGACGTTATAAAGGATTTCTTACTCTGAACATTCTTTTAAGAGTTTGTAGAATAAGTTAGCAGTAAAGTATTTGTTTGTTTGCGTAATAACAAGCAAATGTTATGCTTACTTCAAATAAATTGTCTAGTTACATACACTTACATTATTTATTCTTTCTAACACTTTCTAAAGTGGTATGGCCACGCCGTAAACCTATTTGTATACAGCATGAACAGGCCGGCTCGTCCGGGTCGTTACCACTGTCTCACAGAAATCTGACGTAAATTAGCACCTCGCTGCTGCGTTTCGTACGTGCATAGTATCTAAGGATAGCCTTTGATTTTTTTAGGATTTTGGGCATGCATGGGCGGTAGAGATCACCGATCACCGGTTTGCCGGTCTATGCTATAAAATTGGCTGAGCTCTGGCATTGCTGAAGTCCATGGGCATCGATGACCGCTTACCATCAGGCGGGTCGCATGCTCGTCTGTCTACTTAGGGCATAAAAAAGACCCAATATTGACTGAGAGAGATTGTCCAACATCCATAAATATTGATCTCGGTTCTGGATGTTGTGGGACCGCAAGTCCTTTGAAGTTCCTGATACCCACGATACAGGTTAACCTAGTGTGGGTTCAGGACTATGTGTGACTGTTGGGTGTGATTGTAGTAATGGTGAAAAATTCGCCATAGAGGCTCGTGCAGGCGAAGCGCGTTCTGGGGTCAGTGTATATTCAATAACAGCAAGACGGCATAAATAACAAATAATTATCATTATATATATTTTTTTTTATAATATAGGCCGGCAAACCAGCTAGTGGGTCACCTGATGGTAAGCGATCTCCACCGCCCATGTACGCCCACAATACAAAAGAATTATGGGCGCGTTGCCGACCTTAAAGAAAAGGGATAATAAGGGATTGGGAAGGGGAAGGGGATTTGGTTCTCCGGATATCTCACTCACCGTACGAAACGTAGCAGCAAGCTGCTACTTTACGCCGGTTTTCTGTGAGACAGTGGTAACGACCCGGACGAGCCGGCCCATTCATGCTGTAGACAAAATTGTCTACAGCGTGGCTCTACTATATAATATAATATTTAGAAAGGTTTATAAGTTTTTAGACTGCCTCGGTGGCGCAGTTGTAATGCGTACGCGTTACGATTGAGGCTGACGCTGAGGTCTCGGGTTCGATCCCCGGGTCGGGTAAAGTGGCATTGGGTTTTTCTATTACGAAATGCTCAGTATCAGCCCGGAGTCTGGAATTTGTGCCCGGTATGGCGATAGGCTCGCCCCTATCACACCATGGGACGGAGATATTCTCGGCGAAATGTGGGTGTGCTGGTTACACCTCTGCCTACCCCTTCGGGGATTACAGGCGTGAGTGCGTATGTATGTTTATATGTTTAATGAATGATATGAGTATAAAATATTAATTTAATTATTCTTCAGGATGCATTGTGGTGGTATCATATTCTCTGATGGGGCGAAGACTGTGTTCAGTGCTGCCTCCCTTCGACCAGACTGAGGGTAGTGCCAATAGTCAACAGGTAAGCCAATTCAATCACGATTTTTTTTTATTCAGTGACATCCTTCCAAAACAGACGACAATATTTACGCCCACGATATCAAAAGTATCATGGGCGCGTTGCCGACCTTAAAGGATATTGGGATATTGGGAAGGGAGGTGTATCTGGGCCTCCGGATATCTCTCTCACCGAACGAAATACAGCACCAAGCTCAAGCAAGCAAGTGGTATCGACCCAGACGAGCTGGCCCAATCATGCTGTAGACAAAACTACCTATAGCGTTGCTCTACCACTCATAAAGTAATACCTGGCATTACTAGATTCATAATAAAGACTAATCTCATTATGAATTCATATGGCCATCTGTATTATGGACAAGGTGGTCCCTCGTTTGCGAGAGACCGGCTGGGTTGGTACCACCGCTTTGTCTATTTCTGCCGCCAAGCAACAGTGTGTAAGCACTGTTGTGTTCCGTTGTGAAGGACATGGAAGCCAGTGTAATTACTGGGCATTATGAGACTTAACACCTTATGTCTCGGGGTGACGAGCGCAGTCCAGTGTCATGCAGTGCTTTATTTAAAGTTCTGTGTGGCGTTGCTTCTGTTTATGAGCAGGCGTGGCGCTTACCATCAGGCGAGCGACCTGCTCGTCTCGTCATTCAATCTAATGTAAAAAAAAAAAAGTACTAAGTTATAAGATGTCGTGTTCACTAAATGTATATGTTATGACTGGTTAAACTCAATGTAGGATTGTAAGATAGTAAGCCTCATTAGATACAAGGTCTCTCGTATACGAGAGACCGTGGGTTAGCACCAGCGCTTTGTTTATTTCTGCCACCAAACAGCAGTGTATAAGCACTGTTGACAGCCTCCGTGGCGCAGTGGGTTCGATTCCCACACCGAGACAAATGTTTGTCTAATCCACAAATATTTGTTTCGGGTTTGGGTGTTGTGGGACCGCAAGTCCCTCGCAGTTCTTGATACCCACGATACAGGTTAACCTAGTGTGGGGTCGGGACTATGTGTGTGACTGTTGGGTGTATTTTTTATTTTATTTTTATTGTTGTGTTTCGGTTTGAAGAATATTGAAGCCATTGAAATTACTAGGTAGGCATTTTTTTTTTTTATAGTATAGACCTGCAAACGAGCAAGTGGGTCACCTGATGGTAAGCGATCTCCACCGCCCATGTACGCCCACAATACAAAAGAATTATGGGCGCGTTGCCGACCTCAAAGGAAAGGGATAAATAAGGGATTGGGAAGGGGAGGGGGATTTAGGCCTCCGGATATCTCACTCACCGTACGAAACGCAGCAGCAAGCTGCTACTTTACGCCGTTTTTCTGTGAGACAGTGGTAACGACCCGGACGAGCCGGCCCATTCTTGCTGTAGACAAAATTGTCTACAGCGTGGCTCTAACACTCGGAAAATTATGAGGCTTAACATCTTATGTGCCTAGGTGATGAGGGCAGTCTAACGCTATGTAGTGTTTTTTAAGTCAAACTTCTGTGTTGCTTCTGTTTATGGACAGGCGTTGCGCTTAGCATCAGGCGAGCGACATGTTCTTTTCGTCACTCAAGCTATAAAAAAAAAAACAAAAAAAAACGCATCCATATTCTTCAGGTATTGTAGATGTCCATGGGCGAGGGAAATCAATTAACATCAGGTGATCTACTGGCTCGGTTGCACACTTCAGCCATAAAAAAATATGAAAACTATATTTTGTCTTTGTCTTTCACTCGTGGGCGGGACTGTGTGCCGAGTCGTTTTATAGTGCTTTTTATATTTTAGAGAAAACCTTTACCTATACTCGCTTGTTCTAGTCTTAACGTAAGTATTGCCAGTTTTAGTTTTACGAAATGTTTCTTATCAATCGCTTGAGTGGCAGAGCCATGCTGTCGACAGTTTTGTATACAGCATGTATGGGCCGGCTCGTCCGGATCGTTACCACTGTCTCACAGAAAACCGTCGTAAAGTAGCAGCTTGCTGCTGTGTTTCGTACGGTGAGTGAGATATCCGGAGGCCCAAATCCCCCTCCCATTCCCAATCCCTTTCCTTTAAGGTCGGCAACGCGCACATATTCCTATTGGTAATGTGGGCGTACATGTGCGGTGGAGATCAATGACCATCAGGTGACCTACTTGCTCGTCTATCGCCTATGAAATAAAAAAAATGCTACATGTGTGGTACGATGGTATAAAGTAATTTAGGAGCAAGTAGATCACCTGAAGCTAAGTTACGCAGATGCGTATGATGATCACGATGTGAACCGAGGTCGCTATCCAGTATTTTAAAACGCTTTTATTAGCTTCATAAGTATGTATGCATGTAACGGAAACTTTGAACATGATTTTGACCCCCTTCAAAACGTCGGATTAACTTGAAATTTGGCATACTTATCAAGGACAATTAAAAAAAAATATTTAATTTTAATTCAATTAATTAATTAATTTCAATTTTATTGAAAATCATTGAAAATAAATAATAGTTTAAAAAACACGCTTTTATAGAAAATGTAACTGAAAATTGAAAAATAAATAATATATTGAAATATTTTTTGTAAAAAAGCGTGCGGTGCTTTTTAGGATATTATCAAAATGATAATCCTTCTACTCTTATCTGTCAATAAAATATTTCTAACTATTGACACCTTGCACCCCACGCTTTTTTACAATAAAATATTATACACTATTATTTATTTATAACAGAGACTAGTAAACAAGCAAGAACGCCACGTGATGGTAAGTGATCTCCACTACGCATAAGTAAGCTTAATAAATGAATAATCATGGATGGTTTCCGGCCTTTAAAGAAAAAAATGGCGATTAGTGGTGGTGGTGAGGGCTGTGTTGTGCCTCCGTTCACCGTACGAAATACTCAGTGAGACAGTGGTTCTAGCCCGGATGAGCCAGCCCATGGGTAGACAAAAGTGTCTGTGGATCGACCACTTACAAAACAAAAAAGTGGTAGGAGGTAGGTCCCCCTATGCGAGAGGACGTCTGGCTTGGTACCAACGCTTTGTCTATTTCTGCCGCCAAATAGTATGTATAAGCACGTTGTGTTTCGGTTTGAAGAACATTGAAGCCAGTGAAATTACTGGGCATTTGCAGGCTTCACATCTTATGTCTTTGGGTGACGAGAGCAGTCTAATGCCATGCCGTGTTTTGTAATTCAAAGTTCTGTGTGATCTTGTTTATGGGCAGGCGTTGCGCTTACCATCAGGCGAGCGACCTGCTCGTTCAAACAAATAACATACGCATACGCCTGTATTCCCCGAAGGGGTAGGCAGAGGTGTAACCAGTACACCCACATTTCGCCGAGCGTATCTCCGTTCCATTATGTGATAGGAGGCGAGCCTATCGCCTTACCGGACACAAATTCCAGACTCCGGGCTGATACTGAGCATTTCGTAATAGAAAATCCCAATACCCCTACCCGACCCGGGGATCGAACCCGAGGCCTCAACGTTGGCCTCAATCGTAACGCGTACACATTACAACTGCGCCATCGAAGCAGTCAACAAATAAATAAATAAATAAACAAACAAATAAAAAAACAATAAAAAGGTATAACACAAAAACGGGTATTCTCACAATAAATGGCTCGTGAATGACTATAAAAACACTGATGTCACCAACAAAATCAGGAAAACACTGCCCACTATTGTTTGTTCTTCGCCGAAAGACCGTTTTCAAAGAGATAATAAAACAATTATGATAAAAATTTATAAGATCCTAATCTGAAAATACGTTCCTTATTTTTAGTGCCATGACAAGATTTCTATTGTTAGTGAGCCCATTCAACGTGGTAATGTTAGAAAAAAATATTTTTTTACGACCTATAAGTTTTTAGCACCTACTTACTATTGAATGATGGCATAACTTAACTGCAAAGGTTTCTGGAAATAGCCTGAGAAAACAGACACAGATCTAATTACGAGTAGATGACGTAAGTGTACAAGGTGGTAGATCCCTCGTTTGCGAGACGCCGCCTGGGTTGGTACCAACGCTTTGTCTATTTCTGCCGCCAAGCAACAGTGTGTAAGCACTGTTGTGTTCGGGTTTGAAGGACATTGAAGCCAGTGAAATTACTGGGCATTATGAGACTTTACGCCTTATGTCTCGGGTTGACGAGCGCAGTCCAGTGTCATGCAGTGCTTTGTTATTTAAAGTTCTGTGTGGGGTTGCTTCTGTTGTTGAGCAGGCGTGGCGCTTACCATCATAACTTCAAATTATGAAGCACTGCATGACACTAAGGCCCGTATTCAGCTCTTTGCCAAGTGTCCAATTCTGTGTACATGATTGGTCTGTTTTGATTTAGCGCCAAAAACTAACCAATGACGTTTAGAGAAATCGTCACTATGCGTTCGCGCTCACTGTGAAGTCTCGTAGTAACGTTTATGAATACGGGGGTTAGACTGCGCTCCTGACCCCAAAACATAAGATGTTGTTTCATAATGCCCAATAATTTTACGGACCTCAATATTCTTAAAACTGACTTTACTTACAGACTGTGTTTGACGGAAGAAATAGTCAAAGCGGTGGTACCAATCCACATGGCCTTTCGCAAACAAGTACCTGCCACCTAGTAAACTATCTTGTGTAATGGTGTGTCTCATCACTAAAATTATTTTATAAGGTTAAAGCAGTTTCTAATGTGGCACATTTGGTTGCATAGAGATTGAAGCACGTGCGACATCTATTTAGATATACAACGTGTTATAGAAAGGGGCGGGCAAATTTAAGCAATGTATAGTATAAGGTATAAGTATTTTATCTCCCATAGTACCAAATCCGATTGCGTTGCTAGGACAATAATTATAGAATTTTCTTTTTAATCGAATGAGTAACATGTCGATATCGACTTTCAACTTTACGACAACACTAAATGATAAACAATGATATTATAAACCTCCTTTCATTTAATTATTTTATAATTTAAAAAACATTAAACAGTTGTCAAATGTCAATATTTATTTGACGCAGTCAGTTCGGCAATTTCTGAATTTATGAAGTATGATTGATTACGAGTTATTAAGTTGTATTTGACTAAAAACAAGTATTATGTATTGGTATTTTGTGTTGGTGCAACTGATAACAGCTTTTATGAGGCTCGTCGACTGTATTAAGCCACATTCATAGATGGAAGACCCGAGAATGAAGTCTTTAACATGCTTCTAGGGGATGGTACATATGTCGTCTTCAGCACACTGTCGCTTTCAAGTGTTAATTTGTGTTTAAATTACAAGTTACGTACGTATGTCCGTAGAAGTTCGTACATCTTATTCAAATTTATTAAAAAGTGTGTGTCGTTCATAATAATTAATAATGATGTCGTCAATCTTATCGATCTTAATAAACGAGTGATTAAAATTAAAGTGAAATTATTGGATGTCTTGGTTTTAAAAAGATCCGGTACATAGGTACGAATTGTAAGGTATATGTAATGACCCTAAAATATGACCACACCTTTCTGTAACACGTATATCTGTAGCTACAACGATTTCCATAAGTAGCCTGTGAAGTATTTGCAACAACTAAAAAGCAATTTTCTCGCGTATTCCTTTTGCATTGTAAGTTAGTGCTTGGATTTCTGTTCTGTATTGTTTCGAGATATATTGGTTCACATCTAAATGTAATAATGCAAATAGTCGTTCTTCGAAACCAAAATGGAAATTCGTTTTCATCAACATATTATTAAATCACTCGATAGATGCGAATTGAGATCTTTTATAACATTGTATAAGGTACCCTTCAAAAACTCGATGTGAATTAAAAAAAAAACTATAATTTCTAAATGGCTAAAAAGCTTTTTTTGTTATTAGCTGAGAAGTATCAACTTAAATGAGCTTTTAATTTTAAAACACTGTCATATGCGAAGACTTACGCCCTGGGAGGGTAAGCATAAATTGGTTTGTTCATTGCATTTTTATTAAATGGTACATTTATTTCTACGTTTTTAATGAGTAAAGTAAAAAATGCAGTCTTTTGCCTGTAATCATTACATACGGTATTTGATTTTAATGACTTTTCCTTGACTTATGTCAAGATATGCTATGATTTCAAGACTATAGATAAACGGGAAGTACATGAGTGGGTTAGCGAGCATTTATCTCCGCTAAAGTGATCCTATATGGGTTCTATTTTTTCCGTTTAGGGTACAGAATCCTAAAACATAAAACACAGCATGGTACAAATTATAATAAGCATAAATACCAAGCATTAAAATCCTAAACAATTTCAGCACTTTGTAGCAGTTAAAGTTGGTTTATATTACTTTAACTTTACTTCCGTCTCGGTTGGGTCGTGTACATTTTATTAGTCCCCATTATGAAATAATAAATTCTGATGTTACATTTAGTTATCTGACGGATCTCCGTATTCCGGATTTTATCCGTCAGAGAGATACCAAGCATAACCCGCTCCATAGCTCGTTGAGCGACCTTAAAGTGGTGGATTAAGCCCTTTGTTAGAGTCCACGTCTCTGCGCCGTACGTCATAACAGGCAGGACGCACTGGTCGAACAGTTTGGTCTTTAGGCACTGCGGTATTGTCGACGTAAATATGTGACGCAACTTTCCAAATGCCGCCCAACCCAGGCAAATTCTTCTGTCAGCCTGTTATGTTACATTTGGAGTTAGTTCCATATATATTTTCATAGCATAGGCCGGGAAACGAGCAAGTATGTCACCTGATGGTAAGTGATCTCCACCGCCCATGTACGCCCAAAATACCAAAAGGATTATGGGCGCGTTGCCGACCTTAAAGGAAAGGGATAATTAAGGATTGGAAAGGGGAGGGAGATTTGGGCCTCCGGATATCTCACTCACCAAACGAAATGCAGCAGCGAGCTGCTAATTTACGTCGGTTTTCTGTGAGACAGTGGTAACGACCCGGATGAGCTGGCCCAATGATGCTGTAGACAAAAGGATCTACAGCGTGGCTCTACTACTCAAGATATAATATATATTCCCATAATATAAAGAGTTATGATTATTTTACTGTAGATTCTCGCCTTATTGGTCTAGTAGCACTGTAGATAGGTTAAGATACCTTGAAGTTCAAATCCGAGGTCGGGTAATCACAATTCGACAGTTTCCGATTTGAAAAGTCGCACACGAATTACCCAGAATTGAAATTTGTGTCCGGTGTCTATAGGCTCGCTCCCTTTCTCATCATGGAACGTAAATAAGTTTAGCGAGCAATGGAAGCAATAGTTGCACCTCTGCTTATCCATTCGCGGATACAGATATGAGCATTAATGAACTTTTCAATTAAAAGTACGGTTACTTTTCACTGATGTTGTGTCAGAATTACAACATTAGCAGATACATAGTAATGTGTATTATATGTATATCATCATACTAATATTATAAATGTGAATGTAAGTTTTTTTGTTTCGCTTTCACGCGAAAACTGCTTAACCGATCATCATGAAACTTTGTACACATATTCTTGGAGGTATAAGAAGTAACATAGGATACCTTTAATGAAAAGAAATCTATTTGTTTGTTTGTTACGCTTTCACGCCTAAATCACTGAACCAATTTTAATGAATTTTGATGTAGAGGTAGATGAGACCCTGGAGACGATTATAGGCTATGTTTTATTTCGGAAAAGTCTATTCACGCGGGTGGAGCCACGAGCAAAAGCTAGTATTATATATTTGTCATATATGCATATATTATTTATGTATGTATTTTATGTATTAGCATCATGTCTACTCCTTTCTTGTTAGTATTTTCTTATCCATGATTTACATACAGCCACATTATCTCGTGTCTGCATCACCCACAGGTAGACTGGTAGATAATGCCATTGGCATTAAGCCCACCTTTATACATATTATGTATATGAAGTTTTAAATAAATTAATGAACTCGTGTATATAAACATTAATTGAAAAATCCTTAAGTTTACATAGTAGTACTACACCTAGTACTCTCAGTTACCGTTTGTCTTTCTCTTTTCAGCGTCTACGTCTTGTCCGCGAGAGGAAGCGAGTGGCGTGGATCCTGCTACTCCTGGCGGTGCTGTTCGCACTGTGCTGGCTTCCATACAACATCCTGCAGCTACTGATTGACGTGAATGCAGTTCAAATTGACTCCGCATCGCTCGTTCTCCCTTACACTTTGTTACTAGGTATGTATTATTTATTTTCTTTTAGCTATTATTGATGAGCAGTGATAGCTCAGCGGGGAGTGGTATGGACTGTCGAGACGAAAATCGCAGGTTCAAAACCAGCCCCAATTGCATACACCTCTGACTTTTCTAAGTAATGTGTGTATTAATTGTTAATTATCACTTGCTTTGACGGTGAAGGAGGCATCGTGAGGAATCCTGCATACCTGAGAAGTTCTTCATAAGAATTTCGAAGGTATGTGAAGTCTGCCAACCCGCATTAGGCTAGCGTGGTGGACTAAGGCCTAACCCCTCTCATTCAGTAGAGGAGGCCCGTGTCCAGCAGTGAGACGTTATATACAGGGCTAGTATTATTATTATTATAGCTATTATTGAGTGGTAGACCACGATGTAGACACTTGTCAGCATGTATGGGCCGGTTCGTCCGGGTCATCACCACTGTATCACAGAAAACCGGCGTAAAGTAGCAGCTTGCTGTTGCGTTTCGTACGGTGAGTGAGATGTCCGGAGGCACAAACCCCCTCCCCTTCCCAATCCCTTAATTATCCCTTTCCTTTAAGGTCGGCAACGCGCCCATAATTCATTTGGTATTATCGGCGTACATGGGCGGTGGAGAACACTTACCATCAGGTGACCCACTTGCTCGTTTGCCGGCCTATACCATAAAAAAAGCTAGTAGGTATATAACTTAAATAACTAAAAGGTTCGCAATATCATTCTTCTGTGGGACCATCAAGCTGTGGAATAGTTTGCCGGCGCACGTGTTTCCTCCTTCCTATAACATGGGATCCTTTAAACGGAGTGTGAAGAAGCAATTAAGCAGGCCGGCGGCATAATTCCGCCGATCTACGATAGATACAGTGTCTATCGTTGGTCGTCAGTATTCTTGGATTGCGCTACACTTACCAGCAGGTGCAGCGGAGTCACTTTGCCGAGTCAGAATTTAAAAAAAAACTTTGATGCATGATTGCAAATATCAATAACTTTTAAGATGTGTTGTACCTTATTCCAGTAAAGTCGCGGTATTATTCATCAGAAGCATTATTTTTGAACGGTATATATTCGCGTACAAATACAGGATTCCCTTTCAATTCAATCCTAACTATCCTATCAAATCCTACCTAATTTCGAAAAATTGATTTTCATCATTATTTGTTTCATCTAGGATTTAAGTTAAACAATTCGGAAATCTTGGTTTATCTTGGAAAATAAAAAAGCTTAAGATGACAGTCTAAAGTCCTACAGAGGCCCGAAAGGTCGGACATAAATAAATAAATAAATAAATACACCCAACAGTCGCACACATAGTCCCGACCCCACACTAGGTGAACCTGTATCGTGGGTATCGGGAACTACGAGGGATTTGCGGTCCCACAACACCCAGACCCGAAACAAATATTTGTGGATTAGACAAACATTTGTCTCGGAGTGGGAATCGAACCCACGGCCTCACACCTCGCAGCCGGCTACTCGCCCACTGCGCCACGAAGGCTGTCAATTGTTTGCATCTTCATAAAAAGTGCAAATTTTAAAGTGCTTTGCCCTGTTTTGGTGGAGAGAGTTTCTCGTACGGCATGGTTATTTAGACTCTGAATTGTTTATTTTTGCATTTTAGTATTCTCTTTGTTGCTTTTTATTAAAAGTTTTTATTTTATTATATTTAGTAAACTAATCATTAAATTCGGGACATAAATGACGTCGACTTACTTGAACGAGTTGCACAGACTTTTATAGGCCCGCCCCCTTACACAGAGTGTTGGTGAGGTCATTTTTTTGCCTGAGTTACGTTTCTTGTTATCTAATTTCGATGGTTATGGGCAAATATACAAAAAAAAAAGCAAATATACGCCGCGCCATACGAGTATTTTTCAAACTGACTCAGTCTCGTAAACAACAGTTTACTGTAATATTCTCGTCTGTCTCATGCGATAACCTCTCTTCGTCTAAATAGGGTTCTTACGTTTACATAGATATAGGAAAGGACTAGTTGTTCAGTACGATGCTACTCAATAGGGTAGTTAGCTATATTGAATTTTATACATTATTTTATAAGCAACAGAAAATGATATGCAAAAGAAACCCTTTTACTAAAACACAATTAAAATTGGTTCAGAAATGTGCCCGCAGTTATGACTTTAAATGTTGGTATGAAGAAAAGTGGGTGCGTAGTAGGGATATCTCACTATCTCGCTTGCACGCGTGCACCATAATGAACATTTTACAAAGTGACGTCTAAGGTTGCGTCGTCTGTCATTTGACAATTACTCCTTCTACAGGATTTGAATGGCTTCTAACTTATTTATTTTTGGTCCGATTTATAAAATTCTTTCTGCAATAGATTTAGAGTAACGTAACTTATTGATTTAAATAATTAAAAAATCTAGTCAACTACCCTATTGCCGGTCACAAAGCCGATTAGAGCGTCCGGGCAAGCGGTCCATTATGCCGTATTAGCGGATTCACACTACTCAGTTGAACTGCAGATCGCATGCAATTTGAATCTGAATAGTCTTTCAATCGAATTCACCATATAACTTTTGTAGATTTCCGTTGATCAAGTAAAATTGAACAGTATGTACCCACTATAAGCGGACCGACTCTTCATCTAAATAATGAAGCTGTATTATGCAAACTTCTTTAGATATCGGTTTTCTCTCAAGCGCTTATTTATAAACGTTTAAATAGCAATATGGGTATTTGTATTGCATATTGCAACACAATTGTTTATAAGGTATTAGTGCGGTGAGCATAATTGTCGGATTTGTAGGTCCGCTTTCTCGTGTTTGCAACTCTATGTCTCATTAATGAGGACCATGTTTCTTGGATAATATGTTATTGAATAATATAATATAATCCATATTTAACAGTAAGTAAGTTAAGTACATTTAAGTTTAATATTATTCATACATACGCACTCACGCCTGTAATCCCGAAGGGGTAGGCAGAGGTGTAACTAGTACACCCACATTTCGCCGAGCGTATCTCCGTCCCATGATGTGATAGGGGGCGAGCTTATCGCCATACCGGGCACAAATTCCAGACTCCGGGCTGATACTGAGAATTTCGAAATAGAAAAACCCAATACCACTTTACCCGACCTGGGGATCGAACCCGAGACCTCAGAGTTAGCCTCAATTGTAACGCGTACGCATTACAACTGCGCCACCGAGGCAGTCAATTATAATAATATTATTCAATATAATATAATAACGAGAGCAAGACAAACATTTGGCAGTTGGTTACGCACTGACGTTCATTTTCATAACACATGGCCAGTAGCTGCTACTCTACCAAGCAGTCTACAACATATTCAACAGATACACAAAGTGTATGTTTGTTTAGTGAGTCACAAATATCACGCAGAGATTTTAGTTTTCATTTTATGCCTCGTGAGTTAGTACTTCCTATTTTAATTGCATTATCCATACAAGTTATTATTAGATTTCTTTTGAGGTGCGTTTATGTTACGCTTATGTATGAATTTCCTGTAAACAATACCTTGAGGTCAAAAGTTTATGAAGGGATTGTCAACAGCAACTAACTCAAGTACTTTTATTGATGCTATAAACATGGACGGTGGCCTCAAGTGGATGTGGTCTGCACTGACTTTGAGAAAGCGTTTGATCATGTAGATCACATTATACTTGAACTTTATCAGTTAAGTATTCGGGCGACACTGTTGAGATTCTTAGCGTATTCTCTTAATACACACCCTCAATATTTGGTATATTGAGGGTGTCTGAGAAAGCAACGTTGGGTACACTGTAATAATAATGGTGCGCCATAGTTGTGGAAGGGTAGTTAAATGTTATAAAAGAGGTTGTCGCCATAACTGGAGGTCTATTGCCCGCAGTCAGTCGGACAGCCTCCAGTTCATTAAGTGCAGTGGTCAGTCGATAGGTCAAGTGTTCATTACACGGTAGCTATGCTGGTTTACTATTCGGTCCTAGTTGTTTGAGTTATAATTAGGGAGCGGTCTTTAGAGAATCCTGACATGGGGGTGTGGTCTGTAAAGTAGTAATATTGTAAATGTAACCAATAAACTATGAGTTGAAGTGATTATTGTCGTTTGGTAATAATAAAAGAATACTCGTCTCACGTAACTTCTAGCAAGATGGATGGCGTCATATTTACAGAAACGAACCCAGACTATCGTGGGAGGCCATCGATCCAATTATACAGATCACGTCTACCCACAAGGTTCTATCTTGGAACCACTTTTATATGCATCTTATTTGATATGATGTAGATAAAATGTTTTCAACACGCAACATTTCTTTTGTACGCCGATGATACAAAAATATTTATGGAGATCTAAGATTACTGAGACAGCATAAAACTTCATACTGATCTAGATCGACTTGGTGAATATTACGAAGTAAACCGTATTGGTATCAATATCAGTATGTGTCACGAAAAGGGTTTCCTATAATTTTTAACCAACTTCATAAAAGGATGAGGTTCTCACTTCGGCGCGTATATTTTTTTTGTTCTTTATATATGTACATAAATTTCTTCGCCAATTGTGGACTGATTTTACTGGAATGTTTTTATTTATCAAAATAGTTTAGCTGAGATGTAGTCCTATATAAATTTGGATAAGATCTCATGGCGGAGTACGGAGTAAAAAAATGAAGCTCCTCAATAGACAACTACAAGTATACTCATGATTATGTTATTGTATTGCAATTTACATAATATTGCTGTAACTACCACTAAAAAGTGAAAAACAAAATATTTTTTTACTAAATTACATACATACGCACTCACGCCCGTAATCCCTGAAAGGGTACGAGACTATCCCGCCAACACACCCGCCACTGTAACTCCTGTAAGCCAGGATCGACAGTGGCACACATATTTCGTCACCGAGCAATGAAACTCGGCGAGTCTCTGGGATTGCAAATCTGTCCTTATCCCGCAACGAAATGAATCATATAGAAAATCCCCGAAGGGGTAGGCAGAGGTGTAACCAGTACACCCACATTTCGCCGAGCGTATCGCTGTCCCACGATGTGATAGGGGGTGAGCCTATCGCCATACCGGGCACAAATTCCATACTATACTGAGCATTTCGTAATAGAAAAACCCAATACCACTTTACCCGACCCGGGGATCGAACCCGAGGCCTCAGCGTTAGGCTCGATCCTAACGCGTACGCATTACAACCGCACCTCCGAGGCAGTCAGTTTTTTTACAACAAACGCGTCTTGCCTGAATGAGTCACTATGGCTTTTCATCATGCGTGCGCTGGATACCCACCCGGTTAAAAGTATGTTTCAGATCACCTCCCACCAGCTTAGACAAGCTTGATGTATTAATACTTCTATTGTAACTTCCAGGACACGCGAACTCTGCAATCAACCCGATTGTGTACTGCCTGATGACACGCAACTTCCGCCGATCCCTGCGCAAGCTGATCTGCCAAGACCCCGGTAACATACACTCTAGTACTCATTTTCATGTAAGTTTACACACCCGCCAGATATTAGCTAACCCTTTTAACAAAACTAATATTATGATTAAGTTAGATAATGATCAAAGAAAAAAAAATATTCCCGCACCCAGACAAATGTTTGTCTGATCCACAAATATTTGTCTCGGGTCTGGGTGTTGTGGGACCGCAAGTCCCTCGTAGCTCTTGATACCCACGATACAGGTTTACCTAGTGTGGGGTCAGGACTATGTGTGTGACTGTTGGGTGTATTTATTGTTTATTATTATTTATTATATTAGTTTCTTGAATTGTTGCTGAATCACTGTAGTGTTAGAAATCTTTTATTTAGTGTATATTTTAATAAAACCTACAAATTTAAATTAACAATGTATTATTAAGTTTTCATATCTAAGACTAAGCAGTGTGTAGACATACTATAAATTAATTTTAACATCGTACATCTACCCGGTCTGTAAAAATTTACTAAAATAGAACATTATGAGTAAAATTACGGCGTAAAATTAGCGGTATAATGAACGATGATCAATATTTTTTTTTAAATACCCATTTTTTTAATGCAACATAGTCTGCGACTCATACGTCATAGTATGGTGCGAACCTAAACGGTCCACAGAATAATAAACACAATGTACAGTACAACTAGCAACTTTCGAACTCCTAGTATTACGTTTTTTTAAACTGCGGGAAGGCCTTTCCCAAGTAAAGGGTAAACGAAGTTTAAATTAAATTTAAGATTAAAGTATAAACTTCTCTTGTTGACCTTTTTTGTATTAGAAGGATAGAATACACGAAAAATACCATTGAAAAAAATGGATCCTCTGCATTATACCTGATTCATACTGAACAATCTTGTTGTTTGAATTCTGTACTTCGGACGCTTTAACCGACTTCAAAAAGAGGTTATCAACTTACTTGCTTTGCTTTATAATCTGCCAGATACACCTACTACCTGTAAACGCTCTTATTTCTCACTAGCCTTTGCTCGCGGCTCCGCACGCGTGAACGGCCTTTTCCGGGATAAAAAGTAGCCTATGTCACTCAGTGACAATGTAGCTTTCTAACGGCAAAAGAATTTTTTAAATCGGTCCAGTAGTTGTTAAGTTTATTCGTTACATACAAAAAATCTTTCCTCTTTATAATATTAGTGTAGATAAGACTAATATTACCGATCTATTACAGATGCAAGGCTTGCGACAAAAATCCAACACGTCTAGTATGCGGACCTGCACAACGGTTACTTTCAGAAGCAGTAACACGCAGCTGGGTAGGCAGGGGAATCCTAGCGTCCAGTATGGGAGAGTCGGAGGCTCCATCAGGGACTACGGATGGAAGGAGCGAGGACAGAATCCTCAGTTCTTGTAAAATTGAGTGTTGTTTGGATAGGTGATGCTGTTGTAAGATATATGTGTAAATATTTGATTATATTACTTCTTACATACGAACTCACGCCTATATCCACGGAAGGGGTAGGCAGAGGTGTAACCAGTACTCCCACATTTCGCCGATTTTATTTTCATCCCATGATAGGGGGGCAAGCCTATCGCCATATCGGGCACAATTCCAGACTCCCGCCCCGGGGATTGAACCCGAGACCTCAGCACAGCAGTCGTACTGCGTACTCATTACAACTGCGCCACCGAGGCAGGCACCGATGTGTAAATATTTGTTTATATTTTGATTTTCTTATGGTGGCATATTTACAATACAGTCCAAATATAATATCTACCAACGAGAGATGCAGCATCTCCTCATTCCTAGAATTGTTCTTCTTAAGTGGATGTACTGGATGACTTCAGAATGCGACCGGCTGCAGCTTTTTTCCTACAAAATCAGATAATGCTATAACTCTATAACTCCTATTGCAGCATCACTAAAATTCGTTACATATTGATTTAATTTTATAGAATTTAATAGGGTTTAAAATGCAAAATTGTAATTAAGGAAAAAAACATCTTTAATATAAGAAATGACCGTGTCGTGCTTCAGTTCACAGAACGCATTGCAACCCGAGCATTTATTAGATATTCAACATTTCTAAAATAAATTATTAAAAAAAACAGTTGGTATAACGACATAGTCGCAAAATAAAATAATGTAAGAAAAAGAAAGAAAAATAAAATAAAAGAAAGAAAGAAAGAAAATGTAGTAGTTTATAAAGTTGCTAGCTTCTAAGCAGAGCTTTAAAGATATATAATTTTATTTCTATATCTACGTTCATATAAACCAGATACTACAAGTAACAGTGTGAAAGCACTGTTGTGTTTCGGTTTGAAGAACATTGAAGCCAGTGAAATTACTGAACATTATGAGACTAAACATTTTATGTCTCAGGGTGACGAGCGCAGTCCAAAGCCATGTTATGCTTTGTAATTCAAAGTTCTGTGTGGCGTTGCTTCTGTTTATGGGCAGGCGTGGCGCTTACCATCAGGCGGGCGACCTGCTCGTTTCGTCACTCAAGGTATTAAACAAAAATGATATTGATAATTGGCAAATAGATGATTAATTGATTCCTACGCTGAAATTTAGGCATCAGAACCAAATCTGTAATTATTGTATAGATAAAATTCGCAACATAATGCATATCTATTGGAAATAACTATATAGGTACCTAACAATCACATTCAAACGCTTGACTCCACACTAGGTTTACCAGTATAGTGGATAATAGGAATTACGAGGGATTTACGGTTCCAAAACAATCAAACCAGAAACAAATGTTTGTGGACCTCGGAAACATTTATCTCAGTGCGGGAATCCTCTCTTTTCTCAGCTGGATACTCACGTAGGCTGCCATTACTGCAAACTAATTTTAATATGTTGCAAACCACCAATAATATACGTATATTTAAAAAAATGTATATATTAGGTAAAAATTAGCTTAGGTACTTTCTAGTCATGAATACTATATTCATTATGACCTATATTTGTAGTAATTAAAGTACTGTAAGTGCTGAGAAGCTTATGTTTTAATATTAATCTATATTATAAAAATGTTAATAGCTCTCTTTCCTATTGACTAATGCTTCTATTGATAAATAATATCTGCTTATGTATAGAACTACTCTTTGTTCTTTTTTAAAAATTTAATGACTATATGTTTTCACCCAACTATGATGCGAAATATACATTATAGCGGTGCGATGAGCTTCTTATGTAGTTTACGATGTTATGATACCAAATTGATAGATTTAAGTAAACTTAGTAAATTAAGTTAACAGATTTTTTTTATGTTTTTTTTTAGTTATAGTTATATTATTTTTGAAATAATAATAATAGAGGTTCCTCACTCTGGGGTCCTAACCGCCGGTGGCTTGGGTCCTAAGCCTAATCAATCATTGGAGGGTTATATATGTTAATATTTTTAAATTTTATTTATATAAATTTAAATTTTATAAATTATAAATAAAAGAGTACCGTACAGCAGAATTATAATGTACCGAAATTATTGACAATTTATTATACTACGCAATTTCTTTTCTTTCTGTATACAAATAACTTCTGCACTTAGTATTTCGTCACTTGTATTTCGTATAGGAAGTTATGAATATTTTTACGATTTGTATTAAAATACATAGGGACAATATATTAAAAAAAAGTATTAGTTAGTTCTTAATTATTGATCATGATTATAATATTTGTATAAATGTAGTATTGAAAAATATTATTTATCACTGGCATGGCTTCAGGCTTTATACATCTCAAGTATTTATCAGAATTCAATGATAAGCAACTTTATACCTGGTGTTTATTTATTTTTTATTTATGACTTCTACATTGTAAATACTCTTACTTAATAAAGCTTATAAAAAAACAGATGTTAATCAGATGGCCATTTCTCGTAATTTAAAAATGGTCAAAATATCATTCCGCTCTAGTCTCAGCGTCAAGAAAGTTGCAAATGGCATTCTCTTAAACCAATAACAACGTCAAATGCACCTAGCATTAGCAGTAGCATTATACCGTTTTGCTTCAGTCAACTTATATTCTACATTCAATTTCATAACGATCTATGTTCACATTTGACGTTGATGATTGGTTTAAGAGAATGCCATTTGCAACTTTCTTGACGCTGAGACTTAATCGGAATGATATTTTGAACATTTAAAATTACGAGAATTGGCCTGCTGGTAGTTTTAAGTATAATGATAATGGGCTTTGAAGACTTTGAAAAGCTTGAATAAGGCTGTCGAATACCTCAAATATTCAGCTCCAGATTCTCTTATAGAATAATATATTACAATGGAAACATTTATATAGTCACGGTAGTAAAAAAAGAATACTTATACAGACAGCCTCCGTGGCGCAGCGGGCGAGTAGCCGGTTGCGAAGCGTGAGGCCGTGGGTTCGATTCCCGCACCTTGACAAATGTTTGTCTGATTCACAAATATTTGTCTCGGGTCTGGGTGTTATGGGACCGCAAGTCCCTCGTAGTTCCTGATACCCGCGATACAGGTTTACCTAGTGTGGGGTCAGGACTATGTGTGTGACTGTTGGGTGTATTTACTTACTTTACTTATGAATGCAAAAAATACACCTCAAACTTGTAAAGTTTGGGACAGTAACTATAGTATAGTATTATGTTATAGCTAAGTACTACGAAATGTAAATAAACTATTTAATTATTGTTCTGCTTTGTTTTATTATGTCTCGAGCATAATTTAAAATTCTTGCTTTTTTAGAAAAGACTAAATAATTATGTGTGCGCAATAACAGCGTAAGTAACTTTATTTTTGTTTAATTAAACTTTTAACATTTAAATTATTGTAAAGGCGGACTTAATCCCAAAGGCATTCCCTACCAGTCTACCCAAGGTAGTTCAGAGATAAAAGACAGAAGGCATGTAAAAAAAAAACTGCAAAACAAGCGGTGTAGAAAAAGAGCGGTTCTTTCTTTGTGCCTGACATAATCCCAGCTTAATATCAGTCCGCCTTCTCATGCGGTTTTGACTGTATTATACATGGGGCGACCCGCCGTCTGACCCCGAAACCCCCAACGGGAACCAAGTTTCGCCATTGCCTCGTCCTCGTCAGCAGTATTTAGTAATAATTCAAATATGTTTGTGGACTTCATCAGTAAACTGTTTAAAAAGAATTTTGTGCCTTCATTTAATATGAAACTAAACCATTAGACAAATCTTACAACTAGTTTATTCGGATTGTTTCGCGATTTATTTTTTTAGTCTCTCCCGAGACCACGAAAAGTTTTCGAAACGTCGGGACTAAAATTAAATTAAACCGCGATAAAATCCGTATAAACTAGTTTTATTTCAGTGTGTAATATTCGCGTAAATATAAGAAATCACAAATCTTACAATTTAAGTAAATAAGTTATTTTTTATTTCACTTCACTCATTAGGTCTCATTAAAACATGTTTGCACATACGCTATTCTTGCAATCATTAATGTAACAAATAATCTTCATATTAATAAAATATAACTGATTATAATGTGTTTATCAAAATATTTAAAGAATTACATTATTATATCACATACATACGCACTCACGCCTATAATCCCCGAAGGGGTAGGCAGAAGTGTAACCAGTACAGTGTATACCCAATTTGTCGCATTGTTGATGTGATAGAGGTGAGCCTATCGTCATACCTAGCACAATTCCAGACTCCTGGCTGATATTAAGCATTTCATAATAGAAAACCCAATATCATTTTTACCCGACCCGGGGATCGAATCCAAGACCTTTGCACAGCTGTCGTACCGTGTACGCATAATAATTATGCCACCGAGGCAGTATATTATATTATTTAAAGAGAAAGAATATGTTTGTATAGTTTCTTTACGAGCGCCATCTAGTTATATAATGAGGTACTAGAATGTAGAGTGTAGGTTTACTTCAAAACCCTGTTTGTACGCGCTCAAAAAATTTTCTGTAAATACGGGGTAAATGTTGGGCGCATTCCACTAGATGGTCAAATAATATTGTGGAAGTCTTGGTTTAATTTAGTAAAACTCAAAGTAACTACAACTACTAGAAAATACCCGAGCAATACATGTTTAATAGCGAAAGCTCAGTGGGGAGTTGTTCGGACTGTCGAGACGAAAGTCGCAGGTTCGAAACCAGTCCCAGGAGCACACACCTGTGACTTTTCTAAGTTATGTGTGTATTCATTAATTATCACTTGCGTTAACGGCGAAGGAAACATCGTGAGGAAACCTGCATTCCTTAGCAATTTACCATAAGAATTTCGAAGGTATGTGAAGTCTGCCAACCCGCATGGCTAGCGTGGTAGACAAAGGCCTAACCCCTCTCATTCAGTAGAGGAGGCCCGTGCCCAGCAGTGGGACGTGTCACGTGTATAATACAGGGCTAGTAAAAAATAATAAAAAAAATATATGTTTCAGCATACTTTGCATTAAATCTCTTACAACCGGATGGCGAGTCATGCAAGCCTCTCATCTGAAGGTAAGCGAAACGTCTGCCCATGAACAGTTCCAACACGACCGAGAACATTTAATTACAAAGCACTGCGTGGCACTGCGTGGCACTGCGTGGCACTGCACGGAAGTTAATTCATATAATGCTCAAATCCGAACACAACAGTGTTTGCACATCGCTGCTTGGCGACAGAAATACATAATGCAGTGGTACCTACCCGGGCAAACTCTTGCATACCTCCTACCATCTAGTAAATAACAACATCCTTAAAGGCTCAACAATAAAATAATACTAAGCTCAATTCTCCACGTAATTGTATGCTCAAGACACCTAAACACGTTTTACATACATACGCAATCACGCCTGTAATCCCCGAAGGGGTAAGAAGAGGTGTAACCATTACACCCATATTTCGCCGAGCGTATCTGCGTCCCATTATGTGATTGCGAGCCAGCCTATCGCCATACCGGGCACAATACCAGACTCCGGAATGGTACTGAGCATTTCGTAATAAAAAACCAATATCACTTTTACCCGGGGAGCGAACCCGAGACCTCAGTCGTAACGCGTAGGTACGTATTACAACTGTGCCACCGAGGCAGTCACACGTATTAATTTCAAAAAGTAGAATGTTGTTAGAATGTTTTTCAAAGTAAAATGTTACTTCATAAAAATCTTCTATAATGTATATTGAAAGTATAATAATATTACTCTTTCTTCCTTAAGGGTGAACAAACAGTAATATTATTCAATAATTCAAGCAACAAGCCCAGAGTATTTTAGTACTCAGTCCATGCTATGAACACGTCAATGGACGTAATAAAATATTTTACAGCTCGTACAAGATAGCACCGATGCTGGTTATTTAGCAGAAAGACTTTTTATGGTCGCTATAAAATTACACTGGCTATTACTGCACAGTGGAGCGCTCAAGGTCCGTATAGTTAGAAATATAGCACGAGTAGTTATTCGAATAAACTCTGCACTGACTATAATGTATATAAATAAATACACCCAACAGTCACACACATAGAGAATGCCTCAGGCATTATGTCCACCTTTATACAAAATTGTATAGAAGTATGTATAAATAAATAAATAAACAAACAAACAAACAAACAAACTGTTGTGTATTAATGTGGGTACAATAAGATATTTACTTGTTTGACACTTCTTAATAAAAAGAAGTACAATACTAAGTGGGTAGATTGTAATGACACACTATATCGGCTACTTAGCCATTAAACATATTTACCAGTACATCTATGTGTTTCCTTAAACATAATACAAACAAACAAACAAACAAACTGTTGTGTATTAATGTGGTTACAATAAGATATTTACTTGTTTGACACTTCTTAATAAAAAGAAGTACAATACTAAGTTGGTAGATTGTAATGACACACTATATCGGCTACTTAGCCATTAAACATATTTACCAGTACATCTATGTGTTTCCTTAAACATATTACAAACAAACAAACAAACAAACTGTTGTGTATTAATGTGGGTACAATAAGATATTTACTTGTTTGACACTTCTTAATAAAAAGAAGTACAATACTAAGTGGGTAGATTGTAATGACACACTATATCGGCTACTTAGCCATTAAACATATTTACCAGTACATCTATGTGTTTCCTTAAACATAATACAAACAAACAAACAAACAAACAAACAAACAAACTGTTGTGTATTAATGTGGGTACAATAAGATATTTACTTGTTTGACACTTCTTAATAAAAAGAAGTACAATACTAAGTGGGTAGATTGTAATGACACACTATATCGGCTACTTAGCCATTAAACATATTTACCAGTACATCTATGTGTTTCCTTAAACATAATACAAACAAACAAACAAACAAACAAACAAACAAACAAACAAACAAACAAACTGTTGTGTATTAATGTGGGTACAATAAGATATTTACTTGTTTGACACTTCTTAATAAAAAGAAGTACAATACTAAGTGGGTAGATTGTAATGACACACTATATCGGCTACTTAGCCATTAAACATATTTACCAGTACATCTATGTGTTTCCTTAAACATAATACAAACAAACAAACAAACAAACAAACAAACAAACAAACAAACAAACAAACAAACTGTTGTGTATTAATGTGGGTACAATAAGATATTTACTTGTTTGACACTTCTTAATAAAAAGAAGTACAATACTAAGTGGGTAGATTGTAATGACACACTATATCGGCTACTTAGCCATTAAACATATTTACCAGTACATCTATGTGTTTCCTTAAACATAATACAAACAAACAAACAAACAAACAAACAAACAAACAAACAAACAAACAAACAAACAAACAAACAAACAAACAAACAAACAAACAAACAAACTGTTGTGTATTAATGTGGGTACAATAAGATATTTACTTGTTTGACACTTCTTAATAAAAAGAAGTACAATACTAAGTGGGTAGATTGTAATGACACACTATATCGGCTACTTAGCCATTAAACATATTTACCAGTACATCTATGTGTTTCCTTAAACATAATAGTGGCGACGTTGCATAAAAGTGATTGAAATGGAGACTAAAGCAGTGAAATTTCAAGAGTTTAATCCACAAGTCGATAATTGGGACAGTTACATTGATAGACTCAAGTACTGTTTCGAAGCTAATGGTGTCGTGTCAGACACCGCCCAACGGGCGAATTTCTTTACAATATGTGGTACACAAGTATTTGAAACGCTATTGGCGTTAATTACGCCCAAAAAATCAAGTGAAGTGACTTTTTGTGACATTGAAACAATCCTAACCAAACATTATAGTCCGAAACCAAATGAGATTTCTGTGACATACAAATTCTATAAACGTGATCAGAAACAAGATGAAACTGCTTCAGAATATATAGCTCAGCTCAGAAAAATCAGTGTTGGCTGTAATTTTCCGAATTTGGAACGAATGTTAAGAGATAGGCTTGTCTGTGGAATGAGTGATCATAAATTACAATATGAGCTATTGAAGAAAGACAATTTGAGCTATGAAGATGTCGTGGATGCAATTTTATCTTCGGAAAGTGCAGGGAAGGATATTCGTATGATACAGGGTGTCAATTCATCCAATAAGGTGATAGGAAATTCCTCCACTAATACCACGGAGATGTCAACAATGCCAAGTTCGGAACCTATGGATATTAACGCAATACAGCCGAGATTGATTAATCGACTTTGTTATCGATGCGGTGACAAACACAGTGGGGAATGTCGTTTTGTGAACGCTATATGCCATTTTTGCAAGAAAAAAGGGCATTTGGAGAAGATTTGTACAGCTAAAAAAAAAAGTGTGAATAAAAAGATATATTTCACAAACGAGGAACCGGACATAAACTTGAATGGAGTATACAGCTGCGACAGCGGGTCGAGACGGACACCGCCGATCAATGTGAACGTGATGTTGGATGGGGAGCCAGTGGTGATGCAAGTGGATAGCGGCGCGAGTTTCTCTATAATCAACGAGCGCACGTGGCGGGCTCTGCGCGCACGCCAGCCCCGCGCCGCTTGCGCGCTGCGCCGTGTCACGCACGTCCTGCGCACCTGGACCGAAGCACCCGTCGTGCTCATCGGACAGAAGACAGTGCAAGTGGTTTACAATGATATTGTGTGTGACCTTGATGTGATAGTGGCCAAAGGGGTCGGCCCAAATTTACTGGGCCGAGACTGGTTTACACCTCTTAATATTTCGTTAAATATTAATTTTGTTACAGACACTGATAATGGTTTGCTAGACGATGTATTTAATAAACACCTAGACGTTTTTAAGGGGGGCCTGGGTACTTACTGCGGCGACCCTGTAGCTATACATTTAAAACCTGGCATAACACCAAAATTTATAAAAGCCAGGCCTGTTCCATATGCTATTAAGGATCGCGTCGAAAAAGAGATAGGCCGTTTAGTTAATGAAGGCGTGCTCCGTGCCGCCGCTTACTCAGAATGGGCTACGCCTGTCGTACCCATAGTAAAAAAGTCGGGAGAGATTCGTTTATGCGGCGATTATCGTAGTACGGTGAATCAGGCTACCGAGTCAGATACTTACCCTATGCCTACTGCTAATGAAATATTCGCTACGATTGCTGGTGGTAGATTTTTTACTACACTTGACCTAGAAAGAGCATATACTCAGGTCGTAGTCGATGACAATACAGCCAAATTGTTGACATTGAACACATGCAAAGGGCTGTTTACTGTTCACAGGTTAGCTTTTGGTGTAAAAGCATGTCCAGGTATTTTCCAACGTTTGATGACGGCGCTACTTGCAGGCATTCCAGGTGTGGCTGTTCTTATTGACGACATCATCGTAAGCGGACGTACCGTAACAGAGATGTTTCAACGTCTAGACACAGTACTCACACGTATAAGACGAGCGGGCTTGAGGCTTAACAAAGATAAGTGCAAGTTTTTGAAACAGTCTGTAGAATTTCTTGGTTTCGTCATCGATGGTGAGGGTATTCACCCAGCACAGAGTAAAGTCGAGTCTATTAAGAAAACACCCGCACCTCAAAACATCCGAGAATTACAAGCATTCTTGGGTCTCTATAATTTTTATGAAAGATTCATACCGAAGAAGGCAACCATATTGGAGCCGCTTCACCGATTATTAGATAAAACTCAAAAATGGCAGTGGACGGAGCGTGAACAAAACAGCTTTGAGACGGCAAAGAGTTTATTAACGTCAACTTTGACGCTTGTTCATTATGAGTTAGACAAACCCATTGTGCTCACATGTGATAGTTCCGAATACGGTGTAGGCGCGGTATTGTCACATGTGATGGACGACAGACAGGAACATCCAATCGCCATGGGTTCCAGGACGTTACATGTACATGAGCGACGTTATTCACAGCTGGATAAAGAAGCGACAGCAATTATGTTTGGTATCCAAAAGTTTCATAATTATTTAACTGGAAGATCGTTTGTGGTGGTCACCGATCATAAACCCCTGTTAGGTATTTTTGACCCAAAAAGACCTATACCTAATATGTTGTCACCTCGTTTAACTAGAATTGCTATTGCGCTTACATCACACGATTATAACATAATGTACAAGCCGGGAACGCTAATCGGAGACGCAGACGGTCTTAGTCGTTGGCCACAGCCAGTCCCGGAGCAACCGGAATCACAATTATATGAAGTGCTTTTGATGGCAGAAACTCCAGAAGATTTTCCATTTGATGTTGAAGAAATCCCAGCTGAGACAAAAAAGGACAAAATCTTATCACGCGTTGTTCATTACGTATTAACTGGTTGGCCGCCGAGAATCAACGACGACAGCCTTCGTCCTTATTGGTTACATAGATCAGAACTGTCCATACAGGAAGGTTGTATCCTATTGGGCTGTCGAGTTGTAGTACCGCCAAAGCTACGAAAGGCTACATTGCACGCTCTACATTCAACTCACAATGGTATAGTTGCGACAAAAGCAGTAGCAAGGAGCTACGTATGGTGGCCACATATGAATGAAGACATAGAAAGATTAGTAGCTGATTGTACAAAATCTCTGGAAAACCGGCACATGCCACCTAAAACAAACCATGCATGGATAACGCCTACTAATCCTTGGTCTAGAATCCACATGGATTTTGCAGGACCCATTCAGAATAAATATTTTTTAATTATAGTTGATGCGTACTCTAGATGGCCAGAGGTATTCGTTGTCAACAACATGACTTCTGGTACTGTGATACGCAATTTAAGGATGCTATTTGCGACTCATGGACTGTGTGAAACCATTGTTTCAGACAATGGGACACCATTTGTTTCGGCTGAAATGAAACGATTCGTGGCGGCAAATAAAATACGCCATACGACCACGGCACCGTACCATCCTGCAACAAACGGTCTCGCAGAAAGAATGGTACAAACGGTCAAAGATAAACTACGCAAGATGGACAATGTGCCATGGGACGTGAAAATTCCAAACATGTTATTGGGATTACGCGTAACACCTTGTGGAAGTACACACAAGAGTCCTGGAGAGCTTTTGATGAATAGACGCTTACGTACACTGTTAGACACCATTCATCCTAATAATCTACAACACAAAAAAACGGAAGATGAAATTAGAAATAATAGTCAACAGAAACATAGAGAGGCAGAGGTTGGACAAAAGTTATGTATAGAAATTACTGTCATGGCCCCCAATGGTCTTCAGGAACTATAGTGAAGAAACAGGGACCTTCCAAATACAATATTGCAACAGAAGATGGAAATATTGTAAACAGACACATAGATCAATTAATAAAAAAGAAACACTTCAATTCAGAGCTGGGTGAGGAAAGTCAAGTGGAAGAGAGTGGACACACAATTAAACAACCTACTGAATTTAGTAAAAATGGTGATGTGCCCAACAGAGATGCAGAAGACATCCCTTCTAGTCATGACGTAATACAAATACCTAGTTCTGCAGAATGGGAAGAAATGTTAGGAATTCCGTCGAATGCTGAAGTAGGCTATGCAGGTGGAAAACTTAAGAAGAAGCTTCATATACGTTCTAGCATTCCTTACCAGAGGCCTGATAATAATCATTATATGTTTTAAATGGTGTTAATTTTGAGATTATTTGTTGTTGTAATTAGAGTTGATTATATGTTTCATTTACTACTGATTTCCTTTATTGGACTTCAGTATAATGTATATTCATACTTGGGAGAAAGGTATGTTGTGTATTAATGTGGGTACAATAAGATATTTACTTGTTTGACACTTCTTAATAAAAAGAAGTACAATACTAAGTGGGTAGATTGTAATGACACACTATATCGGCTACTTAGCCATTAAACATATTTACCAGTACATCTATGTGTTTCCTTAAACATAATACAAACAAACAAACAAACAAACAAACAAACAAACAAACAAACAAACAAACAAACAAACAAACAAACAAACAGACAGACAGACAGACAGACAGACAGACAGACAGACAGACAGACAGACAGACAGACAGACAGACAGACAGACAGACAGACAGACAGACAGACAGACAGACAGACAGACAGACAGACAGACAGACAGACAGACAGACAGACAGACAGACAGACAAACAAACAAACAAACAAACAAACAAACAAACAAACAAACAAATAAATAAATATTTGTGGATCACACAGCAATTTGTCTCGGTTCTTTATTAATTCTAGTTAATTCTAGTTAAGAGTAAGCGAGATGGTAATATTGAGTTACGGTCAATTGACCGCAACCTAGAGGTACGATTTCTATGTACCGCGCAGCTTGTCTAGTAGTATACAATAAAGTTTTTGTTTTTCCTTCCGTTGTTCCTCAGCATGAAATATATTTATAACAGGAGTAGGGTACCAAATGACATTTTAAAAACGTTCAGGATTATTGACTACCCATTTATTAGTACATGCATACATATGGCCTCACACCTGTAGTCCCAAAAGGGGTAGGCAGAAGTACATCCTCCCCTGATAAAAGAGATTAGGCCTTATCTACACCACCACACTGGCCTAATGCGAGTTGGTAGATTTTCTACACCTTCGAATTTCTGGAGAAGTTTCAAATATGCAGATTTCCTCACTTACTGATTTTAACAACACTTTGACTATTATAAAATCGATGTTTGGTTATATTAACTTAAAAGACACTTTAGTTTAAAAGAGTGAATATACGGTCTCGATTTCATGCTATTATGGTATATTATTAAATTACTTTGTATACTAGCGCCAGTTTTCTCAACACGCGTTGTTATATGTTAATATATTACACGCGATTTGTTTTAATTTGAATATTCATGAGCCTAAATAAGATAAATGGGATCTTGAGTAAATTTTTGGAGTAAAAATTAGGATAATGACGTAGCATAATAACAACGACTACAAAATTTATTAAAGGCTAGTAGAAGATTTCATACATACATACGCACTCACGCCTGTAATCCCCGAAAGGGTAGGCAGAGGTCTAACCAGTACACCCACACTTCGCCGAGCGCATCTCCGTCCCACGATGTGATACGGGCGAGACTATCGCCATATCGGGCACAATTCCAGACTCCGTGTTGATAAGACAGCATGAATAGGCCGGCTCGTCCGGGTCGTTACCACTGTCTCAAAACCGACGTAAAGTAGCAGCTTGCTGCTGCGTTTCGTACGGTGAGTGGGATCCGGAGGCCTAAATCTCCTCCCCTTCCCAATCCCTTAATTATCCCTTTCCTTTAAGGTCGGCAACGCGCCCATGATTCTTTTGGTATTGTGGGCTTACATGGGCGGTGGTGTTCACTTACCATCAGGTAACCCACTTGCTCGTTTGTCGGCCTATACAATAAAAAAAAACTTTCTTATCAACTATTTGAGTTGTATAAAAATTGAGATCTTGGCAAAATAATATATTCTACTGGCCGTGGAGGGACCGACATTATATATGGTCTGCAGTTTATTTAAAATAAGGTCCAGTATAGTCATTTTACACTGCCAGGATAAAAATGTGTAGAAATCTTAACAATACAATACTGTATAACATTAGGAGTATGTTTATTCTGTTGGCAGTCAGAATTAAAACCAACACAGAAAAAAAGCGTAAAACAAACAGTGAGCTAGCTGTCTTCACATGTGAGTCAATGTTGTAATAATACCAGTTTTTTTACTTCAAAAACTCCCACATTGTTTTTACATTTACGAATAATATGATACTTTCTATTCCTGGCTTACTGATGAATGTTAAATAAACATTGCATTAAAATTTATACATTGCATATGCCACCAAACGCCACGTGGCAAAACTTCGCTTATAGTTAATTCATCGTCTAGACCAGATGTATTCACAAAAATGTATAAAAGATATATTTGTATTTCTAAAGCGTAATATTTATCCTATGTTCTAATCAAGCTCATGGTCTACCTGTGTGCCAAATTTTATCCAAAATCGTTCACCTGTTAAGGCGTGATTGACTAACTAACATCTAAACTCAAATTTTATGAGTGGTAGAGCCACGCTGTAGACACTTTTGTCTACAGCATGTATGGGCCGGCTCGTCCGGGTTATTACCACTGTCTCACAGAAAACCGGCGTAAAGTAGCAGCTTGCTGCTGCGTTTCGTACGGTGAGTGAGTTATCCGGAGGCCCAAATTCCCCTCCCCTTCCCAATCCCTTACTTATCCCTTTCCTTTAAGGCCGGCAACGCGCCCATGATTATTTTAGTATCGTGGGCGTACATGGGCGGTGGAGATCACTTACCATCAGGTGACCCACTTGCTCGTTTGCCGGCTTATACTATAAAAAAAAAAAAAAACAATCATCCAAACTTTCACCCTCTTGATAGTACTCAGATACGATTTCATGCAAATAAATCAATTGTACATGAGCGAGATGATGTTTCAGAATATAACTGTTATATGGAACGTTAATCAAATACCGAGGTCCAATGCTAAGGCCTATACTTCACAAACAACACTTTTTTTTTATTCGTACTTTTTTGCATTGATATGAACATTACTGAACCACTTAAAATTTAAGTACTAGTGGTAAACGAAGTTGGTGGTAAATTTAGTTCCACTTGTGTGTAATAGTATTCTAAGTTAACATAGAATTTATCACTGTTTGTTTATCCTAATAAAGTAACAAAAAAAGTAAGCTCTTTGCCAAGCGTCCAATTCTGTGGACATGATTGGTCTGTTTTGATTTAGCGCCAAAACTAACCAATGACGTTTAGAGAAATCGCCACTACGCGTTCACGCTCACTATGAGATATCATAGTAACGTTTATGAATAAAGGGGTTATGTTTAATCATCAATAAACGAAAATAATGTGTAAACAACAATAACTTCGTTTACTTAAACACAATCACACTTGACTTATTTGGGATTAGAATTGGTACTCAGTATGGCGATAAAATAGTCACCTATCACATCATGGGACGGAAATAAGGTCAGTTGTATTAGTTCCGCCTCTGCCGACCCGAGCTACCTCGCACTTGCTCATAAATATTCATGATTCAAAGGGGGTTCCCCTTTACAAATCATTGACAATATAGACTCTAGTGCACACTTCAACTGTAAATTACATAAACAATTTGTAAAACCCGCCATAGCTACTCGCCCTGGCGAGTCGCGTTTTGATATTAGTTGTCTTTTTGGTATAATGGTACCATAGAAGCTATAGATACGGCAAAATCTGAGTTTGAATCCGTGTGACATTTTGCAACATAATTAGATATCACGTTTATAACTAGAGCCTCATTAAATGGGGAAGTTTCTCATAGATATATATAGGCCAGGATATAATAGAAAACTGTCACGAGTTACGAGGCCGCGTCATACGATTTTTTTTTTCAATCTGTTTGATGCCATCTTGTATACAGGAGTTTCTGTTTTATTCTCGTCTATTTCATGCCATTACCTTTCCATTTAAATGAAGCTTTAAGCACAAAAGTTAGCGCGATCTGAAAGCTAATTCTCGTAATTGAAATTGTTCAAAATATCATTCCGATCTAGTCTCAAGTGTCAAGAAAGTTGCAAATGGTATTCTCATTAATCAATAATCAACGTCAAATGTGAACATAGATCCTAATGAGATCGAAACTAGATTAAAAGTTGACTGAAGCCAAAACGGAATTCTGCTAAAATTTGTAAATGACACATGACTTAATTTAAACGTCAGAACTGTGACAAGTACAGTGTGATCTAAATTTGGACTGTGCCAAAATTACTGCCAACCAAACTGTATGAACACTGGCCGACCTTGGAACGAGCATTAGCAGGTTTTTTGCTATATGATGGCTATCCTGTCAGGTTTTAAGTACTAAAGTAAGTATTATAACTTTTTATGAGTGGTAGAGCCACGCTGTAGACACTTTTGTCTACAGCATGTATGGGCCGGCTCGTTCGGGTCATTACCACTGTCTCACAGAAAACCGGCGCAAAGTAGCAGCTTGCTGCTGCGTTTCGTACGATATGTGAGATATTCGGAGGCCCAAACCCCCTCCGTTTCCATTGGGAAAGGGATTGCCCTTAATTAGGAATCACTTTCCGTTAAGGTCGGCAACGCACCCATGATTCTTTTGGTATCGTTGGCGTACATGAGCGGTGGAGATCACTTACCATCAGGTGACCCACTTTCTCGTTTGTCGGCCTATGCCATAAAAAATACTTACTATTGTATAAATTTGAACAAGGATAGTACGATTCTGATATTCTTAAGAAAACTGTGGTCTGGCATAGAGTGTGCTAAGTTTGCCTCAAGTATGCTTAGGTAAGAAGTAAAAAGCAAACAGAGATAGATAGTTTGTGAGCTGTAATTGTATTTTTATTGTGTTTAAATGATACAAAATATTCTGAGATATTTCCTTTGATATGTGATCGTGTTATAAGTGATGATAAACATTCCTCATATTTTTATAACAAAACGTGGCAAACGCCTAGTGTGCGTAAACTTGTGATGTCAGAGGAACTCGGAGTGCGTTGTCTATGAAAGGCAATTTTACGAGCGGTAGAGCCACGCTGTAGACAGTCTACAGCATGAATGGCTCGTCCAGGTCGTTACCACTGTCTCACAGAAAACCGACGTAAAGTAGCAGCTTGCTGCTGCGTTTCGTACGGTGACTGAGATATCCGGAGGCCCAAATCCTCCTACCTTTCCCAATCCCTTACATATCCCTTTCCTTTGAGGTCGGCAACGTGCCCATGACTCTTTTGATATTGTGGGTTACATGGGCAGCGGAGATCACATAACATCAGGTGACCCACTTGCTCATTTGCCGGGATATGCAATAAACAAAAATAGAATTAGGGAGATGTGTCTTGTTGAGCATTCTGTGATCTGTTGTATTTGAGGTTCTACTACTATGAACGTTTTTTTAACTTTGGGTCCTGATGGTGCAGTCGGTTCTCGGTTGAGTGGCTATCAAACTAATTTAGTAAAGTGCAGACTGGAACCAATATTCAAAGGTGCTGAATTTAATGGGAAGAACATTGAGTAAACTGAAAAGAATATTGTTTCGTGTAGCTTGCTTTGTCCTGATGCTCTGATCATGGTCAGAGCCGTTCAGTTCATTCACCGTTCATTCACCAAACTTCAGTTCATTCACCAATGCATGCATTGAGATAGACCGGCTAATAGAACATTAACAGATACGCAGGTGTAAAAAAACAGCGCGGCGCAGATTTTGATTTTAAACCCACCCACACCACCATGAGTAAACCGTTTCATTGCGAGAACATTAGAGGACACTATTTTCTATGCTTCAACTAATCAAAATCAATGTTATTGATTAGTGAGTAACAAACATATAGACTAGTCAAAACATTGACTTCATGAACACTTACGTAACATACTCCACGATTCGTAACTGAGTAGTTAATAGTTTAGCTTGATTTCGTTTAGAAACATTCGAATTTCATTCACCACTTCACTGGATGCTGGCCCGTTGCCAATCCGGGTGAAATGTAAAAAAAGTTATGACTAATATTTACAAATCCGTGACGTAGTTTGTCCGTGGCGAGGTCGTGGTCGAGCTGTGTGCTTATTAAAGTCATTATAAGTATTAAGATTTTACATATACTCTCCTCTCCTACACACTCGCGACTCTCTCCTATAAGCCAGGAGCGATAATACCACGCGTCATTTAATACCACGCGTCATTTAATCTTAAAAAAATTGCCCGTTATAGAGACTGCCGATAGAAGTGAAAATTTAGTAGAAAATTTATATACGCACTCACGCCTGTGATCCCGAAGGGGTAGGCAGAGGTGTAACTAGTACACCCACATTTCGCCGAGCGTATTTCCGTCCCTTATGTGATAGGGGGCGAGCCTAACGCCATGCCGGGCACAAATTCCAGACTCCGGGCTGGGATAATGGGCATTTCATAATAGAAAAACCCAATATCACTTTACCCGACCCGGGAATCGAACCCGAGACCTCAGCGTTGGCCTCAATCGTAACGCGTACGCATTACAACTGCGCCACCGAGGCAGTCGAAAGTAGAAAATTTATTTTAGTATTAATATGTGCAATTTCATAATGTTTGAATTAAAATTATCAACATCAATCTGGTTTTCACATCTATCGATACTCCGAGCAACAATTATATGCATGTTTATATGGTTTTTTAGTACTCACTATTGCACTGCACAATGATTCTACAATGAAACGATTCAAATAATAATCAAAGAAAACATTATTTCAACAATGCACAGTATATACACATTGAACTTTTCAATAAATCCATTCAATTTCACTTATAAGATATACACAGCACTAATGTTGCACAATACGTCAGCTGTATAGCTACAGATATACCGCTATAAGCATGTCGGTGACGCGAACGCACGAGATTTCACTCATCCAACAAAGTGTCTAACGCACACAGCACACGGCCGCTGCGCGTCATGAGGATGTCGGTGACGCGAACCTATAAGATTTTCCCCTACCAAAAAGTGCCAAACGTGGCTAGAGAAGTTTTCACTTCAAAAAAATCACAATCAAAGAGCACTATAACAAACAAAATTACAATTTACAACCGTCTACGATCTGTGAAGACTCTTAGCGATACAATTTTCAAATATATATATTGAAATTTGAGAGCATGACTCTGAACCTGGTCACAAAGTACGAACTACTCAAGCCTGGCTCGAAGCCAAGCTTATAACAGCTTAGATTAGCCCTCGACTAGTCTAGCCCCTACCTGAACCCCATGGACTACAAATAATGGTCGGTCCTAGAGGACGTGGCCTGCTGCTCTAATCGGCACTTTGAAATTGAATCTCTTAAATATTTAGAGCATGTAGTAGCTAAGTTTCCCATATAAACAATGCGTAAATCCATAAATGCGTGGGCAGATATTTCTTTTATATAATATAGGCCGGCAAACGAGCAAGTGGGTCACCTGATAAGTGATCTCCACCGCCCATATACACCCACTAAACCAGTAGAATAATGGGCGCGTTGCTGACCTCAAAGGAAAGGGATAATTAAGGGATTGGAAAAGAGAAGGGTATTTGGGCCTCTGGATATCTCACTCATCGTACGAAACGCAGCAGCAAGCCGCTATTTTACGTCGGTTTTCTGTGAGACATTGGTAATAACCCGGTCTACAGCATGGCTCAAATACAAAAAGATTAAAAGCCTTCTTAGCTGAACGCCAAATGTCGAATAGAATTGTTTTTGATTTATTACTGAAACTTCAATAAATATGTACATAAAAGGTTTACTACACTTGATGAAATAAAAATGTATTTTCATTGTAACAGAACTTGAGACAGACTAGGTATAATAGTTTATCGGTTCTCAACAACATTTCAATAAAATCTGAAAGGTCCTATTACTCTGTCGGATGCTCTACAATTGAATTCCAAATAACGCCCTATTATATCTTTATACGTATCAAATTCCCCATTATGTGAAGGTCGTTATTCTATACCCGATTCCAAAAACGTAATATCTCCGTTGCTTAGTTACAGTGAAAACCAGTTTTACCTTTTGAAAGTCCCGAATCCCCGAATTATTATTTAGATCTATTCATTCAAAAGCGGTTGCCAGGGCCTGTTGACAATGTCCGTTTAAATTGTATCTACCAAGTAACGAATTAAGGACTCGCAATTTGATATACGCTTCTCCATGTACAATGATTAATGAAAAAATTAAGTTGAAGTGTTTACTTACCATCGGCGAATTGCTCTACTCTAGTTTGATAGCTTTCTACTCAGAAAGCTATAAAAATTTTGACAAATACTAACATTTGCTCGCAGCTCCGGTCGCGTGAACTGCCTGTTACTGTGAAATAAAAAGTAAGCAATGTTCCTATCCTGGTAATAATCTACCTGTGTGCACAAATTTTATCGAAAACGGTTCTGCCGTTAAGGCGTGATTGATTAGCAAACGTTCAAATTCACAAACTCACAAACATCCAAACTTTCACATTTATAATAGTAGAAGAAAGTAGGATTCATGGTCCTAACCCGTCACTAAGATAAGAATCTAGTATAATGTAATTACGAGAGACTTTCGATCTCACAACACCCAGATACGAAACAAATATTTGTGGATCACACAAACATTTGTCTCATTGCATGGGTCAACTCCGCAGTCTCACGTTTCACAACTACCCACCCACATATTTTTCTTTTAAGTGAAATAGTTTTATTCATCATGTAGGCAATTAAAATAGCGCTTATGACAAGTCAGTACAAAATAATGAAACTTATGTATAGAAATCATATCAACTAATGTATATTTATTTAAACATACATAATACACTAAAATAATAATACATCATCAAAATACACTGGACATCTATAAATTTTAAAATTTTATTGCCAGTAAATGGCCAGTAAGCACATTTGTCGATAGACAGAATATTTGGAACGGCCGTGAGCAGACAGTAATATTAATATTTTCTCATTTGTAATATTTTGGCGTGTTAAAGAATTTCGCGTCAGCATTTTCGCCATTATTTGCAATTAGAATGCTCTGTCACGAATTTGACATATTTAAAATAAAATGTGGAAATACTACATACTAGTTACCTCTTATGGTGTTACTTGCGTAAATGTTAATGTTTAATTAATGGTGTGAATCAATCGGCCAAATTGATTGATAGATTGATTGACAGACTCCGTGTTGTAGTCAGCTGTGGAACGAGAGGCTGGTGGAGGTGAGGGTTTGATTTAAGCACCGAGACAAATGTTTGTGTGATTCACAAATATCGGTTTCGGGTCTGGGAGTTGTGGGATCGTAAGTTCCTCGTAGTTCTTGATACTCACAACACAGGTTGACCTAGTGTGGGGTCAAGAGTATGTGTGTGACGTCGGGTGTATTTATTTATTAAAATCATTCACAAGTGACTACACAATTATTAAAGATACAACATACGCACTCAGTCCTGTAATCGCCGAAGGGGTAGGCAGAGGTGTAACCAGTACACCCACATTTCGCCGAGCGTATCTCCGTCCCTTATGTATTAGGGGGCGAGCCTATCGACATACCGGGCACAAATTCCAGACTCCGGCGTTGGCCTTACTCGTAATGCGTTTGCATTACAACTGCGCAAACGAGACAGTCAAAGATTAAAGATGTACCAACCACTATACAATATTTATAAATACTCAGTCATCTACGCAGTAGTAAAGTGAGTACTGAATAATTGAGTCCTGTATTCAATTTCTAGCTAATGCAATCTTCTATAATGATTTTTCCACCCGAAAATATGACTTACCGTTGTAATAAAATCAACTCAAATTGAATTTTTATGTCCCCAACATAAAAATACCAAAATATGTTTCATAAAAATTTCGAAGGTGTGTAGAGTTTTTTGAGCCACGCTTTAGAGAGTTTTATCAACAACATGATTTTACCAGCTCGACTGGGTCGTAGTCTCACAGAAAACCGACTTAAAGTAGCGGTTTGCTGTTGGGTTTCGTACGGTGAGTGAGATATCCGGAGGACCAAATCCACCTCCCCTTCCCTATCCCTTTCTTTTAAAGTCGGCAACGCTACCATTATTATTTTGGTATTGTGGGGGTACATAGGCGGGGGAGATCTCTTCCAATCAGGTGACCCACTTCCTCGTTTGAATAACCGAAAAATCGCAAAATTGTAATCGCAAACAATAACCTGAATGAGGACTAACTCCTCTTATTAGTGACTGCCTTGGTGGCACAGTTGTAATGCGTACGCGTTACGATTGAGGCCAACGCTGAGGTCTCGGGTTCGATCCCCGGATCGATTCGATCGGAGAGTGGTATTGGTTTTTTTCTATTACGAAATACTCCGTATCAGCCCGGAGTCTGGAATTGTGCCCGGTATGGCGATAGGCTCGCCCCCTGTCACATCATGGGACGGAGATACGCTCGGTGAAATGTGGGTGTACTTGTTACACCTCTACCTACCCCTTCGGGGATTTCAGGCGTGAGTGCGTTTATATCCTCTTATTAGTAGAGGATTCCCGTACTCAGGGTTAGGAGAGACTAATATCATTCTGTCAAAGTACATGTACAGACAGACAACTAAACTGAATCACAAAATAAATAATTCAAAATAGCCTACTTCAAACGAATTACTTCGGAGATGCTCCTAGAATTTGTAATAAGCTTAAGTAACATTTTTATTCCATTGAAAACCAACTCAATTAACTACTTATAGAACATTTCAACTAGCACTTCGGTTAAAAATTTTACTTTGATATTTACAAATCATATCAAATGTAATTATTCACTGCTTTTGCTTATAAGTGCGTCTTCACTTATACCATTTCGCCGAATCGAGAGATGTCTGTGGATGGTTATCTAATGCATCATCTAATGCCATAAAGCGATCCATTCTGACATCTCGTTGAAACCATAGATGTACCAATAATAAATAATAATAATACTAGCCCTGTATTATATACGTCCCACTGCTGGGCACGGGTCTCCTCTACTGAATGAGAGGGGTTAGGCCTTAATCCACCACGCTGGCCTAATGCGGGTTGGCAGACTTCACATACCTTCGAAATTCTTGTGAAGAACTTCTCAGGTATGCAGGTTTCCTAACGATGTTTCCTTCACTGTTGTTGTTGTTCGTTCAGATGTACCAAGCTCACTATGAATTGAAGTGCGTCGCTTTTGTCGCTCTGTTCGCTCCCGTATTGCCATTTTACGAATAATCATTCAATGAGGGATATTACAGTTTTATTTTTAGTCAAATTCGAGACATTATAAAAATAACATTCAGGATACCAAATAAAATATACATTCAACGTAAGCATCGTTCTTAAAAAAATCTTTTTTGAGTGGTAGAGCCACGCTGTAGACAGTTCTGTCTACAGAATGAATAGGCCGGCTCGTCCGGGTCACAGAAAACCGGCGTAAAGTAGCAACTTGCTGCTGCGTTTCGCACGGTGAGTGAGATATCCGGAGGCCCAAATTCCCCTCCCCTTCCCAATCCCTAACTTATCCCTTTCCTTTAAGGTCAGCAACGCGCCCATGATTATTTTAGTATTGTTGGCGTACATGGGCGGTGGAGATCACTTACCATCAGGTGACCTACTTGCTCGGTTGCCGGCCTATACTATAACAAAAATTTTAAAAAATCGTCTGGATATCTATAATGTTAATTTGTTTGTTTAGCGGATGAAGACATTCCTTTCCACTAAGTAATTGACCTCCACTAGCCACTAGATTAAATTTACATACTGGCGGCGGGTCCACCAAAACTGGGGGTAATTTCACTAAGTTGGGAACACTTTCTATATTTCCCTTTCACACTTAACTTAGTACATGTATAACGAATATTTTGGCGTGTCATGTTCAATTCAACAATTCTGGACCCAATTAACAGTAGCAAGTACTTGAGAAAGCCACAGACTCTCGATACGTGTGTGCTAGAATACACATTAAGCAGTCAATTTGATTTACGCTTCTTTCTATTTATTGACACCGAAATAATATCTTATATTACCATCCTATTTTTTTTGGATAAATAGTTTATTAGTTGGCAGAAGTAGACAAAGCGGTGATAACTAGCCAGAGAGACTCGCATGCAAGGCTTTTTCTATTTATTTACAATATTTATGTAAACAAACGCAACAATCACGTATTGGATGAAAGTGATAAGCAAAATAGTAGTTATTCTATGATGTGATGATAGGGAAGTGGTCGAGCCACGGTGTAGGCAGTGTTGTTTACTGCCCGAATGGATCGACTCGATTGGGTAAAAACACAGGATTGTCTCACAGAAAACCCACGTGAAATGGCAGCTTGGTAATGGATTTCATATCGTATGTATATATTTATGCAAAAACACATCGCCTCCCCTACCCCAATCTCCTTTATTTTCTTCAAAGTCGGTAACGCATCCAATATTCTTCTTGTATTGTGGGTGTGTATGTTCGATGGAGATCACTTACCATAAGGTGACCCACTTGCTCGCTTCCTGATCTCAGCTATAAGAACGTATACTCTCAAACATTCCAGTCAAATAATATAATACTAAAGCTCATGTGTAAACTAACTTGTTTAGAACAAAATGTGGTAGTCGACCGAGCAAATTGAATTTACCGCGACATTTACACTTTTAGTTACTTAGTATACTGTGTCATACAGTTCAAAACACAAGAGACCGAAATGTAATATTCTAAGTTAAAAACTTCAAAACCAGAATGGCGGAGCGCTTACTGTTATTCGTTAAAGAGTTTTCCATTTTTCTTTACTTCAAATTTAAATTTATTTTCAAAATATTAATTGAATCTATAAAATGTTATACATAATTTAGATTCCATCAAAATTCTACCGCCAGTTCGGAATGCTGTTTCGCTACAAAAGAAAAGGCAAAAAAATCCAGCATCGCTCTTTTCAAAACTAGTTTGCAAATATTATTAGGAGCTTAAAGGTTTAATAATTTTGAATTGGAGTAAACAGCTCAATTTATCTGAAAGCGGTTTTTTTGTATGAAAGATGTTTGAAAGAAATCTGTTTAGTCATTTAAAAAAAATCTGTTGTTTTTTTAATTATTGCCGTGGGAGAATTTTAATCTTCTTTCGAAATATCACTTACTTTGAGTCTTAAATGCAGTATAGTATCTTACTTCTACACGAACCTAAATTAAATATTTTAATACCGATGTATTACCGATTGCTAATACATATTCTATATTATATGAAGTCGGTTAAAACCGACTTAGTAACAAAATAAATACTATTTTAGATCCATCCATAACAGTACACAATTTTTAACTTAATTATTTTCTCTAAATTATAATGATTGTTTTTTTTTATAATTGTGACCACACGAGTACGTCGGTCGAAAGTGCCTATGCCAGAACGTACCAGGAGTACGATCCCGTGGACGGCCCAAAAAACGCTGGCTTGACGTATTAGAGAGAGATATGAGAGCCAACGGTCTTACTACAGAGGATGCTCAAGATCTGGCGAAGTGGAGACGTCTTAGTGGGAAGGCGGACCCTAGCAATGGCCGGGATAACGCCAGGTAGAAGAAGAAAAAGAGAAAATACTGACATAATTTTATGTTGTTAAAGAAAAAAAAAAAAAACACAACATTTGTGTCACAACGATTTATGGCTGGAGCCTCCTTTTAAGCATAAAGTGTCTGTGTGTAAGTCTGTACGTAAGTCGACGGTCCATTCTATTAATAAATTTAATGGAGTGCAAGTGGTCGCCGACATTTTAGGTCCAAATCCAACCCTACCTGCACGTGGCTTACTATGCTGATTAACGGACGAGGCAATGGCGAAACATGGTTCTGGTTGCGGGTTATGGGGGTCAGACGACGGATCGCCCGAACTGTCTCTAAATCCACCGTCAAATCATGATAAGAAGGCGGATCCTGGTATTAAGCCGGGATAACGCGAGGCAGAAAGAAAATAAAGATTTATTATTATTCAAAAGGTACAATTACCAAGATACAGAACTTATCATCTGTAAGCTGATAAGTTCTGTATCTGGAGATTTTGCTTTAATTGTTTTAATTTCAGTCTTTCATTAAGTCAAAATCTTTCGGCATGTTTTTTTTTTATATGGGAATATATATATATTTTATAGCAGAGGCCGGCAAACGAGGTTATGTGCAAACATGGACAACTAGTTAAATTGTACAAGATGTAAGTAAATTTTAGCCGGTGAACGAGCAAGTGTGTCACCTGATGGTAAGTGATCTCTACCGCCCAACTTGATCTTGATCATGGGTGCATTGCCGACCTTAAAGGAAAGGGACAATTAAGGGATTGGGAAGGGTGGGCGATTGTAAAGGGCGATTTGGGCTTCCAGTTATCTCACTCACCGTACGTAACGCAGCAGCAAGCTGCTACTTTACATCAGTGTCTGTAAAACAGTGGTAACGACCCGGTCGAGGCGGCCCATTCATGCTATAGACAAAACTGTCTACAGCGTGGCTCTACCACTAAAAAAAGTTTATTGTATGAATTATATTTCATTTTTTTATAGCAGAGTCTGGCGAATGAACAAGTGGGTCATCTTATGGTAAGCTAACTCTACCGCCCATGGACATTCACAACATATGAGGAATCATGGATGCGTACCTTAAAGGATATACGCCATAAGACCTGATATTCTGTATGGTTCAGAATGCTGGGCGGCCACCAAGCATCACCTAAATACACACACAACAGAAATGCGCATGTTACGCTGGTCAGCGAGTGTCACACTACTAGACAAAATCTGAAATGAGTACATAAGAGGCAGTTTCAGAGTGGCCCCGAAAGTTGACAAAAGGAAAAACGCTTACAGTGGTATGGTCACATCCAAAGACGTCCCGACGATCACATGGTGAAGCTAGCTCTAGACATACCAACAACGAAGCGTACACGTGGTAGACCATCCGCCACCTGGTCACGGTCGAAAAAGACCTGAAAGAAGCTCAACTACAAAAAGACTTAGAACAAAGCTGTGCGGAAAATATGGACAAGGAAGGCCGACCCCAAGTAAATGGGACTAGGTTTAGCAAGAAGAAGAAGATGCAGGCATCCTTATTTTTTTCTTCACCGTTAAGCAAACTATAATTAACAATGAATAAATAGAACGTAACTTCGAAAAGTGTGTATACACTGGCTAGTTTGGGGCCGGTATCGATAAAAATGCTTAATTTAACAAATCACGCTGAAATAGCAAAACGGCACAAGAGTCATTGGAACAAGTCCGCAAGTGGGTGTTTTGAAACTGACAGCATGAGTTTGACTACGAAAGGCCACTTCTAAAGGTCAAAGCGACTTTATGTCCGTAACTAGTGACCGTAAATGGTCTGCTTTGTGGGTTAGGATATCACAAAGATATAAGTAATGTTATCTTATTCTGAAATGAGGTCGTAACATACTTTACAAAAGTAACAGTTTTTTTATGAGTGGTAGAGCCACGCTGTAGATACTTTTGTCTACAGCATGTAGCATGTGGGGAGCGGGATTTGGGCCTCCGGATATCTCACTCACCGTACGAAACGCAGCAGCAAGCTGCTACTTTACGCCAGAAAGTGGTAACGACTCGGACGAATCGGCCCATTCATGATGTAGACAGTGGTAATGACCCGGACGAGCCGGCCCATTCATGCTGTAGAAAAAACTGTCTACAGCGTGGCTCTAGCACTCTGAAATTAATCTATTTTTTTTATAATATAAGCCGGCAAACGAGCAAGTGGGTCACTTGATGGCAAGTGATCTCCACCGCCCATGCACCCCCACAATACTAAAATAATCATGGGCGCGTTGTCGACCGTAAAGGAGAGGGATAAGTAAGGGATTGGGAAGGGGAGGGGAATTTGGGCCTCCGGATATCTCACTCACCGTACGAAACGCAGCAGCAAGCTGCTCCTTTACGCCGGTTTTCTGTGAGACAATGGTAATGACCCGGACGAGTCGGCCCATACATGCTGTAGACAAAAGTGTCTACAGCGTGGCTCTACCACTCACAACTCTCACAAATATTCTCGGTTATTTGAAATTAATCTATCTCGACACGATATTGAAATTGTCAGTTCTTATAACTACGGATAAAGGTGTATTACAATAGATGTTTAAATTGCTATCGACAGACAAAATAATTGAGCACGGTTATACATATAAAGTAAATAATATGTGAAGTCTGCCAACCCGCATTACGCCAGCGTGGTGGACTAAGGCCTAACCCCTCTCATTCAATACAGGAGTCCCGTGCTCAGCAGTGGAAGTGTTACAGGTCTATTATTATACATATTATAAGTGACTGACTCGGTGGCTCAGTTGTAATGCGTACGCGTTACGATTGAGGCTAACGCTGAGGTCTCGGGTTCGATCCCCGGGTCGGGTAAAGTGGTATTGGGTTTTTCTATTACGAAATGCTCAGTATCAGCCCGGAGTCTGGAATTTGTGCCCGCTATGGCGATAGGTCGCCCCCTATCACGTTGTGGGACGGAGATATGCTCGGCGAATTGTGGGTGTACTGGTTACACCTCTGCCTACCCATTCGGGGATTACAGGTATGAGTGCGTATGTGTGTATTATAACCGTCAGTGGAAATTGAATAAAAAACACTTCGCCAAAACATGTAACTGACACCCGGAGCGAAAGCTGGTATTTATTATTAAATGTAGAGATGAAGGAAACTATACAAATAAAGCAAAAAAGACTTGGCAATACTGATCTTGGAATTCTGCCCAGCTATTTATTTACACAACAAATATTTTACAAACAACGTAATAGTATTAATAAAGTAATTATTGTGATGTTTTTCCTTAAACTGCTCTACTAGAGCTTTCAAAGAAGCTGAGTTACTCCTAAGTATATCATATAACTATACTAAAAATGATTTGATTCAGTAAAAAACTACGTAAACGTATTTGGCATCTCTGTCACGCGCTCCGCCTTCGTTCACGCGGGATGTTCATTCAGTCATTTTCAGAGCTTTCAGCGAAATACTCGTCTATGCTGAAAGTTTCGTGTCTACTCCTGTATTGTTCGGGAACTTTTTACGCGTGTTGTTGTGAGAAACACCAGCGCTATGTGAAAGTGAATGATCAATGTTTATTTTCACGAATTAATTTATCGAAATTGAAGTGTTGAAAAATAAATATAAAATGTAATATAGATTTAAAATTAATTTTGAAACAATTAAAAAAATGTGAAAGTAAATAATGCAGTGTATTTTGGAAATGGAATAAAGTGTTACGATGTTTCCGAATTTCACGCTTCACCAGTTCAGCCCTTTGAACGGGTTAAACTTCAGTGTTGCGCTCAACAACAGCCTAAACTTGGGGGCGGATTTGGACATATTTTTCCAGCCTGAAAATGTCCTGATCACTTTATATGTGCCTGTGATACTGCTTTCGTTTGTGGCCAACATACTACTTATAGCTGTTGCTGTTAAATGCAACTATACGAAGAAGTGAGTATAGGACACCATCATATTATCTTTTATCTATTTATTTAACACTAACATTTGCTCGCGGCTCCACCCGCGTGAACGGCTTTTTCTGGGATAAAAAGCAGCCTATGTTACTCAGTGATAATGTAGCTTTCTAACGGCAAAATAATTTTTGAAATCGGTCCAGTGGTTTTTAAGTTAATTCGTTACAAAAAAAATACAAATCTTTCCTATTATTACTGTAGATGTAAAAATTTACTCTTTGAAAATTAAGTAAGGTGTATGCATATTATTATATTATTTCTTAGTTGACGTAATTGTAGTTTTTAAAACAAGAGAAATCGTAAATTTTACTCCATTTTATTGTTTGTATTGTTGATTAATTCCTACTTCCTATTATTATAAATGTGTAAGTTTGGATGTTTGTGAATTTGGATGTTTCTTAGTGGATGGCTTTAGAGGAAATTTGGCACATAGGCTACTTTCTATGCGAAATAGGTCATTCACGCGAGCGGAACCACGATCTAAAGCTAGTTTGTAATATTATAGTTTTTTATCGTTAATAAATAATGTGTACTGGTTTGCTTGTTACATTTTTTTTTTAACCAGCCCTGTATTATACATGTCCCACTGCTGGGCACGGGCCTCCTCTACTGAATGAGAGGGGTTAGGCCGTAGTCCACCACGCTGGCCTAATGCGGATTGGCAGACTTCACATACCTTCGAAATTCTTATGGAGAACTTCTCAGGTATGTAGGTTTCTTCACGATGTTTCCTTCACCGTTAAAGCAAGTAATAATTAACAATTAATAAAACTTAGAAAAGTCAGAGGTGTATGCACTTGGGGCTGGTTTCGAACCTGCGACTTTCGTCTCGACAGTCCATACCACTCCCACCTGAGCTATCACTGCTATCATTTACATACCTAAATAAAATAAACCCACTCATGCATACATTTAGAATAATTTTAATAGTTTATTTACAATGGTTTTAAACTATCTCTATAGCGTGGTAGCTTTAAGCCAATCATTGTGAGGTGCGTTGCTCATCAAAGCACGATTACAACTGTTGATGCTTCAGAGAAACCATGCTACAATTACTGGGTGGTAGGTGCATTGAGATGAAAGGCTATTTAAATATATATAATACTAGCTTTTGCTCGCGGCTTCGTCCGCGTGAATAGACTTTTCGAAAATAAAACGTAGCCTATAACCGTCTCCAGGGTCCCATCTATCTCTACATCAAAATTCATCAAAATCGGTTCAGTGATTTAGGCGTGAAAGCGTAACAAACAAATAGATAATTATATTTCATAAAACAAGAATATGTGTACAAAGTTTCATGATGATCGGTTAAGTAGTTTTCGCGTGAAAGCGTAACAAACAAACTTAAATTCACATTTATAATATTAGTATGATATGAAGTCTAGGTTAAACCTGTATCGTGGGTATCAGGAACTACGAGGGACTTGCGGTCCCACAACACCCAGACCCGAAAGAAATATTTGTGGATTAGACAAACATTTGTCTCGGTGTAGGAATCGAACCCACGGCCTCACGCTTCGCAGCTGGCTACTCGCCCGCTGCGCCACGTAGGCTGTCAAGGCTGTCATCATTCGGCGTTGGCCTAGCAGGAAGTGGTTTCGGATGTCGAGACAGAAGTCGTGGGTTCGAGACACACCCAGGGCACACATTTAGTACCTGTACAAAGTTGTATGTGTATTTATTGTTAATTATCGCTCGGTTTAGCGGGAAATCCGACACTGCGGTTGATCTTAATTAATTACTTAACTAGTTTAAACTTGTATTAGTTATATATAAAAGTGGTGTGGATTTGTGAGTGAGAGTTGAGAGTGTATGGAATCATTTAAATTGGTGAATTTTGTGATTTTTAACCGACTTCAAAAAAGGAGGAGGTTCCCCATTCGGCGTGCTGTTTAGAAGTAAACTTGTGTCATATAACGCGGGAGTTTGACAGCTCACAGACAGGGTGATATTGAGTTACGGTCAATTGACCGTAACTTAGTGGTGCAATTTCTATGTATCGTGCAGCTTGTCTAGTAGTATTCATTAAAGTCTTTGGAATAAATCGGTACATCTAAATATAAGCTTTTGTATAGCTTCTGGAGCGACCAAATAAAATTGGTGTCAGAGAGAAAAACATATTTTTTACAATTTTTTTAACAAAAATATTTTGGAACTTTTATTGTCGTTGACTCAATTATTTTTGTTGACATCACAAAAATTCCCGTCAATAAAGTAAAAATATTATCATTCTTGGTAATTTGGTATTGTTTTTGAACCTTCTTCAACGAGATTTAAAATGAGCTGTCGAAGTGGAGTGGAGTGTCGTTTCGTGTGACCGAGATACAGTAAGGCGGCAGGGTTTTTATCGATTTTTATTTGATGTTGCCAGTTTTTGTTTGAAATGAGAATGTAATAAATAAATAAATAAATAAATAAATACACCCAACAGTCACACACATAGTCCTGACCCCACACTAGGTAAACCTGTGTCGTGGGTATCAGGAACTACGAAGGACTTGCGGTCCCACAACACCCAGACCCGAGACTAATATTTGTGGTTCACACAAACATTTGTCTCAGTGTGGGAATCGAACCCACGGCCTCTCGCTTCGCTGCCGGCTACTCGCCCGCTGCGCCACGGAGGCTGTAATAACTAGGAGGTAGGTCCAACGTATGCGAGAGGCCATCTCGGTTGGTACCACCGCTTTGTTTATTGCTAATGCCAAGCACTGTGTATATTGAAGCCAGTATTACTGGACATTAACATCTTATGTCCCGGGGTGACGAGCGCAGTAGGTACAGTGCTATGTAATTCAAAATTCTGTGTGGTGTTGCTTCTAGTTATAGGCAGGCGTGACGCTTACCATCAGGCGAGCGACACCTGCTCGTTTACTTTTTCAAATCCAAATAAAAAGTGTTGTAAAAGTGATACAGCAGTGATAGCTCAGGTGGGAGTGGTGTGGACTGTCGAGACGAAAGTCGCAGGTTCGAAACCAGCCCCAAGAGCATACACCTCTAACTTTTCTAATTTACGTGTATATTAATTGTTAATTATCACTTGCTTCAACGGTGAAGGAAACATCGTGAGGAAACCTGCATACCTGAGAAGTTCTCCATAACAATTTCGAAGGTATGTGAAGTCTGCCAACCCGCATTAGGCCAGCGTGGTGGACTAAGGCCTAACCCCTCTCATTCAGTAGAGAAGGCCCGTGCCCAGCAGTGGGACATGTATAATACAGGGCTGGTATTATTATTACATATTATTATTAAAAGTAATACCATAGCTTCGTGGTCTCTTCCATCTCGGCTCGGACCAAGAGGTTCGTAAAACCTTACTTCTGTCGGACCATAAAGCTGTGGAATAGTTTGCCGGCGCACGTGTTTCCTCCTTCCTATAACATGGGATCCTTTAAACGGAGTGTGAAGAAGCAACTAAGCAGGCCGGCATAATTCTGCCGATCTGCGATAGATTCAGTGTATGTTGGTCGACGGTATTCATGGATTGCGCTACACTTACCATCAGGTGTAGCGTAGCCACTTTGCCGAACCAGGATATAAAAAAAATACCTACGTCTGGTCTTTTTTTAATCACAAGAATTAGGTATAATGGTGTAGGATTAATGTGAACAGGTACGTAGATTAATAAATAAATAATAATAAATAAATACACCCAACAGTCACACACATAGTCCTGACCCCACACTAGGTAAACCTGTGTCGCGGGTATCAGGAACTACGAGGGACTTGCGGTCCCACAACACCCAGACCCGCGACCAATATTTGTGGTTCACACAAACATTTGTCCCGGTGTGGGAATCGAACCCACGGCCTCTCGCTTCGCAGCCGTCTACTCGCCCGCTGCGCCACGGAGCTGTCAACCTCAAAGATACAAAATAACAGTAATTCAAGCTTATACGAGTACAGCAATCTTATACAAATTCTGCTTCAACAGAAATTTCAATTACATAGATCAGATATTAAAATAAAATCGCTATCTACTAAACGTGCAGTTTGAAATCTTACGATTTACTGGAATACTAGTCTCCTTCAAAATATGGGGCGAAGTCAACCTACTTTCATCACGATCTGAAGATAAAGTAAGAATATTAAAATGAGCACGTATTTGCGTAATTAATGATAAGATGGAGACGCTCTTTGCAATGCTAACGATGGGTAACTCGAGGTCAAGAGAAACTAAATTAACGGACTCCTGAAATATCCTTATATATTAAAATTATTATTGCTGTGATTTGAGTCGAAGAGCCATGCTGTAGACAGTTTTGTCATCAGCATGAATGGGCTCGTCCGGATCGTTACCACTGTCTCACAGGAAACCGGAAAGCTTGCAGCTGCGTTTCGTACGGTGAGATATCCGGAGGCCCAAATCCTTCCTAATCCCTTAATTATCCCTTTATTTTAAATCGGTAACGACCCCATGATCCTTTTAGTATTGTGGGCATACATGGGCGGTGGAGATCACTTACCATCAGATGACTCACTTGTTCTTTTACCGGCCAATTATATAAAAACATAAAAATGTCGGTTGTACCAGTATAGCCGAGAATTTACCTTAGGAATCTCGAAAGTATACAGACTCACGCCTGTAATCCCCGAAGGGGTAGGGAGAGGTGTGACCAGTACACCCACATTTCGCTGGGCGTATCTCCGTCCCATGATGTGATAGGGGGCGAGCCTATCGCCATACCGGGCACAAATATCAGACTCCGGGCTGATACTAAGCTTTTCATAATAGAAAAACCCAATATACTCGAGATCTTGGCGTCAGGCTCAGTCGTAACGCGTACGCATTACAACTGCGACACCGAGGCAGTGATGCAGTAAGCAATCTCGAAAGTGTGTAAAGTATAAAACCCATCAGATCGGGGTGGTAGACTATGGCATAAACGTTCTTATCAGTGCCTGCAACCGCCTCCCTGGACCCAGCAACGAGAGTGTTTAATACAGGGCTGATATTATTAAATTTATATAAAGTCTCATATAAAAGTCTACTTTCTTAATGAAAACTCTTCTTTTACATTATACAACGTGTTACAGAAAGGTGTGGTCATATTTTAGGGTCATTGCACACTCCTTATAGTAAGTACCTGTATAGTATGTACCGGATCATTTCAAACCAAGACATCCTAAAATTTCACGTTAATTTTAATCACTCGTTTATTAAGATCGATAAGATTGATGACATCACTATTAATTATAATGAATGACACTCACTTTTTAATAAACTTGAATAAGATTTACGTAATTCTACGTAACTTGTAATTTAAATACAAAATACCTGAAAGAGACTGTTTGCTGAAGACGGTACCATCATACCATATAGGTACCATCCTCTGAAGTATATTAAAGATTTCATTGTCGGGTCATCCATCTATGAATTTGGCTTAATACAGTCCACGAGCGTCTTATAAGCTATTATCAGTTGCACCAACACAAAATACCAATACATAATACTAGTTTTTAGTCAAATACAACATATTTTTTGAACTCGTAATCATACTTCATAAATTTGGACAGCCTCCGTGGCGCAGCGGGCGAGTAGGCGGTTGCGGAGCGTGAGGCCGTGGGTTCGATTCCCGCACCTTGACAAATGTTTGTCTGATCCACAAATATTTGTCTCTGGTCTGGGTGTTGTGGGACCGCAAGTCCCTCGTAGTTCTTGATACCCACGATACAGGTTTAACCTAGTGTGGGGTCAGGACTATGTGTGTGACTGTTGGGTGTATTTATTTATTATTTAATCAGAAATTGCCGAACTGACTGCGTCAAATAAATATTGACATTTGACAATTGTTTAATGTTTTTTAATGATTTTATAATTAAATGTTTTTTTAATTATAAAATAATTAAATAAAAGGAGGTCAATAGTATAATTGTTTATCATTTAGTGTTGTCCAAAGTTGAAAGTCGATATCGACATGTTACTCATTCGATAAAAAAGAAATTTCTATAATTATTGTCCAAGCAATGCAATCGGGTTTGGTACTATGGGAGATAAAATTATACCCTACACTATACATTGCTTAAATTTGCCCGCCCCTTTTTATAACACGTTGTATATATACACAGGATAATAAAAAAACATAATCGGATTGTGAAATAAAGAAATAAGTTATTTGGTTTTTCATGACTAATAAAATGGAACATTTAAATAGAAACACAAACAAAAGTAACGAATAACCAAATTGGTCTCACCTCAGCAGCACTATGCTGCAGCATGTAAGATACAGCGCTGATTTTCACCTCAGCCCATCCATGATTAGTAGCTCCAGAGATTATCCTCTACAAAGAATCTCACAAATTCTAAAACTTTAGGTATATTCGCAGTATTGCTTATTTTCTTATGTGGTTATTAAGAAAAGGGAGATGAGTAAAAAAAATTGAAAGGCGAGCTGTTTGCACATAATTTTTTTCATAGCATCGATAATTATGTATTGCGATAAAGGCGCATGTCAATAGAATACAAAATAATAAAAACTACTGCCTTGGTGGCGCAGTTGTAATGCGTACTCGGTACGACTACTGTCCTGGGTCTCGGGTTCGATAAAAGTGATATTGGATTTTTCTTATATCATGAAATACTTAGTATCAAATCGGATTCTCGTAGTATATCCCATATGGCGATAGGCTTGCCCCCATAACATCATGGGACGAAGATGGGCTCGGCGAAATGTGGGTGTACTAGTTACACTTCTGCCTAAAGCTTCGGGAATTACAGGCGTGAGTGCGTATGTATGTATGTAGGCAAAATTGTTGATTCATCCCAGTTTTCTTGTCGCCACATATTATATTATTTACATAATAATATTCGGACTCGGTGGCGCAGTTGTAATGCGTACACGGTACGTACAACTGTTGTGTGAAGGTCAGGAGTTCGATTCCGGGTCAGGTAAAAGTGATATTGGTTTTTTCTATTACGAAATACTCAGTATCAGCCCGGAGTTCGGAATTGTGCGCGGTTTGGCGATAGGCTCGCCCCGATCACATGATGGGATGCAAATAAGCTCGGTGAAATGTAGGTGTACCTACTAGTTACACTTCTGTCTACCCCTTCGGGGAGTGCAGACGTAGTGGGTATGTATTCGTTAGTATCCAGTGGGCGGCAGTCAAGTGTAATTGATGGAGGCTCGGCGCTTACCCATGTCTAGATTTAGAATAAGACGAAGATCTACGGTAATTACAACTGGACCTTGTGACGTCATAATTGACTGATATTAATCTACTATCCGAGGTCAAATTAATATTATATATATATATATGAAAGGTCGTATATTTTAATGTTCATTATTGATTACACCGGCTGAATTAATTTTGATGAAATTTTACACATAAATAGACTATGTTTTGGATTAGAATATAGGCTTACCACAGAAAAAGACATTAACGCATATGGAACCTTAAGCCAAAGCTATAAGTGACTGAAATCAATGTACCACACAAAATAATATAGTAAAAAAGCGGAATATTTACTATCTGTTACTTTGTTCGTGCATCGCGTAAAAACTGCTGAACGGATTTCGATGCAGGTTTCACTTTTATGTTAAGCAAAACCTCCATTAAAACAAAGCTATAATAAACCGGTTAAGTACGAGGTAGTCTCGTGCACGGAGGGTTACGTAGCGACACTTTCTTTATAACCGAATTCAAAAAAGGAGGAGGTTCTCAATTCGACTATATTTTCTTATATTATGTTTATTATTAATTAGGATATTAGGATATCTGCTGTAATAACACATATTCTGTGAAAATATTAGATGACTACCTATTATGGTTTTGAAGATAGAGCCTTTTAAATGTAGGATAGACAGACAGACAGCGCAGGCTCTGTAGTAAGGTTCCGTCGATACGGAACCTTTTCTAAATTAGCTTGAGTGACGAAACTAGGTCCCTCGCCTGATGGTAAGCGCCAATATGTGATAGGGGGCGAGCCCCAAACCAAACCAGTTTGGTAAGCGCCAAACCTGCCTATAAACAGAACAACACCACACATATCTTTGAATTACAAAGCACTGCATGGCACTGGGTTGCGTTCATTACTACGAGACATAACATATTAATTCTCATAATGCCCAGTAATTTCACTGGCTTCAATGTCCTTCAAACCGGAACACAAAAGTGCTTACACACTGCTGCTGTGCTCACATACTGCTGTACGTCCACGCATGCACGCACACTCGCACAATAGGGTTTCCATCCGTCTTTTTTACCGGCGATAAAAAATTGGGTCGCAATAATTTAATCAACAATACACTAAGGAATTTCCATACCATGAATACCAATATTTTCATCCATATCAATAATTGTCGGTTTCCGAGAATCCATCTGACCGCACAAAACTCAACAGCAAACTTACTTTACTTTTTGAGAGACATTTGAAATCCCATCAAGCCGGCCCGGCCCATTCATGATCCGTTCCTTTTTAAAAATATATATTCACAATATCGTTCCGGTTCATTAATGATGTGAAGAAAACTGTCTCGACCGGGTCTAGAGATTTTAATTTAAAATACATTTCTATATTTCGTGAAAACGCAGCTGTATCGAATCCACATAAATCATCTGGCGCCGCCGCAACCACGGGTAAACAGTAACATTAACGATAGCCACGCATTATTCGGACTTACTCTATTCCAGAAATAATTTATTTGAATAACAATTCAGCTGGTAAACATGATAATTGTAGGCATTTAAATAGAATTTCATAGTCTGGCTGACTGTTTTATATTTGTTTATTTTTTGGATCTATGAATCGCAGCAATCATGAGAATGGAACGGACTGTCATGCTTAAGTTCTCGGGTGTAGGCAGAGGTGTATCCAGTACACCCGAATTTCGCCGAGCGTATCTCCGTCCCACGATGTGATAGGGGGCGAGCCTATCGCCATACCGGGCACAAATTCCAGACTCCGGGCTGACTCTGAGCAATTTGTAATAGAAAAACCCAATATCACTTTTATCCGACCGGGGATCGAACCCGAGACCTCAGGGTTAGCCTCAGTCGTAACGTGTACGCATTACAACTGCGCCAACGAGGCAGTAACTAGCACAGAAATCATATTGTTAGGCAACATTTGTTAGATCGCAACACCAGACTTGTTGGGGACTCCCTATTTATCATTTATCGATTGATAATGAAGGTGTCCGAGAATATAATGCCGGGTTGATTGAAATAATAGCCGTGTAAGTAGTATACAAGTTGTACGCTTGGTGGGGTGACAGTTGCTTTATAAGAGAGCGTTCCGTCGTTGGTAGCTTAGTACTGGGACTTGGCAGTGCTGTGAGTACTGCGAGTGCTCTCAGTTCTCTGGGTTCTGTGTATTCTTGGTTCTCAGTAATCAGTCACCAGTCTCGAATACATTACTACGTGGTTACGCTGGCTCAGTTGAACTTATTGTTGCCTAGAAGCATTCAGTACCTTCAGAGTGCTCGTGGGTAATAGTTCTAACAACATTAATATTGTCTAATATGGTTGTAAAGAACATCTGTTGACGAAAAGTTTTCCTGGAGAGAGACATACAATCAGACCAGCGCGGCTGTCGGGCGGAAAACAAGTCAAAACTTTTATACAAATTCGTTAATATAGCCGACCCTACTTAGTATAAAGTTAGTAAGATGTTCTATGTGATCTAGAGTAAAGCATAGACATTACAGTTTGTTTATTAAAATTTTAGGATGAAAGACAATAAATACTGAGTGTATAATATTACTATTTAGTACGTTAGGGATTTCAATGATCACCTTTGTTTGCGTCAGTGAGTCAAACATTAAGCGGAAAGCAAGTGTGTATATTTGTCTCCGTTATACACATAAAAATGTGCTATTGCACAGAGTGGAAAATTACGAATTTGGTTACCACCAAGATCTGTAAGTTACTCTTTAGATTTCTTAACATACTGAACTTTTATAAATACATGTGGGCTCGTATCAGACTACATAGTATAATAGTGGGTTCAATGGTTCCAGTCAGACTACATTGCATTGTAATGCAAAAACAATATATAGGGTAAACGCAGGTATTAACGACCCTCTTAAGAGACAAGTGAAATTGATGTCAATTATTAGGACTAACAGTTGCTTTCACATACACTTTATTATTTTTATATGTAAATTTTGTTTATATAGTTTACGTTTATTGCCTTAAACACTTTTAAATAGAAGAATATATTATAATAATAAAATAATGAAGTTATAAATAAGTCAATTGTCTCTATTATTATTATTTATTTATTTTTTTATTAGATTGAATGACGAGACGAGCAGGTCAGTCGCCTGATGGTAAGCGCCACGCCTGCTCATAAACAGAAGCAACGCCACACAGAACTTTAAATAAAGCACTGCATGACACTGGACTGCGCTCGTCACCCCGAGACATAAGGTGTTAAGTCTCATAATGCCCAGTAATTACACTGGCTTCAATGTCCTTCACACCGGAACACAACAGTGCTTACACACTGTTGCTTGGCGGCAGAAATAGACAAAGCGGTGGTACCAACCCAGCCGGTCTCTCGCAAACGAGGGGCTTGCCACCTTATTACCGACGAATAGTAACGGCAAAGTTGCTATTAACGATTTTTATGAAGGTATTACCAACTGTTAGAATATAATACAATTTTATTGTTTGATTAAAGTAGTTTTTAGTTATTAAAAATATCAAAAATGACAATCACCTAGCCATACATATAATAATATGTTAATCCAGCTCTTGGTGTAACTCTGTGTCAAATGTCCTCCAAAGCCGTGCAGCCATTTAGGTAGTAACAAACATATTCATTTAAACTTTCATATTTATTATGTACCTACATACCACGAGTAAAGAAACTAACGCAAAAACTGTTTCTTGAAATCTGACTGGCAATTTTTTTTTTTTTTTTTGTAAAATAAAATGATCTGTGTAGAATCAATAATCAATAATAGGCTCGACATATGGCCCATATGGGTCGGTAATAAGTGATGTATAACTAAATTATGAATTGTTTTACCGACTCTTAAAAAATAAGTAATTTTATTCAAATGTCTTTTCTAACCATAACAGCGATTGTTGCTGATTGATATAACAAAAAGTGTATATAAGTGTCCACCTTGTTCCACAGAAAAATGCAGTTAATTGATGCTAAGTTACAATAGCAATCTTTGAATAATTTAATATTACGTGATAAATATACCACGGTTAAGATAGTAAACTAGGCAAAACATACTATGTCGCTAATAGATTTGTAAAAAGATCAATTGTTAGAGATTAAAATGGTATATAAAAGTATGTGCTTTATTATCAAACGTCAACTGAAAATAGAATGCAACTATATATAACAACTAATAATGTTCCACCATAACCGACCCAGAGATCGGTAATAGCTGCCATCAATAAAATTGTTGAAGCTAATACCGTTCTGTTTAAATATGAAATTTTATACTTAAAAATTATAGAAATATATAAAAATGCAATATGAAACGAATAATTTCCACATTACTTAATATATTTGATAATACAGAATAAGTGTAGGTATTAATATAATGGTTAAAAACTCTTAACAAAATCATTTACATACTTGCCTGATGGAACGGCCTGTCCTCTCACTGTCGTCACAGTAATTAATGTATTTTACCTTTTTCCCGAATTTTCAGGTACACTAAAGTTAGTTTATATGATAGTTAATGAATAAGCATGTGTATTTTCTCTAATACTCGTAGCTTAAATGTTTGTAAAAACGTTTAAAATGCAAATTTATTTATGGGACGGTAATACCTGCCGATTTTCGATGGGTAGTTAATAGCTGTGTTTACCCTAATATGTAGTATGATAGCGGGTTCCCATGGTTCCATTTTCGTTGATCAATTTCTAAAGTTCATACGATTTTAACCGTATGAAAATACTTTCACTAGAATTGGCAAGTAAGTCAAGTATAAGGTTGGTCAGAAAAAAAAACTTGACGCCAACGTGATTAAACTCTTTTATGTTGCCAGCACATTTTCAATATTCAACATTTGAATGCATGTACTACACAGTTGACAGCTATAAAGTTCTTCTTGTAATATTTACTTGTTAACACTGTAAGGAAAAGATTTTCCGGAACTATTCCAAAATAAAAAAAGATTTAACAAACTTAAAAACCGACTTCAAAATAACACAATCGCGACGAGTGTACTGTTGTCCGTTGAGGAGTTTAATTTTTTTCTCTCCGTACTCCGTCATTAGATCTTATCCAAACTTATACTGGACCATATCGAACCTAAACTCTATCGAACGATTTTTTTTACAACAAAATTGTTCCACAATTGGTAGAGAAATGAAAAAAAAAACGCGCCGAATTGAGAACCTCCTCCTTTTTTGAACTCGGTTAACAACTGATAATGGTTTGAATCAGAACATCCCTTATATGTATGCCATTTCTCCCCCCACTCGTGTCTACATGCCTAACAAAGACATCATCAATAAAATAGATCTATCTAAGTAAATCTATAATATAAAAATGAATCGCTGAATGTGTTGGCAAGCGCAAATCTCGAGAACGGCTGAACCGATTTCGCTAATTCTTTTTTTAGAATATTCCTTGAAGTACGAGGATGGTTCTTACGGAGAGAAAAATTTAAAAAATTGCCTGAAAAAATCTAAAAACAAATCTTTTCTATACTCCCATACAATCGATTCGTAATAATACTTAAAAGTCAATTTGAACTTTAATACCATATCTACTATAAAGTTTAAGTGTTAGTGGAGAGGTTCCGGGAAGGCAAAACAATTGAGTGACGTTTGGGTGGCGCCCTGGATGGTTTAGATCCACAATTAGATCTGGTGGAACTGCTGTAGATGCGGGAGAAACCGCGCGGGACAGCTAGTAATGTAATACATATAGATAGCTTCGATACAGTAATAAAAGGCAGATAACTAATACAAGTATCTTTTTGAAATCGTTTCGACACCTTAATTAATATTTTAATACCATTTATATTCTAATATTTAAAGAAACAATAACACGTTTTCTAACCAGTCGGGTTAGAACGTAAGAAATCTATAAATGCCTTGCCATAGTAATAACCCGGTTTTATAGCTGAGTCGATCTGCGTTCCGCGCCAGCAATCTATTGTTTTTATTATCCAGCTTTATCGCTTCTGCAAGGGTGTGGACAGTGGTTATAGGAATTTATATTACTCAGTATTAACTTCGAGATTTGTTTGATTTATCAAAATTGTTTATTACTTATTTGACCATGGAATATTAGGAATTGATCTTGGAATTCACTTATAACTCTTTTATAGCAAAGGCCGGCTAATGAGCAAGTGGACCACCTAATGATATTACCTCCATCGCCCATGAACGCCCATAATACTAAAATAATAATGGAAACGTTTCCGATCTTATGGGATTGGGAAGTAGACGGGGATTTGAGCCTCTGGATATCTAATTCACTGTACGAATCATAGCCGCAAACCGCTAATTTAACGACCGGGTCCAGCCGGCCCAGTCATGCTGTACACAAAACTGTCTACAGCGGGGCTCTACCACTCGTTGTAGACTACTGACGGACATCGAAGAGTGGATTGATTGATTATCTTTGTCTCTTCTATTGAAGAGTAGAAAAATAGATTGAAGAGACGGCTTCAATCTATTTTTATGTTGAATACAGGAATATGTATTCAAATCCAAAGACGTGCCGACGATCATATGGTGAAGCTAGCCCTAGACATACCACCAACTAAGCGTACACGTGGTAGACCACCCGCCACCTGGTTGACGACGGTTAAAAAAGACCTGAAAGAAGCTCAACTACAAAAAGACGTAGCACAAAATCGTGCGGAATGGAAAATACGGACAAGGAACGCCGATCCCAAGTAAATGGGACTAGGTCTAGCAAGAAGAAGAAGACAGGAATATGTATTGGCCAAGCAGCAGTGTGTAAGTACTGCTGTATTTCGATTTGAAGTATATTGAAGCCAATAACATTTTATGTCTCAAGATGACGAGCGCAGTTCAGTGCAGTGCTCCGTAATCTTTCTATGTGACGTTGCTTCTGTTTTTGGGCGGGTGTGATGCTAACATCAGGCGAGCGACCTGCTCATCTCGTCATTCAAGCAAATAAAAAAAATACCGATACAAAATCCCTCACGGTTATTTATTTTCATTAGGTAACATTATCGTAAATTATCATCACCGATGTAACTTTAGCAATAAACACAAAACTTTCCCATATTGCATTAATAATAAATGTTTGTTATAAGACTCAGCAGTTTTCTGCATAGAGTGATGTAGGGGAAATGTCAGTACATTTTATAAAAGGCTGGCAAATGATCAAGTAGGTCACGTAATAATAACCAAGCGCCACGTCTGCCCATAAACAGAAGTAACGCCACACAGCACTTTGAATTACAAATCCCTGTATGGCAGTCGACTGTGCTCGTCAATCCGAGACATAAGTTGTGAAATCTCATAATCATTAATAATTCAATGGTTTCAATGCTCTTCAATCTGAAACACAACAGTGCTTACACACTGCTCCTAATGTTTTGATACTACATCGCTCTATACAATAGGTACCTCACTCAAAATAATTGCTTCAATTTGAAAGGTCGTAGTTCCAATTCCTTTGAATAAACAGGAGTCAATTTCCACAAAATTAATCATAACAGATTCAAGACATACAAAGATATTGTCTATACAATATGCCGACTCAATGTTTCACGGAAAACTAATTTGAAATAATATTGCTAATGTTATTACGTGATAGGAACTATTATATATTTATGAGAAACCATCTGCATAGTTTTTTTTATTAGCTTGAATGTCGACACGAGCGGGGGATGTGCGGCCTATGTATGTAATGTAAACTCGTACATTTTCTAATGCGGCTCCGAGACGGACTGTAGTGCCAAAACATCGCGCTGCCGCAGACGCCAAGGGCGTTTTGACGATGACGGAGCTTCAAGCACCATAGGAGATGGACCATAAAGGCAGAGCGTAGGGGTGGTACCGGCAGCAATCTATACCAGGATCCCCGGAACCACTAGAGCCCAAGGAGACCACCGCGGGGTTTTTAATCGGTATACTGGCGTAGGAATTGGTTAGGGTCCCGATCTATCAGTCACTCTGTGAACTAGATCGGAAGGCTGGTAAGTCCGACATAACCATCCCTCCACCCCCGGGATGGGAGGGTATCCGTAAGATGGAATTTCCCCCGCGGCAAAAAAAGGTCACTCGTCTGATGGTAAGCACCACCTGCTCATAAACGGAAAAAACACCACACAGAACTTTGAATCACTATGCCCTTCACTGGACTGCGCTTATCACCACGAGACATAGGATGTTAAGTCTCATAATTCCCCGTGATTTCGCTGCCTTCAATGTCCTTCAAACCTAAATACACCTGTGTCTACACACTACAGCTTCGCGGCAGAAATAGGCAAACCGGTGGTACCAACCCAGTCCGCTTCTCACATGCGATGTACCTTCCACCTAATAGATAGACGTAGGAGATCATTTAAGGAAATTAAATTCTTGTAAGCCTATTGTTCGTAATGAAAATCGATTAATTAACTTGACCCAGTTAATAAATCGCTTAATAAATTTAACTTAATCTACAAGTTCTCAAACAATAAATTAAATGGGATTAACCAATTTGATATTCAAATATTATACCAATTCTAAATAAAGGGCTGATGTTGCTTAAAAAGGGTTCAGGTTTTGATTAGTTATAATTTCTACATTATAATTACGTAATTCTATATTTTTCACAATCCTCTTAGATCCCCAAATGCTTTTTCGAAAGGTAAATGTGGGTGTTATATGAAGACTCTTGTGTTTTAACTGGGCTACGAACCTGAACTGTGAAGATTGGTTTGATGCTGGGTTTTTTATAGTATAGTCCGGCAAACCAGCAAGTGGATCATCTGATCTCCACCGTCCATGTACGCCCACAATATGAAAATAATCAAAGGCGCGTTGCCGACCCTAAAGGAAAGGGATAAGTTAGGGATTAGGAAGGGGACGGGAATTTGGGTCTCCGGATATCTCACTCACCGTACGAAACGCTACAAGCTGCTACTTTACGCCGGTTTTCTGTGAGACAGTGGTAACGACCCGGACGAGCCGCCCTATTCATGCTATACGAGTATACAGTACTGTCTACAGCGTGGCTCTACCACTCAAAGATAGTGGTTTAGTGTGCTATTGCTTTATCGTGCTATCGGTAGCATAATTTATCTAAAATGTACTTACAACTAACAGGAATTTCCTGATTGTAGTTTCAATTCGCTTTACTACAACACTAACGTTTAATAATAATAATGTGTAATAACTAAGCAATGAGAATCTCGTTAACCGACTATTATTCAAATTATAGGCCTCGGCGAACTTTCATAGATCAAGTTGGAGATATTCTCGAGAAAGGCCAGGTCAGGAGTACCCTAAACCGACGTGCATGTATGAAAAATTTAATGAGAGTGAATGAGGCGAAAGAGGTATGCAAGGATCGTAGCAAGTGGAAATCCGTTATCTCTGCCTACCCCTATGGGAAACAGGCGTGAGTCTATGTATGTATAAATACGCTATCCGTATAATGTGTTATGTTTTGTCTACAAACTTGCTTGTTCATTAGGCTCATAGGCAGCTCAATTAAAGCGATGTTTGTTTAAAATCATGTTATATAGAGTGTTGTCTATGTCAATTACTCTGTTTACTAGGTGTCTGTCGGTCTGGGTAGATATAAATAAATAAATACACCCAACAGTCACACACATAGTCCTTACCCTACACTAGGTAAACCTGTATCGTGGGTATCAGGAACTACGAGGGACTACACTACGTGCATTATTACTCATTTTTTAGGGTTCCTTAGCCAAATGGCAATAACGGTACCCTTATAATTTCGACATGTCTGTCTGTATGTCACAGCCATTTTACTTGGAGACTATTAGCATTATATAAATTGTTTGGATAATACTTAAGTATATTCTGTGAACCGCTACACAAAGGTTTAGTGAAATTAAGAAAATATTTATATTGGGGTGGCTCTCCATAAATGTAACTTAGGTGTTATTATTTTCCATGGTATATGTGGTATCATTGGATAGTTCCTAAAAATGAGCTTGCTAAAATACCATATTATATATGTCATTAGTTTTTATATATGCGTATCCAAAGCCGAAAAATGTGCCCCCCATCTAACTTTCTAAACTACGGGGTGGAAAATATAAACAAATTAAGGTAATATAAATAAATAAATAAATACACCCAACAGTCACACACATTGTCCTGACCCCACACTAGGTAAACCTGTGTCGTGGGTATCAGGAACTACGAGGGACTTGCCAACCCACAACACCCAGACCCGAGACCAATATTTGTGGTTCACACAAACATTTGTCTCAGTGTGGGAATCGAACCCACGGCCTCTCGCTTCGCAGCCGACTACTCACCCGCTGCGCCACGGAGGCTGTCAATATAATATTATTGTATTAAAGTTTTAATTAATAAAACTTTGATGGGCAATTACAGTCTGCTAGTTCAGTGGAATTTCAATCATTTAGTTTTAATTATTTGTTATCTATTCATTGGACAGTTGAGTGGCAGGGGCTCGTATCGGAAACTTATCCGGAGCAATCTATCGGTAAAGTAATCAGGGAGTGTGGTCAAGTACGTGTTTCAAATATATTAGACCCTCCGTACCAGGAGAGTAGATAGCAGTGAAACGAGGGGTCGTGGGTTCAAAACGTAAATGTTTGTGTGATCTTCTAATATTTTTCGAGTATTTTTTATAACAAAGGCCGATACGAACAAGTAGGTCACCTGATATTATCGAATAATTAGAGCAAGTAGGTCAAGAATAAAATCAAAATATTATTCTAATAGCATTGTTTAGATTCCGTCAAAAACTACGGCCAGTTCGGAAGGCTGTTTCGCTAGAGAAGAATGGGTGAGAAACTCTAACGTGGCTCTTTTCAATACTATTTAAAGTCAAATACGACAATCTTGATTGCGAATAGAACAATAACTCCTTTACTTTTTACTCTTCAAAACTTTGGAACGCACTTCCACTCTCCATAAGAAGATGTTCATCACTCAGCCTGTTCAAAATTAAATTGAAGCAATTTTATTTAGATAAGTATCCCTAATAGTTTGACTTACTGTTTACGTATATAGGTAGCGATAATTTGTATGTATGTATGTGTATATGTATATGTATATATATATATATATATATATATATATATATTATATAAATTATTTAAATATATAATATGTATAATATTTGTTGAATGTATATGTAGGTATATATGTATTTATTTATGCGTTGTTACTATGTATTGTTTATTTTATAGTATATTTTATAAACTTTTTTTTTTAAGTACACATGCCCGTCCCTATATTTCTTTTAAATATTTTAATCCTCGAAGGCTGGCTGGAAGAAATCTCTTGCAGAGATAAGTCCACCTTTGTACATGTTTTTTATGTAACAATTGCCCTGTTATTTGTTGTGTACAATAAAGAATTGAACAATAATTATGTCATTAAACAATCATAAAAAAATTCTACTATTCTACAACAGAAATGTCCTATAATATAAATGTGACAGTTTGGAAGTATGTGAATTTGGATGTTTGTTAGTCAATCACGCTTGAACGATTATTGTTGAAATTTAGCACACAGGTAGAACATGGCCTAGAATACATAGGCAACTTTTTATCACATAAAAGTCGTCAACGCGAGCGGAGCCGCGAGCAAAAGCTAGTATAATTAGTTAAGAGAACTCTACCGCCCATGAACACCTAGGCTGCCATAAGAAGCATAATATATACGTTGCCAAATTTAACGGAAATAGGAATAAGGATTGGGTAAGGGCTTCGATTTTCCCTTAATCTACTAAACGCAACATTTTCTATCATTTCTTCATTTCCAATCCATTATGTATATTAAGGCACATTTGTCAACATTACAACACAGTCTTCGCTGCTAATGAGTATGCGAGCGTGCCAGACAGAGAACGTCGCTCCCTTGTGTATACATCACACTTGCCCACGAAACTGGGGCAAATTGATTTAAAGGGATCCTTGCCGCATTATGGAATATGATGGCATAATAAGCGCGTATTAAATGTAAGGCCACGGGTTTGATGCTCTCAATAAGACAAAATTGTATGTTTATGTGATTCGCAAGTATTTGTATCGAGATTCATTAATTTATTGATACCCACATGATAAATCTTTGCTTCTGACTCTAATCTAGACATATTCTTATGCTCCGAACATCAGTTCACCAAAATAGCTATCTGGAGACGTTGAAGATTGCGAGCAGCATAACCAGCTGAGTTAGGCAAAATAACCGTAGGTACGAGTACGTTTATAATAAATAATTTTACTGTGATCAAACTTCAATGTTATACTTATTGCGCTTGGATGTATATCTGTTTGCAGTAATGTTCATGAATAAATAAATAAATTATAACTCACTGCGGATGGACTCGGGAGTACGTGTGTGCATGTTGGATATTATTTATTATCATTTGAAACGCTTGAATCACCTAGTCTCTCTATCTTTCCACATAAGATACACTTTACAAGGTGGTAGGTGCCTCGAATGCGAGAGATTGGTAGACATCTGAATTGATATATACACTTTGTATCTTTCTTCCACCTAGCAGCAGTGTGTAAGCGCTGTTGTGCTTCAGTTTGAAGGACATTGAAGCTGGTGAAATAACTGGGCATTTTGAGCTTAACATGTTATGTCTCCGAGTGACGAGCGCAGTCCAATGCCATGCAGTGCTTTTCAACTGACTGATCAAAAATCGTATAGGATACTTCTCAATTACTATATTTAAATTTAAATTTAGTATGAAAGGTTTCTTTGCAAGTTAAGAGAAATTCGAAAATCATTGATATGTATTCATGTCTGGAATTTCTCAATTACCTTCCAATTTTTCGAACTATTATTGGAGGTATTGTTGCGCAAGTGAAGGGAAATCTGAAAATTGATAATTTACATTTGTGGGATTTCCAGGAAGCAAACTTGTAGTTCTGTGAAGTCGATTTAAATTAACATATAGGCTTGTAACCAACACTTGTAAAGCTAGTCGGAATACTCGAATTCTTTCATGTGGGGTCTTACTTGTGCTTAATCGAACTGACGTAAAGTAGCGGCTTCCTGCTGTGTTTCGTACAGTGAGTGTGATATCCAAAGGGCCAAATGCCCATTTCACAATCCCTTAACTATCCTATCCTTTAAGGTCAGCAACGCGTCCACTATTCTACGGTATTCAATGGCCGTAGATATCACTTACCATCAGGTAACCCACATGCTCCTATGTCAGCCTATGCTATAAAAAAACTTGTGCTTTATAGTGATTTCTTAGGTGTACGCGAATATTACACGTTGAAATAAAACTAGTTTATACGGATTTTATCGCGGTTTAATTTTTATTTTGAATAAATGTATAATTTTTTAAAGTGAAGGTAGGCAATGCAACATTAAGTTTTCGAGACGACCTACACCTCAGTCTCTCCCGTGATCACGAAGGCTGAAAAGCTTTCGAAACGTCGGGACTAAAATAAAAATTAAACCGCGATAAAATCCGTATAAACTAGTTTTATTTCAATTGTGCTTTATATATTGTTTTTGATTACCCAAATATTTGTGAAAATGATTGTATGAATACGTCATTTTATGATGTACGATATTATTTACGCAGTCTGTATGCCTCATAACTCTTTGGTCGTAATCCTGTTTAGATTGTGTTGTTTTGAAAGGTAATAAACCAGCGGTAGTCTAACAGGCAGTGTAACGAACTGCCAAGACGGAGATTGCGGGTTCTTTTTCTTAACTTACTTACTTACTTTTTCTTTACGAATGTATTAGTAGTATTCATTGACAGCCTCCATGGCGCAGTGGGCGAGTAGCCGGCTGCGAAGCGAGAGGTCGCGGGTTCGATTCCCAAACCAAGACAAATGTTTGCCTAATCCACAACTATTTGTTTTGGTCTGGGTGTTGTGATACCGCACGTCCCTCGTAGTTCCCGATACCCACGATACAGGTTAACCTAGTGTGGGGTCAGGACCATGTGTGTGACTGTTGGGTGTATTTATTATTATTGTTATTATCGCCCGTTTTAACAGTGAACGAAAATATTCTAAAAATATAGCGTAGTGGTTTTAGAGAGGCGAAAAAACAATCTAGATATATAGATCTAGATCTAGTCTCAACTCATTTTGTTAATGATATCAGCCCTGTATCATATATTGCGTACTGTAAGTGTTGTTTACGGGCCTTCTAATGCTTGAAATTCTAATGAAATGGCGTTTATGCGGGTTCGTAGGTTACACAAATTAAATTTGAAGTACGTATGCAGTACACAAATGGCAATATTCTTAAAAAATATCGATAGAAAAAACCAATGTTACGCCTATAACTAACTGCAATTAAACAGATATTTTTTAATAATTTACACGAAATTGTTAAACTTTGGAAAATAACTTAGCATGCTACTGTTGACGTGATTGCATATGTTTGTATGTACACATATATTATTATGTACTATATACAGACAAATTGAGAACCTTTGTTTTCGTGTCGGTTAAAAATGCTACCAATCACTATTTGGGATGTGTGCCATATAATGTATTTTATTACAACACTCAACGTTTTGCATCTACAAAATTATTCTTAGATTCCTTTTAAATTTTTATAGTATGGGTATAAAACGTACAGTATCTTTAGAGTGCATCTTGTATATAGAGTACATACATACATACATACGCACTCACGCCTGTAATCCCCGAAGGGGTAGGCAGAGGTGTAACCAGTACACCCACATTTCGCCGAGCATATCTCCGTCCCACGATTTGATAGGGGGCGAGCCTATCGCCATACCGGGCACAAATACCAGACTCCGGGCTGATACTGAGCATTTCGTAATAGGAAAACCCAATATCACTTTACCCGACCCGGGGATCGAATCCGAGACCTCAGCGTTGGCCTCAATCGTAACGCGTACGCATTACAACTGCGCCACCGAGGCAGCTGTATATAGAGTCTTGGATAGATAAATTATTTTCTACTGACATAAACTGTAAACAATACAATGTTTATCATTAGTCAGTTTTGTCTAACGAGCTTAAGCGGTAGACTCACGCTAGAGACAGTTTTGTCTACAGCATGAATGAGCAGTCCGATCAGCTTTTGAACCACTGTTTGAGACAAATGACGATGAATGAGATATCCAGAAGCCCAAATACTTTCACCCTTTCTTTAAAGTCAGCAAGGTGCCCATCTAGTATTGTAAGTGCGCATGGGCGGTGGAGATTACTTACCATCATATGACCCGCTTACTTGTTTGCTGGCTTTCTTCTCGGCGGTCGGCGCAACATGATTCTTAACACAATATAGGACAGCCAAGACGGAAGTTGCGGATTCGATTCCTCCCCATAATGCACGCACCTCTGACCTTACTTTTTCTTTACGAATGTATTAGTAGTATTCATTGACAGCCTCCGTGGCGCAGTGGGCGAGTAGCCGGCTGCGAAGCGAGAGGTCGCGGGTTCGATTCCCAAACCAAGACAAATGTTTGCCTAATCCACAACTATTTGTTTCGGATCTGGGCGTTGTGGGACCGCAAGTCCTTCGTAGTTCCTGATACCCACGATACAGGTTAACCTAGTCTGGGGTCAGGACTATGTGTGTGACTGTTGGGTGTATTTATTAGTATTATTATTTTACAATATGTTACAGAAAGATTTGCCTTGAAGTTTTTACGATCGGCCGCCTGCCTGACGTCAACTTGCTTGAGCTTCTTTGCCGGACTATACTATAAAAACGAACTGACTGTCTTTTTATACAATTGAATGACAAGGTCGTTCGCCTGATGGTTAACACGGCCACTCATAAAGAGTACTCAGAACTATAAATAACAAAGCACTGGATTACACTGTTCCGTGATCATAATCCCGAGATATAAGATCTTAAGTCTTAAGTTTATCTAACATTGTCTTATAGAAGTTCAAAGATAATCTGCAAGATTGTAAGGTTGGCAACCCATGACATTCTTCGGACATTGGATATTCATGTCATGTGTATTTACTGCCTTTTGTTTAAAAAACGCGCGAAGTGTTCAAGACGACTTCTAAATATCGGTATCGACGTCATGAATTGCAAACGAGATTCTCATTTATTTGCTCTTATTTCTTGTGTGTGCGTGCGTAGTATTCTCTTCCGCCTTTGTCTCGCCGTCCACTTTTTTTAACTTGAATGATGAGACGAGCAGTTCGCTCGCCTGATGATAAGCGCATCGCCCGCCCATAAACAAAAGCAACGCCACACAGATCTTTCAATTATATAGCAAAGCATGGCACTCGATTGCGCTCGTCACCCTGAGACATAAGTTGTTACGTCTCATAATGCCCAGTAATTTCATTGGCTTCAATGTCCTTCAAACCGGAACACAACAGAGCTTACACACTGCTGTTTGGCGGCAGAAATAGACAAAGCGGTAGTACCAACCCAGACGGCCTCTCGCAAACGAGGGGCCTACCACCTTGTGAAATAGCCTGTATTACTTTTTTGGGAAATTTGCTGTCTCTTTGTAGTCGGTGCAATTTTATTGGACCAGTAGCGACACAGGCACCTAAGGTATGTGATCTCTGCCGATCCGCATTAGACCAGCGTGTTGGAATTAGGCCTAACTCCTATCATTCAGTACAGGAGACCCGTGCTCAACAGTGGGATGAGTTTTAAACTCATATTGGGCTAATATTATTATTATTAATAATATTGGGCTAGTACAATACAGTTTACTTTAAGTTTTGTTAAAAGATTTTCATAAATAAAATGCAATTATTTCCTCAAGTACAATATCGGTTTAAAAAAACGTGAAAACAAAACAAATATTTTTTCTCTTAACCGAGGTTAAGCATTGTCTACACTATTTCTATGACGCAAGGCGTACCTCCATAGCGCATGAAATAATACTCATGTTAAAACCAACTACTTTAATGACAGGCTCCTATTGCATGCAGTAAACGCACCTTAATCGGAGAAGTGTATTAAGTCAAAGTAAGACGAGTCGGAGATGAAACCGCACTATTAGAGACGTAACTTATCACGTAGAGCCATCGAAATAAGATGAGAAGAAACGTAACTCAGGCAAAAAAATTACCCCACCGAAACTATGTGCAAGGGGGCAAGACTATAAAAGTCTGTGCATCTGTCTCTAGTTTACACTTGGTACGTCTAATTTTTTGCGGGGTGTAGAACGTCGTATCTCGATATAGAAATTTAATATTTAAACATTATAACTTTTATGAAATAAAGTTGATTTTGAACGTTCATTAATTTTTGTTGCGTGTATGAGTGTTACGTGTGATTTTACCTTTGCATGTTTAAGTAAGTGGAGCCGTATTTTTAGCAGATTCATATGAGAGTTATCGTTCTAGATATCTCATTTCGATGCGTAGAGCATAATATTTTGTAGGGTGTATGTTGGCGTATTTGTGCGCTCTTTTCACCTGCGTAGTTCATCGTCTTGACGCGGGTATCGAGCGAAAACGAAAATGACGGTTGCGTTAAAATGACAAATAAAGAATTCGTAATCATACTATGATTTTTAGATTTGATTTCGAGTTCGATTTTATCTGTAAACTAAAGTTTTTCTGAGCTCCGCCCGCAGAAATAAGATCTAAACTTCAAATAAACTATGCATAGATAAAGTTAGAAACCTCGTTAGCATTTAAGATTTGACTTTGGCATAGTTTGTGCAGAAATGTTATAATCCGTGAACTCACTTCATTCAGAAACTTTTGTCTACAGCATGAATGGGCCGGCTCGTCCGGGTCGTTACCACTGTCTCACAGAAAACCGACGTAAAGCTTGCTGCTACGTTTCATACGGTGAGTGAGATATCCGGAGACCCGAATCCCCCTCCTCTTCCCAATCCCTTAATTATCCCTTTCCTTTATGGTCGGCAGCGCGCCCACAATTTTTTTGTATTGTGAGCGTACATGGTCGGATCGCTTACCATCAGGTGACCCACTTACTCGTTAGCCAGCCTATGCTATAAAAAAAGTGACAACGCTATAGACCCTGGCACGTGATTTCATTTTAAACTTCCGTTTACCTCTGCAGGCTACATGTACATGTACCATAGGCACCACAGCGCATGACAGCGAAGTTATCAATACTATTAAATTAAATGATAGTTTAAAACAAATGCCGCAAAACGTGCATTGATGGTTGAGAGGCATACATCAAAAGAAAACGTGAGTGGAAGTTGAAATCGCACGAGTAGGGTCCATAGCTTACGTATGGTTAGTATTCCTAATGAAATATTTCTCGCCCTTTCTCAACATGCCCGCCTACGTGTTCAGTAAAATTGCGTGTCAGTTGTTGCCTAGTGAATACACGGCTTAATATAATAAGGCTTCGCTATGCCTTTGTCACTCTTCTGAATCGAACATTCATTTCCTTAAAATGTCAAAGCGCTTTACGGATGTTTTTATACTACCAACAATTTTTAGATCTTAACGTTACTTGGCTTAGTTATTAACAGGTCTTTAAGATAAAAGAAAGTACATACGGGTAGGCAGAGGTGTAACCAATGCACCCATATTTCGCCGAGCTTATCGCCGTCCCATAAAGTGATAGGGGGCGAGCCTATCGCCGTACCGGGCACAATACCAGACTTCGGGCTAATACTGAGCATTTCGTAACAGAAAAACCCAATATCACTTTAACCCGACCCGGGGATCAAACCCTCAGCGTCAGCCTCAGTTATAACGCGTACACATTACAACTGCGCCACCGAGATAGCCATAATAATAATAATAATGTAGTCGTTTCCATCCACGGGTTGATACCGTATAGTCTTGACCAACATCTTCAGAGGCTCTAAATTGATGGTTGCTCAGAAGTCAGATGCAGAAGGCGGTATTATTGGACACGGCACGCTTTGTGAGGAGGTTCCTCACACTGGGGACCCTAACTTGGTGGCTTAGGTCTTACGCCTCGCCATTGGAGGGTGATACTTTTTATATTTTTAAAAACCTTTTAAATTAAAGAGTACTCTACGATAATTTAGTCTATTTAATAAAATCCTTTCGATATTTAGTTTGGGAGGTCATTTACATTTGACATAGGCAGACAGGCAACTATATCAGCGATGGTTGGCAGGGGTTATTTCCGCTTCATAATACGACAGCTAAGTAAGTCTGTTTACCAGAGCGTACGAGGGTTACGTTCCCGCGTATGACTTTAAAATCGTTGGCTTAAAACTTTGAGCAAGACATGAGAGCCAATGGTCTCACAACATAGCAACTACACAAGATCAGGTGAAGTGGAAGCCTTTAGGCAGGAAGGCAGACCCTGGCAACAAATCAGAATAACGCCAGGAAAAAGAAACTATGATAAACGTCGAAGCTATCGCCACATCAGCAGAAAAGTGAATCTTGGGAATACCACGTGTTTTTCTATCTTAAACTAATACATATTTTGATTTCCCGACCTCATGATCATTCCCAGTTCATCAGAGTCACAGCCAAAATACGTGGCAACTAATGCTATTTAAATTTTCCATGACGTGAACAAACAACACTCGTCCAGGCTCAATTAATGATTTAGACGTGTTTATTTCGTACATATAAAGAAGAACTTCAAAAGGAATTAATTGGTATACTCTGCTTCTATCAAACACCTAAATTGGGAGAGAAAGCCAATATTTACATACGAAATCAATCTGTGATACATTTTTAGATTAATCTGGGATTTAACAATGCTCTCATGAATATTGAAATTGAAAAATCTGTTAGAACGAAGGTAATAATTGGAGCCTTTGTCAATAGATGAATATCATCAGTAACTTTATGTATTTGTTTCATCATCATCATCATCATCATCAGCCTGAATTCGTCCACTGCTGGACATAGGCCTTTCCAAGTTGGCGCCACCCTTGACGGTCCTCCGCCTTCCTCATCCAGCCGCTTCCCGCTACGTGTATCAGGTCGTCGGTCCAGCGGGCTCGAGGTCGGCCTACACTACGCTTGGATAGACGTGGTCTCCACTCTAGCACTTTTCGACCCCAACGGCCATCGTTGCGGCGACAAATGTGACCAGCCCACTGCCACTTCAACTTGCTAATTCGGCGGGCTATGTCGGTTACTTTAGTTCTCTGACGGATCTCCGTATTCCGGATTTTATCCGTCAGAGAGATACCAAGCATAACCCGCTCCGTAGCTCGTTGAGCGACCTTAAAGTGGTGGATTAAGCCCTTTGTTAGAGTCCACGTCTCTGCGCCGTACGTCATAACAGGCAGGACGCACTGGTCGAACAGTTTGGTCTGTATTTGTTTAAAGACTTGATATTCTCATTTAGTAATAGTACCATTTGTTGGTGTTAGTGAAGGTATCCAAGATAATAGCTATGTAAAGTGGGAGGATAAGTTTGAGACGTGGTGGATTTGCTGAGGCATATAAGAGGGTGCGTTATTAATTGAGAGAACTTAGTCGTAGACTGCCTCGGTGGCGCAGTTGTAATGCGTACGCGTTACGATTAAGGCCAACGCTGAAGTCTCGGGTTCGAACCCCGGATAGGGGACAGTGGTATTGGGTTTTTCTATAACGAAATGCTCAGTATCAACTCGGAGTCTGGAATTTGTACCCGATATTCCGATAGGCTCGCCCTCTCGCACATAAGGGACGGAGATACGCTTGGCGAAATGTGGGTATACTGGTTACACATCTGCCTACCCCTTCGGGGATTACAGGCGTCAGTGCATCTTAAATCAATCTTAAATATAATGTAGCATAAAAAATGATTGACATGTAAAAGTGATATTTATGATCCAATTTACAGAATAAATGATTTGAATTTGAATTTGAGTGCGTATGAACTTAGTCGTGCTCTCTTCCGTGGAAACGCTGTCCAAGTGCAGTTATAATTGGGATTAATCATAATAAGTGTAATAAATTGTAAACAATAATATAATGTTGCATTTAATGAGGAAAGACTTATAAACTTGTAAAACATCCTGACGAAGTTATTTATCGTTATTTTAAAGGAAAGTTATAGTTAGCTTACAGACGCTTCATTCGATTGGGAATCCAAACGTATATTTTTAATCCATAAATATCAAAGACTTTAATGTATACTACAAGACAAGCTGTGCGGTACAAATAAATTGCGCACTTAGTTACGGTCAATTGACCGCAACTCGTTTAGTCTTCCGCGTGACAGCGACGAGAGCAGTTGTTGTTGTTTGAATAGCTGCGAACGTTAAATTCGATAAACTAATACGAAATTGTTATTGTGACCCATAAAATATTGTCATTATTTACGTTCATATATTATTCATTCAATTTGATGTTATTTTACGAAAGTAACTATATTATTTCTTGGTTTTCATCGAAAAATTCATTTATTGTGACTAAAAATTAATAGCAAACAAAACGGCCGTCTCAATATTGCCATCTCGCTTACTCCCAAATCCTCTCGCTCCCACGCCTTAGACGTCATTCCCGCCTCGTCGGCCGCGTATGCAACACTTTAATTATACTTCTGAATATCCCGTCTATGGTATTAAAGTCCTTGATAAATATACATGAATGGCCTGGGTTTAAAAAAAAATATCATATAAAAAATTATTTTGGCAAACAATAGTTGCCGTAGTTGTTTATTTATAGCGGAGGCTGGCAAACTATTAAACGGGTCACATAATGGATCTCCAAGGCTCGTGTTTACCCAAAATACGAAAATAATCATGGGTGCATTTCAGACCATAAAGAAAATAAATAAGGATTTGAAAGAGGATGATTTATGTCTCTGCCTACTCTACTGTTGGTATAGGTGTGAGTAATCTGTAAATAGAAAACCAAATGTAGGGTCATAGAACTAATCTGGCTACAAATGTCGTCGACACACGATAGCATCATGGTTCAAACGAATTTGTCCTTTTCCTTTAATTGCGGATTCAGAACCCTGAATCCGACGTGTAATTAGCTGTCCAAATTTTAACAGTCCGATTAAATTGTAATTAGAGTTTGGAATTTTGCCCCTTAATAACAATGTCCTCATGACGTCGACCTATTGAAGTGATTGGGTTGAATTAGGGGTTCACTGTGAAGTTTAACAGTGAAAAATTCTTTAGCCGCCTTGGGTACTTTTTAGTAGAGGAAAATCTTATGGGTTCGCGTCATCGACATGCTCAGGACGCGCAGCGGCCGTGTTTTGTTTGATTAGTATTTGAATCGTTTAATTGTAGAATCATTGTGCAGTCATCAATGAGTACTAAAATACTAAATAAACATGCATATAATTGTTGCTCGGAGTGTCAATAGATGTGAAAACCAGATTGATGTTGATAATTTTAATTCAACATTATGAAAGTTCTAAGTTTTCACTTCTATCGGCAGTCTCTACAACTGCCATTGCCATTTTTATTGAGTGACGAAACGAGCATGTCGCTCGCCTGATGGTAACCGCAACGTCTGCCCAGAAGCAACATCACATAGAACTTTGAATTACAAAGAGAGACTACGAGAAACCTGCTAAGTAACATGATTTCAGCACGTGTTATATAAAATTGTTTTAAGATCTGCTAATTTTGACGAGCAGACTACGAGAAATAAGGTTTAACTTTGAAGGTAATTACCGAAACCTAACAATTTTGTGGAAACGCACCGGAAAACGAATTAATTCATAGTAGAATTTGGCTATGACGCAGACAAAGTGAAAATTACTCAGGCGTAATTGAAAGCTGTTGTGATTTCGTTGAGTCAGAAATCTGACCTTCGTTAAAGGAAAACGCTGGTAGTTACTCGAAATCCTTTTGGAGGCGCGTGATAAATTTCTTATCATTTAGCTTTAAAAATAAAGGCTAATTAGAGGATTGTTAGTCAGAGTATTTTTTATCTGAATTTTAATGGTGAACAGTCTTACGAGTTTTTTTTATAGCATAGGTCGAAAACGAGCAAGTGGGTTACCTGATTTCCGCTTCCCATGAACGCCCATAATACCAGAAGGATCATTAACGCGTTATGATCACGGATGCGGCGTCGTCGCGTCGTGTGCCGGATCGGTCACTTCCCTAGAGGTGGTGGTGGTACCTTCCCTATGGTAGAGAAGACCGATGGCTGGCACATGTGTCATACTCGTGAATGGGTGGTGCTTGTGTGGACTGATCTGCTCAAAGTGTTATCTATTGTTTGTTTACATTATATTAAGGTCTAATCCAATGCGTAGATATAATTTCTGTAATTGCTGCTCTAATTCCAATTAAATATTGCAGAACCTTTATGCTCTAATAATTGTAAACTAGTTTTGAAAGGAGCAAGCTGAAATTTCTTGCTCGTTCTTCTCTAGCAAAACAGCATTTCGAACTAGCGCTAGAATTTTGACGGAATCTAAATAATGTATTACATTTTAGGGATTCATTAAATATTTTGAATTTGAATTTTTAATTTGTGTTGCCGACCTTAAAGCCCGGTATAATTCTAGCAACAGTCGTGCGCCAATAACTCGACGGCCGCTATTTTATTTGGACTGCACTGCACTTACCATCAAATGCAGTATAGGCACTTGCCGTGACCGGATAAATATACAAGATCGAAGTCATTATCTTACACAGGCGTGACGTAGAAGGTCAATATGAGAGGGCGAGTGCGTCGTCAACATATCAATGGCAAATTAATGGTCTGCGCCTACATTTTACTTTCGACTAATTGGATGATCTCATCGTATAATCTCGAACTAGTATTTTATGACTCAATGAATATAAGGTAAGTATACGTAAAAGGATCGTGCCTATATTTTGGTATAAATAGAATAGGAAGTATGGTAGTACGATTAAAATTGTATACGCACTTACGCCTGTAATCCCTAAAGGGGTAGGCAGAGGTGTAACCAGTAAACCCACATTTCGCCGAGCGTATCTTCGCCCATGATAGGGGGCGAGCCTATCGCCATACCGGACACAAATTCCAGACTCCGGGCTGATACTGAGCATTTCTTAATAGAAAATCCCAATATCACTTTTACTCGACCCGGGGATTGAACCCGAAACCTCAGCGTTAGCTTAATTGTAACGCGTACGCATTACAACTGCGCCAAAAAGGCAGTCCAAATAAAAAAAAAAGTGCTCCGACAATCTTTATTTTTAAGTTTCCGTACTCTATTAAGGTGACTACGCTGGCCACCTGTCAGTCTGCCTTACCTATCTATAAAGGGCTCTATTGTTTAGACCATAAGTGTTAGCTGCTTGAAATTTTCACAGAACATGACGTGTTATTATGGTAGAGTCACGCTGTAGGCAATTTTGTCTACAGCATGAATAAGCTGGCTTGATCGGGTTATTACCACTGTTTCACAAAAAGCCGTTTTAAAAGTTTTTGTGTTTGAATCATTAAATTTTATTAAGAATTATAGACGTTTTGGCGTTCTGACATTAAACATATTTTAGAAGTAATATAAAATATGTTATAAAAACACCGTTGGTCATTTTAACTGTGTTATGAGAATCGATATTCAAACATAAGGAAATATCTCTAATGAGAAAAATCTATCAAATATGGGACAGATGGTGGGCCAGCAGCTAAATGAAAGTGGTATTTTAAATGAAATACTACTGAAAACTATAATTTCATATGTTTTACGTGCGTATTAGTAAAGCGGTGACTTGCTGTACTAGTACAAAGGTGACTTACCGAGTAACTGCCACCTTTGATAAACCACCGGGTGATCGCCAATCGTTATTTCTATGGTAGAATTTTCTTAATTGAGATTTTTCTTTACGTTTGAATACCGATTCTGATAACAAGGAACAACAGGGATTTTGTTACTTACATATTGTTTAAAGATTATAGTGGATTTCTTAACAAATAATAAAAAGATCAGCATATTGGTCTAGTGGCAGCGTATTAAGACTAAGAACCGTGAGGTCCTTCGTGGGTTCAATATCAAGGTCGGGCACTCACAATCATTTATATTTGAGTTTTCCATTGAAAAAAATCACACATGAGTTGCCTAGGATTGTAATTTGTGCTTGATATGTCGATAAATCTGTCCCATATCACATCTTGGGACGGAAATAAGCTTGGTGAATCGTGGATGTGCTAGTTGCATTCTGCCTACACCTCGGGAATAAAGGCGTGAACTAATGTTGTGTAGTGTCTAACAAAAAGAAAAAAATTCGATGTGGGTACAAAACCCTCGCTCATTCACGCTTGACCGGTTCTTATTCAAGCTTTTTCTTAGTATACTGCGACTTTATCTTAGTCGTAGTTAGTTATCTTCGAAATATTCCTGTGACGTATATTATATACCCCACTAGAGGGCTTATTATATGACAATGGACGACAAATATCTCGGGTAAAAGTGTCAACATTCGATAAAATTGCGTCATGACACTATTTCTCTACATAACAAGTCGCCTATTATATGCAAACATATTAATTATTGTGATGTGTCAACATAATTAGGATTACAATCTTCTATAAGACTGTGTAGGTACTATGTATTTAGAGTATATATGTTATGATTTCTTAGGTTTACGCGAATATTACACATTGAAATAAAACTAGTTTATACGGATTTTATCGCGGTTTAATTTTTATTTTAGTCCCGACGTTTCGAAAGCTTTTCAGCCTTCGGGAATAATAAAAATCAAACCGCGATTAAATCCGTATAAACTAGTTTTATTTCAATGAATATATGTTACTTTCTATTCCGCTCTGTCTATTGGTAGGTCCCTCGTTTGCGAGAGGCCGGCTGGGTTGGTAACCACCGCTCTGTCTATTTCTGCCGCCAAGCAACAGTGTGTAAGCACTGTTGTGTTCTGGTTTGAAGGACATTGAAGCCAGTGAAATTACTGGGCATTATGAGACCTAACACCTCATGTCTCAGGCTGACGAGCGCAGTCCAGTGTCATACAGTGCTTTGTTATTTAAAGTTCTGTGTGGCGTTGCGTCTGTTTATGAGCAGGCGTGGCGCTTATCATCAGGCGAGCGACCTGCTCGTCTCGTCATTCAAACTAATAAAAAAAAAACTTTCGATTGTAATCTGTTTTGTTGTCTAAATAAATAAATAAATAAACCATTAAGCTTCGATAGACATATAGAGAAAACCAGATAAAACTGTTTTTTTTCAGTCGACGAAAGGGCCTCGTGTTGTATATGCTAGAACTAGATTTTGAACGTCAATGCTACGTTTTGTTTTACAGCATTACCACTCAGGTGTCAATGCCATCCATTTACAGAAATATTATGTACAAACCTGTATATTTCTAACGTTAAGTTCCTTAACCTTTCATGAATGATTTTCAAGTTGGATAAATCGGAATCATTTCTCTATAGGATGAAATTCAACGTCGTGCGAAATTAGTTATTGAAGTCCATATTTGATAGCCAGGTTGTCGAAAATAGTAGAATATACTCGTCAATAAATAATAATACTAGCCCTGTATTATACACGTCCCACTGCTGGGAACGGGCCTCCTCTACTGAATGAGAGGGGTTAGTCCTTAGTCCACCACGCTGGCCTAATGCCTGTTGGAGGACTTCACATACCTACCAAATTCTTATGGAGAACTTCTCAGGTATGCAGGTTCCCTCACCATGTTTCATTCACCGTTAAAGCAAGCGATAGTTAACAATGAATACACACATAACTTGAAAAGGCAGAGGTGTATGCTCTTGGGGCTGGTTTTGAACTTGCGACTTTTGTCTCGGCAGTCTATCGCTACTACTTGTGAATAACATACTTAAAAAAAATGTCTAAAGTTTTTTTGTTTATTATTTTGACTGCCTCGGTGACGCAGTTGTAATGCGTCCACGTTACGATTGAGGTCGACGCTGAGGTCTCGGGTTTGATCCCCGGGTCGGGTAAAGTAGTATTGGTTTTTTTTTATTACGAAATGCTCAGTACGGTAGTGGTATGGACTGTGGAAAGTCGCAGGTTTGAAACCAGCCCCAAGTGCATACACCTCTGACTTTGCTAAGTTATGTGTGTACTAATTGTTAATTATCACTTGCGTTAATGGTGAAGGAAACATCGTGAGGAAACCTGCATACCTGAGAAGTTCTTCATAAGAATTTCAAAGGTATGTGAAGTCTGCTAACCCGCATTAGGCAAGCGTGGTGGACTAAGGCCTAACCCCTCTCGTTCAGTAGAGGAGGCCCGTGCCCAGCAGTGGGACGTATATAATACAGGGCTAGTATTATTTATTTATTACTTTGGGAATATTTTTGGGTTTCCATATTTACTTTGTTTAAAGCTGCTAATGAGAAGTTCTAAAATTTCGTGTGTTTTGTTTCAGTGTAACAAACATATTCTTGGTGAATCTATCAGCAGCTGATCTCCTGGTAACTGGAGTGTGTATGCCAATCCAGCTCAGCAAGGCGATCACCCTTGTCTGGTTCTATGGTGAAACTGTGTGCAAGATTGTCAATTATATACAAGGTAATTTAATATTTTTTTTTATATTTTTTTTTATATATTTTTTAATTTTTATATTTTTTTGTGGGACCGCAAGTCCCTCGTAGTTCCTGATACCCACGATACAGGTTTACCTAGTGTGGGGTCAGGACTATGTGTGTGACTGTTGGGTGTATTTATTATTATATTATTATTATATCGGTATTTTCCGAACGTTATGACCTGTCCTTCTTTAAGCGAAAAAAAGAAGAGTTTTAAAAAAGTTTTCCTTCAACGGTAGGCAGCGGCTTGGCTGTGCTCTGGCATTGCTGAGGTCCATGCGCGGCGGTAACCACTTACCATCAGGTGAGCCGCCTGCTCGTCTGTCTATATAGGCAATATTTTTTTTTAAATATCACGAGTACCTAAACGTCAACTTTTGATTTGATATTTCCAAACTTGGTAAAGAAACATTACTTCTGTGACCTTATTACAAGATAAATTCTTATTTTCAAGCAACAAAATTTTTCCAGCCTATAAGCGATTATTCGCCTTGGTCATCAATGATACTGCTATCACTAGAGGACACAGACTGAATAGTTCCTATTTCCTTTGTCAATTGCTACTGGATAGTGAAAGTTGATGAGTGGTAGAGCCACGCTGTAGACACTTTTGGCTACAGCATGAATGGGCCGGCTCGTCCGGGTCGTTACCACTGTCTCACTGAAAACCGGCGCAAAGTAGCAGCAGCTGCTGCTGCTAAAAAAACTTTTTGTTATAATTCAGTATATATTATCTATTTTCCATTCAACTTCATTTTGTTTCACTTGTTATTTATTAATACAACGTACCTACGTACAACTATTAACAACTCTTTAAACTACAAAACTAATTCCAATCTGGTAACTACATATGTTTCCACGTAGCGAATTAAAGCACTTGTATATATTGTTATATACAAGTGCAAGTGTTATGTACAAATGTATTATTGTAATATATTGTTAAATTATATTTAATAATAAAAAAGAATACTACCTAATAATAAATAACAATTGTTGTTAACGTTGTTAATATTAATTGTTAACGACGTCTTTATAGACGATGAACCATATGATTGAACTTTGAAAATAAGGCGACCAATGTGAGTCGGATTCGCGTATCAAATGTTCCATACCTACCACTACACCATAAAACTTTTACTGTTTGTTTTTCATTATTATTTGTTAGTATAATCTATATATGATATTGTTAGAACTATTACCCATGAGCATTCTGAATGAACTGAATGCTCCTAGGCAACAATAAGTTCAACTGAGCCAGCGTAACCACGTAGTAATGTATTCGAGACTGGTGACTGATTACCGAGAACCAAGAACACACATAACCCAGAGAACTGAGAACACTTAGAGCACTGAGAGCACTCGCAATACTCACAGTACTCACCGTACTGAACGTATTGAACTCCCAATGAGGGAGCGCTCTTTTATAAAGCAACTGTCACCCCACCAAACTAACGTATCTAGTTTGTCTACTGTTAGCGTATTCTTAATATTGGTATATTGAGGGTGTCTGAGAAAGCAACGTTGGGTACACTGAAATAATAATGGTGCGATATAGTTGTGGAAGGGTAGTTAAATGGTATAAAAGAGGTAGTCGCTATAACTGGAGGTCTTTTGCCCGCGGTCAGTCAGCTCACTAAGATCAGTGCTCAGTCGATAGTCCAAGTGTTCATTACGCGGTAGCTATGTTGGTTTACTATTCGGTTCTAGTTGTTTGAGTAATAATTGGAGAACGGTCTATAGATAATCCTGACATGAGGTTGTGGTCTGTAAAGTAGTAATATTGTAAATGTAACCAATAAACTATGAGTTAAAGTGATTACTGTCGTTTGATATTAATAAGATAATACTCGTCTCACGTAACTTCTAGCACTACCCTTCAATGATTTATATTTCCATTCAGACATTACATTTCTCGGCCACCCTTGAAATAGCCGAATATTTAAAAATGTATAAATAACCTTATGAAATAACTGTTTATTTATACTTACTGCACTTACATAATAATAATATGCTCTCAAAATAGGTAGATCTGATCATTGAACTCCAAACTCAGTGGAGAGTTCAAACTGTCAAGACAGCTCCCATTGTTATACCTAGCATCGGTGTGCTTCAAAACCTTGAACATTTTTCCGCTCACATTCACACTATTACAAACATTCATATTAAACACATGCAAAATCAAAAAACACCCCTAAGTGATGAAATCGGAGATGAAAGACTCAAACTCCATCATTTATTTATGTACCGATTTTGATGACTCCTTTACTAAAAATTGTGAAATAAAAACATTCAAAAAAAAATCGAATTAAAATAAAAGCTTTCTGGCGGAGAAATCTATGTAAATCCTGTAATCTGACTGCCTCGGTGGCGCAGTTGTAATGCGTTACGACTGAGGCTGACGCTGAGGTCTCGAGTTCGATCCCCGGGTCGGGTAAAAGTGATATTGGGTTTTTCTATTACGAAATGCTCAGTATCAGCCCGGAGTCTGGAATTGTGCCCGATATGGCGATAGGCTTGCCTCCTATCACATCATGGGACGGAGATACGCTCGGCGAAATGTGGGTGTACTCTGGTTTTACACCTCTGCCTACCCCTACGGGAATTACAGGCGTGAGTGCATATGTATGTATCCTGCAATCTTACTAAATTGAGAACCTCCCCCTTCAAGTTAGTTAAATCATTCGAGTGCCCTCGGTCAGACCGTAATAAGGCCAATAGTTTACGACTCTTCGGACTACGGTAATAAACTATATGACTACGGCCGTGACCGACGCTTTGAATTCTACTTGTTGGTGTTTGCTGCGAATTACGATTCGTGTTTATTGCTTATAAGAGTTCATTGTTGATCGAGATCCCTTTTTGAGAGATTGTATAGGCCGGCAAACGAGCCAGTGGGTCACCTGATAGTAAGTGATCTTCACCGCTCATGTACGCCCATAATACCAAAATAATCATGGGTGCGTTGCCGACCTTAAAGGAAAGGGATAAATAAGGGATTGGGAAGGGGAGGGGGTTTGGGCCTCCGGATATTTCACTCACCGTACGAAACGCAGCAGCAAGCTGCTACTTTACGCCGGCTTTCTGTGAAACAGTGGTAATGACCCGAACGAGCCGACCCATACATGCTGTAGACAAAAGTATCTGCAACGTGGCTCTACCACTCATGTAAATCCCTTTTTTATTTGCACGAGATGGGAGCTTGTATTGCGCTGGATTATAAGAGCGTCAACTGCGCCACCACGACGGTGCAACAAGAGTCTCGCTACCAAGAAATTTAAGTTCTACGGTAGTTGCTTCCTAGCATTGGGATGGTTGCGCAACCAAGACAATATCTTGCAAACATTAATACGCTGGTTGCAAATTGTATCAGGGACATACCCGTAGTTTGGATGTTCGTAGGCAGATGACCCACTCACTCACCCAAAAATTATCTTAATCTGTATGAATCGAGAGCAAAATGTATTACCGCATCTTCAAAGATTCTCGAGATATTCCAACAAAGTTGTTTAATCAAGACAGAAAATCATATTTGTTTTGAATTATACTCGTACCATCTTGCTTGAATTATGTTTTGTAAATAACAGCTTATATTGCATACGTGGAATTACTTTTCGAATTTCCCAATACGTGAAGGAAAATAAAGAGCTTTCCCACGCGTGTCTACCGCCTACATTCATCTGCGGGATAACACGTAGGGCGTTTTTCACTAAAAACGAAAAAAGCGCAGTTGTAATGCGTACGCGGTACGGTGCCGAGATCTCGGGTTCGATCCGAAAGTCTGGGGGTTTCCTATTATGAAATGCATAGTGTCAACTCGGAGTCTGGAATTGTGCCCGATATGACCATAGGCCACATATCACATCATGGGACGGAAACAAGCTTGGCGAAATGTGGGTGTACTAGTTACACCTCTGGCTTACCCTTCAGGGAGTACAAGCGTGGGTGCGAGTGCGTAGAAAAAAGAGGGTTTTATAAATATTGATTTTATTTTAAAGGCTTTATCTGTCTGAGGAATCGTAACGCCCAAAAAAAGGGCAAAGTTTATTGTAACTTTTATTTGAAAGCTAGTTTTATTGCGATAGCTGTGTTTGAAAAAGATCTATTCAACTGTTAAGAAATGAAAGATAAAAGATCTTTTATTTCTTAATAGTCAAACTATTTTTAGGATTTATAGGGTTCCGTACCCAAATAATATGAACTGAATCTATGCTCTTTGACCCACTTTTTTTATTTATTTTTTATTGCATAGGCCGGCAAACGAGCAAGTGGGTCACCTGATGGTAAGTGATCTCCGCCGTCCATGTACGCCCACAATACTAAAATAATCATGGGCGCGTTGCCGACCTTAAAGGAAAAGGATTGGGAAGGGGAGAGGAATTTGGGCGTCCGGATATCTCAGTCACCGTACGAACAAGCTGCGACTTAACGCCGGTTTTCTGTGAGGCAGTGGTAACGACCCGGACGAGCCGGCCCATACATGCTGTAGATAGAATTGTCTACAGCGTGGCTCTACCAAAAACCTACCTTTAAAGGAATATATCTTTTGAACCGTAGTAGCCACTTGTAATTATAACAAAATATTTATAATTATGACGAATATTATAACCATAATATATTTTTACGGAACCCTTCTCAATTGGTTTTTATATATGCTATAAGCCGACTTAAGAAAATCAATTCAACGTTATTCTGTAATGAATGTTATTGGTTCGAGGAGACGTGTTGAGAGATCGAAGGCTCAGTTACGACTCTTTATTTAAGACTGTTCATATAATGTAACTTACACGACTACTTATACACTACAATTCTTTATGTATGTTTTAATGGATATTTTTTGTTTGTAAGATTATGTTACTGTAGTGGTTCTGAAGTGATATTTAAGATTTGATGACAGAGACGACGAAATATGGGAAGCTCTTCAACGGAAAGCAGGAAATGCATCACGATTTGGGTTTTGAATTTAGTTTTGAAGTTTCAGAAGTCACTTAAGGTCATTGAAATAAAACTATTTTACACGGATTTTATCGCGGTTTAATTTTTATTTTATTCCCGACGTTACGAAAGCTTTTCAGCCTTCGTGGTCACGGGAGAGACTGAGGTGTAGGTCGTCTCGAAAAGTTAATGTTACATTGGCTACCTTAATTTTAAAATTATACATTTATTGAATTAATTATTTAAAAAAGTTAGTTGTCACTAGTCCCATATACGCAGAAAGAGCTCACAGTGTCTTGAGGTCAGGCAGTTGGTCTTTTGGGTTCCGATTTAATTAAATGTATAATTGGATCCCAGGCTTGTGCAAGCTTCCAACCATCTTCTCTAAATTAATAAATTAATTAAACCGCGATAAAATCCGTATAAAATAGTTTTATTTCAATGTGTAGTATTCGCGTAAACCTAAGAAATCAGCTAAGGTTGTTCAAAATATTTGCTTTCTTTCTAATATCTGTCAAAATACTATTTTTATGCAAATGTATATTTAAATAGAATATAGAGAACGGTCATTAGTTGATATGGTTGGTACTTGTACGCATGTGGCCTTACAAAAGTAAGTTGATGCCTTTTTCTTGGTTGGAACTGAATTTCCTGCTTGCAGAGGAGTACAAACTGACTGCCTCGGTGGCGCAGTTGTAATGTGTACTCGTTACGATTGAGGTCAGCGCTGAGGTCACGGGTTCGATTCCCGGGTCGGGTAAAGTGGTGTTGGGTTTTTCTATTGCGAAAATGCTCAGTATCAGCCCGGAGTCTGGAATTTGTGTTCGGTATGGCGATAGGCTCGCCCCCTATCACATTATGGGCGGAGATACGCTCGGCGAAATGTGGGTGTACTGGTTACACCTCTGCCTACCCCTTCGGGGATTACAGGCGTGAGTGCGTATGTATGTATGTACAAACTGACAGAATATGCACTAAAACTACGCTCAAAGTGTAAAGGTAGGAAGCACACGTCAGCTGTATACAGCAAATACTGATTGATAGTTGATTTACCATATAACTAGCATTTGAAATATGCTGTCTAAACACGTAGTTATTAAGCCTGTATCTTACGGCGAACTGTATTTTTTTCACAGTAGACTGGCAAACCTCACATAACATAAACTATTTAATACCCTTCTTTTTTATTTAAAAGTACATTTTAAAACGGCGAATATTATAGTAGGTCTTCAACTTCTATCGAATTAACCGATACTCGCATAAAATTATCACATTAATATTCTTTTTAATTAAGCTATTCTTCAACTAGCTCCAGCAAACAAAATGCCAACAAATGTTTGAAATGAAAGCAATACGTTTGAAGTTTACACTTTCATTCCGAGCATTATGAGAGCTACACTCGGATTACAATAAACTACTACATCTTTGTTCTTTAGCGGAGCAAAATAAATTTGTTTACAATCCCACTTTATATCAGTCAGAATGAACTTAGAATATATTGTCGTTTAACTGTGAAGTTTATACAATACCTATTGCTTACTTTAAAGTTTCAGTCTTTGCCAATTTATACGACTTCAAAAAAAAAGAAGGAGATTCTCAATTCGACTGTTTTTCTTATGTTTGTTACCTCAGAACTTTCTGTTCTTTTAGTTCTGACAATGTCATCCATGGGAAACCATATAAGTCTTAAATTTGCATTAAGTATGTGCGCGACAAATGGACGAATAACTCAATGTCACGCCAACCGATTTTGATGATTCCTTTTTTATTGGAAAGGATGTACTTCAAGGGTAGTTTGATGAGTTTGGTTAGGTTCTGATTATGGGATCCGTGACAAAGTAACGGAACTCTTCAATTCTTAGGAGCAAATTAACAATACTCGGCCGAATCTTTCATAGGCTATCCGGATATTTGAGTCACCTACCGTAACGTCGTTATAGTTAAGTAATTGTCGTAGTCGAATATGATGATCAATGGAACTCCTTAACGGCTTACAGTAAGGTGCGATCTTTGGCAGAATTTCTAACTTGCTGCGTTGCAATTTGATGAAAGCGTTCTAATTGCGTTACTTTAAAACGCTTCATAATAAAACGCTTATCGAAGGTATAAACCTTCATTAGTTAAAACGTATTTTAAACCTATCGAACGTTCAATAAAATTCTTTATTCATAATCGTTTGATAAAGCTCCGATAACTAAAATAGGTTTATCATACACAAAGTTGCCAGTTTACAGAAAATGATTGATTGATTGAATGATTTTAATATGGTTTGTCTCTGGAAAGACTGGAAACAAACTAAATAAAAAGAAAATTGACGGTGTTTTGGCGGGAATTCTGACAGTGCGGTGGCTCTCTTGATTTAATTATTTCCTAAGCTAGTTTAAAGTTGTGTTTGTTGTATAAAAGTGGAGTGGTTTTGTGCAATAATCATTTACAATGATGAATAGCGTATGAAAACATTAAAAATAGGGAATTTAGGTGATTTTTGATCAAGGGTATTGATCGACCTTGTGCTTTCGATCCGCTTGAAGAAAGTCGTCTAAGAAGCATTGAACTGAAAGGAATTAACACCAAAACTCCAACAAGACCTTGAAATGGGCCACACCCCCGTTTCATCGTTCTTGGAATATAAGAAAGGAATATAACTAATGACTTGGCAGCATGGTCTCTGACCTTAGCCGGTTCCTAAAGGAAAAAGAAAATTGACATCTCATCAATGTCAAATGTCAAGAAAGGTAAACAAACAGGAGTTATAAAATTCCACAAGACCTTGATATTGACCACGCCGCGCCGCTGCGCTGATATTTCGTCGTTCTTGAGAAGAGTTGAAAATATATAATGTACTTGTCATTGGCGAAATGTATCATAGGGCGAAGCCGTTATAAATAAAGAAAAAGACATAAACTAAAAAAAAATGACAGTAGACGTAAAAATATACGTCAATTATGAAACAGCTGACCGATGTCGGACATGTTTTTCACTATCGAACGCTTAAAATAGGTTTATAGAAGGGTTATAGCTTCTATAAGATAGTGACACTTTATAGGAGAGTTAATGAGCGTATTAGCGTTATTGAACGATTATGAATAACAATTTTTATCAATCATCTAATAACGGCCTTATAAAGCTCCGATAACTTATTATGAATAAGACCATAAGTGTATTATGTTGGAAAAAAAACACTAGAGTTTAGCTGCGATGTGGTCCCATATAAATTTGGTTAAGATCTGATGACGGAGTACGGAGTAAAAAATAAAACTCCTCAACGGACAACAGTACACTCATTGCGATTGTGTCATTGTATTCGAATTTACATGTTATAGCTGTAACTCCCACTGAAAATTGAAAAATAAAATAAAGGTTAACAAAACTTAAAAACCGACTTCATATTAAAAATACTGAAAAGTCAAAAATAACAAGTTTTGTTAACCGTTATTTTATATTATCTGATATTTTTGTTTGAGAGTTAAAATGTAAAACTTTTCATTAATACCAATTCATATTCTATTGAATTTAAATCTTTTTTAATGAAATCTGAAGCTTGTATTATCCTAAGTATTCTAGAAAATCTGCTTAAAAAAGCAGTGATAGCTCAGCGGGGAGTAGTACGGACTGTTGAGCCAAAGTCGCAGGTTTATAATCAGGGCAATTGCTTTAACGGGGAAGTAACATCGTGATGAAAAACCTTCTACCTGAGAAGTTCTTCATAAGAATTTCGAAGGTATGTGATGTCTGCCAACTCGCATTAGGCTAACGTGCAAGACTAAGGCCTAACCCCTCTTATTCAGTAGATGTTGCTCGGGATTTTTAAAACCGATGAATGATTAATCGATTATTTTTAGACTAGTTGTTTTCCACTATAAAAATATTTTAAGAATCGCATCGTAGTGGCATACTGAGGCTAATAAACTAGTGACGTTCTCGGTTCATATCCCAAATGGTGCAAGCAAAATCACACACGGGTTATATAGCGATAGGCTCGCCACTTATCATATCATGGGATGGTAATAAGTTTGGCAAACAGTGGTTGTACTAGATCCACCACTATTCTTTTAGCTTCAGTATGCCTCAATACAAATATTAGAGATCATGCTTATCAATATAACCTATTTCTTTCTACCACAGGTGTAGCAGTAGCTGCGTCAGTGTTCACCATATCTGCCATGTCCGTGGACAGATGGCTGTCCATATCACCAGAGCCTCGTCTCCGACCCCCTGGCCGGCGGCAGGCCGTACTCCTATTAGTATTGTTGTGGGGTGCTGCGATGCTCATTTTTATACCACTCTCCATAGTGGCAGGAGTCAGGAAGGAATCGGTTCCAGTTATATCTAAGGGATTGAAGAATATTTCGGTATGTATCTTTTGGACTAACCTGTTTTTAACAGATCTGAATGACGAGACTAGCAGATCGTTCGTCTGATGATAACCGTACGTGACCCATAACAGAAGCAATGCTAATAAACTGTGCTCATCATCCTGAGACATTTAGATATTGGGCAGCATAATGCCTTGTAATTTCACTGGTGTTTCATACAGTGCTTGCACACAACGGATATAGACAAAGCGGTGGTAAGTACATAACCAGACGTACTTTCCCATATTTATAAGGAAGACTAACCACCAAATTATGTTAAATGGTGGTCGCTCTACGGAGGCGACTAGGCACCGTAGTAGGAAGGCGGTCCCTAGCATCAAGCCAGGAGTTATCCTGACGTCAATCAGGCAGACACAAGAAAGATACAGTCTAAATATAATGTCAACCAATGACACAATACTACTCTCAACAATCGGATTATCTCTCTGGATTTACGCCAGCTGACCTCGGAACGAACTTTCATTAAAAAAGGTTTTCCATTATGAGAATACTCAAAAAGGTGATACTGTGGTTATGGTGGTCGCTCTCCAATAGGGTAGTTGACTAGATTTTTTTATTATTTAAATCAATAAGTTACGTTACTCAAAATCTATTGAAGAAAGAATTTTATAAATCGGACCAAAAATAAATAAGGTTGGAAGTTGGAACAACTGTCACGCTCGATAAATTTAGAGCTTCAGTGTGTCCCGGAACATAGCAGCGAAAATCTTTATACGACGGTGCAGCAGTTGGGCAATACCATCAAATGACCCATTACGGACACTGACATAGAATACTGCAGTCGTATCGCCAAATTAAATACGGCCAGCCCTCGTCTGCGGTCCATTCTGGTAAGATTCAACAACCGCCGACTTCGTGATACGTTTCTAGCCGGCGTCATTAAATTTAATAAAAACCACCCCGGCGATAAGCTAAACACGGGCCATTTGGGTTACGGTGGTAATAAGAAGACTCCTGTGTCTGTCTCAGAGCATCTCACCTCAGAGGCCAAGGCACTGCATGCTGCGGCTCGATTAAAGGCCAAAGAACTGAACTACAGATTCGTGTGGGTACGGGACGGTAAAGTATTTCTTCGAAAAACTGAGACTTCTGGCTTCATATACATTAAAGATCTGAGCGGTTTAAATAACGTTTCTTAATAATTGTTGATAGTCATAGATAATAATAGTTATTTTTTTTATCGTCTATTATTTTTATAACCGCTTTATTATTATTTTCATGATACACTTTTATTATTAAAACGTTAGAGGTTTGAGAACTAAAACAAATGACTTTTTCAACAATACTATCTGTCATAATTATGATGTTATAGCGTTAAGCGAAACTTGGCTAAATGGAAATGTCTTTGATTCTGAGCTCTTCGATAGTCGCTATATTATCTACAGACGAGACAGAGAAACAAGAGGATTCCACGGCGGTAAGAGTGGTGGCGGTGTTCTAATAGCTGTATCTAAGAGGTTTAACTCCAGGCGCCTGCAACACTTCGAATCTAAATGCGAAGACCTCTGGGTGGAGTTTGAGCTCCGTACTGGCAGTAGCTCTGCTGAGCGGTTACACTTGTGTGCAGTTTATCTTCCTCCCCCTATTCAGAGACACATCTTGGAGGACTTTATTAATACTTCTAATAGTAGTATTAAACAAGCAGGTTTGGAGAAGGTACTGTTTATTGGTGATTTAAACTTGGGCTCAATAGATTGGGATTTTTCTGGTAATTCTATAGTTAACTCTGCAGGTGGCAGTTCTTTTACTAGTTTGCTTTGCGATTTTTGTATGTTAAACGACTTGAGACAATATAATAACGTTTTGAATGCCAAAGGGAAAATTTTAGATTCAGTGCTTAGTAATATAAAGGTATCTGATGTTCGTGTCAATAATAATCCTCTCACGAAAGTTGATAACTTTCATCCACCCCTGGAGTTTTCTGTTATGTCTTGCCTTGACACTGTATTAAAATATAACAATATTTTACGATTGGTAGAGCCACGCTGTAGACAATTTTGTCTACAGCATGAATGGGCTGGCTCGTCCGGGTCGTTACCACTGTCTCACAGAAAACTGGCGTAAAGTAGCAGCTTGCTGCTGCGTTTCGTACGGTGAGTGAGATATCCGGAGGCCCAAATCCCCCTCCCCTTCCCAATCCCTTATTATCCCTTTCCTTTAAGGTTGGCAACGCGCCCATAATTCTTTTGTATTGTGGGCGTACATGGGCGGTGGAGATCGCTTACCATCAGGTGACCCACTTGCTCGTTTGCCAGCCTATACTATAAAAAAAAAAATTGACCATTTCTGTTTCTTCAAAGCCGACTATGATAACATTGTTGACGATCTTAATAATGTATGATGGGAGGAGGAATTTGCCAACTGTGCTACTGTGGATGACATGCTATCATTGTTCTATAGTCATATACACAATATGATTCTAAAATACGTTCCTATAATTTTAAAAAGAGTTCACGTAATTAGCCGATCTGGTTCTCTCGTGATTTAATAGCTCTTCTACGTGACAAACTTAAATATCGTAATAAGTTACATAAATTCAACAACAACCCTCTAGACCGAATTAGTTTTGATTTGATTAAACGACGTTCTGAACGCTTGATGTCAACATGTTACCAAAAATATATAATGAGACTTGAAGAGAACCTTCGATCTAACCCTAAACTTTTTTGGTCATTTATTAAAAACAAAAAGAAAGGTGCGAGCTCCTATCCAGGATGTTTTATGAAGACAAAGTATCCAATAGTAGCGTTGATGTTTGTAATCTTTTTGCTCAAAATTTTGCCTCCAATCATGTTTGTCATAGCTCTATAAATGCATCTACCTCAAAGCCTACGTACTGCAGTAATTATTTGACCTCGATAAAATTCAAGGATTACCACGTACTCAAGGTTTACAAAAGACTTGACTTATTTAAAAGTTCAGGATCTGATGGGATACCATCAGTATTTGTGGTAAAATCTGCACAGGTTTTGGTGAGACCGCTGAATCTGATTTATAATAGATCTCTCCGCACCTAGGTGTCTTTCCTAGTAACTGGAAGGAGGCCTTGGTGGTCCCGTTGTTCAAGAGTGGCCAAAAAGAATTAGTCAATAATTATATACCGATTTCTATTCTCCCGGTGTTTGCTAAAATATTCGAACAGCTGTTGTACCCTATTCTTTCGTGGCATCTCAAACAGCAAATGAACATGTATCAACACGGTTTTACTAAGGCCAGATCTACTGCAACTAACCTAACATTTTTCATAAATGAAGTCTCATCGTCGCTGGATAGCCGTTCTTCTGTGGATGCGATCTACACTGATTTCAGCAAGGCTTTTGATAGAGTGAATCACCAAATTCTCCTTCAGAAGCTTTCACATCATGGCATCGCAGAACCTTTGCTGAATTGGTGTGAATCGTATCTTTCGGATCGGTGGTCTAAGGTTGTTGTCAATGGGTACACTTCAGACGCATTCCCGGTGATTTCAGGGGTTCCTCAGGGGTCACATTTGGGTCCATTGTTATTTAACGTATTTATTAACGACATCGGAGACTGTTTTCATCACTCCCGTTACTATTTATTTGCTGACGATTTGAAGTTATTTAGAGCTGTTGACACGTTTTCAGATGCAGATTTATTGCAGGATGATTTGAATCATTTAGTAGATTGGTGTGAATATAATTGCATGAATCTGAATTCCTCTAAATGTTATCATATGCACTTCACTAGAAAGACAAATATACTTAATAAAATTTATAATATCAAATCTAATGTACTTGAGAAAGTAAATACAATAAGAGACTTAGGGGTACAGCTCGACTCCAAAATGCAATTTAACTCTCATATTGATCAGATTTGCTCAAAAGGATTCAAGAATCTAGGTTTCATTCTTCGCAATAGTCGAAATTTCAAATCGCCTGAAACCAAAGTGTTGTTGTTCAACTCGTTGGTTCGCAGTGGTCTGGAATACTGCAGCGTCGCCTGGAATCCTTGTTATAACGTGTATATTAAAAGATTAGAAAGTATACAGAAGAGATTTTTGTGGCATTTAACCTATTCATGTAATTTGGGAAAAGTTCTTTTATCATATAAGGCAATATTGAAACACTTTCAAGCTACCTCACTCGCTGATCGAAGACACAGGCTCGACCTAGTCTTTCTTTATAAACTTGCAAATGGTATACTAGATGTGTCTGAGCTTCTTTGCTCCATATCGTTTTCCACGCCGTCGCGGCTTCCACGAGCGTCACGTTATCAACTATTAAGTAATTCCAAATACAAGTCGAACTTAGGGCAAAACGCTCCACTTAATAGAATGATAAGCCGGTTTAACGCATTCGCAAAGTTGAATGATATAATTTGCAAGTTTAAAAAGTCCTTACTATGCAACAACTGCTTAGTAGATGATCACTTATGTTCATAGTTATATTTTGTGGCCATTTATTAATTACTTTTTGTTGTATTGTATTTTTTTTTTTTATTGTTGCATGTACTTTTAATTATTGATTTTACTTATATTTTTATTTTATATACAATATAATTCTGATTACTATTGTTTTATATACATTCAGCTGTGTAGACGCATAGTTATATATTACTCGCTATATCTCTTTGTAAGCAGTCTTCGCCTATAACTGCAATGGCATTAGCAAGATAAATCTTCAAATCTTCTTATATTATAATTGAACTGTGATAATGTACACTGTGTTGGCGTTAATTAAAGAAAGAAAGAAATAAATAAACAAACAAACAAACAAACAAACAAACAAACAAACAAACAAACAAACAAACAAACAAACACACAAACAAACAAACAACAAACAAACAAACAAGCAAACAAGCAAACGAACAAACAAATAAATAATTGCGGGCACATTTCTGAACCAATTTTGATTATGTTTTAAGAAAAGGGTTTCTTTTGCATATCATTTTCTGTTGCTTATAAAATCTTATATACAAAATTCTCGTGTCACAATGTTCGTTCCCATACTCCTCCTCCGAAACGGCTAGACCGATTTGTATGAAATTTTGTGTGCATATCGGGTAGGTCTGAGAATCGGCAAACATCTATTTTTCATCCCCCTAAATGTAAAGGGTGGTCCACCCCAAATTTTATTTTTTATATTATAGTCAAATTTGTTTTGTTTTTATTTTTTTATGATACAGCATTAAAAAATACATACAACCCTAAATTTTCAACCCTCTACGATCAACCCCAATTTTTTAATAGCGACATTAGTATTTTGATCGGGACTCGCTTGATGCGATCACCCCCCACGCTGCGCCCACTAGCCTACTTTAAACCTGGAAATAGACATTCACGCGGGCGGAGCCGCGGGCAACAACTAGTAATGTATAAAATTCAATATAGGAAACTACCCTATTTGGTACAATTTTTTTTCCTGAATGACAAGAGTAGCTTTACGGTGCCTTGTCGCTCCTAATATCTTGTAAGCTGACAGCAAAATGATTTATTATTATTACGAGCCGTTTTTAGATTTCGGTAATTAGATGAAGGTCGGTACCGAACGGTCTGCCGTCTCATCTTACTCTCTGGAGTGTGGGAAGTATTGTTAAACATAATGTTTCCTTAATAATTTTGATCAAAATAAGTGAATTGTATATGGAGCAGATATATTTTCCGGTATATCAATGACAAAATTTGTTTATGTTGTCGTAAGACTTTATAAAATGCCAATAAGCCGTTATTTTATACTTATAATAATACTAGCCCTGTATTATACTCGTCCCACTGCTGGGCACGGGCCTCCTCTACTGAATGAGAGGGGTTAGGCCTAAGTCCACCACACTGGCATAATGCGGGTTGGCAGACTTCACATACCTTCGAAATTCTTATGAAGAACTTCTCAGGTATGTAGTTTCCTCACGATGTTTCCTTCACCGTTAAAGCAAGTGATAATTAACAATTAATATACACGTAACATAGAAAAGTCAGAGGTGTATGCACTTGGGGCTGGTTTCGAACATGCGACTTTCGTCTCGACAGTCCGTACCACTCCCCGCTGAGCTATCAGTGCTATATGATTTGATACGACACACGCCTTAGTTTGAAACAACAACAAAAAACATTAGTAACTCGTAACGCCATTTATTATAATGATTCATAAGCAGACACTTATGGTAATAACATTTTGTAATGCGCAGTTTTTCTTCCTCTTGTAAAGTTGTTTCTTTCGTAGATACGAAATCATCGCTCTGAGAAGACGTTACTGCAAACGCGCGCGGACCCGAAAACTATACATAAGGGGAATGTGAAAACGCACAAGAAATATGGTTTATAATACACAAAATAAAAATGAATTAGCATATTTACAACTCCGTAGATCAAACAAAATGGGTAGTGGGTAGGTAGAATTTACTCAAAATGTAACAAATAATTACACGAAGATTAATTATAAAATTCAAAATTTACCCGGAAATATTTCATAGCTGGGTTGTATCGTTTGAGAGAATGGAAATTGTTCATAATTTATTATTCCTTTCAAGGTTATTTTAATTATGCGGAATTTCATTTAATTATGCGGATTTTCATTTAATTATGCGGATTTTCATTTAATTATGCGGATTCATTTAATAATGCTTTGTTAATTATCGAGTTTGAAAATAACAGCTTATATGTTTTTCGGCAAGGTTTAATACGTAATATATATTAATCAGAAAATAAACCATTATTAAACATATTTTGTTACTTTTATGTTTAGTCTATCGAATTGAAAATTTTATAACATTAATTCAATAAGAAAACATAACACAAGCAGTAAAAGTTCATTATTTTGTACATTTGCTCTTGAAAGCTTATTGTTTTTTTTATTCGCTTGAATGACGAGACGAGCTTGTCGCTCGGCTGATGGTAAGCGCCACGCCTGAAACAGTCACAACACCACACAGGACTTTGAATGACAAAGCACTGCATAACACTAAATTGCGCTCGTCACCCGATAATATAAGATGTTAGTCTCATAATGCAGAGTAATTTCACTGTCTTCAATGTCCTTCAAACCGAAACAGAACAGTGCTTACACACTGCTGCTTGGCGGTAGAAATAAACAAAGCGGGGCTACCAACCCAGACGGCCTCTGCATATTACATTGTGTTCCATATAAAGTTCAACCCCCCTTTTACCCCTTGTAATGTAAATTTCCAAAAAACCTTTCTTGGCGAGGCCTCTACATTTTAGATCTTATTGAGCACACTCCACGCCGCCGACTAAATATTATATTTATCATTTCGTGTAATTTCATTTCAATTGTACAGTGCGTTTTTGAGAAGCGTTTAATCATTACGGTAAGTTTGACAGCCTCCGTGGCGCAGCGGGCGAGTAGCCGGTTGCGAAGCGCGAGGCCGTGGGTTCGATTCCCGCACCTAGACAAATGTTTGTCTGATTCACAAATATTTGTCTTGGGTCTGGGTGTTGTGGGACCGCAAGTCCCTCGTAGTTCCTGATACCCACGATACAGGTTTACCTAGTGTGGGGTCAGGACTATGTGTGTGACTGTTGGGTGTATTTATTTATTTTATTTTTAAGAGCAATTTCGCCTAATATTGAAAGTTCATTTTAATATATCATTCATTTGTGTTAAACGATATTTGCAGCGCGCATTGTGTCAATCGCTGATGGCTTTTAATATTAATAGTATTTAGTTAGTCTATTTGTAGGTTGTATATACATTTTTCATTTTATATTTTGTCTTAAATTTTCTAATGTTCCGCTCATCTTCTTTAATTTTTTCTTTTAAGAACCTTCTCCTGACAATAATTAACACAACAAAAAACAGTTAGCGAAATTGTTCCATCCGTTCTCGTGTGAACAAGGGAAATAGAGATTCATTTTTATATATGTACTAGCTGTCCCGCGTGGTTTCACCCGCACCATACTAACATTTATATACTAATATTTATACGATACTAACGTCACTCAATTGTTTTGCCTTCCCGGAACCTCTCCACTAGCACTTAAACTTTATGGTATGGTATTAAAGTTCAAATTGACTTTTAAGCATTATTACGAATCGATTGTATGGGAGTATAGAAAAGTGTTGTTTTTAGACATTTTCAGGCAATTTTTTCATAGGAATTTCAAGGAATATTCTAAAAAATAATTAGCGAAATCGGTTCAGCCGTTCTCGAGTTTTGCGCTTTCCAACACATTCAGCGATTCATTTTTATATTATTATAGTATAAACAACGTGTTACAGAAAGGTGTGGTCATATTTTAGGGTCATTACATACACATTACAATTAGTACTTATGTACCGGATCTTTCAAAACCAAGACATCCAGAAATTACACGTTAATTTTAATCACTCGTTTATTAAGATCGATAAGATTGATGACATCACTATTAATTATTACGAACGACACTCGCTTTTTAATAAACTTAATTAAGATGTACGCAATTCTACGTACGTAACTTGTAATTTAAACACAAATGAGTACCTAAAAGAGTGTTTGCTGAAGACGATATAGGTACCATCCTCTAGAAGCATTTTAAAGACTTCATTCTCGGGTCGTCCATCTATGAATTTGGCTTAATACAGTCGACGATCCTCTTAAAAGCTGCACCAACACAAAATACCAATACATAATACTTGTTTTTAGTCATAACAACATATTTTTGAACTCGTAATCATACTTCATAAAATCAGAAATTACCGAACTGACTGCGTCAAATAAATATTGACATTTGACAACTGTTTAATGTGTTTTAATTATAAAATAATTACATGAAAGGAGGTCTGAAGTATCACTGTTTATCATTTAGTGTTGTCCAAAGTTGAAAGTCGATATCGATATGTTACTCATTCGATAAAAAAGAAAAATCTATAATTATGTCCTAACAATGCAATCGGATTTTGTACTATGGAGTATAAAATACTTTTACCCTACACTATACATTGCTTAAATTTGCCCGCCCCTTTCTATAACACGTTGTATATAGATTATATATCGAAAAATTATACGACGCATGTAGTAACTGAATTTTAAATACCTTCAAACATTTTTTTCATTTTGATTTCTAAATAAAGCTAAAAATACATAAATTATAAGTTTCAAAATAGAATCTACCTCTATATTAGGTTAGAAGAAAAATATTTATAGTACTTACGTGTCACACCGAACGTGCCACGTAGCGTTTGCTTAGGTCGGCTGGTTAGTGCGAAAAAAGACAACTTAGTAAAACTCCTGCGATATTGCTTAAGTAGTCAAATATATATTAGGGCAAAGACTTTAATACCATAGACTTGCTGTTCAGAAGTAAAATTGTATTGCATACACGGTATTGTATTGCATTGCATTGTATTGCATTTTATGGTATAGGCCCGCAAACGAGCAAGTGGGTCACCTGATGGTAAGTGATCTCCACCGCCCATGTACGCCCACAATACTAAAAGAATCATGGGTGCGTTGCCGACCTTAAAGGAAAGGCATAATTAAGGAATTGGGAAGGGGAGGGGGTTTGGGCCTCCGGATATCTCACTCACCGTACGAAACGCAGCAGCAAGCTGCTACTTTACGCCAGTTTTCTGTGAGACAGAGGTAATGACCCAGTGGGCTTAAGAGTGTAATACGCGATAGCTCTGCTGGTTTACTATTCGGTCTTAGTTATAATTCATAATAACTGTAATATCTAGTACCTACATCCTGACATGAGGTTGTGGTCTGTAAAGCAGTCATACTGTGAAAAGGACAAATAGATCATGAATTGAAATAATTGCAGTAGTTTTGTATTTTTAAATAGTACTCTTTTCACGTAAATCGTTATTATATATTTACCAACATGGACGGCCTTTTGCATACAAGTTACCTACCACCGAGTGCATTCAGCCCCTAGGAGTTAGGGCGCTCGCTCGCTTTTTAACTGCGAAGTAAAACATCTTGAAGAAATCTGCATACCTGAGAACTCTCCATAAAAACAAGGAAGAGACTCAATTCAGCGTATATATTACTCATAATATCTTTGAATGATGAAAAGAGCAAGTCGCTCGCCTGATGGTAAAGCGCCTTGCCATATATATACAGAAGCGACACCATACAGAACTATTAATTTCAAAGCGCTGCATGGCAATGGACTGCACTAGTCATCCCGAAGCAGTCTCATATGGTCAGTGATTGCACTGGCATTATATCGGAAACAACTGTGCTTACACACTGCGGCTTCGCGGCAGAAGTGGACAAAGCGATGGTATTAAACCAGATGGCCTCTCGCATAAGACGTACCACCTTTTGCTTTAAAATTATGATGACGATATGTAATTTTTTTTCTTCTAGATAGAAACGAGAGACGTACACTTTTGTGTAGAACAGTGGCCATCACCGGACACGAGGAAGCAGTTCGGGATGTTCAGCTTCACTTTAGTATACGCTATTCCAGGTGAGTCGTAGTATTCGTATCTTACTGTGGGGTAATTTTTAGCATAGATTAACGATTTAGTTGTCTTTCGGAAGTTCAATGCTGCATCCGGACGCTCTAATCCTCATACATACAAACTCCAGTCGCGTTAATCAAGTCGCATTTCGGAAGTAGTAGGTCACCGCAATGCGATACAGTATCGAAGTAATAGTTTAATTGCGCGATTTGTATAATCCAATGCAATAAATTCGTCATAACTCGATGCAACCGCTAAAACGCTGATCGTGATACTAAAAGTATAATTTGTGCTCTTGCACTTATAACGTAATAAACTATCCATTCCATTAAAGAATAATGCTATCCTAAAAGAGGTATAATGTCATCAATTTCAAACACTTAGGTTCCCTACGCACTGTCGACCGATTGCCGGCGACTGGTAGACAATACTGCCTAGTGTAGTGTGTATAATAGTGCTTAGTTTCTTAAGGATTACATGTTTTTTTTTTTATAGCAAAGGCCGGCAATCGAGCAAGTGGGTCACTTGATGGTAAGTGATCTCCACTGCCCATGTACACCCACAATACTAAAAGAATTATGGGTGCGTTGCCGACCTAAAAGGAAAGGGATAATTAAGGGATTGGGAAGGGGAGGGGGTTTGGGCCTCCGGATATCTCACTCACCGTACGAAACGCAGCAGCAAGCTACTACTTTACGCCGGTTTTCTGTGAGACAGAGGTAACGACCCGGACGAGCCAGCCCATTCGTGCTGTAGACACAAGTGTCTACAGCGTGGCTCTACCACTCTAAAATGTGCGCGTACTCTAGCCTAGTTGAACACGCGTATAGATGTAAACGCATACACCACGCAGTTGGACGAACTGCCGCAAGTCCGATTGCGAGGTGAATTGCACCACTTTCATGCAATTTCCGTTGTTTAATTCCGGTGGGAACGTGCGAGCCATTTTCCGCCCAAGTAAATCGTTCAATTTCCCTTTGACGTGTATTAAAATATAGATTGCCATCAAGCTCATGCGACACATGTTAAGGCACGTTTTGAAGTATGCAACCGAGAAAGAAAACCGCGAAGCGCGGCAGTTTTCATATAATTGTCAGTCTCCATGGCGCAGTGGGCGAGTAGCCGGCTGCGAATCGTGAGGCCGTGGGTTCGATTCCCGCACCGAGACAAATGTTTGTGTGATCCACAAATAAATGTTTCGGGTCTGAGTGTTGTGGGACCGCAAGTCCCTCGTAGTTCAAGATACCCACGATACAGGTTATCCTAGTGTGGTGTCAGGACTATGTGTGTGTATTTATTATTTATAATTGGCATACAAAGCGGACATGTCGCTATCGCTTGACTCCCATCACCGCATTGTAGTTTCCTTGTCTTGGTTACCTACCACAAAACAGGCCCGTACCCTACTATATACAATAGATAATTTGCGGCATACAATAATCTACCGGGTTGAAGTTTCGCGTGACCGAAATGCTGCGGGCTGGCAGCGTTTTTAATGGTTTTTATTTATTATTTCATTAGAATGCTGTAAAAAAATTGTCGCTTTTTTATTCGATCAAAAGGATTGTTATGGTTTGTGTGCAGTGTTTTCGGTAGATTCTAGACTTGACGTGTAAAAGTTCCATTGGCGGACTAATTACTGAATAAAGGATTTTAGGAAAGATTCATTTGAATCGATATGTTGGTTCATTAGAAATTCTGCCAAGATTTTATGTCAAAATAACAGTAGGTAATTAAAACTTTTTTCACATGTTGAGCGCACTTATATAAATTATACTTCGACAAAAAAAATACGTAATTTTTTCCTTTCTTCTTATACACTGATTGAGTTAGCAAAATTCTGAAATGTTTCTTGAAACCCAGCGTCATTTTTACGATTTAGCCTTAGATACATCCTCAAAGTTGCTCTGTGTGTGCTGCAGATACTTTATAATTATTGTAGATTAAAGAAACAAAAAGAAGAAAGAAAGAAAAATGCTTTATTGTCTCCAATGATACTCATGCAACAAAACATAAATAAATTAAGAGTAAATAAAATAAAAAAATACTGCATGCCTGCATCGAGACAACAAGGAGCTGAGTTAGCTTAGTTGTGATGATCGTGATTGAAAAAACTGACAAAAGTGTCTACAATGGACGTTTCCATATTACAAATACTGTTAATAATGTAAAATAAAAAGACAACAAATAAACAATTTCGTGTAATTGCCTAGTGTATTTGACGATGCTATGTATGCTATGTATACATTAGTTGATATGATTTCTATACATAAGTTTCTTTATTTTGTACTGACTTGTCATAAGCGCTATTTTAATTGCCTACATGATTAATAAAACTATTTCATTTCATTTACAGCGTGGCTCTACCACTCAACTCATATTCGCTATTGTATACCGTACGCTGCGACACACAAGGTTCCGTTTTGTTGGATAACATTATTTTGTAAAGTTTAAATCCGCGTCTGTATTTTGCCTATCAATACTTTCATTAAAATTGCACGCACAATATATAGTTTTTATTTAATTGTGTAAATATTAATCTGCCGCCAGTAGAATAGGTACTATATCAATGGCCGCCGGATAGTTTTTATTTATCTCTCGCATCCATAATACCAGACAGATAACAAACAGAGTTCCCGAACTCTGTTTGTTATCTGTCTGGGATACTATATGAATTCATAATCTGTATTTTAATACACCAACGCCAATGTAAGATATTTCCAATAAATAAATATCTAATCGGTACGCACAGACGGTTTTGCACATCGAAGACCCATTCCACCATGTTGAGCTTAACTCGATTGCAAAAGTATTTAATGTGCGACGACGTCGCTAAACGCAATTTATATGCAAGACAAATTGTATGGTTTAAACATGTTACGTTTAAGAAATAATTTACATAATATTAATTTGTTCACGACCCGGACGAGCCTGCCCATTCATGCTGTAGACAAAATTGTCTACAGCGTGGCTCTACCACCCGTGAATATACAACTGAACGGCGAGATGAGCAGGAACCCCGGTCCTGTTTAGAAGTAAAATTGCGTCACATAACACGTGAGTTTGACATCTCACAGACAAGGAGCGCGAAAGGGGTTCTAGTTGAGAGTAAGCGAGATAGTAATATTGAGTTATGTTCAATTAACCATAACTTAGTGGCGCAATTCCTATGTACCGCGCAGCTTGTCCTTAAGTATTAAAGTCTTTGGGTAAAAGTTATATTTAGTTTTTATATTACGAAATGCTCAGCATCAGCCAGGAGTCTGCCAAGCCCAGCCTGCCTTATGCCTCGTGGTATGGAGATAGGCTCGCCCCCTATCACATCATGGTACGGAAATAAAGCACTGCATGGCACTGGACTGCGCTCTTCACCCCGAGACTTAAGATTTTAGGAAAAAAAATATATAGTTTCCCAGTGTATTTTGATGATTTCTTTATTTTGTACTGACTTGTCTACTACTACATGATAATGCCCAGTAATTGCACAGGCTTCAAAGTCCTTCAAACCGAAACACAACAATGCTTACATAGTGCTGTTTGACGGCAAAAATAGACAAAGCGGTGGGTAACCTACCCAGACGGCCTCTCGCATACGCGAGACTTACCACCTAGTACATATTACTCCCACACTACTGCTTATGTAAAAATCATTCAATGTACTCACACACCATAAACAATAATAATATAGGACAGCTTCCATGGCGCTGTGGGCGAGTAGCCGGCTGCGAAGCGAGAGGCCGTGGGTTCGATTCCCATACCTAGGCAAATGTTTGTGTGATCCACTAAGGTTTGTTTCGGGTCTGGGTGTTGTGGGACCGCAAGTCCCTCGTAGTTACTGATATCCATGATACAGGTTTACCTAGTGTGGGATCGGGATTATGTATGTGATTCTTGGGTGTATTTATTATTTATTTATATTATGTAGTTCATTTGGCAACTAGACATAAGCCGTTTGATAATAAAAGAGCGTGACTACGTTCTTTTATTATCAGGACGGATTGTGCCTTTCTCTGGTATATCTGGTCCGACAATAAAACTTCCGAGAAATACGTTTGTTATGATTAAAACTAATAGTTTAGAATTTGCGAGCTACCCTACCACCCTTGTGCTTTCATGGTTCGTTTGGGTCATGTGTAGGTCAGCGACCTGCTGTTAATTATCTGATATCCAAAATGTCTAGCCAAATGGAAATTTATCGCTCCATTGCGATCCCACTTCTATAATTATTCGATAAGGCTCTGATGACTTAACAAATCCAAATTAGTAGACAAAATAACTTAAAATCTCCCAAACGAAAGTGCGTACCATTTTATTGTATTGTAATTTGCAAAATAACTGTAGTTAGATGTAATTCGATTATATAATTTGCATCGATTACCAGTTGGCTAGGTCAATCCATACATATATTATTATAAATTCGAAAGTAACTCTGTCTGTTTGGTAAGGAGATATTTTTTATCCTGGGGACGGACATAGGGTACTATTGTCCCACAAAAAGACATTCGCGGGTGGAGCCGCGAGCAAAACCTAATAATATGCTAAACTAGTATGTAGTATCTAGCATGATATGGGTCTGCCAATCCACAGCAGGCTAGCATGATGGATTAAGGCCTAACCCCTCTGATTACTAGAAGAGGCCCGTGCATAGCATAAACACGGGACCGATATTTTAACTTTTTTGGCGGTCTAGGGTCTAATTTAGGGGCAGGCAACCAGTCAGATGGCGCGTGGATTTTTTGTATTATTTTTTAAGGATAGTCAAAGATTGCAATTAATTCCCTCTGATTTAATTTTAGCGCATATAAAACTCACTGAATTGAAAACCTCCTCCTTTTTTTAAGTCTTAACGTACCAAATACTCGTACCCAAATAATTAAAATATGTGTCACGTTTTAGTTCTAATCCTTTTAAAAATAAATTCCATGAGAGCGGGAACCAAATATAGCAAATATTCAAATGTAAAAAGCATTTTACAAAAAGTAAAACCAACTCACAAACACTAAAAAGCTAAAATAAAATAACCTGATTCTAAGCCGGTGTGATATCATCACTAAAATTGTTTAGTTTTTTTCGTTTTTTGTAAAAAAAAATACGGTCCTCCGCGTACCTTTGTGCCACGAGATCAACACATAATCCTACAAAATTGGATTTCATGCATTTTCCCGTATTATGGTAACATAAAGACAAAAAATATTTTTACAAGCTTTACTTAACTTTCGCACTATTACACTTTTGATAATGTATAATAATTAAATTCATTACGTATGTTTTCAAAATAGCTGTCACTCTAAGGTGGCGGATATAGCGTTTTATTTTACAACCCTTTTTAACTTTTCGATTTCTCGGCAACATTACTGACCCAATTTTAAGCCACCCGTGTCACATATTATTAGCAAGACCAATGAAGCGATGTATTGGAAGTTATTTTACATTAAACCGCGGCTGAGTTTTAGGTAAGTTTTTTTTTTAACCTATACTGTCCCACTGCTGGGCAAAGGTCTCCCTCAACTCCCTCCAACGTTCCCTATCTAAGGCTGTTATCGGCCAGTCTTTGTCAAAGTGGTCAAGATCGTCGCGTCACCTCTTTCGGGGTCTGCCTCGTCGCCGTCTACCATCTTCGGGCACCCATTAAGTGACAGTCCTGGCCCACCTTTCCGGATGCATCCGGCTCGATGGCGCAATTGTAATGCGTACGCGTTACGATTGAGGTCAACTCTGAGGTCTCGGGTTCGATCCCCGGGTCGGGTAAAGTGGTATTGGGTTTTTCTATTACGAAATTAGCTCTTGTAATTGGAAGCGGACAGACGTGTAACGCATTGCGCTGCGAATTTACTGATTCTCAAGTTTAAATTCAGTGATTGGTTGTTGGCATTTTTTGGCAATTCCTTGTCGCACTCACAGTGTTCTTACCCGTAGTATACGCCTATTGGGAGGAGTTCGAGAGGGATAGCAGGTCGCGTCGCAGCTCATACTTCAAATTATATCAACAGCGAAAACATTTAAAAACATTTAAAAAGTGTCACCATCCGACCTGGTTTCGAACCAGCGGTCGCTGAGGTAAGTGACGTCGAGAGTCGCGCCGTCGTACGCTGGGCCAAAGACCGATCGTCCGCCGTGTCGAAATAGCTGTACTCTACCTATCAATACGCTGCCTACTTGTGATTTTGCTTTGCATTTGTTGCTACATCCCACTCATTGCAACAAAATCAATATCAATTATGCCTCGCACTATGCGCTCGCCGCCCCAGAGTAATCCGTCAACGCTTCAAGAAACGCAGTCAGAACCTGATCTGTCTGCCACCACTAAAATCTCCGAAGCAATAATCTACGATTCGGCAAATACATCAACACGGCCCTGCAAACGCTCCAGATGCGAGGGCAACTCTCATGAGGCTGATAAGTTCGAAGAGCTTAAGACCATGCTACAGTCCTGGAAGGCAGATCAGGATGTTATCCTTAATAAATTAGTTGCAGAAATCTTCGAATTAAAACAACAAAATCTTAAAATACAAAAGTCCAACTCTGATATCGAGAAATCCATGACGTTTATAAACTCCAATTACGAAGACATGAGATCTCGCCTTGACATACTTGAAAATAAATGTATAGAGTATGAAAACCGTCTTTGCAATAGTGTGGGCCAGAATAATGTTTTTAACCTCGAATCTAGGATTGATTCTATGGAGCAACATGCTCGCCAGTGCAACTTGGAGATATGCAATTTACCCGATAAACGGAACGAAGATCTACCCGTAATTATGGAAGCTCTCGGTGCTGCTGTTAATTATCCTATAACTCAAAATGATATTATATCTATTCATATAGTTCCGCACGCCCAGCAACATGACAAGAAGCCTAAAAACATTATCGTGAAATTTAAGTCACGTATTATCCGGGATAATCTACTCAGCGCTTATCGGAAAATTAAAACTTTGAAGTCCGACCAACTACATGTATCTGGCGCCTCAGTTACAGTCTACTTAAATGAACATCTCACATTAAAAAATAAGACGTTATTTCGCAAATGTAGAGAGGTCGCCAGGAAAAACTCTTATAAGTATGTGTGGATTAAAAACGCTACGATACTTGTACGTGAACAGGATGGAGGTCCAGTCTTTGCGATACGCTCTGACGAAGACATTAAAAAAATTATTAAGCATGTTAATCCAAACGCTTAATGTACATATTGGTTATTTACATCTCTCTGTTAATTTAATTACTCTGACTATTATTCCTTTCATGTTGTTATGTAATTTAATATGTGCTGTTGCTGGATTTCTCCTACTCTTATGTTATTTTATTACCCTATGGAAATCCCTATGTCTTACACTAATTTTATCAGCATATGCTATGAACAACTCATCTGTCTATCTACCATCTTGTATTATCGTTTTCAATAATTTCTACATTGTTGTAATGAACTATGCAGTCACCCCGCTTTGTTCTAACATCTATATTGATTTAACAAATATCTTTAACGCACTCCTTATCGCACTGTGTCTCGAGTCACTTATAACACCCTTGTTCTGTTTAGTATGTATAAATGGCTTCTAATAACATCGTTTTTTATTACCAAAATTGCAGAGGGATTCGTACAAAGTTACACACACTATTTATGAACATAATGTCATGTTCCTATGACGTTATCATATTAACCGAAACTTGGCTTATTCCGACCATTGAAGATAATGAATTTATTGACAACCGTTACATTGTTTTTAGACAAGACCGCGATCGCTCCGCTACAAATAAACGCGAAGGTGGAGGAGTGTTAATAGCTATACTTCGCGCGCTGCGTCCTACTCTGGCATTTACCCATTTCCGTGTCGCTGAAATTGAGCAGATAATGGTTCAACTGCCAGCGACTCAAACTAACAAGCGACATATCATCTGCACTGCTTACATCCCACCTCGTACGCGTGAGGAATCATATTCTCAATACTTTAACATGTTACAGGAGGTCGCTAGTGATCCAAAATGTGACTCGCTGTTCCTAGTTGGGGATTACAACTTGCCCGACATTGTCTGGTCAGATCAGGGAAATCGTGTAGTGCCACAAGTTTCGACTTCGATTGGCCAGCTTCTGACGAGCTGCATGTCGCAATTCAATGGACTGCAGTACAATAACGTGAAAAATTGTCTTGGCAGAATACTTGATTTATTCATTTCTAATCAGGAATGTCAGGCCACGACCTGCATTCCTTTATTAATGCCCGATAGCCATCATCCACCATTTTGTATTACGACCTGCCTGAATACGCATTTTACCGCCATGACTAGACGTCCCATTCTTAAACACAATTATCATAAAGTAGACTTCAATGTCATCAATTCAGAGCTTAAAAGAATTAACTGGGAAAAATCCTTCGCTCATTTGTCCTCCGAACAAGCGGTAGATGTCTTCTACGACAAATTGTACGGTATCATTAAACAGCATGTACCATTAACCCAAACCCGTAGCTCACACTTTCCAATCTGGTTCTCACCTTCTCTCAGGCGTATTTCAAAAAAAAAAGAAAGCGCCTGGATAAAATGGAAAAAATATCACAATCTTTCAGATTATAACAACTTCTCCAATTATCGTCGGTTATTTCATCGTGAGTCAATTAAGTGTTATCACAATTATATAAGTTCAGTTGAGGATAACATACCTAAAAAAATATTAAAACCTTTTGGTCCTACATATCTAACAGAAAAAATAAGGCCAACCTTCCATCAACTATGCATTTTAAAAAGGTCTCTTCCAACAATCCCAATATAATATGCAATCTATTCTCTACCTTCTTTAGTTCTGTTTACGAGCCTTCCACCATGGATTCAAATATATTGAAGCCATCAAATAGATATTTAGACATTTCAACCTGCATATCGGACATATTTCTTTCCAAAGAATCAGTACTGAGAGGTCTCAAATCGTTAGATATATCCAAAAGTGCTGGACCCGATGGCCTTCCACCTAAATTCTTTGTATCAACTGCACACAACATGTATTCAGCTTTGCATATGATTTTTAATAAGTGCTTACGCGAGGGCATTTTCCCTTCTATATGGAAAAAAGCCTTTATTACACCCATCTATAAAAGCGGTGCGAAGGGCGATGTCGAAAACTACCGCCCCATTTCGATACTCTCCACTCTACCTAAGCTGTTTGAGCGTCTTGTACACAACGCTTTATATCCTTCTCTTCATCATCTTATAATACCAGAACAACACGGGTTTGTTAAAAAACGGTCCACTGCGACTAATCTTATGATATTTACCAACAACCTTTTCGAGAGCATGGATCGTCGTATTCAAGTTGACGCTGTTTACACCGATTTTAAGAAGGCTTTCGACAAAGTGGACCACTCGTTACTTTTAGAAAAAATTGCCTTTAACGGTATTCGTGGTAATTTGCTCCGATGGTTCGCATCCTATGTAGTTAATAGAACTCAGAAAGTTGTCGTTAATGGTTTTGAATCCGACTGTATAATCGCTACATCTGGAGTTCCTCAAGGCTCCATATTGGGCCCCCTTCTCTTTATCATATTTATTAACGACATTAAACATTGTTTCCATAACTCAAATTTTCTTATGTACGCGGATGACATAAAAATATACAAAACTTGCAAAAACCACAACGACTGCATTCTTCTTCAAGATGACCTTAATAGATTACACACTTACTGTAAAAATAATAAATTACATCTTAATATACCTAAATGTCATGCAATATCATTTACAAAGAATAAAAATAAAATAATGTTCAATTATCTTTTAGATACTGAGCCCCTAAATAAAGCATACTTTGTACGCGATCTGGGAGTAATGCTAGATTCTAGCTTACACTTTGATTCGCACATAGATTATATAGTAAACAAAGCCTTTCGGTTGTATGGTTTCGTCATGAGATCTGCATGTGACTTTGTACGTCCCCATACTTATCTGCTTTTATATAAAACTTTAATTAGATCTCAACTCGAATACGCAGTCCCGATCTGGAATCCATTTTATAAGAAGTATACTGGTCGACTTGAAATAGTTCAGAAAAAGTTCTTACATTCTATGAACTATAAATGTCAGAATTCGAACATTTCTTACGCCCAATTGTTAAATCGATACAATATTTTAAGTTTGGAATCTAGACGCTTACTACTAGACGTCATGATGCTGCATGGTTTATGTAACAATAAGTTTGACTGTGCTGAAATTACTAATAAAATATGTTACAGAGTACCTAGAACTGTGATTAGACGTGGGGTACGCGTGCCTCAGTTGTTTCATACAGATACATGTAAAAGTAACGCCGGGGTACGAGTGCCGCTCCGTCGTCTTGTAGACACATACAACACACACTTTACAGATATAGACATATTCTCCCTCTCTAATCAAAAATTTAAGAAAACGGCCATTCACAAACTTTCCGCACAACTTTAATTTAAATTCCTAAGTTTAACCGCGTAATATCTATTTACGATTCTGTTCGCTACTATGCGTCTTTCACTCTTTTTATTTAATTTGTGGGCAATGGTGTGGGTTGTATGTTTAGATATTCATTTGTTAAGATAAGTTTGTATATTCTTAACATGTAACCGTTTATTGTCCCAATAATAAAAATAAAATAAAAAAAAAATGCTCAGTATCAGCCCGGAGTCTGGAATTTGTACCCGGTATGGCGATAGGCTCGCCCCCTATCACATAAGGGACGGAAATACGCTCGGCGAAATGTGGGTGTACTGGTTACACCTCTGCCTACACCTTCGGGGATTACAGGCGTGAGTGCGTATGTATGTATGTATGTATATTTTTATGTGTCTAGCTAAATATCCTACTGCTGGGCCTGGACCTCCATTATTTTCAAGTAGGGCTTTAAACAATAAACCACGACGCTGGTTGAGTGTAGATTGTTAGATAATTATATTTCGTATAATATCAGCAGGGTTATACCTATCACATGCAGATGAGGTCGACTTGGGTTCATAAAGACGTTATTATACCCTTCGTACCGCATAACTAAATAGTATGAACTAACTTTTGTTTGCGGTTCCGTTCACGTGAGCCTTTTCCTGACTACAAAGAAATTGTATAGCAATAAAAAAAGTCTCACAGAAAACCGACGTAAAATAGCGGCTTGTTGCTGCGTTTTGTCCCAAATATCCAACCCATTCCGAATCCTTTAATTATCCCTTTCCTTTAAGGTCAGTAACGCGTCCATGATTCTTCCGATATTGTAGGCGTTCATGGGCAGTGGAAATCACTTACCATCAGGTGCCCCACTTGCCCGTTTGCCTACCTATGCTGTAAAAATATAGCATTCCGAAATCATGTAGCCTTCTATTGGTCAAAAAACGTTCAGAAGTTCAAAATTTGTTCCAGAGATTACTCCTAAACCTAATTCACAACCTTACAAACGTTAGGTATAACTTTATAATATTCGTGTAGATATAGTAAGCCACCCGCAATCTTAGACCATTCATTCCTAGAGCTGTCGCAGCCGGCAATATAAAATGCGGGGTAAGTCGCGCGATACCAAGAGATTTCAACAATTCACAGAATCCCCGGCGGGTCTGCCACCTCGTCGGTATGGACGTCTATTGGATAAAGATTCCTTTATAAAATGGTATTAGAAATATGCAGTCAATATGTAGTAAGCCTTTTAGTAGAAAACATAAATTATATATTATAGGTAGAATGTTTGATTTTGAGGCTGAAAAGCTTTCGAAACGTCGGGACTAAAATAAAAATTATACCACAATAATTTCCGTATAAACTAGTTTTATTTCAACATGATACCTTGGTTAAACAATAAAAAATCGGATTTAAAAAATTCATTTTTTATAGGCGTGAATGTGCATGTTTGTATGTGTGCACTATATACGTATGTATATTTATATGAGTTGTCCGATATGGCGATACATATTACATATTGGTCGGGAAATAATCTCAACGAACCGTGCGTCATCTATTTGCACTTCTGCTTATACTATCTGGGACACTGGCGTAATATTTTATAATCCATTACATATCCAAGTTAAAAATTTAAATTACTATTATTTTTAAAAATTATTAAAAATAATAGTAGTCAATTACAGTGAAAAAGCCCCTATTATTAATAACGTTATAAAATAAAGTACAGTTTAATGTTTTGTTTAGCTTTAACTTTTCTCGCTTCTAATATTTTCGGTTTCTAAAGGCATTTACAATAAAAATAAAAAAGTACTTTTTCAGCTAGTGATATTTAATACTTATTTTATTCGTTATCAAAATTATGATAGTTATGCTTTTAATAAACACGTCCCACTGTTGGGTGCGGGCCGCCTTTACCGAATTAGAGGGGTTATGCCTTATTCCACCACAGTGGCCTAATGCGGGTTGGCAGACTTCACATACGTTTTCGACAAGGGCGCTCTACTGTTCAGGCGATTATGTGTGTAAGAGTCCTGTCGGACGCTGTTGTATGACAGAGCGAGGTTACTTTAGTGGCGTCTTTTAACATCGTCAGGTCTTAGTTCGCGGGTGACCTTACCCCACGCACGTCTGTCCACCTTAGCTATAAAAAAGAGATCTTATAGTATATTACGTTATTTATGTAACTTAAGTGAAATTTTTGGTAAGGGATGTATTTTAGACAAACATACTTGTTATTTTTTTCTGGAATTTTATCCGGTATGGCGATAGGCTCGCCCACTAACTACCACATCATGGGACGGAAATGCGCTCGAAATGTGGCGAAATGTGGGTGTACTGGTTACACCTCTACCTACCTCTTCGGAGATTACAAGCGTGAGTGTGTATGTATATAGTTTTATAAAATTCTACCAACCAATTCTTTCAAATATATAGAGAAACAGAAATACTAGTATATAATACATTATGGCGCGGCCAGTGTTTATTGTGCGTAAATACACGAGACACAAATATTTTGGATATTTGGTGGGTGTATAATGCCTGAGCCACATCTACAAAGGTCACGTCGCGACGCATAGCATCGGATAAAATAACCTCGCTAATAAATACATAAAAGTCATAGTGATTTCTTAGGTTTACGCGAATATTTACACATTGAAATTAACCTAGTTAATACGTATTTTGAATCCGTATAAACTAGTTTTATTTCATTACATAAAAGTCTTTAGTGATTTGACTTAACTGTTCTGCTTTTTCCAAAATATAAAGCAGTTAATTATGGGTGGTAACAGTAAAATTAATTATGTGTCAAACATTATACATACATAAGGTTACTCCTTTATACCCAAACGGGTAGGCAGAGTTGCAACTAGTGCTGCACCAATGTTTCGCCGAGCTTATTTTGGTTATTAATAGAAAGAAAGAAGAAGAAAGAAAGAAAATAGCTTTATTTGGCAATTACAATAAGGACACATAAAACAGTTAAGCACATACAAGGTGGTAGGTCCCACGTTTGCGAGAGACTAGCTGGGCTGGTACCACCGCTTTGTCTATTTCTGCCGCCAAGCAACAGTGTGTAAGCACTGTTGTGTTCCGGTATCAAAGACATTGAAGCCAGTGTAATTACTGGGCATTATGAGACTTAACACCTTATGTCTCGGGGTGACGAGCGCAGTCCAGTGTCATGCAGTGCTTTATTTAAAGTTCTGTGTGGCGTTGCTTCTGTTTATGAGCAGGCGTGGTGCTTACCATCAGGCGAGCGACCTGCTCGTCTCGTCATGCAATCTAATAATAAAAAAAAAATACAAAGGTATAATAAATAAATATTAATTGAAACATAAAATATAATATACATAGGTAGTTAAAACTAATTATGCTCGGGATGGACCTACGCCCACCCGATGCATCTTCAGCCCGTGTCCGAGGTAACACCAAATAGGCCACAGGTTCAGCATACGCCAGGCAGAAGTACATAAATACATACCTTGCACATATTATATTATACATGTTGAGATAACTCTTAAAGTGGTGACGTAAACACCACACCTGCCAACTATGGCGTCATAAGTTCGCGACCCCCCCTAAGTCAGGCTATTAAAACGGCAACTGTCTTTACATATAACACAACGTATCCTGTATGATTGACAATCAATGCTTAGACCAAACCGCCATAAATGAAAGAAACTGGAATTTTGACCGCATTTTTCTATATTTTTTTGGCATAGGCCGGCAAACGAGCAAGTGGGTCACCTGATGGTAAGTGATCTTCACCTCCCATGTACGCCCACAACACCAAAAGAATTATGAGTGCGTTGCCGACCTTAAAGGATAGGGATAATTAAGGAATTAGGAAGGGGAGGGGATTTGGGCCTCCGGATAACTCACTAACGGTACACAACGCAGCAGCAAGCTGCTACTTTACGCCGGTTTTCTGTGAGACAATGGACGAGCCGGCCCATTCATGCTGTACACAAAAGTGTCTACAGCGTGGCTCTACCACTCATAAAAATATCAAAAAAATATGCTGCTATATACCCTCATGTGTGCTTACCTTAAAACAAACTAATATATCACAAATGTCGCAGCGAACTGTTGTAGCATTTCCTTTATCTCGTTTCGTTTATTTTCGTATCTTTCGGAATCATTTGTTATTTATTAACCTTACGTTTAGGACGACATTTTATTCACACAGCATTTTAGTGTTTATTTTTATATGCTTTAAGCTATCTTGATACCTATTATGTCTAGATTTACATACGCACTCACGCCTGTAATCCCCGAAGGGGTATGCAGACGGTAACTTGTACACCCACATTTCGCCGAGCGTATCTCCATCCCACGATGTGATAGGGGGCGAGCCTATCGCCATACCGGGCACAAATTCCAGACTCCGGACTGATACTGAGCATTTTGTAAAAGAAAAACCTAATACCACTTTACCCGACCCGGGGATCGAACCCGAGACCTCAGCGTTAGCCCCAATCGTAACGCGTACGCATTACAACTGCGCCACTAAGGCAGTCTGCTGCTTGGTGGCTTATGATATCATAAGACTGAGTGATGTCTTAAACTGATATCTATAAGGCCAACTTAAATCTCCTAGAAAGTTACTTTACGTTGTAAATTTCGATATGAAGTTACGAAAGTCAATATTATAATTTCAACTAACAGATGATTGTTTCACGCAGTTCAAAAAGCGATAACATTTAAAAGTTTTAAATATTAATTGCAAGGGAAGAAATTATAGTAAAAAACGTATGTTTCTAAATTTAGATTTATTTATTCAAAAAAAAATATTAGCTCGAATGACGAGATGAGCAGCTCGTTCGTCTGATGGAAGCCACACCTGCTCATGAACAGAAGCAACACTACAGAACTTTGAATTACAAAACACAACATGGCAGTAGACTGCGCTCACCCCGAGAGATAGGGCCTATGTATAAACTTTCTTAAACACTGATTAGTAAAACACTGTTATCGTCTCTTTCTAGCCAGTTTATAATTCGCGTAGACAGAGAAAGACAAAACAGTGTTTAACTAATCAATGCATAAGTAACGCCCATAAGATATTAAGTCTCATTCATTCCCAGTAATTTCACTGGTTTTAATGTTCTTCACACCGGAACAACAGAGCTTACACTGCTGCTTGGTGGCAGGAATAGATCAAGCGGTGGTACCAGCCCAGACGACCTGTTGCATTCGCGGTATCTACCATCTAGTACCAAGTAGTATTTAATTTTCATGTAGCTTCGATCGAACCACTGTATTATTAATTCAGACTTACGTCCGAACACTGAAACGCAAAGTGATTTCTTAGGTTTACGCGATTATTACACATTGAAATAAAACTAGTTTATACGGATTTTATCGCTGTTTAATTTTTATTTTAGTCCCGACGTTTCGAAAGCTTTTCAGCCTTCGTGGTCACGGGAGACACTGACTGACTAAAATAAAAATTAACCGGCGATAAAATCCGTATAAACTAGGTGCCTCCTATCTGTCAAAATTTTATGCAATATTTTATGAGTGGTAGAGCCATGCTGTAGACAATTTGACTACAGCATGAATGGGCCGGCTCGTCCGGGTCGTAAACACTGTCTCACAAAAAACCGACGTAAAGTAGCAGCTTGCTCCTGCGTTTCGTACGGTGAGTGAGATATCTGGAGGCCCAAATCCCCTTCTCCCAATCCCTTAATTATCTCTTTCCCATAAGGTCGGCAACGCGCCTATAATGTTTGTATTGTGGGCATACATGGGCGGTGGAGATCACTTACCACCAGGTGACCCACTTGTTCGTTTGCCGGCCTATGCTATAATAAAAAATAAATAAATAAGTAGCCGTCAGACAGTCGGCCGTTGAGTAACGTTTCAGTATTATGGCGTATGTCTTATTTTATAGGTACGAACTCGGTTAGTTAGAAGTTTGCTGTATAAATGTCGGATTCATCACAATTACAACGCATTACAAACGCAATTACAACTCCGCCACTGCCTCAGGGGCGCAGTTGCAATGCGTACGCGTTACGACTAAGGCTGACGCTGAGGTCTCGAGTTCGATCCCCGGGTCGGGTAAAAGTGATATTGGGTTTTTCTATTACGAAGAGTTCAGTATCAGCCCGGAGTCTGGAATTTGTGCCCGGTATGGCGATAGGCTCGCCCCCTATCACATCATGGGACGGAGATAAGCTAAGCGAAATGTGGGTGTACTGGTTACACCTCTGCCTACCCCTTCAGGGATTACAGGCGTGAGTGCATATGTATGTATCCTGCAATCCTACTAAATTGAGAACCTCCCCCTTCAAGTTGGTTAAATCATTCGAGTGCCCTCGGTCAGACCGTAATAAGGCCAATAGTTTACGACTCTTCGGACTACGGTAATAAACTATATGACTACGGCCGTGACCGACGCTTTGAATTCTACTTGTTGGTGTTTGCTGGTTACACCTCTGCCTACCCCTTCGGGGATTACAGGCGTGAGTGCGTATGTATGTACTAATAATAATTATATTGCACGCAGGTTCAATCACAATAATGTCCTACGCTTGTATGGGGAGGACGCTGTGCTCTGTGCGGCCACCTTTCGACATCGATGAAGGAAACATCAGTATGCAACAGGTAAATACAGTACGACCACATAATATATGCATTTTGGCTATGTTGCTGGGAGAGTACTTGGTATTTTTGTACCTGACTGAATAGTGACAACCAAAAAATTGGCAGTTGTAGAGACTTTTAAGAGTGGTAGAGCCACGCTGTAGACACTTGTGTCTACAGCACGAATGGGCCGGCTCGTCCGGGTCGTTACCACTGTCTCACAGAAAACCGGGGTAAAGTAGTAGCTTGCTGCTGCGTTTCGTACTGTGAGTGAGATATCCGGAGGCCCAAACCCCCTCCCCTTCCCAATCCCTTAATTATCCCTTTCCTTTTAGGTCGGCAACGCACCCATAATTCTTTTAGTATTGTGGGTGTACATGGGCGGTGAAGATCACTTACCATCAGTTGACCCACTTGCTCAATTGCCGGCCTGTTATAAAAAAAAAAAAGACTGCCGATAGAAGTGAAAACAGAACTTTCAGTATTAATATTTGTAATTTCATAATGTTTGAATTAAAATTATCAACATCAATCTAGTTTTCACATCTTTTGACACTCTGAGCAACAATTATATTATATATGCACGTTTATATTATGGTTTTTTAGTACTCACTATTGTACTGCACAATGATTCTACAATTAAACGATTTAAAAAAATAATCAAACAAAAACACTATTTCCACAATGCCTGTGCATATACAACGTGTTACAGAAAGGTGTGGTCATATTTTAGGGTCATAACACACTCCTTATAGTAAGTACCTGTGTACCGGATCATTTTAAACCAAGACATCCTAAAATTTTACGTTAATTTTAATCACTCGTTTATTAAGATCGATAAGATTGATGACACCACTATTAATTATTATGAATGACACTCACATTTTAATAAACTTACGTAACCCTACGGACATACGTACGTAACTTGTAATTTAAACACAAAGTAACACCTGCAAGAGACTGTTTGCTGAAGACCTCACCATCCTCTGAAGTATTTTAAAGATTTCATTGTCGGGCCTTCCATCTATGAATTTGGCTTAATACAGTCGACGAGCCTCTTATAAGCCATTATCAGTTGCACCAACACAAAATACCAATACATAATACTTGTTTTAGCCAAATACAACATATATTTTGAACTCGTAATCATACTTCAAGACATCGGAAATTGTCGAACTGTCAAATAAATATTGACATTTGACAACTGTTTAATGTTTTTTTAATTATAAAATAATTAAATGAAAGGAGATCTATAGTATCATTGTTTATGATTTAGTGTTGTACAAAGTTGAATGTCGATATCGACATGTTACTCATTCGATAAAAACGAAAATTCTATAATTATTGTACTAGCAATGGAATCGGATTTGGTACTATGGGAGATAAAATACTTATACGCTATACTATACATTGCTTAAATTTGCCCACCCCTTTTTATAACACGTAGTATATACACATTGAACTTTTCACTAAATCCATTCAATTTCACGTATAAGATATACACAGCACTAATTTTGCAAAATACGTCAGCTGTATAGCTACATATATACTGCTAAAGCATCGGTGACGCGAACGCACGAGATTTCACCCATCCAACAAAGTGTCTAACGCGCACAGCACACGGCCGCTCCGCGTCATGTGCATGTCGTAGACGCGAACCCATAAAATTTAGGATTTAATATTTTCCCCTACCAAAAAGTGCCCAACGCGGCTAAAGAAGTTTTCACTTCAGTAACCCGCCATAGTGGCTCGTTCAGAAGAGTCGCGATCCGGAATCATTCGGTGGAGTAAAGCTGTGGGTTCAATTCCGCACCGAGACAAATGTTTTGGAATCCACAAATATTTGTTTTGGGTCTGGGTGTTGTGGGACCGCAAGTCCCTCGTTGTTCTTGAAACCCATAATACAGGTTAACCTAGTGTGTCGTCAGGACTATGTGTGTGACTGATGGGTGAATTATTATAATGCCCAGTAATTTCACTGGCTTCAATGCCCTCCAAACCTAAACACAACAGTGCTTACACACTGTTGCTTGGCGGCAGAAGTAGACAAAGCGGTGGTACCAACCCAGACGACCCTCTTGCATACGAAGGACACACCTTGTAAACTGACTGGACTGCCCTGAATCAATGGCCAGTTGATGCAATGCAATGCAATGACTGCTACACTTCAGAGTGAAACAGGTTTCTATTCGTTCATAATCATCATATCTCCATATTTTCTAAATATCCGAAGATTTTTATTGTAGGCAAGTGGTATTTGGCCCTGAATGAATGGCCAGTTGATGCAATGCAATGCAATGACTGCTACACTTCAGAGTGAAACAGGTTTCTATTCGTTCATAATCATCATATCTCCATATTTTCTAAATATCCGAAGATTTTTATTGTAGGCAAGTGGTATTTGGCCCTGAATGAATGGCCAGTTGATGCAATGCAATGCAATGACTGCTACACTTCAGAGTGAAACAGGTTTATATTCGTTCATAATCATCATATCTCCATACTTTCTAAATATCCGAAGATTTTTATTGTAGGCAAGTGGTATTTGGCCCTGAATGAATGGCCAGTTGATGCAATGCAATGCAATGACTGCTACACTTCAGAGTGAAACAGGTTTATATTCGTTCATAATCATCATATCTCCATATTTTCTAAATATCCGAAGATTTTTATTATAGGCAAGTGGTATTTGGCCCTGAATGAATGGCCAGTTGATGCAATGCAATGCAATGACTGCTACACTTCAGAGTGAAACAGGTTTCTATTCGTTCATAATCATCATATCTCCATACTTTCTAAATATCCGATGATTTTTATTGTAGGCAAGTGGTATTTGGCCCTGAATGAATGGCCAGTTGATGCAATGCAATGCAATGACTGCTACACTTCAGAGTGAAACAGGTTTATATTCGTTCATAATCATCACATCTCCATACTTTCTAAATATCCGAAGATTTTTATTATAGGCAAGTGGTATTTGGCCCTGAATGAATGGCCAGTTGATGCAATGCAATGCAATGACTGCTACACTTCAGAGTGAAACAGGTTTATATTCGTTCATAATTATCATATCTCCATACTTTCTAAATATCCGAAGATTTTTATTGTAGGCAAGTGGTATTTGGCCCTGAATGAATGGCCAGTTGATGCAATGCAATGCAATGACTGCTACACTTCAGAGTTAACAGGTTTATATTCGTTCATTATCATCATATCTCCATATTTTCTAAATATCCGAAGATTTTTATTATAGGCAAGTGGTATTTGGCCCTGAATGAATGGCCAGTTGATGCAATGCAATGCAATGACTGCTACACTTCAGAGTGAAACAGGTTTATATTCGTTCATAATCATCATATCTCCATATTTTCTAAATATCCGAAGATTTTTATTGTAGGCAAGTGGTATTTGGCCCTGAATGAATGGCCAGTCGATGCAATGCAATGCAATGACTGCTACACTTCAGAGTGAAACAGGTTTATATTCGTTCATAATCATCATATCTCCATATTTTCTAAATATCCGAAGATTTTTATTGTAGGCAAGTGGTATTTGGTATTATATTCAGCCTTCAGTCAGTCAGTGTATAATTATGTTAACTTATTTTAAGTCACACGGCGAAAATGTGACAGACCATTGATAAATAAAAACCTATATGTATTCGAATGACTTTCAAAACATTCAAGGTGGTAGGTCCCTCGTTTGCGAGAGACCGGCTGGGTTGGTACCACCACTTTGTCTATTTCTGCCGCCAAGCAACAATGTGTAAGCACTGTTGTGTTCCGGTGTGAAGGACATTGAAGCCAGTGTAATTACTGGGCATTATGAGACTTAACACCTTATGTCTCGGGGTGACGAGCGCAGTCCAGTGTCATGCAGTGCTTTATTTAAAGTTCTGTGTGGCGTTGCTTCTGTTTATGGGCAGGCGTGGCGCTTACCATCAGGCGAGCGACCTGCTCGTCTTGTCATTCAATCTAATAAAAAAAATCAATCACATTTTAAAACGACTGAAATAAAATGTCATTGTTTTAATTGTTTTTTTCATTGATGTGGACATGAACGTTGTTTCAACTAAATCGAATACAACGTTATCTTATTTCTATGTAATATATCAATGCTTATTTCTAAGAATATAACGTCCAGCGTTAAGTAACGCAACCAAATTGAACACTGTTCTATTGAAATGAAACCCAGCTATTATTAAATTTGCTGGTTGAAATGTCAATTTATATTTGGGATTAATCATTTTGTGTTTTGTTGTAATGTCGAAGAGAACACGCGGGGAGAATATTGCTTCAAACGAGAATGAAATTCATTTTCGTCTCAGAAATTATTCATTTTATCAATAAACACAAAGATGTTGTGAAAATTAAAAAGCTGAAGCGGCTGCTACCACCATTATAAAACGAAGTATTGAGAAATTTGACAGAGGAATTTAATTTTCTGACCCCTTTCTTTGCAGAAATACTGAGCAACTCAAAACGCGTTGGAATAATATAAAACACACCGCAAGCAATAAGAACCGCTTTTGACAGTTAACTAATCGATTATTACGAAAGTAACGGAGCAGAGATGAAATTTAACAACCGATTGAGAAAATTACTGACCCATTGTGAAACCATTGCTAACCTTCACAAAATCTGTAACAGATACTTAATTAACTAACAGAGTATGGTGAAATTAGTTCTATAGACTGTTATACAAAATATAATTTTTAACTAACTTCAAAAAAGAAGGTAATGAAATGGCAAAAACGGAACCCTTATCTGTCTGTTCGTCCGTATGACATGGGTATTTTAATCCGAGACTATCGATATTAGTTAGGTGAGTGTAGCGTTAGGTGTATTCTATGAACTGCTACACAAAGTTGTAGTAATATTAGGACAAAAAAAAACGCACTCACGCCTGTAATCCCCGAAGGGGTACGCAGAGGTGTAACCAGTACACCCACATTTCGCCGAGCGTATCTCCGTCCTGTGATGTGATAGGAGGCAAGCCTATCGCTATACCGGGCACAATTTCAGACTCCGGGCTGATAATGAGCAATTCATAGTAGAAAAACCCAATATCACTTTTACCCGACCCGGGGATCGAACCCGAGACCTCAGCGTTAGGCTCAGTCGTAACGCATACGCATTAAAACTTACATTATTTTTATCAGTCCTTCGAATAGGGCGTTGGTAATCAAGGCAATAATTACAGTAATTATTGTCAGACTGGCACGTGTCAATTGGTCGTTGGTTGAAGAGCCAGATGCAGAAAGCGGTGTTATTGAACACGGCACGCATTATGAGGAGGGTTCTCACTTTGGGGTTCTAACCGCCGGTAGCTTAGGTCCTAGGCGTCGCCATTGGAGGGTAATGAATTTTATATTTTTATATGTGTTTTGAATTTTTAATAAATGTAATATTTAAGTTACACATAAATTTGGTCACGTTTTGAGGAAACCACAGGAGTACGTCGGTCGCAAGTGTCTGTGCCAGAACGTACCAGGAGTACGATCCCGCGGACGGCCCAAACAACGCTGGCTTGCCGTAGAGGGAGATATGAGAGCCAACGGTCTTACTTCAGAGGATGCTCAAGATAGGCGAAGTGGAGGCGTCTTAGTGGGAAGGCGGACCCTGGCAATTGCCGGGATGACGCCAGGTAGAAACAAAGAAAGTAATATTCAAAAATATAAAAACACCTTTTACATTAAAGCGTTCTGTACATTACAGTACTTGTATAAAGGCTGTTTTGAATGACGTCACTCTTTCCTCTCTTATTGTTACAAGTCATTAGTTATGTTAATAAGGGAGTATGGTAATTTATAGTCCTCAAGTAACAATCATTTGTCGTACTTACTTTTTTCACCGAAAAAAAAACAAATTCCACAATGCGACGCGTTTATTGTTTTTTGTTACTACAAGTCAATTACCAGTATAGAATATGATAACCAGATGTCTAATTACCTTGTTATTTGACGGCTCCGTTGCGCTGCGGGCCAGTAGCCGGCTGCGAAGCGAGAGGCCGTGGGTTAGATTCCCACACCGAGACAAATGTTTGTCTCATCCATAAATATTGGTCTCGGGTCTGGGTGTTGTGGGACCGCAAGTCCCTCGTAGTTCCTGATACCCACGACACAGGTTTACCTAGTGTAGGGGCAGGACTATGTGTGTGACTGTTGGGTGTATTTATTTCTTTATTTATTTACATACATCATATTCTGTATATGCATAAGGCGTATTATATCTATTCATATTTACAGACACCACACCGGCATAGAATAAAATTTGTGACTGCTTTTCGAGTTGAATTATATTTACTTATACATATATTTACATTTTAGGTGTCTCTTTCACCACCTCAGAGTAAATGCTATTTATCAAATAAAGTATTAGGTTTAGTTTACGTAGTACATATTTGTAGTATGTACCTACTACATAGGTCGTATTACTCAACATGTACAACGGAAAAAGATGTCTACCAAATACTTCTCTCTTAACTTTCTTTACAAGGTGGTAGGTCCCTCGTATGCGAGAGGCCGTCTGGGTTGGTACAACTGCCTTGTCTGCCGCCAAGCAACTGTGTGTAAGCATTGTTGTATTCCGGTTTGAAGGACATTGACGCCAGTGAAATTATTGGGCATAAGAGACTTAACAACTTATGTCTTAGGGTGACGAGCGCAGTTCAGTGCCATACAGTGCTTTGTAATTATAAGTTCTGTGTGAAGTTGCTTCTGGTTATGGGCAGGCGTAGCGCTTACCATCAGGCGAGTAACCTACTCGTCTTGTCATTCAAGTTAACTGGTAATAATATGTTTAATAATCTTACTCGAATATTTTGAAATAGACCTTCAATTTCAAGCCATTGTCCATCCATCATACAGAATAACAATGGAATAAATGCTGTTTTTGAACGGCAAAAACTGTATGATTTGTCTGCGCTGTTTATTGAAGCAGTTATCTCATAAATTGTTCAAATAGATAGCAAAATATTGATCAGGACAAAAAATTACTTACAAACCCTGAAAAATATTTAAATATTTTTTTCAATATAAATTCTGAACTAGTCTCCCCCTCCTTATTGGAAGCATTTTTATAAATATTCATTAGGACAAAAACTAAACTGAAAAATATTATAATATGATTGAACTTTGATTTTTTCTTCCAGTAACCGTCTTAACGACTTGTCACAGTTCCGTTCACTCTCTCGCACATCCATATGCGATATATATTATTATTAATTTTATTTAAATCCGTTCAGCTGTGAAAACATAACAGATAGAGTTTTGCATATATAATACTAGCTGCCCCGCGCGGCTTCACCCGTGTGCATATTACTGCTCCGCTCCCGTGTTTCTTACAAAGTTGAACCCCCTTGTTATGTAAATTTCCAAAAATCTTTTCTTGGCGGGGCCCCTGCATTTTATTTCTTATTCAGCAAACCCCGCGCCCGCCGACCATGCCAACTGGGACGGACGTACAGCCCGCCAGCCGCTCTGCTCCCGCTTTTTAAATCTCTGATGTCTTCTAAGATATTCATTATAATGATATACTGTACATGGCAACTTTGATCTACATGAAATGCACAGCATATCTAATGTATTTAATTGGATAAGGAATAATACTGTATTGTTTAAAATAGCTTGGTAAATAACCCATAATTTTTTTGTAATATGTATAAGATAAAAGTGGTTACTGTGGGTTATCCTTAGGAGATGAACATATACCATCGCGGACTTTTTTATCGATCTTTTTAAGATATATTATTCCATGGTACATTAATTTAATCCACCTCGTAAGGTTTAGCCAGCGTTAGCAATGTTAACGCACAAAATATGATTGTAACATCACATTACAAATCTTTGAATTTCTCAGCTTTTCTTTATATATTTATAATATGCATGCTTAGAGTAATAACACATATGCATGTATATTATATAAATCTTTCTCTTGAATCACTCTATCTACTGATGAAAACTGCATTAAAATCCGTTGCGCAGTTTAAAAGATCTAAGCGTACAAACAGCGGGAGTGACTTTGTTTTGTACTATGTAAAGATTAGTGTGGATTAAATTCCTGTATCTTTCCTCCTGGTCTATTTTCATATTTCATCCTTTTCACACAATCATATTCCACATCTGTCATTCATGTTTACATTTCATTCTACTCATCTGCCATTTTATAGCATACTAGCTGTTGGCCGGCTCCTCCCGCGTGGATAGACTTTTCCGAAATAAAACGTAGCCTATAACCGTCTCCAGGGTCTTAGACATCAAAATTCATAAAAATCGGTTCAGTGATTTAGGCGTGAAAGCGTAACAAACAGATTTTTTTCATAAAACGTGTCCTATGTTACTTCTTATACCTCCAAGAATATGTGTACAAAGTTTCATGATTATCGGTTAAGTAGTTTTCGCGTGAAAGCGTAACAAACAAACTTAAATTCACATTTATAATATTAGTATGATAAAACGTTCCGATCCTACACTCGGCGATTTTGATATCTGACTGTCCTCAGTCAGATCTAAATTAATTCACGACATGATTTTCACATCGTTAATGTAATATAATATCAAGTTCAGTTTAGACCCTTCACCCTTCTTAACACATTTATACTATTTAAGTAACAAAATATTGCATAAATAATTTAATTATGTGACATTCTTCTTCAAACAATTTATACAGAATTACTTGTTTAAAATATTTAAGTAGGTACTAGTTTGCAATGTTTTAAGTTCTGCGTTAATCTTTAGTTAGAATATGTTATTATAAAGCATTTTACGTGTCTATATACATAGATATAATGTAAAAGCTAATTAGGGTCATGTTAACAAAACAAATGAAATAAGTCCACACTAACTCATTCGTGACTAAATGTTGCATAGGTTGTTTTTTGCCCTGAATTACCTCTAGCTGAAGCCGCCCAGTCGTCACCGGTCTAACTCAATGTATAAACCTTAACTACGTACATACGCACATACATACGCACTCACGCCTGTAATCCCCGAAGGAGTAGGCAGAGGTGTAACCAGTACACCCACATTTCGCCGAGCGTATCTCCGTCCCTTATGTGATAGGGGGCGAGCCTGTCGCCATACCGGGCACAAATTCCAGACTCCGGGCTGATACTGAGCATTTCGTAATAGAAAAACCCAATATCACTTTACCCGACCCGGGGATCGAACCCGAGACTTCAGCGTCGGCCTCAATCGTAACGCGTACGCATTACAACTGCGCCACCGAGGCAGTCCTTAACTATGTGTTTACGGTATTTTCTAGACAAGGACCTTGAATTAGTAAAACCCAACTACCAATTCAATTCATAGCTACAAATATCAATGAATCGTTCAATCCAAAATTACACCATTCGTCCAATAGTTTCTTTGTTATGGGTGATTATGAGCAGTGGTAATGACTTACCATCACGTGATCCACTTACGCGTTTGTTTGTTCTTCTACAAAATAGACGAGACTATGACCTCGTGTAGTACAAAGGTTATTCACTAAAGAAACCCGAGAAAAACGGACACAAAATCGATTTGGAATAATATAAACACACTTAAAAGAAAATGGATTACATTAACAAAGTGCCGGCGGCTGTTTCCAGAACAACCGTTTGATGTATTTAGAAATCCAACAATAGATTAAAACAAAATTTCATTTAGACGGAAAGGGTTTTCGTACGACATAGGCGAGAATATAAGAGATAATAGGGTAGTTTCCTATATTGAATTTTATACATTATTTTATAAGCAACAGAAATCGATACGCAAAAGAAACCCTTTTATTAAAACACAATCATAATTGGTTCAGAAATGTGCCCGCAGTTATGACTTTAAATGTTGGTATGAGGAAAAGTGGGTGCGTAGTAGGGATATCTCACTATCTCGCTTGCACGCGTGCACTATAATGAACATTTTACACAGTGACGTCAAAGGTTGCATCGTCTGTCATTTGACAATTACCCCTTCTACAGGATTTCAATGGCTTCTATCTTATTTATTTTTGGTCCGATTTATAAAATTCTTTCTGCAATAGATTTTGAGTAACATAACTTATTGATTTAAATAATAAAAAAAAATCTAGTCAACTACCCTATTGAGTGGTAGAGCCACGCTGTAGACACTTTTGTCGACAGCATGAATGGGCCGGCTCGTCCGGGTCGTTATCACTGTCTCACGGAAAACGACGTGAGACAGTGCAAGCTACTACTGCGTTTCGTACGGTGAGTGAGATATCCGGAGGCCCAAATCCCCCTCCCCTTCCCAGTCCCTTAATTATCCCTTTCCTTTAAGGTCGCCAACGCGCCCATAATTTGTTTGTATTGTGGGCGTACATGGGCGGTGGAGATCACTTAACATCAGGTGACCCACTTACTCGTTTGCCGGCCTATGCTATAAAAAAAAGATAACCGTAATTTACGAGGCAACGTTATACTATACTTTTTCAAACTGTATAAATAAATAAATACACGGCCAACAGTCACACACATAGTCCTGACCCCACACTAGGTAAACCTGTATCGTGGGTATCAGGAACTACGAGGGACTTGCGGTCCCACAACACCCAGACCCGAATCATTTTTTTGAGGATAACACAAACATTTGTCTCAGTGCGGAAATCGAACCCACGGTCTTTCGCTTTGCAGCCGGCTACTCGCTCGCTGCGCCACGGAGGCTGTCGACGCACGCTTGTTGTATGACGCAACTTCATACACGAGAGTTTTCTGTTAAAAGCCACATTTAGGTAGATTATTTCGTTCGACACAGACGGGTATGTCATAGAAAAGCGAATAGAAAATCATTTACAAGACGCTTCATAAGATTCTCATAAATAAATACCCAACAGTCACACACATAGTCCTGACCCCACACTAGGTTAACCTGTATCGTAGGTATAAGGAACTACCAGGGACTTGCGGTCCCACCATCCAGACCAAAAACAATTATTTGTGGATCACACCAACGTATGCCTCGGTGTGGGAATCGAACCCATGAGCTGTCGCTTCGTAGCCGGCTACTTGCCCACTGTGCACAGAGGCAATCTGTCAATTTTCATGTATTGTATTGTATGAGACTGAATCTTGAATGCCAGTTTTTTTTAATATTCTCGTCTATATTGACCGTCGACGTCGACGGATATTTGATAAGGAGAGTGTGAGATGCAACGAAGATAAACTTATAGGCATGAACTCCAACACAACACTGAAGGTGAGTGTCGTATCACGTTGAATGTACCAGATTTTGGGCAGTGGATGCAGACCAGACACGTAAGACAAATAACATCTGGAGTTATATATATGGATCTTGTCGAAACTAGGTCAATTTCCGTGTTTTCCGGGGATTTTGCCATACCTATTATGGGAATAAAGTTTAACAGCTCACGTATAGGACCCACTTAATGACATCCGTGGTGCTTTACATTTGGCTTCTCCACAAATGTCCTTGGGCCTGAGGTTAATGCCTCCTAAGATTATTATTTTGGCTTCCGCTTTGATATGGAGGGAACGGGGCAATTAATATTTAAAAGCCCTCCCTAACTTTCTAATTGATTAATTTCGTTGGGGGACAAAGACAATTTAGCATTCCCAGAAACTCGCCGAGCTTCATTGCTCGGTGTCAAAAAAATACGTGCCACTGTCCATCCTGTGGCGCAGGAGTTATAGTGGCGTGTGCGTGGGCGGGATGGTGTCTAGACCAGACTCGTAGGAAAATATTATAACCAGACTAAAACAACATCTACATCGTTTTCACTTGCTCGGACAACGGTTACAACAGGGCATAATAGTAACCTACAACTGGCGAGTTTTCATAGTCGGGATTGCAAGACATATACATTATATAACGGACCCTGACATCTGTCACGACTCAGAGATTTATCTTACCGTGAAAAACCCTGACGTCAATTACAAATATATACCGCCAGCCTCCGTGGCGCAGTGGGCGAGTAGCCGGCTGCGAAGCGTGAGGCCGTGGGTTCGATTCCCACACCGAGACAAATGTTTGTCTAATCCACAAATATTTGTTTCGGGTCTGGGTGTTGTGGGACCACAAGTCCCGCGTAGTTCCTGATACCCACGATACAGGTTAACCTAGTGTGGGGTCAGGACTATGAGTGTGACTGTTGGGTGTATTTATTATTTATTATTATTATACCTATCCATATATTTTTTTTATCCTGGCTCGGCAAAGTGACTACGCTACACCTGATGGTAAGTGTAGCGCAATCCATGAATACTGTCGACCAACGATAGACACTGAATCCATCTTAGATCGGCATAATTATGCCGGCCTACTTAATTACTTCTTCACACTCCGTTTAAAGGATCCCATGTTATAGGAAGGAGGAAACACGTGCGCCGGCAAACTATTCCACAGCTTTATGGTCCGCCAGAAGTAAGATTTTGCGAACCTCTTGGTCCGAGCCGAGATGGAAGAGACTGCGAAGCTATGATTTCGCTAGCCAGCACGCGTGGTTCTGTTAAGGAAAGGTGAGGAAGAAATAAGGTCAAACAATTCTTCAGAGCATTCACCGTGATACAGACGATAAAAGGCGGAAAAGAATATACTAGCCTTTGCTCGCGGCTCCGCCCGCGTGAACGGCCTTTTCCGGGATAAAAAGTAGCCTATGTCACCCGGGGATAGTGTGGCTTCCCAACAGTGAAAGACTTTTTCAAATTGGTTCAGTAGTTTCGGAGCCTATTCAATGCAAAAAAACAAACAATCTTATCTTTCCTCTTTATAATATTATAGTTTAGAAAAACGGACCCTGACATCTGTCAGGATTCAAAGATGTATCTTACCGTCAAAAACCCTGAAGTCAATTACAAATATATATCTACAACTTATAAACGACTGTACATGACATCTGTACGTCTACATTTTGTATAAACATAGAATATAATAACCATCTTGGTTAAATCAACATACATACATACGCACTCACGCTCGTAAACCCCGTAGGGGTGTAGTTTTGACAGTCTCCGTGGCGTAGTGGGCGAGTAGCCGGCTGCGAAACGAAAGGCCGTGGGTTCGATTCCCGCACAGAGAGAAATGTTTGTTTCTTCCATATTTGTTTCGGGTCTGAGTGTTGTGGGACCGCAAGTCCCTCGTAGTTGCTGATACCCACGATACAGGTTTACCTAGTGTGGGTCAGGACTATGTGTGTGACTGTTGGGTGTTCCTTATTCTCATCTATTTCGATGACGGCGACCCTCGGACTCTCTATCACGGATTGTTTCTATTATGAACCCTTATATGGATCGCTAGACCGTACTTAGTTTTAAATACCTTACAACACGTGTGGCAGTACAGTTGACCTGCGGAGTTGTACGTGTACCGTGTAAGAAGATTAAGGTCTCTCTTTGCGTTCAGTGTTAGAAGACGGTTATATTCTTTTTTATTCTCCCTTTTTTTGCAGACATAGGTGTAACAGTTGATGAACATTTTGCCAAGCTTATTTCCGTTCCATGGCGTGCCTCATTAACCAGGCCCAATTCCCGACTCTGGGCTGGTACTGAGCATTTCCTGATAGAAAAACCCAATATGAGTTTTACCCGACCCGGGGAACGAACCCGAGACTTTAGCACAGCAACGCACCGCGTACGCAATACAATTGTGGGCAATCAACGAGGCAATTAATTAACTTTCATAAAAAACTACATTATTGCAGTTAATGTTTTTAATGTTTAGCTCCTCGACAGGCTATTATTTTTATGCTGTGTCTTAACTATTCGATTTGTGGTGTTATTTATAGTATATACAGCTAGTGTATAATGAAGCATTAAAACAGAATCGTGCAAACGACAGCACATCAGATGACCTACTTCTTTGTACGCTTTATATAAAAGTACTCAGTCAAAAAACAAATAATTATCAGGCTATCCTGAAAGTAATACATTAATGCCCTACCGAATACAAAGTGTATTTTTATAAGATGGGATTTTAATGGCATGCCCTACATGTTTAATTCATTGTACGTGTCCGTAAATTACATTTAATAATGAGTTGGATCGGCATTTTAATCAGACTAGACGGCTATGTTGGGTTCTACCGGCCTTACGACCTAACGTTAAGCCGCCCGTGAGAGATGGAAAATATCCGGACGACCGCTGGGTTGAGTCCCTAACTTATGTACACTACGCCGGCAATACCAATTAAAACCCCGCGGTGGCTATCTTCGGCGCATAAGAGACGAGTGTATGCTCTTGGGGCTGGTTTCGAACCTGCGACTTTCGTCTCGACAGCCCATACCACTCCCCACTGAGCTATCACTGCTTATTAAGCAGCGATAGGTAGTCATTAATAACAGAAATAAACTAAAATGTTAAATTATTTAACTTTCTTATGGAGTCCTTCAAGGATTGTAGTAAACAGCCAAGTGCCTACTGATAAATTTGGTAAAATTATAAATTCTTGTATAGCGGTGAATTGATAAAACATTAATGAACTTTGGAAGATTAATTTCGTATTCCTTTGAATGGGGACCAAACGTCTCATTTTATTAATGATCTTTGAATTGCTACGTTTAATAATTAAAACGTTTCTAATAGAATATAATTTAATTGCGTGAAAACGAATAATTAATGTGTTTACATTAATAACTACGAATTAGTTATCTATAATGATTGCTGTAAAAGTAAATAGTAGTCCTAATATACAAGTTCAGCAAATATCGTGCTCTTAAGCGATGGTAGCTGATGATTACCTATAATTATTTTATAGAAGTTCAAAGTGTATGTCATAATTATAAGTTTAAGGCCCGGTGCGGTACGATTAGTCTTCATGACCCATCGTTTCAGACTAATCGAATCTAGAATCGAAGACGAATCAATAGTATTTTATTTTACTATTAAAAGAACAGCTGCTAAACTTGTGTTGTGGGTACGATCAGATCTTTTTTTTATGGCAAAGGCCGGCAAACCAGCAAGTGGATCACCTGATGGTAAGTGATCTCCACCGTCCATGTACGCCCACAATACCAAAAGAATCATGGGTGCGTTGCTGATCTTAAAGGAAAGGGAAAATTAAGGAATTCTGAAGGGGAGGGGGTCTGGGCCTCCGGATATCTCACTCACCGTACGAAACGCAGCAGCAAGCTGCTACTTTACGCCGGTTTTCTGTGAGACAGTGGTAATGACCCGGATGAGTCGGCCCATACATGCTGTAGACAAAAGTGTCTACAGCGTGGCTCTGCCACTCATAAATTAGAATATATATTAGAATCGTTAACGCCTTTGCTTGAACGAAGACGATATTGGAAATCGCAACAAAAACCCATTGGATTTAGTTGCGATCATTCAAGATCTGTAAATAGATTCTGTTATTCTTGATATAGTCGCGGCATTTTTTGGATCGTATAAAACCACCAAGGTGGTTCAAGAAGTTCGTCTCTTATATTTGTAGGTACAGGTTGACGGTTTGGTTACAAAATAAATATTGTCATGTCGCTTGCTCGCATATACCACTCGATCGCAACTACCTATGATTTCGTTTATGACAAACGATATTTGGTGACGGATCATTACAAGTTTTTAAGAGATTGTTCGAGAAAATTAATCGTACGTTTGTTTATATCGGCCTGAACAAAGCTCATGTGGAATATTTATTTATTTATTTAATATGACACACCATCGACAGTTACACAATCCATGGAAAAAGATATTAATATAATACAATATACAATATGCACTGCCATTACAGGTGCGTTCAACCATCTCGAGTCCTACACGGATATGAAAATTAAATTAAATTATTTTTAACATCAATCTCTAGCGTTATATAATATTTACATATGATGATAAAATTTAATAGACGACATAACAAAAATTATAAACTAAATGATATATGATAACATTAAAATTATGAAATTAGATTAATTATTACCACAAACAAACACAACAAAGAAAGTAAACACGACTTAACTTATATTATTTAACTAGTTGTATAGGTACTTCAAAGTTACCAAGGGTGATCGGAAAATGTCAATGTCATTTTTATTGTTATACGTTTCTATGGCTCGATTGGGAGATGATATTTTCGACCTATATGGGGCATTTCTGGAAGTATATTCTAGGCGAAAATATTTTTGCATCACTTGACAACGGCGAAGTTTAGTTCCCATTGCGGATTGTTGCAGACCGCGGGTAGCCCCATATAATGCAGAATCACGGTGGGAAGGCGGACCCTGGCATTAGGCTATAGTGAGTAACTAAAGCACACATCTCTCATTTGTAGAGGAGGCCTGTGCCCAGCTGTGGCACAGTACAGGGCTGATATTTATTAAAAGGCTACTCATTTACAAGTTTCTTGAAGATTTCCAAATAATTATTTACCAAGTCTTAGCCCACCGAGCTGTCATGAGGGGCTTAGCTTAGTCATTGTTTAGAAACTTTCTAAATATGCTAATTCCACTCACTCCCAGGGTCTAAGGCTGATGAAGGAGAGGAAGCGGGTGGCGTGGATCCTGCTACTCCTGGCAGTGCTGTTCGCTCTGTGCTGGCTACCTTACAACATCATGCAACTCCTGCTAGACATCAGTGTGGTCGACGCCAAGGATCTTAGCATTTACCTGCCTTATGCTTTATTTATAGGTAAGTAATGTTTATTCTGATGGCTCTGCATACCCTTATGGGAAACAAGCGTGAGTCTATGTATGTTTTTAAAATAGCTGGATTTTTTAAGGGCTGATAAAAATGTTTTACAATGAGGTAGGTCTCACGTATGCGAGAGACCGCCTGGATTGGTACCACCGCTTTGTCTCTTTCTGCCGCCAAGCAACAGTAGGTAAGCACTACACACACCGGGGATCGAACCCGAGACATCAGCATTAGCCTCAATTGTAACACGTACGCATACAACTGCGCCACCGAGGCAGTCAATAAAATGTAATTTTCCAAAAATCCGTTCTTAGGTGTCGTCATCACACAAACTATCATCTGACCAAATTTCCTGACCCCAGCTTCAGTAGTTTTTGAGAAATCGTGATTAATCAGTGAGTGAGTGAGTGGTATTTCGCTTTTATATATATATATATATATATATTCTAAGCTAGCTACATACATAACGATATTATGTTGTAGCAATTTACCGAGATGAAACAAACCGTTGCCTATTTCATTATTCTAGTGGCAGCGTTCTAAGAATCGTGAGATCCTGGGCTCAATTTCCAGATGGAGTAATCATAATTTGTACTTGAGTTTTCGATTCTAAGAATTAAACATGAATTGCTTAGGTTGGAATTTCTGTTTTGTGAACCGGAATGGAATGAACGGAAATTAGCTCGGCGAACATGGATTCAGCACTTTTTTTATTATGTAGAATGACGAGACGAGCAAGTCGTTCGCCTGATGGTAAACGCCACGCCTGCTCATAAACAGAAGCAACGCCATAGAGAACTTTGAATTATAAAGCACTGGATGGCACTGGACTGCGCTCGTCAACCAAAGCTATAAGTTGTCAGGTCTCAAATTCCCAGTAATTTCAATGGCTTCAAACCTAATCACAACAGTGCTTACTCACTGTTGCTTGGCGGCAGAAATAGACAAAGCGGTGGTAACAACCTAGACAGCCTCGCATACGAGGGACTTACCACCTTGTATTTATAATAATAGGGTAGTTTCCTATATTGAATTTTATACATTATTTTATAAGCAACAGAAAATGATACGCAAAAGAAACGATTTTATTAAAACACAATCAAAATTGGTTCAGAAATGTGCCCGCAGTTATGATTTTAAATGTTGGTATGAGGAAAAGTGGGTGCGTAGTAGGGATATCTCACTATCTCGCTTGCACGCGTGCACTATAATGAACATTTTACACAGTGACGTCAAAGGTTGCATCGTCTGTCATTTGACAATTACCCCTTCTACAGGACTTGAATGGCTTCTATCTTATTTATTTTTGGTCCAATTTATAAAATTCTTTCTGCAATAGATTTTGAGTAACATAATTTATTGATTTAAATAATAAAAAAAATCTAGTCAACTACCCTATTACACATCTGCTTCGGGAATAAAGGCGAAAGATTTTACATACATATACTAACAAATCATCAGTGTGTCATACATCAGCAGTTATAGCTCAATGGCGAGTGGTACGGACTGTCAAGACTAAAGTCGCAGGTTCGAAACCATCCTCATAACACACACCTCTAACTTTTCTAAGTGTTTTTTGATTTGATTGTTGGCTCCTTTTCTCCGCAGTTAGCCCGTTGAATGTCGGGCCATTGTGCGTAAGACTTTTCTAAGTTATGTGTGTATTAATTGTTAATTATCGCTTGCTTTAACGGTGAAGGTAACATCGTGAGGAAACCTGCATACCTGAGTAGTTCTTCATTAGAATTTCGAAGGCATGTGAAGTCTGCCAACTCGCATTAGGCCAGCGTGGTGGACTAATGCCTAACCCCTCATTCAGTAGAGGAGACTCGTGCCCAGCAGTGGGACGTGTATAATACAGGTCTAATATTACTATTATTATTAAACTAACAAATCATCAAAAACTTTTGTTCTTTCAACACGCATATACGGAAATACTAAATACCCTCAAAAGACTTCAGGCAAACAAAACATTTCACCCAACCCTTTGTTCACAGGTCATGCGAATTCAGCGATTAACCCAATAGTGTACTGTCTGATGACACGCAACTTCCAGAGGTCAGCGAGGAAGCTGCTCTGCGGCCGGGGCGTCTGTCAGCAGACTAAGTTCACGGTAAACTATGTTACTAGCGCTTGCATACATTGTAATTCAAAGTTATGTGTGTGTTGTTCTATTTGTGGGCAACTGTGGCGCTTACCATCAGACGAGCAACCTGCACGTCTCATTATTGAAGCCAATAAAAAAAGACTGACTGCCTTGGTGGCGCAGTTGTAATGTGTACGCGTTATGACTAAGGCTGACGCTGAGTTCTGGGGTCGATCCCCGGGTAAATTGATATTGGGTTTTTATATCATGAAATGATTAGTATCAACCCGGAGTCTGGAATTGTGCCCGATATGGCGATAGGCTCGCTCCCTATCACATCATGGAACGGAGATATACTCGGCGAAATGTGGATGTACTGGTTACACCTCTGCCTACCCCTTCGGGGATTACAGGCGTGAGTGCGTATGTATTTGTACTCAATTTTACAGTCGTGTTCCGTTCCATAAAAAGTTTAACCCCCCTCCCTTCAATGTAAATTTTCATAAATTTATTCTTAGTGGGCTCCTAAATAAACTATCGTATCGTAAGTAGTTCGTGAGAGAGTAATATTCTCATTTGTGTAGATTAATCAACACGTTACTCATGACTTCAAATTGTAATAAGTTGTGCCAGAGTATACATATATATACAGTGTGTAAGCACTGTTGTGTTCCGGTGTGAAGGACATTGAAGCCAGTGTAATTACTGGGCATTATGAGACTTAACACCTTATGTCTCGGGGTGAAGAGCGCAGTCCAGTGTCATGCAGTGCTTTGTTATTTAAAGTTCTGTGTGGCGTTGCTTCTGTTTATGAGCAAGCGTGGCGCTTACCATCAGGCGACCGACCTGCTCGTCTCGTCATTCAATCTAATAAAAAAAAAAAAAAAAAAAAAGAACTAAACGCTACCGCAAAATAAGGCCTATGTATTTCTATCCAATTCCGTAAAATAAGTTAAGTAGCTTTGATTTTATACGTGCTTCACACAGACCGACACAATGATGCCATGAGTAGGTCGCTCGTCCGATGGCAAGCCCATAAATAGGACCAACGCCACTAAGAAATTTGAAATACAAGACTACACGCACAAGCTGAAGATTTTACGCAACTTTAATTTAAAAATTAATTCTGATACACCATATTACTATTAAATTGGTTTATCTTCAGCTACTTTAAGCAAAAAAATATATAAACTTCACAAATAATAAAGTATTAACGAAAATATTGTAATCCATTCTTTTTCTTATAATGAAATACGAAAACCAGCGGGTATTATTTCGGAATATTTGATTGCTTTTCATTTCGTAATTAAGTTGCGATCAGTCATTTTCATTTATTGAATGAAAGAAGCCAGATGAATTTAATTTGTTTTATCTATTTTGGTAGTTCATAAGCTTAAAATGAAATTTAGAGAAGTTAAATGCACTATTAAAGAACAGCTGCTAAACTTGTGTTGTGGGTACGATCAGATCTTTTTTTATGGCAAAGGCCGGCAAACGAGCAAGTGGGTCACCTGATGGTAAGTGATCTCCACCGCCAATGTATGCCCGCAATACCAAAAGAATCATGAGTGCGTTGCCGACCTTAAAGGAAAGGGATAATTAAGGAATTGGGAAGGGGAGGGGGTTTGGGCCTCCGGATATTTCACTCACCGTACAAAACGCAGCAGCAAGCTGCTACTTTACGCCGTTTTCCGTGAGACAGTGGTAATGACCCGGACGAGCCGGCCCATACATGCTGTAGACAAAAGTGTCTACAGCGTGGCTCTACCACTCAAAAACTTAACTAGATATAGGTATGAACCACTCTCAGACTCAAAACTGTCGAACACAATACGAATCTTCAAAATCAATGCAGATATCACGTTACATACATAACAATTACAGACGAATTGAGAACTTTCTACATTTTGAAGTCAAGGTGAGAATACAAAACAAACTGTATATAACAATTCATTATCTGAAGTCGTAACAAAGGAAACTGAAAACAATAAAGAATTACTCGCTTCAAATAAATTCTATTCACAAACAAAATTGAGACCCGATAGTATAATAGCTATGAATCACAAAGGATATACAAGGATTCCTTTTTCCGCGGTGTTATCTGCGTAACAACTATTGAAGGCTTTGAGATACAATCCTATATCCTTATTTCTATTATGGAATATCGGTTTCAATCAATATGATATTTATTACTACCACAAATTAACTAATGTTTACTACCCTATGCCAGCCCATAATAGCAAAACCACTCAAAACATTGAATTACAAATTAATGTATGGCACTGAAGTACACTCTGAGACATACGATGGTAAATCTCATAATAAACAAAGATTTCTTTACTGACTCCTGATTTTTTTTAATGATAAGATTTATCCGACACCCACGAACAACAACGCCAGAGAAATTGTTGGGGCGTTGCCGACCTTTGAAGAAAGTAGTGGGAGTTAGAAGGGCGAGCTAGCGACTCGGGTAACCAAACTAATCACAAAACATGTAAGAACAAATATACCACTTAACTTTGGGATTTTATAAAACACTGCTACGCTATTAGAGCCAGACCAGTTATGCTGTATACAAAACTATACAATAATAGCGTGGCTTCCATCATCATCATCATCAGCCACAAGAAGTCCACTGCTGAACATAGGCTTCCCCTAATGCCTTTCAGGTCGACCTGTTGGAAGCGGCCTGCATCCATCGGCTTCCTGCAACCCTTTTCAGGTCGTCGGTCCATCTTGTAGGTGGACGTCCTCTGTTGTTTGCGTGGCTATACCACTTGTAAAATAGACGTGAAGTGGCAGATTTGCTGTTGCGTTGCCGCTGAATGCCTAAACGATCCCGTATTTCTCTTTTCCAATCCCAATTTATTTTCAAGGTATGCAATGTAAAATGAAAAAATATTTATTTAAATAGAGAAAGATACAAAAACATTTACCAGGGGTTCTCAAATTAGGCGGAGCCTGTGTCTTGAGAAACCAATTAAAATAATGAAAACATTTGTTAATGCACTCACGATTCTATCAATATGGGTATTGATGGGTGGTGGTGATCACTTACCAAGCGGTGGCGTACCAGTCATTTGTTTGTAATGTTCTAGCATATAGTAAAATAATAGAATCTGTCTTTCAATCTATTCTTGTATTTTATAAAATAGCTGTAAGGATTTCGATTCAGATTTCATTGTCATTTTGAAGCAAACGAGCAAGTGCGTCAACTGATGGTAATTGATCTCCAACGTCCATTAACGTCCACAATACGAGAAGAGAAATGGACTCATTGCCATGTGGGCCTAAATATATCACTTACCGTACGAAATGCTATAGAAAGCTGAAACTCTTAGTCGGTTTTCTGTGAGCAAAATGGTAACAACCCAGCCAAGCCGGCCTGTACACATATTATAAGTCTGTTAATCGTTTAGAAAAGAAAATAGCACATGTAAAGTTTTTAAAATATCTTTAGGTTAAGTTTGACAGCCTCCATGGCGCAGTCAGCGAGTAGCCGGCTGCGAAGCGAGAGGCCGTGGTTCGATTCCCACACCGAGACAAATGTTTGTGTGATTCACAAATATCAAGTCCCTCGTAGTTCCCGATACCCACGATACAGATTAACCTAGTGTGGGGTCGGGACTGTATGTGCTTATTTATTTAAAGTGACGTAAGCCATTTAATCTACTTACTACTCATTCAAAAGCAAACTACACAACATAATATAAAACTAGGTTACCGCACTGCAAAACTCCAATATCACTTTGTCCGTAAGTAATTATGGAATAGATTGGTGATAGGTGGAGATTAGACAAGAGACTAACAAAAATAAGTTTAAAAACATTTTAAATAATTATTACCTAAATAATATGTAGCCACCCACTTAATGTAAACTAACAATGGCACTTTATCTTATGTGTTATGTATCTGAAACTCGATGACCCGCAGTCAAACCGTCCAGATGGTTTTGTGGGATATATGTTAATAGAATAGAGTTCTATTCTTTCATAGTTATGAATGATTTAATAAATAAATATAAAAAAAAAAGATTACTCAGATTCGCAAGTATAAGATCCCTCTACATAAAGCATTTAGTTACGTCTGCTACCATAGCAACAGGGAGTTCAAGGTGCGTGTGAAATAAATGAACATTTAGCTTTAACAGGAAAATATCGTTAATATTTCTTGCTGGTCGGAGGGCGTTATTTTTATCTGACTGGATAACTACAGTACAAATAGAGACTTTCCGCTATAGTAGATTGTTCCAAATTCAGCCAGTGTACATCTAAACAGTACGTCAACAGACGCAACGTCTTCCTTTAGTCTACATTGTTTCGACTGCATTGTTGGGCAGCATAGTACAGAGAGACTTCAACGTAGAGATCAAATTCGTTAATTTGATTTCATATCTTGCTGTGATACGCAATCACGGTTTAGCTGGTACATTCATCATGTAACGGTCTACAGTGTTGCTGTACCATACATACATACACAGTCATGCCTGTATCTTACGGGGTTAGGCAGATACTATTGAGTGCCACAAGCTACGATCCTCACACACCTCTTTCGCTTCTTCCACATTCGTCAATCTTCTCATACATTTTTGCCGGTTGAGAGTACTCTTTATGTGCCCTTTTCGGAGATCATTTATTTGATCGAAATACATTCTCCTCAGATGCCCTTTACTGACGCTCCCACTCACATTCGCACGATAAATATCTTTCGTAAGTAGTCTTTCATCCATCCTCTCCATATGTCCGAAGCATTTCAGCATACCCTATTTTATCTTAGTTACCACATCATACTTTAACTTACAAAGATCCTTTATCACACTATTCCTCATCCTGTCAAAGGGTGCCTACACACATACTTAATTGGCTCTACCACTTAAAAATATATCGTAATAGAATGTGTTTTCTTTGTAGTGGCGGTGTAACCAGAAGCCGGAAGGTTCTTCAAGTGACTACGAGCTTTACCACGAACCGCACAAAAGGTGCTACTTGCAGGTAACTAAATATGATACACAAATTTGACAGCTCCGTGGCGCAGCGGGCGAGTAGTCCGCTGCGAAGCGAGAGGCCGTGGGTTCGATTCCCACACCGAGACAAATGTTTGTGTGAACCACAAATATTGGTCTCGGGTCTGGGTGTTGTGGGCCCGCAAGTCTCTCGTAGTTCCTGATACCCAAGACACAGGTTTACCTAGTGTGGGGTCAGGACTATGAGTGTGACTGTTGGGTGTATTATTATATTATTATTATTATTATTATAAATTTAGAGCATCTATATCGCGTAGCTACGCCTGTGTAAGAGGGAAGTTCCAAAAAGAGTGGAAGGTACAACATTTATTTATCTACGTATCCATTCAGCCGTTAAGGCATCATCGCTTTACAACTTCAATCCATCCAAACTTGCGCTTTCATAATATACAACATTAACACAACCCGATCTCCGGTATTTTATAAAAATGTGAAACACGTGTTTCATTAATTTTAGTTAGCAATATTTGTACTCAATATCACAGCCATATTTTGTTTCATACAAAGTTAAACCCCCTCCCTCCTTTCCCTCTTAAAATGTAAATGTCCAACAATCCTATATTAGCAGGCCTCTACATTACGCAAACTTACATCTGACTAAATCCCATGATCCTAGCTTCAGAATTTTTGAGATTTAATGTTTATTCAGTCAGTGAGCGAGTGGTATTACGCTTTGATATATAAAGATTTCTGATCCGCCCCCGTGGGTCATAGCGTGATGCATAAAGAATATACTAAGAAACCATTTTTTAACCAACTCAAAAAAGGAGCTTCTGTATTCTACCTGCCACAGTCACGACGCGCAAATTTATTCCAAAACCGTCAGTGGTTTTACTGTAAAATTAATAGTGATCTGTGACTATGAATTGTCTTTCATTCTTTATACATACATACATACGCACTCACGCCTGTAATCCCCGAAGGGGTTGGCAGAGGTGTAACAGTACGCGTATCTCCGTCCCATGATGTGATAGGGAGCGAGCCTATCGCCATACCGGGCACAATTCCAGACTCCGGGCTGATACTGAGCATTTCGTAATAGAATAATCCAATATCACTTTTACCTGATCCGGGGATCAAACCCGAGACCTCAGCGTTAGCGTCAGTTGTAACGCGTACGCATTGCAACTGCGCCACCGAGGCAGTCAGTCTTTCATTCTTTATTCGTTTGAAGTATGTTTAAACTAGAGGTTTAAGGTGGTTTTGGGGTTTTCTCATCACTAAATTGCTCCTGCTCACTGAATGTAATCCATTTGGTTTATACTTAGATATCTATACAAATAAAATTGAAGTGTCTGTTTGTAATATTAAAATAACCGCTTTTTACTAAATGCATATGAATGTATGTACGGTACATATACCAAAATAACATTTTTTTCAATTTTTGTCTGCCTGTTTGTTCCGGCTAATCTCTCGAACGGCTGGACTGATTTTGACGGGACTCACTGGCAGATAGCTGATGTAATAAGGAGTAACTTAGGCTACTTAGGTACTTTTTTATCCCGGAAATGACTATCACGCGGGTGGAGCCGCGAGCAATAAGAAATAAAATGTTGGAGAATGGAAGGCCCACCAAGGAAGGATTTTTGGAAATTTACATTACAAGGGGGTCAAAGGGGGGTTGAACTTTGTATGAAACACGGGAGCGGAGCTCATATGTACGCGGGTGAAGCCGCGAGGAAAAGCTAGTACATAATATATCTATGTACTGCAAGCACATTTCAAACACTCTCGAGTCACGACCCTTTTGGGTCTGTTTTCTGCAAACAATTTAACGGGATTAGTGTAAGTGTTGTCTACATATTGTATTACTGTTTTATTGTCCTTTTTGAGGGTACACTGTTTATTTAATAAACAAACAGGGTATTTCAATAAAATGTGTTGTCTTTTTGCTAGCAAAATATAGATATTGCCAAAAACAAATCGACTAAAGAATTTTTTTAATTAATATACTATACAAGGGTTGCAGGAAGCTGATGGATGCAAGCCGCTTCCAACAGGTTGGCCTGGAAGGCATTAAGGGAGGCCTATGTTCAGCAGAGGACGTCTTGTGGCTGATGATGATGATGATGATACAAAATTGTTGATAACATAGCATAAGCTGGCATCCATATCCCCGAAGGGGCAGGAGGTGCAACTAGGCCACCCACATTTCGCCCAGCTTATCTTCTTCCCATGTGTGTGAGCGAGCCTATCGCCATACCGGGAACAAATTCCAATCCTGGGCAATCAATGTGATTTTTTCATAAACGAAAACTCAAAAAAACTTAGAGTGGTAGAGCCACGCTGTAGGCAGTTTTGTCTACAGCATGAATGGGCCGGCTCGTCCGGGTCATTACCACTGTCTCACAGAAAACCGGTGTAAAAAAGCTAAAGCTTGCTGCTGCGTTACGTACGGTGATTGAGATACCCGGAGGCCCAAATCCCCCTCCCCTTTCCAATTCCTTAATTATCCCTTTCATTTAAGGTCGGCAACGCGCCCATGATCCTTTTGGTATTGTAGGCGTACATGGGCGGTGGCTATCGCTTACTATCACCTGATGGTGACCTGTCCATTTACCGGCCTATGATATAAAAAAAAAACTTTCGTTCGGGATCAATTGACCTGAGAATTGAACTCAGGACCTCATGGTTCTCAGTTTTGTACGCTACCACTAGACCAATGAGGAAAATTGTTGATGGCTTATAATTATCTTATAAGCTGTTCAAATCTTATTACAAAAGGAAATTTCTTTGAATTCTCAGATCCCACACTTAAATCTTCCCTTTGAAGAATGGAAGTGAAATTGGTTCTATTTGTATAAAATCTATTCAGTATTTACTAAGTAAGTGAATAATTATAAATGGGGACTTTACAATTCTCTGGGCTCTTTGACTTAAGTTGCTAATGGTTAACATTTTAGAACAGAAACAATAATTAAGGAGGTTGTAAGGATTACACGATGCCTTTTGATTGACTCAATCAATGCTCGTAGCGGATATTTCTTTTTTATTAAATATTTTAAATACTTTGGGACCGTTGTATATAATAAAGACAAAAATATATCAAACAGTTTCTTGGGGCTTCTCAAGCCAAGTTTCGGTTTTCCTAGCATCGGTAGGTTTTTGACAAGTACGTGCTATAACTTTAGTAACTCAATAAAATGTTTGAATTCAATATAGCTAATGTATTTATTTTAGACTTGACCAGCCTCGGCTCTGGGGGGAGGGTCAAACCGGAGCACCGACCCCGGGCGGCGGTTTCAGGGAGCGCCAAAATCATAATATAATATGATTAAAAATATAAACCTTGCTCCACAAAGCGCCTAGCATACGGACGCCTGGTTGGCTCACCGTCGACTTGTAATATAAAAGCGACACAGGCCCACACCACAGTTGAAAAGTACAAATTTATTCAGGGTTTCTTATTGTCCCATTCACTAAAAATGCAAAACATTATATATTTGTGAGTTTTTTTTAATTATTTATCTCAAGCGCTGGAGAGAGACGCCACTATCTAGTTTCTGCCCCGATTCGAAAAAATGGTAGATCCGGGGCTGGACTTGACTTAATGATCTTATTGTAAGGGTAGATTTATTATTATGTGACTATTGGGTTTGTATTTATTTCCTTATTAAATTAAAAATGACTGCCTTGGTGGCGCAGTTGTACTGCGTACGCGTAACGATTGAGACTAACGCTGAGGTCTCGGGTTCGATCCCCGGGTCGGGTAAAGTGGTATTGGGTTTCTCTATTACGAAATGCTCAGTATCATCCCGGAGTCTGGAATTTGTGCCCGGTATGGCGGCTCACCCCCTATCACATAAGGGACAGAGATACGCTCGGCGAAATGTGGGTGTACTGGTTACACCTCTGCCTACCCCTTCGGGGATTACAGGTGTATGTATGTAAATTAAAAAAATACACAAATCGAATGTCGCCTCAATCGCGGTATGGTCAATCCTAGGTTCGATAGTACAAATTAAATTTACAAATTTACTTGAAATAATTGACAGTTCTCGGTGTTGAAATATGACTGGAGGCGCTTATCACATCATGATACTAAAATAAGGTCGGTGATTCATAGGTGTACTTGTTGCCCCTCTGCCTACCCAAGCGGGATGCAGGCGTGAAATCATAAATAAATAAACAAATCTTACATTTGTGTTTTTTTTTTTTTTATAGTATAGGCCGGCAAACGAGGAAGTGGGTCACCTGGTGGTAAGTGATCTTCACCGCCCATGTACGCCCACAATACTAAAATAATCATGGGCGCGGTGCCGACCTTAAAGGAAAGGGATAAGTTAGGGATTGGGAAGGGGAGGGGAATTTGGGCATCCGGATATCTCACTCACCGTACGAAACGCAGCAGCAAGCTGCTACTTTACGCCGGTTTTCTGTGAGACAGTGGTAACGACCCGGACGAGCCGGCCCATTCATGCTGTAGACAGAACTGTCTACAGCGTGGCTCTACCACTCTAAAATATGGCCTATCCTTTAGACAACTTTGTAAAATCTCATGTAAAAGATAATGAATGCGTGTTAATTAGAGTAAATGTAAGGAGACAATACTTTGAAATATCTTTTAAAGAAAAATTGCATTAGCAAAACAAACTTGTCAGCTGTTACCTCAGGCATGTTATCTCGCTGCTCGCGAGAATAATTAACTAGTTGGCATTAGTTCCAACTGCCTATTGTACATCTCCCTAAATTGAACTTTCTCTGAGATTATCTTATTATACTCTAGAGATTCGGAAGGTGGAATAAATTAAAATAAATAACACAATTACAACTGTAGTTATTGGATGTATCCCTTATTTATTTTATACTGTTATTTAACTTTAATGTAAGCTGGCTGGCGTCCGTACGTCATATAAGGTGACCACTGAAAATCAGCGCTGTGTTGTGGTCCACGCCATAGCACAGTAAGACGCTGAGTGGTCACCTACCTGGCACACGAAAATATCAAAACCATATTGATAGTTAGTATTGTTTTACTGTAAATTTATTGTGATCTGTGACTAATAAATTGTCTTTCTCTCTTTCTAACTACGCAAATATGTACAAAGTTGAGCAATTGTAATACCGTCAAACTAAAATAGATTTATTCCTGTCACTTAGCGTTGACGGAGAATCATTTTTAGACTGTTTAAGACGATTTCATGAGTGCGTAATTGCGTTTCACAGGACCATACTTATTTTTAGTGGTTTTTAGTCTAATTTAGAGAGTTTGAGTGACAGCCTCCTTGGTGCAGTGGGCGAGTAGCCGGCTGCGAAGCGTGAGGCCATGGATTCGATTCCCGCATCCAGACAAATTTTTGTGTAGCCCACAAATATTTGTTTCGTGTCTGGGTGATGTGGGACCACTGTGTGACTGTTGAGTGTTTATTCGAGCTTGATCGGTTGATCCCTGCGGCTGATTTTTTTCTGTATTATTTAGCAGTCGGTATATAGCGATTTTGTCGTTATGATTGTCGAGACTGAAGCCCCAGGTCTATGAAAAAAGACATTGAAAACAACAACAAAAAATATAATATCAGTAAATTTGTAATGGTAGGTGATACGCGCGGGGCAACCGGTGGTAACAATGTACGACCACACTTAGCAAGCGACCTGATTAGTACACAATTTTAAGGAATATTAAAAATATCTGCTATGGATGATTAAGAACGAAGGCAGATGCGCGAAAGAACGCACAAGTCGCGAGTGAATCGTTTTTTGCTAGGCAAGCGTGCTTCATGTTAGGCCACATCATCGCTTACCATCAGGCGTGATAGTGGTCAAACGCGAGCCTATTACGTATAAAAAAACACTATTTCAACAATGCACAGTATATACACATTGAACTTTTCACTAAATCCATTCAATTTCATTTATAAGATATACACAACACTAATGTTGCACAATACGTCAGCTGTATAGCTACAGATATACTGCTATAAGTATGTTGGTGACGCGAACGCACGAGATTTCACCCATCCAACAAAGTGTCTAACGCGTACAGCACACGGCCGCGCGTCATGAGCATCTCGGTGACGCGAGCCCATAAGATTTTCCCCTACCAAAAAATGCCCAATGCGGCTAAAGAAACTTTCACTTCAAAAAAAGATGCAGGCACTAAGAATAAAGTAACGTAGAAATAAAACAGGCTAAATCCTCGTTTCCTTCCAGATGAACGCACTACGCCACAACGGTCACGCGTACTGCACGCAGACCCAGCGAGGCATCGAGACTCGAGCGCAGACTACGCAGCTGAGTCACGTGACTCGCTCGTCGCGGCGTACTGCACCCGCGCATGCACTATCCGCCGATATGCTGCAGAGACACGGTCACATCGACTTTCGACGCTGATATTAAAGTGGAATTGTGGTGATTTCTTAGGTTTACGCGAATATTACACATTGAAATAAAACTAGTTTATACGGATTTCATCGCGGTTTTCAGCCTTCGTGGTCTCCCGTGACCACGAAGGCTGAAAAGCTTTCGAAACGTCGGGACTTAAAGAAAAATTAAACCGCGATAAAATCCGTATAAACTAGTTTTATTTCAATGTGAAATTGTGGTCCGAAATAAATATTCCGTGGCGTATTATTGTTATTAAATTAGTTTTGGTTTTCTTTTCGCTGAACGTATATTGAAACTTGCCTCGGTGGCGCAGTTGTAATGCGTACACGGTACGACTGCTGTGCTGAGATCTCGGGTTCGGTCCCCGGGTCGGGTAAAGTGGTATTGGATTTTTTCTATTACGAAATTCTCAGTATCAGCCCGGAGTCTGGAATTTGTGCCCGGTATGGCAATAGGCTTGCCACCTATCATATCATGGGACGTAAATAAGCTCGGCGAAATGTGGGTGTACTAGTTACACCTCTGCCTACCCTTTCCGGGAGAACAGGCGTGGTCGCGAGGTGACTCCGGGTTGATACTAAGCATTTCATGATGGAAAAACCCAATATCACTTTACCCGACCCGCGGATCGAACCCGAGACCTCAGTACAATAGTCGTACCGCGTCAACAACTTCGCCACCGAGGCAGTAGTTTAATTTCGTGATTTATTTATTTATACTTTGTTCTTAAGAGTCAGCACTACCATTTGACTTAGTTTTCAGAAGCATTTACCTCACACTTTATAAATCGTATAATAATAATAATAAATACATCCAACAGTCACACACGTAGTCCTCTCACTAGGTTAACGTATATCGTAGGCTATCGTTGTGGGACTTGCGGTCCCACAACACCCTGATGCGAAGCAAATATTTGTGGGTCACAAAACATTTTAATTTCTCGTGTGGGAATCGAACCCATGGCCTAACGCTTCGCAGCCCACTGCACCACGGAGGCTGTATAAATTCATAATTATTTTACGAAACGCTGAGTACAAATATCACTGGCCGAATTCCGAGTATTGAAAGTGACAGCTTTGAAAGCTCCATTGTATGAGGATGAAAAGGCGTTGAAAAGATGAAACATTTTTTATATAATTAATTACAGAAAGCATTATCTTACAAGGCTTCTTACAAAGATTGATCATTTATTAACTAGTGACCCAGCTCTGCTTCGCCTTGGTATTATATTATGTCTGTTCAAACAATTATAAGTTAAAAACTGACTTCGAAAATTGAAACTTTACAAGGTGATAGGTGCTTCGCATACGAGAGGCCGTTTGGGTTGGTCCGCTTTGTCTATTTCTGCCGCCAAGCCACAATATGTAAGCACTGTTGTGTTCCGGTTAGAAGGACATTGAAGCCAGTGAAATGACTGACATATTGATACTTAACAACTTATGTCTCGAGGTGATGAGCGCAGTCCAATGCCATGCAATGCTTTGTAATTCATAGTTCTGTGTGGCGTTGCTTCTGTTTATGGGCAGGCGTGGCGCTTACCATCAAGCGAACGACCTGCTCGTCTTCAAGCAAATAAAAAAATAACGAGACCGAGTGCGTTTGTTGTTATCAGTTGAGTTCTCCATTTTCCCTCATACTTAAATAAGTTTATAAGGCATCATGCTCATCCATATATTTTTAAACGTATAATAAAATTACGATATTAATTTCAAATTATAACTGGTATTTTAGAAATAAATTTACCAATAATTTTAAATTAAATCACTTCATGTGTCTAGACTCTAAACGGTCTAGACGCAGCATACTTTAGTGTGAAACCAATGAAGTCCTGTTTGATCTCTGCAGAATTTGCGAGATTTAGCGACTTCAAAAAAGGCGGAGGTTCTCAATTCGCCGCGTTTGTTGTTCCTTTTTTATAAATTCACATGGATTTCTCTGCCAGTTGTGGAGCGATTTTGTTTGAAAAAAATATTCAACAGAGTTTAGCTGCGACGTGGTAACATATTTTGGTTAAGATCTGATGACGGAATACGGAGTAAAAAAACCTCTTCAACGGACAACAGTACACTCGTCGCGATTGTGTTATTGTATTAGAATTAACATGCTATTGCTGTAACTACCACTAAAACATGAAAAATAAAACAAGTTTAAAAACCGGTTTTTAAGTTTTGTTAAAAAAAAATATCGATAATCGACTGCCTCGGTGGCGCAGTTGTAATGCGTACGCGTTACGACTGCTGTACTGAGTTCTCGAATTCGATCCCCGGGTCGGGAAAAAGATATTGGGGATTTATAACATGAAATGCTTAGTATCAGCCTGGAGTCTGGAATTGTGCCCGATATGGCGATAGGCTCGCCCCCTATCACATCATGGGACAGAGATACGCTCGGCGAAATGTGGGTGTACTGGTTACACCTGTGCCTACCCCTTCGGGGATTACAGGCGTGAGTGCGTATGTATGTACGTATGTTTTTTCGATTATAACTAGACGTGTGATTTCCTTGACGTTGGATTTGCCCGATACGGTTATAAGCTAAAACTTCTTTCATAGGAGTCATGTGTTAGTAAGGAGAACTGCGGCTGACTGTACTCGAACTAATTCCACATCTACCTAATCCGTCGGGAATACATGCCTAACGTTATTTCCATTATTCATCTCTACTTAACCTATAAAATTGTAACAAAATATTTTTTTTGGACTAAAACAACTACCGTGAAATTACTATTGTAATAAATAAATTACTAATGAAAATATACAGCGAAGTGAGTTTCTGATCCTGTTATAGCTGATTGAATTTTATTGTGATTACATTTACTGTTCTCTTCACACATAAGAAATAAAATAATAATAATTTTCTTCTTCATCGTATGTTAAGTATGTCGTCTGTGACAAATAAATTGGTTTTCTTTCTTTCTGTCTTTCACATTTTAGTAATACTTTTAAGGGTTAAGGATAAGATTTTAAGGGATTCCAACTCTATAAGAACTTAGAACATTTATTATAAACTTTTTTGCCTTTGTATGAGAAGATGTATGAATGTGGAAGAGGCGAAAGAGGTGTGTCAGGATCGTAGCTTGTGGTACTCAATAGTCTCTGCCTACCCCTATGGGACATAGGCGTGAGTGTGTATGTATGTATATGTATTTTTTGCCGTTATTTCTTCTAGGAAATGTGTGTATTGTATCATAGACACTAACGCCTGTAATCCCAGAAGGGTTTAGCAGAGGTGTAACCAGTACACCCACATTTCGCCTAGCGTATATCCGTCCCATAATGTGATAGGGGGCGAGCCTATCGCCATATCGGGTACAATTCCAGACTTCGGGCTGATACTGAGCATTTCGTAATAGAAAAACCCAATATCACTTTTACCCGACCCGGGCTCGAACCCGAGACCTCAGCGTAACGTCGTAACGCGTACGCATTACAACTGCGCCGCCGAGGCAGTCTCAAATACAATATTATCAAATATTCTACAAATGTAAAGCAGACCAGATAAATAAAGTAAGGAACAAGGTCGCAAAATCGGCTCCGTTAGTCGTAATTTCACGGTGACCGATCTCTGTCATTCCGAATGTTCGCTTGATTATCTATTTCTAAGTTCGAAAAGACACGGAAAATACGTATTATGTTAGCTTGATGAGATTTATCTGTGTACGAAGTAGAAATATTTATTCGGGATAAACGTTGTTGCTAAGCTCCAATTAAGAGCCATTGTATATTTGAACGTAAATAACACAATTTTCCTATTTCCGAATTACCAACAAAAGTCGAACAGAAACTAGTTTTTTATTAGCCAGAATTACAAGACAAGCAAGTCATTCGCCTGGTAGTAAGCGTCACGCCTGCCCACAAATAGAAGTAAAACCACACTTTACATTGAATTACAAAGCACCTCTTCCAAATCGTATCAACATTGTCTTTAAAAAATGTCATGTTACTTTTTTTATGTTTGATGCTATTATTTGTAAACGCCACGGATTGAAAGGAGAAAGACGAAACAGTGTGCCTGGTATGAGTTTTTTAATAGCTCACGTTATACATATAAATATGACATAAATAGAATTGTTTGACGTTATTCCTTCCTCGTCTTTCCTTAACGGAACCACGCGTGCTGGCTTGCGAAACCATAGCTTCGTGGTCTCTTCCATCTCGGCTCGGACCAAGAGGTTCGCAAAATCGTACTTCTGTCGGACCATAAAGCTGTGGAATAGCTTGCCGGTGCACGTGTTTCCTCCTTCCTATAACATGGGATCCTTTAAACGGAGTGTGAAGAAGCATCTAAGCAGGCCGGCATAATTCTGCCGATCTGCGATAGATTCAGTGTCTATCGTTGGTCGACAGTATTCATGGATTGCGCTATACTTACCATCAGGTGTAGCGTAGTCACTTTGCCGAGCCAGGATAAAAATATTAAAATAAAAATGAAATACGTATGAAGTTAACACGTTTCCAATACAATCCCCAAAGTATACTGCATACCTGCATACATATTTTCGTAAATACATGTAACGTGATAGTTCTAAAAAAAATTTCACAAAGCCACTGTGTTTAATGTATACGGTAAATCAATGGTACGCTTGGACCAAACGTGACATTAGCTACGTACTCGTTCGTGCGCATTCAGCTTAAACAATATGTGCTCCTTTAAACGGAGTGTGAAGAAGCATTTGTACATAACCGCCGACCTTCGATAGATCCTTCTTGCATTGCGCTACACTTATCACCAAGTGTAGTGTAGTCACTTTACCGAGCCAGGAGGCCAATTCTCGTAATTTTAAATGTTCAAAATATCATTCCGATCTAGTCTCAGCGTCAAGAAAGTTGCAAATGGCATTCTCTTAAACCAATAATCAACGTCAAATGTGAACATAGATCGTAATGAGATTGAATGTAGAATAAAAGTTGACTGAAGCCAAAATGGTATAATACTACTGCTAATGCTAGATGCATTTGACGTTGATTATTGGTTTAAGAGAATGCCATTTGCAACTTTCTTGACGCTGAGACTAGATCGGAATGATATTTTGAACATTTAAAATTACGAGAATTGGCCTCCTGGATAAATAAAAACTTATAATTTCACTCATGCGTGTCTGATCAGCGTTCGTTTGTGGCATGCGCTGTAGTTGAACTTAAAACGCACAAGTGTGTACGTAGCTTTTGAGTTTGTAATACATATGTAAATATTAATGTAAGGGTGATCGTACATTTGACAGCTCCATATGCGTTGTATTTCTTATATATAAAATTCTCGTGTCACAGTGTTTGTTACCATACTCCTCCGAAACGACAGGACCAATTTGTATGAAATTTTGTGTGCATATCGGGTAGGTATGAGAATCGGGCAACATCTATTTTTCATACCCCTAAATGATAAGGGTGACCCACCCCTAAATATATAAATAATATTTTTATAATGTGGCATTAAAAATACATACAACCCTACATTTTCACCCTTCTACCATCAACCCCTTTTTTAATAGCGATATTAGTATTTTTGTCAAGCGCGTTTCTCACACCGATCGCGATGACGGGACTCGCTTGATGCGATCACCCCCCACGCCGTGCCCACCGCTGTCGCCCACTAGGCTACTTTAATCCTGGAAATAGGCATTCACGCGGGCAGAGCCGCGGGCACCAGCTAGTTTCTCTGTATTATTATGTAGCCTCGAACGCCTATATTCTCGCCTATGCGCTGCATATCAGTAAAATAACGAAAGTAACAAATGCATGCGTATAAATGTACGAACACCTTTAAAGAGCTATACATATTGTTTTTTTTAAATGTGATACTTATTTATATATATATGTTATATGATAATCAATGTGATTATAAATGTATTTTACTGTAAATAAAATTATATGTTTTCTTCCATTAATTGTTTTTTATTACATTAGTATGTTACGTCTTATATAAAGATCTGATCTGAAAATGACCTGAAATCTGATTTGGGCTGAAAAATAATTCGTTCTGTTAAGTATGGGAGAGAATTTATTTTTATAGAACAATGAAATTAAATAGATAATCTGACGATAAATGATTAATAGATATCAGAAGAATCATGTTCAATATTAATTTTAATATTTATTAATAAATCACTCCATTTTGGCTGAACAAATTTGAATGAAATTTGGCACACAAGTAGACCATAATGGATGGCTTAGGATATAAGCTACTTTTGACTTTGTAACACGAGCGGAACCACGAGCAAAGCTTTAGCCACCCCACATTGCAATACGATAATTAATAGTCAAATACGAATTATATATTTTTACCTATAAAATAACAGGTTCATAGCTATACCACACATAATGATGTAATAATTACATAATACTGATTGCCTCGGTGGCGCAGTTGTAATGAGTATGCGTTACGATTGAGCCTGACGCTGAGGTCTCGGGTTCGACTCCCCAGGTCGGGTACAATTGATATTTCATTTTTCTATTACGAAATGCTCAGTATCAGTCCGGTGTTTAAAATTATGTCCAGTATGGCGATAGGCTCAAGGTGAACAAGGTGGTAGGCCCCTCGTTTGCGAGAGACCGGCTAGGTTGGTACCACCGCTTTGTCTATTTCTGCCGCCAAGCAACAGTGTGTAAGCACTGTTGTGTTCCGGTGTGAAGGACATTGCAGCCAGTGTAATTACTGGGCATTATGAGACTTAACACCTTATGTCCCGGGGTGACGAGCGCAGTCCAGTGTCATGCAGTGCTTTATTTAAAGTTCTGTGTGGCGTTGCTTCTGTTTATGAGCAGCCGTGGCGCTTACCATCAGGCGAGCGACCTGCTCGTCTCGTCATTCAAACTAATAAAAAAAAGGTTCGCCCCCTATCACATAATGGGACGGAAATACGCTCGGCGAAATGTGGTTGTATTGGTTACACCTCTGCCTACCCCCTTCGGGGATTACAGGCATGAGTGCGTATGTACGTATGATAATAATAATAACAACACCTCCAGATGCTTTCAATTTGTCGTTGGGTCAAGAGCCAGATTCAGAAGGCGGTATTATTGGATACTGCAGGCATAGTGAGGAGGTTCCTCACTCTTGGGTCCGAACCAACAGTGGCTTCGGTTCAAATTTTTTTTTCTCACTTAAATGATACCCGAATACACACGTTACTTAGAAAAGTCAGAGGTTTATGCTTTTAGGGTTTATTTCGTACCTATGACTATCGTCTCAGCAGTCCGTACCACTCCTTGCTGAGCTTTGAATAGAACATTAGTCTAAAATAATCATCTGTCCACGGTTCTTTTTACAAAACCAACTGTCCCAGAAGATGTTTATCACCTTCTGGTTGAGTGTGTACGGAGTGAGTCTATGCGCAAACTCATGAAAGATAAGTATGAGGTTAATCCGATAGATATGGGAGTATTCCAGGGCATCCTGGCTGCACCTATGTGTGAAGCAGCCATGACCTTGTATGTAATGATAAAGTGTATTGTAAATAACTAGGTTGATTAAGTAGGCAGATAAGGATCATGTTTGACTGTATGGGGCTGGCATAATCACACAGTGACTAAAGTCCCAAATAAAAAAAGATAAAAAAAAAAACAACAACAATTCGAAATCCTTTCCTTTCTTTGTTATAAAATTGAGTTAAACTAACAACGTTGACTGGATTTTGTCCCACCTCAATCCACTCTCGAGAGAGACCACCCCATTCAGGATTAACTTTGATATGGAAAAAATAACACAGTCGGTGTTGGTGTAAATGTACCTACAGGGAGGTAGCCAGATATAATGAATTCACTAGGTGGTAGGTCCCTCGTAATCGAGAGGCTGTCTTGGTAGGTATACCGTTTTGTCTATTTCTGCCACCAAGCAGCAGTGCGTAAACACTGTTGTGTTCCGGTTGAAGGACATTGATACCAGTGAAGTTACTGGGCATTATGCGACTCAGTTCAGTGCCATGCAGTACTTCATAATTCTAAGGTCTGATTGGTGCTGCTTCTGTTTATGGGCAGGCGTCACGTTTACCATCAGGCGAGTGACTTGCTCGTATCGTCATCTAAAACTAAAAAAATAAAGTAAAGGGAGAATTTTAATCAAGCGATCGGGACGACTAGATTTTTTTTATGGCATAAGCCGACAAACTAGCAAGTGGGTCCCTGATGGTAAGTAATCTCCACCGCCCATGTACGTCCACAATACCAAAAGAATCATAGGTGCGTTGCTGACCTTACAGGAAAGGGACAATTAAGGAATTGGGAAGGGGTGGGGGTTTGGACCTCCGGATATCTCACTCACCGTACGAAACACAACAGCAAGCTGCTACTTTACGCCAGTTTTCTGTGAGACTGTGGTAACGATCCAGACGAGTCGGCCCATTCATGCTGTAGACAAAAGTGTCTACAGCGTGGCTCTACCACTCATGAAACTCAAACTGATGGATGACTAGATTTCTTCATCACATGCACACACACATTGTTTTTTGTTCCAAAACATTCATTAAACCATTTTGATGCGGAACATGACGTGCCTCATGTTTATAGACAACAATTAACTAACGGTTCCTGATCAGCCACGATTCTAGCTAACTTAGTTATTGTTAGTTTTGACAACTCTTATACTAATTGCAGGTCAATCGTACTAAACTTTACATCAGAGATGTCCATTAAGCCAGAAGTACAAAAATACTTTGAACCTCTATTACTTTTTAAGGCGAAATGGTAGCGAAGTTGCCATTGTAATGCTTGCATACTCGGCGTGCGCGCTTCCAAAATTTACTTTGCTTTATTAATAATAAAAAAAATCTAACGCTTTTACAAAAAAAATCCATAGAAGTATTTAAATGTTTGCTGGGATTACACACATTTTTTTTTTGGAAAAATATTTTCAATAGTAACTGAATGAAATTAATTCAATCCTTCGACGGGATCGTAAAAATGGGTGGTTTTTAGGAAAGTTTACGATTTTTTTCTATCGTGACAAATATCATTAATCGTGCATCAGCGAACATATCCGATTAAAGAATTTTGTGAACAATTATGATACATAAAAAAATAATGTTAATTAAGCCTTTTCGAAGGTCTAGTTTTGAATATTTGTGAGGACGAATCGTCAAATTTGAGGTATATTTCGCCTTCAAATAAAGCTTAGAAAGCAACAATAGGGACCCAGATCGAACCTCGATTACGTGTCTGCTTCTTACTTAGCTAGATATTAGGAGATCTTGTATCTTATTAAAGAAATGGAATGTAATACAAAACTCCGATGCCGCGGCTAAAGCTTTGTAATTTAATGTATGTAAAGGGTTTCAAATTTTCTTCGTTTCTTTGAACCAGAAATACTATAAAGACTTCTGTGATAAGGAAGCTGAGGTTGTGTTATAATAAATGTCTATTCAATTTGCTTTTATATTACGAGAATGATATACAACGTGCGGCTGGATGAGGAAGGCGGAGGACCGTCAAGGGTGGCGCCAACTTGGAAAGGCCTATGTCCAGCAGTGGACGAATTCAGGCTGATGATGATGATGATGATGACACAACGTGTTATAGAAAGGTGCGGGCAAATTTAAGCAATGTATAGTGTAGGGTATTGGTATTTTATCCCCCATAGTAGCAAAGCCGATTGCATTGCTAGGACAATAATTATAGAATTTTCTTTTTTATCGAATGAGTAACATGTCTGTTGGCGACGCGACCTCCGACTCCGCGGTTAATGAACTCTAGCGAAGCTCCTATGTGCGCGAGTGACTTGTTATGAGTATTACGTAAATGCGCCCGCGTCGCGCTTGTTTGTAAAATAGAGTACATAACGAAATATATAAGCGCCTTATGCGCAGAGTAAATTGTTGTTGTACAGTTTGTGAACTTTGAATGTTTTTTATTGGTTACGTATTATGTGTTTTGTTCATTTACGAATTGGTAGTGTAGTGTTTTATATTAATGTATAGAGCTAGTTATGAGCTATGTGAAAAGATATGGTATATAATTGTAATGTTGTGTGTTTTTGTATTAAAAGTGTCGTTTATGCCAATCGTCATAGTACAAAATGGGCCGTTATGGGGCTAAATTTGGGTCATTTTTCCGGGGCTCTCCCGGCGGTATAACTTCGGACCACTTAAGGTCTGCAAGTGTGTCTGCAAGTGTGTCTGCAAGTATTAAGAAAAAACTGAAGAAAGAAAACTGATGAAAAGAAGAAGTCAAGTAAGAAGAGGAAGACAACCTGCTTCAAGATAGACATCTCAAGACATCACGGCGGAATAGTGCATAGGTTCGCGGGGTTTAGGTGCGGTTGGCATACGACTTTGTTGTGAGATTGTGGTTTCTCTGGGTCGACCCCCTCTTCCCCCCGTACTATTCTCGCACACATACTGCACACCATCCACACTTTACACATACAAGTACTCACTCTCACATACATACATACATACATACATTATATATATTCACACATTATATACTTTCATACATTACACACAACGGTGCCTAGTTCGCACACACACCGGTGCGCTCACACATTCATTACTCTCACATCGTACATTATATACTTTACAGACGTACGGTCAGCACATACACTCTACACAAAAGAAACGCTCTCAGGATACAAGAGCTTCAAGAGTTGTCGGCAGTCCCGGCATAGGTGACGCGAAGAGCCTATTGAGCTGGGTGTGAAACCGGCGGCCGAGGTCAAACTCGGTCTATCGCCATCCAGCCCCGCTAGCGGAGATCGGATCCTGGTCTTACAAACCGGGGGGTTAGTCCTGATCGTCCGCGACAGCTGGTCCTTCGAGAGCCGGATCCTCGACGCGTCATCAAGATGCCGACGACAAGAAGCCAGAAGAGTACCGCGCTGCAAGAATCCACTCCTACGCCGGTGACCACTGCGACGGTCACCACCTCCGAGTCTGCGATGTCGACGGTCACCACGACCTGGTCGCACGGCACCACGACGACGGTAACCGATGCTCCACGAGCACCTGGACAGCTGGAAGTTGCCCGGGCTGCGTCAGTCAAGGCGAAGAGCATGGCACGGTCGGTCAATAAGAGGAAGGAAATGGAAGCAAGAGCAGAGGTCGCGCTCCAGGAAATGAAGGCGGCGCAGGCAGCAGCGGCACATGCGAGAGCACAACTCGAGTTACTCAGGCTCGAGGAGGAAGAAGATTCCGTCATTGAGGAACCTATTGATAATGAAGATGATGTATCCAGATGGGTGCAGGCAACGATGAAATTGCCAGAGGAGCAGCCGGAAGAGATACCTGCACCGGCTCCTCAGAACCCACCCAAGGACGCATCGGGAAGTGACTCCCAGAAGTTGGCGGACGCCATTATAAAAGCCATCGGCGCTACATCCAGACCCGCGGCAATACCAGCGTTCCTGCACGACTTGCCACAGTTTGATGGAAGCAGTAGCGAGTGGTTGGCTTTCAAGACGGTATACAGCGACACCGCTTCTCTCTTTACCGCCGTGCAGAATATGGCACGGCTCAGAAAGGCCATCAAGGGGACGGCAAGAGAGGCGGTGAAGAGTGCGCTATTCTCGGATTGTAGTCCGGAAGAGGTCATGGAGGCATTGAGGCGTCGCTTCGGGAGGCCGGAAGCATTGGTCCTGACAGAATTGGACAGAATAAGGAGTCTGCCGCGAGTGACAGACAATCCGCGAGATGTATGTTTGTTTGCTAGTCAAGTAAACAACTCTGTCGCGGCGATAAGAGGCTTGAAGATGCCGCAGTATCTACAATCGCCTGAGATGTTGAGACACATCGTAGAAAAGATGTCAGCGGTCACGCGAGCTCGATGGTGTGACTATGCGTCAAATAGAGAACCAGAAGGGCCTGACCTGATGATGGTCATGAAATTCCTCAATAGGGAAGCCGACCTGTTCGGACCCTATGCGGTACAAGAGGCCTCGAAAAGGCAAGCTTCCGTGAAGCAGGGTACGCACACCGCGATAGAAGAGGAACAGAAGCAGGTCAAGGTATCGTGTTCACAGTGCAGAGGTGACCACCGGATGTTGGACTGTAGGGACTTCCTTCAGGCTACGGTAAGGGACCGGTGGGAAGCTGCAAAAAAGAGCCGACTATGCTATAAGTGTCTGCAGGGTCGGCACAGAAAAGAAAATTGTATGAAGCCACCGTGCAAGAAGTGCAAAGGTCGGCACCATGTGTTGCTCCACGAAGAGAAAAATGAAAAACAAGAGGAGAACAAAGAGGTGGCCAACAATGTGCGTTTCCCAGTGAACACGGCACAGAGCACACGAGCCTATTTAAAGATGGCGCCGGTGGAGATATATGGACCCAAGGGGTCATTGAAGATTTTGGCACTACTGGACGAAGGATCGACGGTGATACTGCTAGACTCTGCAGTAGCGGCAGAGATAGGTTTACGGGGACCCGAAGAAGGACTCACCCTGGAGACTGTCGGCGGTAGGCAGGTCACTAAAAAGGATTCAATGAAGGTCGATCTCCTCATCAGAGGTGTCCACCAGGCCAAGAAGCGAACATTGAAGGGCGCGAGAACTATTGACGATATACGCCTCACGCCTCAGAGAATCAACAAGGAGCGACTACAAGAGTGCGCTCACCTCCGCAAGCTGGCAGAACAATTGTATTACGAGGAAGAATCGCCCAAGCTCCTGATAGGCCAAGATAATTGGGAACTGATAGTGTCGAAGAGCACGCGCAAGGGAACCAAGAACCAACCTGTGGCGTCTTACACGTTATTGGGGTGGGTGTTACACGGTTTCGATGGGGGAAGTGCGAAGCCGATAGTGAATTTTGTCACGTGTGCTCACGTCTCCGCTCAAGACACAGACATGGAACGCCTGATCAGGGAGCATTTCGCCATCGAGTCTCTCGGTGTGCAACCACGACGGCCTACGACAGATGCTGATGGAAAAGCATTAGAGATATTGGAAAAGTCTAGCCGGCGGTTGCCTAACGGACGTTTCGAGGTGGGACTACTGTGGAGAAAAGGCGACGAACAAATGCCGAGGAACTTCAAGTCCGCAGAGAGCAAGCTAAAGGCCATTGAGAAAAAACTCGACAGAGATGCGGAATTGAAGCAAGAATACAGCCAGCAGATCCAAAACTTACTGGATAGTGAATATGCGGAAGAAGCGAACCGAGAATCGACGTCCACGAGAAAATGGTATTTGCCACACTTCACCGTTACGCACCCGACCAAGAAAAAAAGGAGGTTAGTTTTCGACGCCGCCGCGAAATTTGAAGGAAAGAGTTTGAACGACGCACTATTACCGGGACCGGATCTGTTACAATCGCTCTTTGGAGTGCTGTTAAGGTTCCGACAGCGGCCGATCGTCGTAGTGGCAGACATTAAAGAAATGTTCCTTCAAATCAAGATAAGAGAAGAAGATCGCGATAGTTTGCGTTTCTTGTGGCGACAAGATAGGCGGACGGGACCGCCTAAAGAATACAGGATGACGTCACTGATTTTCGGCGCCGCTTGTTCACCGAGTGCCGCGATATTTGTAAAAAATAAGAACGCGGCCGAGTTTAAAGAGGAATTCCCCGAGGCAGCGCGCGCGGTGGAGCGCAATCACTATATGGATGACTATCTACACAGCTTCCATACAGAGAAAGAAGCGATCAAGATAGCGAGCGAAGTGGACACGATACACCGCGCGGCCGGACTGCACTTGCGGGGTTGGGCGTCCAATGACCCCAATGTTTTACGCGCGCTCGGTCACGAAGCGACCGCGTGCAATGAAGTAGAGCTAGGCTCTAAAGAAGAGAAAACGCTAGGACTGCGTTGGTTTACGAGTACAGACGAGATGGGCTTCCGGACATGTATGAGAAATATCAGCCAAGAGGTCGCCGATCAAGAGGCGACACCGACAAAACGGGAAGTCACTAGTGCCGTTATGTCAACATTTGACCCTTTGGGGTTAGCCTGTCCCGTGTTGATCCAAGGTAAACGGCTGATACAGGACATCTGGAGAAGCGGCATCGGTTGGGACGACAAGGTCCAACCCAAGGAAGAGGCCGCGTGGAAGGCCTATCTCGAGAATTTGGAATTTTTGCGCGATTTGAGACTCCCCAGATGCATCGCGCGCGACGGCCACGAGGGGGAGTTACATGTGTTCACGGACGCCAGCGAAACCGCGTACGCATGCGCAGTGTATTGGAGACAGCGGCATGATAATGAGGAATACACCGTCACCCTTTTGGCAGGAAAAGCCCGAGTGACGCCGTTGAAACCGGTCTCAATACCCAGATTAGAGCTACAAGCGGCTCTATTAGGTACGCGCATGGCTCAGGCGGTAAGAGAGGAACTTGACATGAAGGTCAAGGATGTCACATACTGGACGGATTCGAGCACAGTACTTGCCTGGATCAAGTCCGACCCCAGGACGTTCAAACCCTTCGTGGCCCACAGACTCGCCGAGATCGAGGACACGTCGAAACCGCAACAATGGCGCTGGGTGCCTACTAAACAAAACCCGGCGGACGACGCGACGCGAGGTGTGCCTAAAGATTTCAATAAGGCACATCGATGGTTTAATGGTCCTGATTTTTTACAGAAAAGCGAGTGTTCATGGCCGCGTACAAGGTCAACCAAGGCGGAGCTCACTGGCGAGGAGAAGGAGGCGCACATCACCGCAGCGGTGGTCGCGGCCAATAAGTCCGCGATACCTGCGCCCGACCGATTCTCCAGCTGGATGCGCCTAGTGAGGACAACCGCGAGAGTGCTACAGTTCATTGACCTGTGCCGGATCAAAGATAAGTATGCGATTCATGTTGGAAGGAAGGCAGAGTCCCAAGATCCCACCTGGCGGCGGGATCGTAAGAAGGTCGGCGGTAAGGGAAAAATCGTCCGGTCAACTCATCGGGAGAAGTGCTTCATTCCAATCGATTCAGTTCGGATGGTCGAAGCCGAGAGACTATTATTAAAGAATAGTCAGACGGACGATTTTGGGCGCGATATCAGCTCCATCCAGCAACGGAAACCTCTGTCTAAGGACAGTAAACTACGCAAGCTCGCCGTCGTTCAACACGACGGATTATTATGTATGGACGGACGAATCAACGCGGCTACCGCAGTCGACGGGGATTACAAGCGACCCGTGATATTGGATGGCAAACATCGCATAACGAGACTGCTCATTCAATATTATCATGAACAGTTCAATCACGGGAACCACGCGACCGTCATAAACGAGCTGCGACAGAGGTACTGGATATTGGGCTTGCGAACAACAGTAAAAAACATTGTGCGTCAGTGTCAGTGGTGTAAAGTGTATCGTAGTGCGCCACAACAAGTACCGACCGGGGACTTGCCGATAGAAAGGTTACGACACGGAGAGCCGCCGTTCACTCACTCTGCGGTCGATTATTTCGGCCCGATGACCGTGACCGTGGGACGGCGGCATGAGAAGCGTTGGGGAGCCCTGTTCACGTGTATGACCACGAGGGCTGTCCATGTCGAACTCGCCGCTTCACTATCTACGGACTCCATGATATTAGCGCTCCGAAGGATGGCGGCACGAAGAGGTATGCCCAAGTCTCTATTTAGCGACAACGGGACAAACTTCGTCGGGGCCAACAAGGAGCTCAAGGAAGCGGCGGAGACCTTAAAGACGGCCGAGCTAACGACAGAGGCCGACAAGATAGGCGTGCGGTGGAAATTCACCGCACCAGGAGCACCGAACCAAGGCGGGGCGTGGGAACGGCTAGTCCGCTCCATCAAAACGGCCCTGGCGGTGACATTGAGGGAAAAATTTCCCCAAGAAGAGGTTCTGCATACTCTAATCACGGAGGCGGAACACATTGTGAACTCGCGACCGCTCGTGGGAGCGGACGAGAACCCGGAGGAGGAAGCTTTAACCCCTAACCACTTTTTATTAGGCAGGTCATGCGGAGCGAGGCGCATCGGAGCATTTTCCGATGCCGATCTGGCCGGCAGAAAGAGCTGGCGGTCGGCGCAGAGGCTCGCCGATCACTTCTGGAGCCGGTGGGTGAGAGAGTATCTCCCCACCCTGCTCCCGAGAAGGATCGACGGGCGGGCGAGCGCACGAGACCTCCGGTGCGGGGACACTGTCCTCATAGTGGACGCCACGCTGCCACGCTGCGTCTGGCCGAGAGGCCAGATAGTCGGCGTGCATCCAGGACCTGACGGAAGAACAAGAGTCGTCGAAGTGCAGACGACCAACGGAGTACTGCGGCGGCCGTCCTCCAAGGTGGTGCTGCTAGTGCCAGCGGCGTCGCCAGGACAGGAGGATGGTGCTGCGCACGAGGGGGAGGATGTTGGCGACGCGACCTCCGACTCCGCGGTTAATGAACTCTAGCGAAGCTCCTATGTGCGCGAGTGACTTGTTATGAGTATTACGTAAATGCGCCCGCGTCGCGCTTGTTTGTAAAATAGAGTACATAACGAAATATATAAGCGCCTTATGCGCAGAGTAAATTGTTGTTGTACAGTTTGTGAACTTTGAATGTTTTTTATTGGTTACGTATTATGTGTTTTGTTCATTTACGAATTGGTAGTGTAGTGTTTTATATTAATGTATAGAGCTAGTTATGAGCTATGTGAAAAGATATGGTATATAATTGTAATGTTGTGTGTTTTTGTATTAAAAGTGTCGTTTATGCCAATCGTCATAGTACAAAATGGGCCGTTATGGGGCTAAATTTGGGTCATTTTTCCGGGGCTCTCCCGGCGGTATAACTTCGGACCACTTAAGGTCTGCAAGTGTGTCTGCAAGTGTGTCTGCAAGTATTAAGAAAAAACTGAAGAAAGAAAACTGATGAAAAGAAGAAGTCAAGTAAGAAGAGGAAGACAACCTGCTTCAAGATAGACATCTCAAGACATCACGGCGGAATAGTGCATAGGTTCGCGGGGTTTAGGTGCGGTTGGCATACGACTTTGTTGTGAGATTGTGGTTTCTCTGGGTCGACCCCCTCTTCCCCCCGTACTATTCTCGCACACATACTGCACACCATCCACACTTTACACATACAAGTACTCACTCTCACATACATACATACATACATACATTATATATATTCACACATTATATACTTTCATACATTACACACAACGGTGCCTAGTTCGCACACACACCGGTGCGCTCACACATTCATTACTCTCACATCGTACATTATATACTTTACAGACGTACGGTCAGCACATACACTCTACACAAAAGAAACGCTCTCAGGATACAAGAGCTTCAAGAGTTGTCGGCAGTCCCGGCATAGGTGACGCGAAGAGCCTATTGAGCTGGGTGTGAAACCGGCGGCCGAGGTCAAACTCGGTCTATCGCCATCCAGCCCCGCTAGCGGAGATCGGATCCTGGTCTTACAAACCGGGGGGTTAGTCCTGATCGTCCGCGACAATGTCGATATCGACTTTCAACTGTGAACTAAATGATAAGCAGTGATACTTCAGACCTCCTTTCATTAAATTATTTTTTAATTAATAACATTAAACAGTTGTCAAATGTCAATATTTATTTGACGCAGTCAGTTCGGCAATTTCTGATTTTATGAAGTATGTTTACGAGTTCAAAAAATATGTTGTATTTGACTAAAAACAAGTATTATGTATTGGTATTTTGTGTTGGTGCAACTGATAATAGCTTATAAGAGGCTCGTCGACTGTATTAAGCCAAATTCCTAGATGGATGACCCGACAATGAAATCTTTAAAATACTTCAGAGGATGGTACCTATATCGTCTTCAGCAAACAGTCTCTTTCAGGTATTTTGTGTTTAAATTACAAGTTACGTACGTGTACCTGTAGAATTAAGTAAATCTTATTCAAGTTTATTAAAAATAATGTCATGTCAATGTCATTCATTATAATTAATAGTGATGTCATCAATCTTATCGATCTTAATAAACGAGTGATTAAAATTAACGTGAAATTTTAGAATGTCTTGGTTTGTAATGATCCGGTGCATAGGTACTTACTATAAGGAGTGTGTAATGACCCTAAAATATAACCACACCTTTCTGTAACACGTTGTATAATGGAATAATTTTGGATGGGCACCAATTTTATTTATTATCTCATATAGGACTAGGTTCAGGTTTCCAGGTGGTAGGTCCCTCGTATGCGAGGCCGTCTGCGTTGGTACCACTACTGTGTCTCGCTCGCCTAATGGTAAGCGCCACGCCTGCCCATTAACATAATTAACGCTACACATAACGTTAAATTACAAAGTACTGCATGGCACTGGTAACAACTTATGTCTCGACATAAATTGTTAAGTCTTATAATTCCCAGTAATTTCACTGGCTTTAATGTCCTTCAAACCGAAACACAACAGTTCTTACACACTGTTGCTTGGCGGCAGAAATAAACAAAGCGGTGGTACCAATCCAGACGACCTCTCGCATACGAGAGACCTTTCACCTTATACCTCGGTGGTCGCTATCCAGTCGAGTAGAAAGCATCAGATAAGCAAAAATTATTACGAGAAGTAGTATGTATAGGACATATACAGATACGTACTCACGCCTGTAATCCCCGAAGGGGTAGGCAGCGGTGTAACCAGTACACCCACATTTCGACGAGCGTATCTCCGTCCCATGATGTGATATAGCCTATCGCCATACCGGGCATAAATTACAGATTTCGGACTGATACTGAGCATTTCGTAATAGAAAAATCCAATATATTTTTTTCCCGACCCGGGGATCGAACCCGAGACCTCAGCATCAGCCTCAGTCGTAACGCATTACAACTGCGCCACCGATGTAGTGGATAAATTAAAATATAATATGAATAGAGATGTAGGTATATCTCTATTCAAACTTTTGTAGGCATTTTTCATTTGGGTTTTATTCCCCTTACAACTATATCATACAATAAAACGCCGAAAATAATGCATCCATAATAATTTATTTCGCGAAACAGCGTTGAATATGGGTCGTAAAGCCTTAACCACAAACAAAACGAGCAGGTAAGCGAGTTCGAACAACGTGATTATGGAACCGCCGAAACTGAGGGAAAATACACCGCCGTATGTAGCTGAAAAAAAGAATTATGTAACACTAGCTTTCGTTCAGCGTGAATGTCTTTTCCGAAATAATAAATCCTACATCCTGTGTATTATATTGGTATATTGAGGGTGTCTATGAAAGCAACGTTGGGTACACTGAAATAATAATGGTGCGATATAGTTGTGGAAGGGTAGTTAAATGGTATAAAAGAGTTTGTCGTCAGAACTGGACGTCTTTTGCCGGCTGTCAGTCGGTCAGTCTCCAGTTCACTAAGATCAGTGCTCAGTCGATAGTCCAAGTGTTCATTACGCGGTAGCTATACTGGTTTACTATTCGGTCCTAGTTGTCTTAGTTATAATTAGAGAACGGTCTATAGAGAATCCTGACATGGGGTTGTGGTCTGTAAAGCAGTGATATTGTAAATGTGTTGGAGGCCGGAATCTCGAAGTTGTAGACGAATATCTCTACCTAGGACAGGTGATCCAACTAGGCAGGTTCAACTTCAAGAATGAGGTCAATCGTCGAATCCAGCTCGGTTTGGCAGCGTTCGGGAAACTACGCAAGGTCTTCTCATCCAAAATACCTCGGTGCCTGAAGACGAAGGTCTTCGACCAATGTGTGTTGCCAGGGATTACTGTCGTTTAGTATAAATAAAAGAATACTCGTCTCACGTAACTTCTTACACCTGATCCAGGTCATTATCTGTGTGCACCTGTGTGTCAAATTTGATCGAAATCCGTTCAGCCATCAGGCGTGTGTGCGTGCGTGCGTGCATTTTTTGAGTGGTAGAGCCACGCTGTAGACAGCATGAATGGGCCGGCTCGCCCGGGTCGTTACCACTGTCTTACAGAAAACCGACGTAAAGTAGCAGCTTGCTGCTGCGTTTCGTACGGTGAGTGAGATATCCTCACGATGTTACCTTCACTGTTTAAAGCAAGTGATAATTAACAATTAATACACACGTAACTTAGAAAAGTCAGAGGTGTATGCTTTTGGGACTGGTTTCGGATCTGCGACTTTCGTCTCGACAGTCCATACCACTCCCCACTGAGCTATCACTGCTAAATAAAAAATACTCACCAATAATATAGTTGATGCCGATCAAAAGATCCAGTTTATAACAATTGCAGTTAGATTTTCCGTAATATACCTGAAGAGCAGAGAGTGAGCTTCCGTTGCTATACCTGCATAGTAAACGTATGTACATCAACTTTTAATATCCATAATTGAGGCGAAATCTGTTGGAAAAGTGGAATTAGTTATTCGGTTTAGGACTATTTATTTATAGCCGATATAGGCAAACGAGCAAGTGGGTCACCTGATGGTAAGTGATCTCCACCGCCCATGTACCCCCACAATACCAGGAGAATCAGGCTCGCGTTGCCAACCTTAAATAAAAATAATAATTAGGGACTGGGAAGGAGCGAGGGATTAGGCCTTCCGGATATCTCACTCACCGTACTAAACGCAGCAGCAAGCTGCTAATTTACGTCGTTTTGTGATATACTAATAGATTCTTCAGAATTTATATAACCATAAAAGACATAAAATAATCAACGACAGTTCAGTAACAAGAACCAACAAAATTAAGATAAGGTTTCATTGAAATAAAATCTAACAAAAGCAGGTCGTCCACAACCCTTCAAAGTAAGAGTTTACTAACTATTGTCGGATAGAGTTGCAGAATCATCAAAATAGTTTTGCTATAGTCCCAACTCCGAACAATACATCCCCTTTCCTCGCGTTTCCTCAAAAGTCGGCAACTGTCGGCAACCCACGCTTTATTCTTTAGGTATTTTGCATGTTCATACGACTTTTTATTTTTACATACGCACTCACGCCTGTAATCCCCGAAGGGGTAGGCAGAAGTGTAACCAGAACACCCACATTTCGCCGAGCGTATCTCCGTCCCTTATGTGATAGGGGGCGAGCCTATCGCCATACCAGACACAAATTCCAGACCCCGGGCTGATACTGAGCATTTCGTTATAGAAAAACCCAATACCACTTTACCCGACCCGGGGATCGAACCCGAGACCTCAGCGTTGACCTTAATCGTACCGTGTACGCATTACAACTGCGCCACCGAGGCAGTCATGTTATTTTTTCTTCTTATTAATATTTTATTATAAAAGTTGTTTATTCTAGAATATGATAAGGAAGTTTTTATGAAGTGCTTCGACTTAACAGAAACTCCATTAGAGAAATAACTCAATTCAATTTATTCTAATCTCACAGTTCATTTTAAGTAGGAAAATGCGGAACCATTAGCGAAATTCGTTCAGAAATCTCACAAAATTATTCTATGAATGTAAAGTGACAAAAAATAAATATGGATATCATAATAACAATGATATTGCCTTTAGCAACAACACAGCTTAAAGCACATTTTGAAGTACGCGACCGAGAGAGGAGACCGCGACACACGACGACAGAGACACTTTCTTTTTAAGCAACTTCAAAATAGGAGGAGGTTCTCAATTCAACTGTTTTTTTCGTCGGTGCAATTTTATTTGACCGGTAACGACACAGGCACCGATTCTAAAGAGACCTATAGAATTTGTTATTTTTGACTTATCAGTGTTTTTATTTTGAAGTCGATTTCTAAGTTTTGATTTATTATTATTTTGTTTTTTTATTTGTTTTGTTTTTTTTTATTTTTTTTTATTAAGTTTTTTTTTTATTTTATTTTTTGATTACGCAATTTTTTATGTAACTATATAGGTATATTTTGAGATACGCGACGGAGGCAAGAAACCGCGGCGTGCGACCGTTTCCATACAAATTCATATAAAGCAAACTTGTCGCTCTTGACTGCCACGCGTAGGCCACGCGTCGCGGTCCCGGCCGCGTGCCTCAAAACGTACCTTTACTAGAATCTTTAATTTCTGTATCATTTTTACATGACTTCCTAAAGCGTAAGAGTGTTTTCACAATGTATCCGATCTGAAGTCGGCCCGAATCCGAGAAATGTTGGACCGAAGTAGCATTTATTGCTTATTAAATCCGAATTGCGTGTTAACGAAATCATTATTGGTACTATAGAGAGCGAGTTTATCTTCACATCGAATAAAAATACACTGGCCAAAAAAATACGAGTAATTTTGAAAAACTCCTCTTTTTCTAAAATTTAAAATCTTCTCTGATTCGATCCCCGGGTCGGGTAGTGGTATTGGGTTTTTCTATTACGAAATGCTCAGTATCAGCCCGGAGTCTGGAATTTGTGCCCGGTATACCGATAGGCTCGCCCTCTATCACATAAGGGACGGAGATACGCTCGGCGAAATGTGGTCATCCGTATAGAATAAAATATATATACGGAGCTCGTTTTTTTTTTTTTTTGCGAGTTATTTAATATTTGTTCGTATGCGTATTTACGAAAATATGTCTGCAGATGCCTACAGCGCCACTAGCAGATTATATTAAATTAAACGTATTAAACTAAATTTTTAGTATACGAATGTCTTGACAACTATCGAGAAGGCTCACACTACGGCTACATATCTGGAGCTTTATAGCGTTCGTATCTGGAGTCCCAAATACCCCATTTCATCCTTAATCTCTTAATTACTCATTTCTTTTAAGGTCTGCATGGCATCCATGATTCTCCTAGTATCGTTGGCGAACATGGGCGGTGGAGATCATTTATCAATGGGTGACCCACTTGCTCGATGCCATAAACCAGTGGTTCCTGACCTTTTCAATATTGTTACCCCTGTGATCTATTAGGAAAACTGTTTTTACCCCGACCTAAACATGTTGTCAATACAAGCTAATACAAATATCTTTATTAATCACAAATCGGACACTAGTCTTACAATTTTAACGTATTTTTAATCGACTTCAAAAGAGGAGGATTTAGGTATTTTATTAAATTATGTTATTATGTTTCATTATCAGGTTCTTTGCTACCCCCATAGAATGGCTGTTTTACCCCCGCGGGAGTACTTAATCCTAGGTTCGGAACCCAGGCCATAAACAATCTATACAATAGCATCTCTTTGCTTGTGCGGACCACAAATAAATTGCCGATGCCTAAATATACCCAACCGCCATAAAAGTATTCAACTAAAAAAACTCTAACTTGATTCTAACTTGAAGGATGTTGTTACAGTTATTTACGACTCCAGACTAATATGCCAAAAGAATAACACAAACACGCACATAAAGAAGCTCCTAAAAACTTAATAATACACTAGCTACAAACACCAGATAGTAATAAGGTGTCACTGTATACAGACAAACAGTATGGTAGACTGCCTCGGAGGCGCAGTTGTAATGCGTACGCGTTACGATTAAGCTAACGCTGAGGTCTCGGTTTCGATACCCCGGTCGGGTAAAGTCGTATTGAGTTTTTCTATTACGAAATGCGCAGTATCGCCCCGGAGTCTGGAATTTGTGCCCGGTATGGCGGTAGGCTCGCCCCCTATCACACCGTGGGACGGGGATACGCTCTGCGAAATGTGGGTGTACTAGTTACACCTCTGCCTACCGCTTCGGGGAATACAGGCGTGAGTCCGTATGTAGCCTGTTGTTAAGTATTATTGTTAATTCAAAATTTGAAAAATTGATTCATTCATTCAACAATTGTCTCTTTTATAGCAGAGCAAACGAACAATTGGGTCCCCTGGTGGTAAGTAATCTTGATCGCCCACGATGAAATCCATTTCAGACAATTATGTATGCGACGTTGCTCTTAAAGGAGACGAATGTCTATTAGAAAGGGGAGGGGATGACATTGGGCCTCCGGAAATCTCGGTCATCATATGAAAAGCAACAGCAAGTTGCCACTTCACGTCGGTGTTCTGGGAGACAGTGGTACTTACCAGTCGGGGCGAATCAATCTTATTGTAGACAAAATGGTCTACAGTGTGGTTCACATATAAAATAATGTCTGAAACTAAAGCAAATATAATAAGTTACCAATACTTCTAAGTTCTCAAACACGTGGTAACTATTTAGGTACTTGTTTATTTGAAACAGAAGATCGAATTGGTGTAATTTATTATGACGAACCGAATAATAAACTACTAATAACTAATCAATATTTTATTATAATTACTTTAATATATACAAGTGAATCTAGGTAACATTTCATCGAAAATACTCGGCCATCAGAAAACTTCAATAACCGCATCGCGGTGCTTCATATTCCTTCATCATACTTAATGTAACCTTTATATGACACCACCACCAGAGTAAAATAGAACACAAAAATAATTATTGAGATCGGTCCACATTTGGCAGAGTTATTTGTGAACATACAAAAAAATAATGCAGACGACGAAAAAGACGTGGCATTTCCACGTCTTTATATATCGGTTAAAAGTGAATACCTACAAACCATAAAGAATGTTACGAGTATTTGCTCTGGCGTTATGAGAAATTCGTCAACCCTTCGTAGGAACGTTTTAAGTAAATAATCTTACGTGTATAACCCAAGATATGAGTAGAATTTTAATAACTAACAGTTACTTGTGTGGTATGATACCATAATACATCATTTGGAAGAATCTCTGAAGAATGTGGTAGGCCCCTCGTATGCGAGAGGCCGGCTGGGTTGGTACTACCGCTTTATCTATTTCTGCCGCCAAGCAACAGTGTGTAAGCACTGTTGTGTTCCGGTTTGAAGGACATTGAAGCCAGTGAAATTACTGGGCATTATGATACTTAACACCTTATGTCTCGGGGTGACGAGCGCAGTCCAGTGTCATGCAGTGCTTTGTTATTTAAAGTTCTGTGTGGCGTTGCATCTGTTTATGAGCAGGCGTGACGTTTACCATCAGGCGAGCGACCACGTTTCGTCACTCTATCAAATAATATATTTTAAAAAAACTCTCCAGATGGATTACATGGAATTCCTCAATTGTACCTAATTATATGAATTCCCTTGATAACCTTGAAGCTGTAGCCTAAGCCCATAGCACACGCCAAAGAACGTAATTATACGCTGAGTTAGGGGAGTTATCGTCTAGTCTGTTGCCGAAAAACAGAAATTCCAATATCTGTCTATTCAGAAGGTTAAAATAAGGACGCACGTCATAACATATTAGAGTCTTGACATTAAGGAAAATAGGCAAAACACAAAGAAAAGACAGTATGATGAGGTGGCTGCCAACCTTCACTAGCTGGAGAGGCACTACAAGAAGAAGAAGAAGGCAAAACACATTAACCTCAACTATATTTCCATCCGTAGAAATAAGATGACAAGAAACGTAACTCAAGCAAAAAATTACCCCACCAAAACTCTGTGAAAGGGAGCGGGGCTATAAAAGTCTGTGCAGGTCGTTAATTCATCAATTCATAAAAAAATATTCATGATCTCTAGTTGTCACTTAATACGTCTCATTTATTGCGCGGTGCAGAACGTCGTATCTCGATTTAGAAAATTATTTTTTATGAAATAAAGTTGATTTTGAACGTTCATTAATTTTAGTTGCGTGTAAAAGGAAATTGAAATTCTCTATAAAACTTCCACGCTGATTTGTTAGTTCATTTATTTTGTTAGTTAATTAAGTCTAAGAAATAGCCAGCTTTCTTGGCAAAGTGGACGCTTAGCTGCTTGTAAAGCAAGACGCCGCGAGTTCCATTCCCGCACCGAGACAAAATGATTGCATGATCCAAAAAATATATTGTGGGTTGTGTTTCGGGTCTGGGAGTTTTCTTCCTAGAGGGGTTGACATCTGTAGGTCTAGTACGAGTTACAAATACGTTCACAGTTTTCAAATTCATATAAAAATACTACCGTCGAAGTGTCAAACTAGTAATTTATACGGTAATAAAGAAAAGAATCGCTTGATAACAAATTTCATATTCGACCAATATTAAAAAAAAACACCATATTATAAATTTTAATTTATCATAGTTCCCACTAGTGGCTACTAATACTTGACGTATGGAGAGAAAATGAAAACTTTCATCGTTTAGGAAAACTATTAAATCTTGAAGGTACTAGGCCTACAGACGGCCGATTGTAAAAACTACAAGGCAAATCTTTCTGTAACATGTGTTTAAATGCATGTTGCGCCGAGCCCGCTGCGAGTGGAATAGGGTCAGGTGGAAGTAGAACAATTTAGTCTATGAAACGAAAAGCTGTGGCAGTTGGCTGAGAAATAAAACAAAAGTCTGCGAATATATTTCTGTTCTCAACATGTTCTAGATGTGATGTGAGTAGTTTTTTGTATGGCGCAAATTGTCAACGTTATCAGTGCAGGGTTAAACATCTCATTGTTACTGCCTTATTTACTATAGCATGTAAGCAGTGTAAGCTCAGCGGGGAGTGGTATGGACTGATGAGACGAAAGTTGCAGGTTCGAAACCAGCCCTAAGTGCATACACCTCTGACTTTTTTAAGTTATGTGTGTATTAATTGTTAATTATCACTTGCATTAACGGTGAAGGAAACATCGTGAGGAAACCTGCATCTCTGAGAAGTTCATCATAAGAATTTCTAAGGTATGTGAAGTCTGCAGACCCGCGTTAGGCCAGCGTGGTGGACTAAGGCCTAACCCCTCTCATTCAGTAGAGAAGGCCCGTGCCCAGCAGTGGGACGTATATAATACAGAGCTAGTATTATTATTATGTAACAAATAAGAAAACGTTTTTGTATGTTGTCGCGCGCCCACTAATATAATGAACGTACGCACTCACGCCTATAATCCCCGAAGGGGTAGGCAGAGGTGTAACCATTACACCCACGTTTCGCCGAGCGTATTTCCGTCCCATGATGTGATAGGGGGCGAGCCTATCGCCATATTAATATAATATGTAATAATATGTATCCTAATTACTACCTACTTACGAAAACCTTCAAAAAGAATATTTTTCTATTTCACCATTTATTACTATACATTATATATTTCGTAATTGATATTGCTTTATAAGAGGATTTATTATATTAATCATAAATATCTGGAGTATTATTTAGAGTGGTAGAGCCACGCTGCAGACAGTTTTGTCTACAGCATGAATGGGTCGGCTCGTCTGAGTCGTTACCACTATCTCACAGAAAAGCGACGTAAAACTGCTGCTACGTTCCGTATGGTGAGAGATATCCGAAGGCCCAAATCCCCTTTCCCAATCCCTTAATTATCCCTTTCCTTTAAGGTCGGGAACGAGACCATGATTCTTTGGTATTGTGGGGGGCGTATATGGGCGGTGGAGATCACTTACCATCAGGTGACCCACTGGCTCGTTTCCGGCCTTAGCCATAAAAAAAAATTAGGCCAGTGTAGTGGACTAGAGGCCTCATCTCCCATGTGCTACAATATACTGGGCTGATTTAATAACATCTTTACTCTTTCCAAAAATTTTATCCAAATAGAAAACCGAATGCCTCGATGCCGCAGTTCTAATGCTTAGGCATTACGACTGCTGTGTTGATACCTCGGCTTCGATCCCCGGGTCGGGTAAAAGTGATATTGGATTTTTCTATTATAAAATGCTTAGTATCAGAGTCTAGAATTGTGCCCGGTATGGCAATAGGCACCCCCTTGTTTCTTCTTTCCTAGTCTTTTGTGTGTGTCTCTTTTGTTGAATAAATGTTTCTTTTTTTCTTTCTTATCACATCATGTGACGGAAATCAGTTCGGCAAAATCTGAGTTTAGGTACTGGTCACAACTCTGCCTACCCCTTCGAGATTTCAGGCGTGAGTGCAAATATGTAAATCCATTAATAAATGTTGTAGTCACCCGTGATTAATTACCAGCCATTTTCATTTAAATAATCATTAAGGATTTGCCTTTAAATTCTTACGTCATATTCCAAGGATAGTTCTCCGGCAGGAACGGAACCAAATCGCTGGTCACCGTGTACTTCTTATCTCGACACTCCATGTAGCAAATGGGGTGGCAGTGCATCCTATTGATTGATTTTCTTACTGAAAATTGAGAGGTATATTATTCGAAATTCAGTTACATTCATTAATCATTGTAGTTTTCTTCCTAGCACCAAAAATTAGATACGTATCCTCCTCCTCCGCTTAAAATAATTTCCGCATTTTTATTGTTTTTTTTTTTTAAATTAGAAACCAGCGTGCACCCCGCCTCATGTTTAGTGCCATGCTTGCCCATAAACAGAAGCAACACCACACTTATCATTGAATTACAAAACACTACATGGCGTTGGTCTGCTCTTGCCCCCGTGACTTAAGTTGTTAAGTCTCATAATTGTCAGTAATTTGACTTGCTTCAATAAATGCGAAACACAATTTTATAGTACTTACATACTGCTGCTGACGAAGTAGTGGTACCAACCCAGATGGCCTCGCGAATACGAAGAACTTACCACCTCGTAGCTTGAGAAGTGATTTTTCCAGAAAAGCTGCATGACAAGTCAATAAGGTGACCTCTGAAAATCAGCAATGTGTTGTGGTCCACGCCAAAGCACAGCAATAAGCTGAGTGATCACCTATCTGTCATAGGCATGACGCGCAAATGCCAAAACCGTCAATGGTTTTTTATTTTTAAATTAATGATGATCTGTGACTAATATTTTTGCTTTATTTATTTATTTACTTTAGGTACACCAACAGCATACATATTCTACAATTTTATAAACTAGACAATACATAAGGTCTTATAGCCGATATATACGCCCATTATAGGTATACACAGCATTCACCAGGTACAAAAGTATAAAAAATAATGATTTTAAAACATACAAAATAAACTAAACTAAATTAAAAGGACTGACCATTTCCACGAAGATGTTTCAACAATTTACTTTTATACACATCAATCATATCATTGAAAATATCTAGATTTACTACATTTTTTTTCATAATATTATATTCGTTGCATATTCTGACTGTCGGAGAATTCAAGCCTACATTAGTGCTGCAAAACGGAATATGAAAGATTCTGTATATGGGAACCCTAGGTATCTTGGATGGCACATTCAGAGAAATCTTATTAAGGATGTCGATACATTCAAACTTTCCATTAATTATTTTATATAGAAACTTCATATCACTCCATTTTCGGCGATTATATAATGTGTCCATACCAAAATAATTCAACCTATCTTGATAAGAGGATCTGTGTGAAAAACCAGAAGAAGTGAAAGCGAGATGCCTTGTGAATGAGCGCTGTATGGATTCTATTCTTTGAGAATGCACACTATACATTGGGTTCCATACAACACTCGCGTATTCTAAATTACTCCTCACAAAAGCATTATATAAAATCAATTTAGTGCTGATTTTACGAAATTGCTTACTATTTCTTTTTAAGAAACCTAACATTCGCGCAGATTTGTTTACAATGTTATCTATATGACAGGTATATTTTAATTGGCTGTCAAGAGTTATACCCAGATCACGCAATTCTTTAACTTCATTAATTTCTACATTGTTAATATAGTATTTGGATTTGATGAACTGGTTCTTTCTTATGAATTTTAAATAATAACATTTAGAGTTGTTAAGAGTCATTTTGTTGTCATTACACCACTTGAAAGTTCCGTTTATGTCTTCCTGAACTCGTAGTACGTCTAACTGGGTATTGATAGTCTTATAAATTTTAAGATCGTCGGCAAACAAAGAGTATTTGCAATGTTTTATTTGGGTGGTAATATCGTTAATGAATATTTGGAAAAATTTAGGCCCAAGAATAGATCCTTGTGGTACACCGGATTGGGAAACATAAGCATTAGACTCATATCCTTTTACGACAACTGTCTGGGGCCTATTGTCAAGATAAGTTTTAAACCAATTAAGTAAAGGGCCGAATAATCCTATAGTGTTCAATTTCTTTAATAGAATACTGTGACTGACCTTATCAAATGCGCTTCTAAAATCAGTATATATAGTGTCAACCTGTCGTCGATTATCTAAGTCAGATGATAAGTGCGAGCCTTGATAAGACAAGAACTAAGAGATGTATTTAGCGGTTACGCCGACCAACATTTAAAAGGTCCGCTACAAGGAATAAAAAACATTAGAGACGATTTACAGAGCATAAAAGAATCTATGGAGTTTATCAATGATAAATTCGAGGAACTGAAAACGGAGTGTACTTCTAACTTTAAGAAGATTCGTGACCTAGAGTTACAAAACAAAGATCTTCAATCAGTGGTAAGGAATCTTACTGTTCGCATGAACCAAATCGACCAAGTAAGTAGAGCGGCGAATCTGGAGATACAATGCGTACCGGAATCAAGTTCTGAAAACGTTTTCAAAATGGTGGAGCAACTTGGTAGGACGGTAAAATGCAACATCACCGAGAATGATATACAGTATTGTTCTCGAATTGCTAAGAAAACATCAGAGAGCTCTCGTCCCCGTTCTATTCTTTTAAGGTTGAGTAGCGCACGCCTCCGAGATACTTTATTGGCTGCCGTTATCAAATACAATCATAATAATCCGCAAGAAAAACTACAAACAAGAGACCTTGGTATCGGAAGTTCAAAGTCCTCCCCCGTTTTTGTTACAGAACATCTTTCCCCAGAAAATAAGTCCCTCCATGCAGCAGCTAGACAAAGAGGTAAGGAGCTTCAATACAGATATGTGTGGACACGCGGTGGAAGAATTTTTATGCGAAAAAATGATACCAGCCGCTACATCTTTGTGAAGGATAAGGAGACTCTCGATGCACTTGCTTAATCTTAATTTAATAACTTTCTTTTTTTACATATTTTACTTTGTTTTGGATTACAACTATAACATTCGATTTCTTAAAAATTTATTACCAAAATGTACGAGGGTTAAATACTAAAATGAATGATTTATACTTAAATGTTTTGAACACTGATTTTGATCTGATTTGTCTCACGGAAACTTGGCTTAGGTCCTCTGCGTTTGACAACGAACTCTTTGACGAACGTTATGTTGTGTATAGACGTGATAGAGAATCCAGTAGTTTCCACCAGAAAAAAGTGGGGGGAGGTGTATTAGTTGCAGTCTCACGTAAGCTTAACTCAAGACGCTTGTATGATTTTGAAAGTGGATGTGAAGACCTATGGATAAGCATTGACAAGAAAAACGTACAAAAAGATAATGAAAAGGTCTTTATATGTTGTGTTTACCTTCCTCCTCCTCTTCAAAAAAACATGTTGGATAATTTTATTGACAATGTAAATAAAATAATGGAATCACCAAAGGAAATAGTTATTGTGGGTGATTTTAATCTGAGTTGTATTGAGTGGCACACTGGAAACGATACAAACCCCCCTATTTCTACAACCTCCAACAGTCCCTTGGCTGTAGACTTGCTTAATTTTATGGCTCTTAATAGCCTTACTCAATATAATAGCGTTGTCAATGACAGAGGACGTATCTTGGATTTGGTATTGAGTAATATTGCAATTGAGAACATTGTTTCTTCTAGTGGAGTATGTTTAAGTTTGCTGGATCGGTTACACCCGCCATTGTCATTTAAGTTATCTAACTTACTGCTAGATTATATCCAAAGCAATAAATCAGCAAGATATAACTACTATAAAGCTGATTATGAAAATATTATTGTTAAACTTAAAGAAGTGGATTGGGATCGCGAATTTGAAATTTGTGATTGTGTCGACTCCATGGTGGAAATTTTCTATCAAATTATACGGAGACTAATATCTCAATTTGTACCTATGTTAAAACCAAATAATAAATACCCAGTTTGGTATACCAAGTCCTTGATAAGAATGATAGGTGAAAGAAATAAGTACTGGATAAAAGTTAAAAAATACCATAATCCATTAGACTCCGTCAGTTACGAAATACTCAAGAAGAGATGTAAAAAATTTATTAAAACATGTTTCAATAATTACATGGAGCTGCTTGAACAATCTCTGAAACGCAATCCAAAATTAATATGGACTTTTGTTAAACACAAGCGAAAAAATTCAGGGACTTATCCGAACCCAATGTATCTCAACGAACAAATAGCCTCAAATGGACCGGATATTTGTTCATTCTTTGCAGAACACTTTTCATCAGTATATCTTAAGCCTAGTAATAATATTCAAAGTACAAATATTCCCGCAACATCTGACTTACCATACTTAGGACCTGTTGCGTTTCATAGCGAAACTGTTTTTAAAGCACTTAAAACTCTTGATCCTAAAAAGGGCGCTGGGTCAGACAATATTCCAGCAGTATTTGCCAAAATGTGTGCTAAAGTTTTATCTCGACCTTTGACCACAATATTTAATGAATCTTTAAAGTCAGGAGTTTTTCCCCAAGCCTGGAAACAAGCTTTAATTATACCAATACATAAATCTGGTAAGGCCAATCTTGTAAAGAACTATCGACCCATATCGATATTGCCTGTTTTCGGTAAAGTGTTTGAATTACTTTTGTGTCCCATAATTTCTTGGCATGTCAAACATCTTATTTCAGATAAACAACACGGTTTTATGAAGAATAGATCAACTGTAACTAACCTCTTGCTTTACCACGACAGTCTTGTAGATGCTGTTGACAACCGTGTTTCTGTAGACGCCATCTACACAGATTTTTCAAAGGCATTCGATACGGTTGATCACGATTTACTTTTGAATAAATTATTTTTGTTAGGTATAACTGGCAATTTATTGAATTGGTTCGAGTCATATTTAATAAATCGCAACTCGATAGTGGTGGTTAATGGGTTTTCTTCCTCTTTGTTTGCTGCCAACTCTGGCGTCCCACAGGGGTCCCACTTAGGTCCAATTTTATTCAAAATTTTTATCAATGATATCATAACCTGTTTCAAATACTCCGATTGCTATCTCTTTGCCGACGATCTTAAGATTGTGAAGCCTATTCGCTCTCCTCAAGACACAATCTTGCTACAACAAGATGTAGACAATTTAGCGCTATGGTGTAATACAAATAGAATGGAACTTAATATTAACAAGTGTTACTCTATAAAATTTACAAGAAATAAATCATGCCATCTGCACCAATACCATATAAATAACCAAAATATACAGCAGGTAGATACTATCAGAGACTTGGGGTTAATTTTGGACAGTAAGCTAAGGTTCAATAAGCACATTGACACCGTTGTAACAAACAGCTTTAGGATGCTAGGCTTTGTCTTAAGAAACTGTAAAGGATTTAAAGATCCTGTAACGGATTTAAAGATCCTGTAACTAAAATCCAAATCTATAAGGCTTTAGTTAGATCTGGTTTGGAGTATTGCAGTTTACTATGGAGTCCACACTATGACATTTATATAAAAAATCTAGAACGCGTACAGAAAAGATTTTTGTGGCATCTCTGCTACAGTTGTCATCTTGCCAAAAAAATTACTAGCTATCCAGACCGACTTATGTATTTTAAGTTGAGCTCACTATATGATCGTCGAGTGTTGTTAGACATGATGTTTCTGCATAGCCTATTCAATGGACTTATTGACTGTCCACAGATAACAAGCAAATTTAATATTAAGATCCCTGTAAGGCTTCCTAGATTGAATAAATATGGTCCTTTTAACATACGCTACTCTTCGACAAATTTAGGCTTATATTGTCCTGTTAATAGAATTTGTAAACAATATAATTTACTGCATACGTCAAGTGACATAGACATATTCTCCCAAAGTAAAGTTAAATTCCGGAACGCCATTTTGCAACACCAACTATCAGATAAATTATTATAAAATGTAACTTTTCATTATTATTGATATGTTTTTACTATATCCTATTTCTATAAGTTCTTTTGTTCTTGTTAATATGCATGCCGTGTTCGCCTCACATTGTAACGACATTTAGCTTAAGACTACTATTGTAAGATACCTAATATTGTACTCAATTAATGTACGTTGCGTTGGCGTTACAAATACAAATAAATAAATAAATAAATAAATAAGTCGGAAACGAATGAGACCAAATTTGTATGAACTGAACGCCCACTTCTAAACCCATGTTGCGAGTCGGAAAGGAAGCTGTCTGCACAGCGCGTGATAACGGGAGAAACTAAGGACTCAAAAATTTTTGAAAAACATGACAGCACAGATATCGGTCTATAATTAGAAATAATTGTTTCATCACCCTTTTTAAATACTGGGACAACTCTAGCAAGCTTCCACTCATTAGGAAAAATACCATCTTGCAGAGACTTATTGAATATGAGCATTAATGGAAGAGTAAGGGCCTTTGCACAACGCTTGACAAAGTATGGCGGTATGCCATCAGGTCCCGCACCTTTAATGATGTCAATGTTTTTAAGTTTTTCTAAAATGTCATTTTCAGTAATTTGCAAACTACCGAACGTCTGTGTGGGTGATGGGTAAGATGACACGAAATCACCGGTGGTGATATCGGTATACACTGATGAAAAGTGCTGCGCAAAGAGATCAGCAATTTTTTTTCCGTTATCAGCTTTATTTTAATTTAAGTACAAAATTGATGGAATTATAGATTCGCCTTTACGCTTAGATTTGATAAAGGACCAAAAAGCTTTTGAGCTTACTTTAATATTTTCCTCTGTTTTAGAGAGATACTCGTTATAACATTTGTCGTAGAAATTTTTACAGCGTTCTCTTAAAATCTCGAATTCCATCTTATCACGAGCATTTTTATATTTCATATATTTATTTCTTATTTTCTCCTTTTCTGCTAAAAGTTTCACTAATTTATTATTAAACCAAGGTGGTTGTATTGACCTCAAAGATTTCCGTTTTGGTGCAAAAGATTTAACAATATTTCTAAGAATTGCGTAAAATGCTGAAACAAAATCGTTAACATCACCAATGTCAGAAGTTAATCTTATCCAATCAGTCTTCATTAATTCCAAAAGAAGGCCGTCATAATCAATTTTATAGAAGTTAAAATCAGTTCTAGGCTTAGGTTGGAGTATATCATAACTATGTGAAGGAAATTCTATTGTAAAAATAGGATGCATGGAATCCAGTCTGGACAATGGGCTCAAACAAGGCTTTACCAATACCTCGTCGATATCAGTAATAACATAATCCAGAATCTTACTATCCGTATTTGGAATGTTATTACATTGATGTAGGTTATTGGATGACATAAAGTCTATCAGAGCACAACCCAAACTACAATGATAACTAGATGGAACAAGTTTATTATTATTAGATGATTGTGTCCAAGTAATAAAACTCAAATTGAAATCTCCCATCATAAGGATACCATCGATACTGGAAGTATTAAGAATACTGTCAGTATTATTTAAAAACTTACTTAAGCAATCCAAGCTTTCATTTTCTTTTCTTTTCCTTTCCTTTCCTTTCCTTTCCTTTCCTTTCCTTTCCTTTCCTTTCCTTTCCTTTCCTTTCCTTTCCTTTCCTTTCCTTTCCTTTCCTTTCCTTTCCTTTCCTTTCCTTTCCTTTCTTTTCTTTTCTTTTCTTTTCTTTTCTTTTCTTTTCTTTTCTTTTCTTTTCTTTTCTTTTCTTTTCTTTTCTTTTCTTTTCTTTTCTTTTCTTTTCTTTTCTTTTCTTTTCTTTTCTTTTCTTTTCTTTTCTTTTCTTTTCTTTTCTTTTCTTTTCTTTTCTTTTCTTTTCTTTTCTTTTCTTTTCTTTTCTTTTCTTTTCTTTTCTTTTCTTTTCTTTCCTTTCCTTTCCTTTCCTTTCCTTTCCTTTCCTTTCCTTTCCTTTCCTTTCCTTTCCTTTCTTTTTCTTTCTTTTCTAGTATACTGCAAATCCTGTCTCCTTCTTCCACCTGCTCTTATTTCTCTTTCCACCTTATCTTCGCAGTGGGGTCTGTGCAACATGCTTTTTAACACATGTTACAGAATTATTTGACTTGTAGTTTTTACGCCGCCGCCTGATTTTATGTGATTACCGACATAAAAATCACTTACGATGTCATTATTATTCAAAGGCAGTTGATTAGAGGAAAATCGCGTCAAAGAACGTAATTATGCCTCAGGGGGGCGAGCACGAACCACTTTCGAATAAGTATTCGAATCGAGAATTCTAGCATTTGTATGAAGGTTCAAATTTTTTTTTGACATTTCGATACGAATACGTTCTCGCAAGTTAATCGTGCTAGCCCCTCTGTGATCGCGTAATAGTGCCTTATATATATATTTTTATAATATAGGCCGGCAAACGAGGAAGTGGGTCACCTGATGGTAAGGGATCTCCACCGCCCATGTACGCTCACAATACCAAAATAATTATGGGCGCGTTGCCGACCTTAAAGGAAAGGGATAATTAAGGGATTGGGAAGGGGAGGGGGATTTGGGCCTCCGGATGTCTTACTCACCGTACCAAAACGCAGCACCCAGCTGCTACTTTACGCCGTTTTTCTATGAGACAGTGGTAATGACCCGGACGAGCCGGCCCATACATGCTGTAGACAAAAGTGTCTACAGCGTGGTTTACTATTCATACAAAAGTGTCTACAGCGTGGCTCTACCACTCATTATAGTGATATTTTTATTTTATTTATCATAGCATAGTCCAGAAAAGCCGTGCATGCACATTCTTAACACTTGCGGTGTCTAATAGATTCACGTATGTGACTATAAAACGTTTCACAGTTAATAAATTAAATATTTTCACCTGTTACATTGTTAAGGCATTTCAGATCCTCGAACTCGCATATCCTAATGGATTTCTCTGTAAATAAAATAAATAAATACACCCAACAGTCACACACATAGTCCTGACCCCACACTAGGTAAACCTGTGTCGTGGGTATCAGGAACTACGAGGGACTTGCCGTCCCACAACACCCATGCCCGAGACAAATATTTGTGAATCAGACAAATATTTGTCTAGGTGCGGGAATCGAACCCACGGCCTCACGCTTCGCAACCGGCTACTCGCCCGCTGCGCCACGGAGGCTGTCAAACGAAATAATTCTGTCAGTAATAATTGGATGATATAAAAATGACTTTTATTAAAAACATTGTCTCAAGTGTTTTACATTACACTTCACAATCCAATATTAGTTTCGACAAATACGAAGTTTCAATTTATGCGCAACATTTTTGTGACTTCAAAATTTCGAGTGAAATATCATATTCAATAATTCCAGCTGATTTACATGAAATAGAAATAGGTGCCATACACAACTAAATATTCCATACTATGATAGAGCCGTCACATGAAATTAGAAACGACTCATCGACTTATGTTTAACTTTAGTTGACTGGTAACGTCTAACACAAACATTAGCATACATGATGTAAAAACACCGCATCAAAATCGGTCTATTAATTAAGCGTTAGGATGCCACAAACAGATTCGCAGACAAAGCGGTCATTCGTAGGACATCCGTTTTTGTTGGTGGTTAATTTTTTACATACATAGGCACTCACGCCTGTAATCCCCGAAGGAATAGGCAGAGGTGTAACCAGTACACCCATATTTCGCCGAGCTTATCTCCGTCCCACGATGTTACGACACAACTTATATTAAACATAGTTTAAAAGACAATTGTTAAATACTATTACAAAATGCTCAGTATCAGCCCGGAGTCTGGAATTTGTGCCCGGTATCGCGATAGGCTCGCCCCCTATCACATAAGGGACGGAGATACGCTCGGCGAAATGTGGGTGTACTGGTTATACCTCTGCCTACCCCTTCGAGGATTACAGGCCTGAGGGCGTATGTATGTTAATATACTATAAAGTACATGGAACTTCAAATATATTAGGTACTTACCTCTAGGGTACTTCAAAGGTATACACCCACAATACTTGAGATAGTTTTTCATCTTGCACTCAGTATGGCACGTTTCATAGCTATATCTGTTTGTGTGTCCAAGTAACACTTCGTCATGGAACCAGCAGGTGCGTTTCTCCGGTTCTACTCTTCTGACATCTTCTTCACTTTGGAAGACCATGGGTGCTACTTTGATGTCTAAGGACTCTCCCAGGGTTATGTAGCGGTACAGGATTGTCGTTTCTGGATAGTCGTTTGGGTCGCTTATTAGGATCTGTGAGGAAATTATTAGATTACATACGCACTCGCGTCTGTAATCCCCGAAGGGGTAGGCAGAGGTGTAACCAGTACACCCACATTTCGCCGAGCGTATCTCCGTCCCACGATGTGATAGGGGGCGAGCCTATCGCCATACCGGGCACGAATTCCAGACTCCGGGCTGATACTGAGCATTTCGTAATAGAAAAACCCAATACCACTTTACCCGCTCCGGGGATCGAACCCGAGACCTCAGCGTTAGCCTCAATCGTAACGTGTACGCATAACACTGAGCCACCGAGGCAGTCTAACTTCAATACATAAAGAATAATCCGCCTTGTATTGAGTGGTGGAGCCACGCTGAAGACAGTTTTGTCTACAGCACGAATGAACCGGCTCGACCTAGTAGTTATCACTGTTTTACAGAAAACCGACGTAAAGTAGCAGCTTGCTGCTTTATTTTATACAGAGAGTTTTTTTTTTAACAACTTTAACTTTCCTTAACAGAACCACGCGTGCTGGCTTGCGAAACCATAGCTTCGTGGTCTCTTCCATCTCGGCTCGGACTAAGAGGTTCGTAAAATCTTACTTCTGTCGGACCAGAAAGCTGTGGAATAGCTTGCCGGCGCACGTGTTTCCTCCTTCCTATAATATGGGATCCTTTAAACGGAGTGTGAAGAAGCAACTAAGCAGGCCGGCATAATTCCGCCGATCTGCGATAGATTCAGTGTCTATCGTTGGTCGACAGTATTCATGGATTGCGCTACACTTACCATCAGGTGTAGCGTAGTCACTTTGCCGAGCCAGGATTTAAAAAAAAGTGAGATATCCGGATGGAGCCATAATGTAGACAGTTTTGTCTACATCAAGAATGGACCGGCTCGACCTGGTCCATAATCAGATGACCCACTTGCTCATTAGCCGACCTATGCTATAAAAAAATATGACATAAATGTTTGTTTTATCTACAAACAATTGTTTAGAGTGTTACCCACGATATAAACTCGTAACTTAGTCGGGTCAGGTTAATGTGTGTGACTGTTGGAATTATTATTATTTATTTGGCAGAAATAAAGCGCAAAACTAGTTGAGAACGTTCCCCTTTTTAACCGACTTCAAAAAAGGAGGGACGTTCTCTATTCGGTACGTTTTTTTGCGATTTTTTAATGTATGTACATCGATTTATCCGCCAATTATTGTGGACCGATTTGGTTGGAAAAAATACACTCGATAGAGTTTAGCTGCGATGTGGTCCCACATAAATTTAGTTAAGATCTGATGACAGGGTACGGAGTAAATAAATATTCTCAACGGACAACAGTACACTCGTCGCGATTGTGTTATTGTATTGGAATTTACATAATATTCCTGTAACTACCACTAAAAATTAAAGTCGGTTTCTAAGTTTTGTTAAACGTATACGTATACGAGTGGTAGAGCCACGCTGTAGACAATTTTGTATACAGCATGAATGGGCCGGCTCGTCCGGGTCGTTACCACTGTCTCACAGAAAACCGGCGTAAAGTAGCAGCTTGCTGCTGCGTTTCGTACGGTGAGTGAGATATCCGGAGGCCCAAATCCCCCTCCCCTTCCCAATCCCTTATTATCCCTTTCCTTTAAGGTCGGCAACGCGCCCATAATTCTTTTGTATTGTGGGCGTACATGGGCGGTAGAGATCGCTTACCATCAGGTGACCCACTTGCTCGTTTGCCAGCCTATACTATAAAAAAAAAAGTTACGTTATTAAGTTGATTAAAAGCAATTACCTTCCCACCATAGTAAGGTACAGATGACCAGCTGGGATAATCGTCAGGTTCAACATTGAGGACAACACTTAAGCCTGACAACCTGAACAAAAAATAGAGTTTTCATCATATCCATTAGGACGTAGATCTTAAGCTACGTATATGGTCGATATTATATCTCTGAAGAAGTCATATCGAACAGCTGATATTTTATATAGCACTAGCTGTCCCGCGCGGTTTCACCCGCAACTGCAGCAGCGCCACCTACTGGGTCTAATTGTGAATCTAAACCATCCAGGGCACCACCCAAACGCATACAAAAAAAACATTCAAATCGGTCCAGCCGTTTAGAAGGAGTTCTGTCACATACACACGTACAGTAGAATTATATAATATATAAAGATATGTGGTATTTTTTTTATAGAATTTTAAATTGCTCCTTGCTTTTACGATATAAAACTTTGGACATACGCATATTTTATGAGTGGTAGAGCCACGCCGTAGATAATTTTGTCTACAGCATGAATGGGCCAGCTCGTCCGGGTCGTTACCACTGTCTCACAGAAAACCGACGTAAAGTGACGGCTTCCTGTTGAGTTTCGTACGGTGAGTGAGATATTCGGAGGCCCAAATGCCCCTCCCCTTCCGAATCCCTTATTTATACCTTTCCTTTAAGCTCGGCAACGCGCCTATGATTCTTTTGGTATTATGGGCGTATATAGGCGGTTGAAATCACTTACCATCAGGTAACCCACCAGCTCATTTACCGGCCTATGCCATAAAAAAATCCCACTCAACTTAAAAAATACAGGCATACTACAAGTTTCTGCTCTAATAAGCAATAAACGATAACTTATAAAAGAGTAAATAACTTCTAAATAACTCGCATTAAATCAACCATTTTTATAAGTCTAGAAAACTTTGGTCTTAATCAAATAACTTCTAGCAAAAAGAACTGGAATTTCACAGTTGGAAATAATAGAGCATAAAAATGTTCATTTGTATCTACATAAATAATAGAAGGGGAAAAACGCACTATATTATATTCAATATAATATAATAAACTAGCTGTTGCCCGCGGCTCCGCCCGCGTGAATGCCTATTTCCAGGATTAAAGTAGTCTAGTCGCATCAAGCGAGTCCCGGTGAGAAACGCTCTTGACAAAAATACTAATGTCGCTATTGAAAATTTAGGGTTGTATGTTTTTTTTAATGCTGTATCATAAAAAAATAAAAACAAAAAAAATTGTCTAGAAATAAAAAATAAAAATTACGGGTGGACAACCCTTAGCATTTAGGGGGATGAAAAATAGATGTTGGCCGATTCTCAGACCTACCCGATATGCACACAAAATTTTATACAAAGCGGTCCAGCCGTTTCAGAGGAGTATGGGAACGAACATTGTGACACGAGAATTTTATATATTAGATGATACAAGCGAGTGTTTAACCAATTGGTTTAAACTCATATTTAAAAAAATGTTAAGTATATGTAAAAACTTGTTATTAGCCATCTGTAATTGTTTATTTATTTGTCATAGCTGTAAGTTTTCCTTAATAAATAAATAAAAAAAAATCCCAATTAAAAAAAAGAACTTGTTATTGCCTCCTGGTTTTAAGGAGTTACAATGGCGTATGTATGGGCGAACAGTCACGTACATAAATATTTTCCTGGCTTGAAAGACTGGCAATTACAATATGTTTGAGTTTTTCGATTCTTCAAAAACCACCCGCTGCCCGGGATTGGAAAATTTGCACAATATTGTGATAGACTCGCCAATTATTACATTGTGGAACGGTAAGGCTCGCTGAAACGTGGGGCATTAGTTGCATCTCTGCCTACGTTTTCGCAAATACAGCGACATTGCCCACTTAATTAACACTTATATGTCCTAGGTATAAACTGCCAGTCTGCTATGAAGGAGATGCCTGTGAAACAGCTTCACACGTCATCCTGGAATGTAAAGCTGTAGCTACACAATAGGCGGAAATCCTCAACACTCCGAGAAGCCTGTGGAGACACCAGGAGTCAGAGTTATGCTGGCTAGATTCCTGGCTGGCACATACAGTGATATTGTACCGGCCAAGTGCGAAGAAAAGGAGCATAATAAAGATCAAGATGAGGTGAGCCTATCGCTACACCGCGCCTACATTCGAATCTCGAGCAATTTATATGTGATATTTCGAATCGAAGCCCAAACACTAACTTTCATTGCCTGACATGGGAATTTAAACCAGGACTTCACGGTTATTAGCCTTAGAATACCTAGACTAGGCGATTATTTATTAATATCATCATAATCTTTGAAATTTATATGAAATTCATTCCATTTAGAATTGATAAATTCACTGCCCTATTGTGAATAAAAAAATATTGTTGGTACGTTGTTAAACCCTCGTCAATCATAATTACGTACAATAGCAGCGGGTATGTGAGCTAAATCATACTAATATTATAAATGTAAATGTAAGTTTGTTTGTTACGCTTTCACGCGAAAACTACTTAACCGATCATCATGAAACTTTGTACACATATTCTTGGAGGTATAAGAAGTAACATAGGATACTTTTTATGAAAAAAATATCTATTTGTTTATTACGCTTTCACACCTAAATCTCTGAACCGATTTGGATGAATTTTGATGTAGATATAGATGGGACCCTGGAGACGGTTATAGGCTACGTTTTATTTGGGAAAAGTCTATTCATGCGGGCGGAGCCGCGGGCAAAAGCTAGTATAGTAATAATGCAATTGACTTGCCATTGGTGATATTTAAAAAAATATACACATGTGTGCACATATTGAAAAAAAGTACTTCATACCAGCTACATGAAATGACACGTTTTAACTATGTCATAATCAAGCATCAATAACTTTTGACCATTTATTTCTACATAGTTTAAAAAAATAACCAAAATAACTAAACCTTTATTATTTTTTTATTCGGTATTCCAAGGTACACTTAGCACCGCGTTACAAATAATTAAAAACGCATTTTCATTTAATCCTAAATTATGTAGAGTCCTGGGAATAGTTATAATCATTTCTATTCCCATCTGATTTGATGCCATTAATATTTAATTTCCACTTGAATAAACTGATTTATTTTGTTCTCGTTATACAAAAGGGGGTAAAAATAAATTGGTGATCTCTCAACAATAAAAAAACAATAATAAATGGCAGGAGAATAAACAGGATGAATGTAGATCATACAACAAAGTTATGGAGCACCTAAAATACTCTAAAATTAAAGGGTTTAATGTAGAGTTAGGCCAAAGACTCGCAAAACTATTTCTCGTGAAGATTCCATGATAGTACGGACAGCCTCCGTGGTACAGTGGGCAAGTAGCCAGATGTAAAGCGAGAGGCCGCGGGTTCGATTCCCGCACCGTGATAAAATGTTTGTGTGATCCACAAATATTTGTTTTAAGTCTGGGTGTTTTCTCCCCAGAGGGGTTAACGTCAAGCAGGCAGCCGGTCGTAAAAACTACAAGCCAAATCTTTCTGTAACATGTGCTTTAATATATAGCATATTGCGCCGACCTCACTGCGGGTAAGGGCAGGTGGAAGGAAGGATCCCATGATTGTACGGATAGCGGAAGCCGATGTATTTAACGGCTCCGAAATGTATTGGAAAAAAGTAAACCCCAACATTCACACTGTTAAATAATGGGAGCGAATTCACAAAATTGAATTTTATTCAAAACTAGTGATTTCTTAGGTTTACGCGAATATTACACATTGAAATAAAACTAGTTTATCGAAGGCTGAAAAGCTTTCGAAACGTCGGGACTAAAATAAAAATTAAACCGCGATAAAATCCGTATAAACTAGTTTTATTTCAATTTATTCAAAACTCTTACACAAATTGTAATTTATTCGTAGCTTTGGCTTATATTTTATTATTATTTATTATATATTTTCAGAATTTACAAATATTTAATTGCGGGATTTCATTGAATATATTTTGTGTATTGTTGTATCTAATGCGGAATCGTATAAATTACGTTGGGTTCCAAGAAAAGTCTTAGCGTTCTGCGAAATCAATAACTGTATAAAAAATATATTATATAGCATCGTTACCGAACTTTCTGTCGAAGCAGAATATGTATGAAAGTACGCTTAACTGATGTAAAAACAGTTTTAATTACTGGTATTTTATAATCTTTTCGCAACATTAGTGAATCAACTTATTGATTTATACGAATCTTTAACCAAAATAGTCCTTGCAATTCATTAAAAAGGTTGACTAGTAGAGAATGCTTTTTGCATTAAACCCGCCTTTATATGTGTAAAAAGTGTAATAAATAAATAAATAAAAAACGCGACTCACCTATTACTTTCAAAGCAATGTAAACAAAAACTTAAAATAACAGACATAAAGCAATTAAAACGCTGTCACCACATTGCATGTCAGTCTCGCAAAACCTCCGCTTCATTAGATTTTACTAAAGCTAAAATCACCAAGGTCATTGGCGTAGGGTACAACCTTAAATGCAATATGTAACAAAAACCCTGTTGGGCATTTTAACTGTGATATCAGAATCAATATTCAAACGTAATGAAAACACTTGCATACGAATATTGGACTATATAAATTTGAATTAATTTATTGTTTGTAAACCGTATTTCGATTGATTACCTCTGCAAGAGCAATGACTTGAAGCCACGGCGAGATAGCAAGTTGCATCGTCCACGCACTACATCAAAAGCGTCGCCCCGCGCGTGGCGCCCCCGGCTTTGTCAATACACACAGAAATTCAGATGTAAATATTTTCTTTTAAATATAATTTTCTAAGCTACCACGTGTAAGTATATCTCGTTTTGTTTAAAAAAACTATTTTTATTAAGCTGTGTATATGTCTTCACGACACAAAAGGGGCCAACAGGTTTTTTGTTACATACTGTTTAACTTGTATGAGTTCACACTAAATATTTTATATTTTTTATTTTTTATGATATTTATCCGAACAAGCCGGCCTGTTCAGTGTTCATGCTGTAGACAAAAGCGTCTACAGCGTGGCTCTACTTACATGGATCTGAACATCAGTGAATATATTTTGAAGGTATTTAAAGTTAGGAACGTTTTCGACCTGAACGGCAAAATTAAGTCACGATTCTGTAACATATGTACATCATATATGCCCCAACTCTACATTATAGTGGGACGAGGGTAGAAGGACGATGTACTTAAACGCTTAAAAAGAAAAGTCAAGTTTCCAGATTGTTTTCACAAAAGTGACCACGTCGAGTGATCTTTACCGACATTCCAACTTATCTGTATTCCAATCTCGATGAAACCGCAAAAAAATGATTACCTACTGACTTCAAAAAGGAGGAGCTTTTCAATTTGGCGAGTTATGTTTTGCTTTTTTATGTATCTAAACCGATTTCTCCGCGAATTGTGGACCGATTTGGTTGGAAAAAATATCATTCGATAGAATTTAGCTGTGATTCCATATAAGTTTGGTTACGATCTGATGACGGAATACGGATTTAAAAAATAAAACTCTTTAACGGGTAACAGCATAGACATCGCGACTGTCTCATTCTATTGGAATTTACATACGAGTACCATACCTGTGCATAACACCAAAAAAAATATATACATAATTTTGATAAGACTGACTGCCTCGGTGGCGCAGTTGTAATGCGTATGGGTTACGACTGAGGCTGACGCTGAGGTCTCGGGTTCGATCCCCGGGTCGGGTAAAAGTGATATTGGGTTTTTTTACTATGGAAAAACTCAGTATCAACCCGGAGTCTGGAATTTGTGCCCGGTATGGCGATAAGTTCGCCCCCTATCACATCATGGGACGGAGATACGCTCGGCAAAATGTGGGTGTACTGGTTACACCTCTGCCTACCCCTTCGGGGATTACAGGGGATAAGGACTTAAAAATAGAACATTGAATAGTCAATAATAACAATTGCTCTAATAGGTATATTTGGATTCGGTGCCTGTGTCACTGGTGGACAAATGATATTGCTCCAACATGCAATACTAGGAAATATGACTTACCTCCCGGACTCAGATGTAGCAATAATCCCCCCGCTAGGGGCAGGGAACTCCGTGTCTTGATCATAATAGTATTCGAGCTCTTCATCTGGAGGTAATAAAGGTCTGAGGACAAATGATCCTATACAAATCTCGCCGCTTTACTTAGTTTGTAGCAACGTTTTGTGAAGTAGTTGCGACATTTATCATTCGGTTTTTATAAGTACTATCGGCCAACACACATCAAAACGGTGCGGCATCGCATCGCAAATATTAGAATCGTCGTGTAAAAAGTATAATTTTACCTTTTTCACCTATAAAATATGAGCAGTTTTATCTTCAGGTCAGTCTAGTTTGATAGCATAAATTGGTGTTATGGCCTTAAAGCCTACGTACATGCCTGTACCAAACCAATACCTGTGGTCCATATCTACTCAAAATATTTAATAATTCTGGACGTTTCCATAGTAATAATATTGTTACTAATGTAAAATGAAAAGACGACAAATAAATAATTTAGTGTAATTTCCTAGTGTATTTTGACGATGCTATATATGCTATGTATACATTAGTTGATATGATTTCTATACATAAGTTCGTAAGTCTTTATTTTGTACTGACTAGTCATAAACGCTATTTTAATTGCCTACATGATTAAAAATTAAGAACTTTTCTTCTATCTGATCAGAGGGGCTACCACGAATAACTTGCAAAAACGTATTCGTATCGAAATGTCAAAAAATTGTTTGAAACTTCATACAAATGCTATGTTAATGTTCGTGCTTGCCCCTCAGGTTAGCAAGATGCGCATTGCCTTCCTTTGATCGGATGTATGGTGGCCTCATGCGAAGCGACGTCGCAACGCTTGATGTGTCTCAAGTTGTATATGAAATGTCTTCGGAAAAGTGGGTTTGTATTTTTATAACTAAAGTCTTGTATTTTTTCCATTCTACCTCATGTAAATTCTGAGTAGATTTGAATAGATTTCAATATGAATAAACAAGGTCTATATTGTTATAATCTGTAGTAAACTATTGGCAATCTTCAACGTTTTCCCTTCTGTTGACATAACTCTCTTTGTAGAGATGTGTTTTCAATGAAATCAGTATCCTGTATACTTTACAAGCCTTATTGTTTCTTTACTTTTAATAATTTCCGTAAGTTACTGGTGTGATTCCTAGCCCCCAAGGTGTGTAGCCCACTTCTGACTTTTATAGTTTTTTTTATACACCCAACAGTCACACACATAGTCCTGACCCCACACTAGGTAAACGCGTATAGTGAGTATCAAGAGGAGTTTTGAGGTATGCAACCTAAATAAGTTATCGCGATGCCCAGCGCCAGTGAACCGTCCGTTTTGTATGCAATTAATCAATAATAATAATAATAAAGTGAGTAATAATAATAATACACCCAATAGTCACACACATAGCCCTGACCCCACACTAGGTAAACGCGTATAGTGAGTATCAGGAACTACGAGGGACTTGCGGTCCCACAACACCCAGACCCGAAACAATTTTTTATGGATCACTCAAACATTTGTCTCAGTGCGGGAATCGATCCCACGGCTTCTCGCTTCGCAGCGGGCTACTCGCCCACAGCGCCACGGAGGCTAGTTGTTAGTTATCGCTTGCTTTAACAGTGAAGGAAAACATCATAAGGAAACCTACTTGACAGTTCTTCATGAGACCTCAGACTTTTCAGAGTGGGTGTTATTGTTAGTTATCGGTTGCTTTAACGATAGTAGTTTGGAGTCATATATTGAATCGAATACATATATTGAATTGCTTCGATTGAACCGCTTGAATTTCGTGCGTGTAATTAGTTTCTATAAGTAGTTATTCTAAGTTAGATAGTCATATCTTCTTTCTGCCTAGCGTTATCCTGCCTTAATGCTATGATCGTCTTCCCATCATGATTTGACGGTGGATTTGGTATTCATGCTCATTAAAATGTTAGCGTGCTGTGTCAGGCAATTCTCTTCATCATGGTTAAGAAAGCCGATGGCTAACATCTGGACAGTACTTACACTTCACTGGCATCATTCAAGGCCGCGTAATTAAAAGCGCAGCAGTACCCTTCCAAAGTCTTGATTAGACTAAACATGTCACCACATCTTTTCGGTTTTCTGTTGAAAGTGCAATGCAAAAGAAGATTCTCGCATTTCTGATGTACCTGAAAGAATGACCACTTGGTCGTTTATAAAAAATTATAAAATCGTTCATTGATCATGAGGTAATTAAAATAGTGCTTATGACAAATCAGTACAAAAAAAGTAAAGCAATATATTTAATTATCACAATCCATAGTATCAACATATGAAGGTACACATATCATACATAGCATCATCAAGAATACACTAGGTAATTACACTAAATCAGTTTATATGTATGTATAAAACATTATAAAATATTTCTATTATGGAACAAGTCCAATATTGTTATAAATTCTAGGGGTCGTTATCGACCATGGGCATAACCGGATCAGCGTGGGTTTTAAAATTACCCAATCCAAAATGACCCAATATTACCATAATTTCTCATTATCATTCATATGTTTTTTTTATCAATATAAAAAAAACATATGAATGATAATGAGAAATGATAATGAAATGATAACACAATTGTTTCTTTAAGTTCTTTTGCTCTTGTTAATATGCATGCCGTGTTCGCCTCACACTGTAATTACATTTAGTTTACGACTACTATTGTAAGATAATATTGTATTCAATTAATGTACGTTGCGTTGGCGATACAAATACAAATAAATAAATAAACCTGAGAAGACCCCGTGAAACAAACTCAGTGGGCTTACTTTACCACTAGATTCTACGCGGCACGACCCAGCCCTGAGATGATCCAGTTATTCTAACTCAGTGGGCTTGTTAAACCAATTTAATTAGGGAAATAGAAGGTCCTACAATTTAATTTTAAGGGTAGTTGACACGGACCATGGGATTTTCCGAATCATTGCGTTTTAGAGTTACCACCGGATCGAAACGCGACTCTGTCTGAGAAGACCCGGCGAAACAAACCCAGTGGTTCTTTTTGGTCAGATTATTGTATTCTCGAAAAATGACCTGTCAATTTTCTAACTATTGACACCACGCTTTTTTACAATAAAATATTTTAAACTATTATTTATTTTTCATTTTTTAGTCGGATTTTCTATAATAGCGTGTTTTTTAGTTTTTTTTAACTATTATTTATTTTCAATGATTTTCAATGAAATTGAAATTAATTAATTAAATTAAAACAAAATTAATTAAATTAATAAAAACAAAATTGAATTGTCATAAGTACTTGATAGGAATGCTAAATTTCGAGTTAATCCGACGTTTTGAAGTGGGTCAAAATCATGTTCAAAGTTTCCTTTACATACATTCATACATACGTATGAAGTTAATAAAAGCGTATAAATAAAGAATCGTTTGAACTAGCTATTACGAAAGCTCTAGCTATTACTGATGGTTTGAAACAATGCACATTTACCGCGTAATTTTGGATATGGTAAACTTACCAATTAGGTAATTAGGTATAATTTCAAATCAATATAATTTTACGTTGAAATGATCGATATCACATACAAATTTCAACTAATTTGATATTGGCAAAACGTTTTTCGTTTGCATCAAAGTTACCCGCGAAGCCAAAATGACAGAATCAGTACCTCTTCCATGATGGTGTCTATGGTGAAGAAGTGGTGTTTCAGTATCCCCAATATATCTTTAAAATTATCCAAATATATGCTCTTATGATCGTAGTATATCAGACTTGGTAAAGCGTCGAAGAACTCGTGGATTTTATTTTCAGTGACGTTAGAGCGTTTTCTGTAAATGATAAAGATTGAGAAATGATAAGAAATGCTCAGTATCAGCCGTGCTCAGTATCGGGGATTACAGGCGTGAGTGAGTATGATAATCTAAAATCGAACCATGTGATCTCGCTTAACCTGCTCGATGGCAGTCAACTAGTAATCTTTATCGCACTTACGCACTCACTCACGCCTGTAATCCCCGAAGGGGTAGGCAGAGGTGTAAATAGTACACCCACATTTCGCCGAGCGTATCTCCGTCCCTTATGTGATAGGGGGCGAGCCTATCGCCATACCGGGCACAATTTTCAGACTCCGGGCTGATACTGAGCATTTCGTAATAGAAAAACCCAATACCACTTTACTCGACCCGGGATCGAACCCGAGACCTCAGCGTCAGCGTCAATCGTAACGCGTACGCATTACAACTGCGCCACCGAGGCAGTCAAATTTCCGAGGAATTAATATATTCGGAAATTTCATTTGCCAATAGACAGCTAACTTATTCTTAAGTGCCGAGTACAAAAAAGAACCACTATATTTTCTACTAGAGGCTTTTCTTCAACAAAACTGACTGGCTGATTTTCCACAAAACATAAAATAAAAATAAAACTTAAAGTCCGACAAATATGAGACATATCTTACTTTCTTCCCCACATTATTCTGCATCGATTGGTATCGGTCTCGACCCCATACCCCCAGCGGTTTCGGAGGAGATAGCGTGACAAGCTTTTGGCAGCGGCGGAGGCGGCGCCATTTACTTTTTTTTACAATAGAGAGAGTATAGAAAAGGCAGGTATAAAATATTATATTTAGTAATAAAACTACTTACAAAACCTTGGCTATGTTATTAGACTCTCTCAATGACACGGTGTTGAAATTACAAATGCTTACTGCTGGAAATGGTACTTGATTCACTTTACAATTGGCGTTTATCTGTAAAGTAATAAATAACACCCAATCATCCACCAATTAGACACATAGTCCTAAACTTCTCTAAAATATGATAATTTTTTAGATTTGAAATTGGGATTTGAACTCAGGACCTTACAGTTTGTCAGCCTAAGTAGGTACGCTTCCACAGGACCAATGAAAAAAAAACTATATATTCTGGAACATCGTGTCATGGGTTTTGATAGGTTATTAAATGTATCAGCCGTGCCGACCACAAGTATCTAACTCAATATTGTAACGTAAACGGGTTGGTTTTGGGACACGTGTAGTATTTCACACCACAGAATTTCATTATAGTACTTACTACATAATATTATGTACTTATGTATGTGTTTATTCATAAAATATATCACAGTTTAAATATAATACAGTCTGTCGCGTGAAATTCTACTTTTTAGCATAGACCGGCAAACGAGCAAGTGGATCATCTGATTGAAAGTGATCTCCACCGTCCATGTACGCCCATAATACCAAAATAATCATGGGTGCGTTGCCGACCTTAAAGCAAAGGTATAATTAAGGAATTGGGAAGGGGAGGGGGTTTGGGCCTATGGATATCTCACTCACCGTACGTAACGCAGCAGCAATCTGCTACTTTACGCCGGTTTTTTGTGAGACAGTGGTAATGACCCGGACGAGCCGGCCCATACATGCTGTAGACAAAAGTGTCTACAACGTGGCTCTACCACTCAATTGAATATGCAACTTTTGCACACACTACCAGTATATAGCCTAGATCGATCAGTCTGACAACTTAGTTTAATTGAGTTACGATCGCTCGCCCTGTTTGCTGTAGCGAGCTGGCACCGCCGGATGTTGTCACTGTGCGGTCAGGCTCCTTTATAGATATTAATTGGTTTGGTGTGGGAGCTCAGTCTGCTTTGATCTCCATATTATTGTAGATATTCAAGTTTAAATCAAGAAGAATCCTTGTGAAAGTATGGATATTTGTGAGTTTGTGAATTTGGATGTTTGTTAGTTAATCACGGCTTAACGGCTTAACAGTTTTTAACGAAATTTGGTACACAGGTAGACCATGGCTAAGATTAGCACATAGGTACTTTTATCCCGGAAAATGCCATTCACGCGGGCGGAACCGCGAGCAAAAACTATTGTCTTATAATGGACAGTAATACCTACTGGTTGGCGGCAGAAATAGAGAAAAAGGTGGTAATAACTCAGACAGTCTTTCGTATACGAGGGGCTTACTACCGAGTAAAATATAAATATACAGATGTATTAGTAAAATTTAAATATACCTCGTTAACAAATTTCAGATCATAAAATCAGAATTTATTGTTTTGGGCCAAATGTAGCTGATTACTCTAAAGTCCGGTCGGTCGTCTACGATTTTTTGTCGGACGTAAATACGTGACAACTAAAGTCGGACTTGTACGACTAAAGGCGTAAAATACATTATTCCTGTATTTTGTGACTAAAAGTCTGTTTCGAGGAACCGTCTTTTGATCGATTATACTACACTTTGTATTAAAGTACAATTTTAAGTAAGCATAAATTGAATAACTTAAAAGTAATTCTAACATTTCCACTATTTTATTTTTGTTTCATATTTTTCCGTGTAAATTTTTAAAAAATAAATTACATAGGGACTAATCCGGTTTGTATGAAAACGGACGCGCGTCGCGCTCGCCTGTATTTTATTAGCTTGAATGATGAGACCAGCAGGATGCTCGCCTGATGTTAAGCACCACGCCTGCCTATAAACAGCAACACAACACCGAACATTGTATTAAAAAGCTCTGCGTGGCATTGGACTGCGCTCGTCACCCAGACATATAATATGTTAAGTCTGTTACTGCTTATACACTGCTGTTTGGCGGCAGAAATAGATAAAGCGGTGGCAACAAGCCAGATGGCCTCTCGCATCGAGGGACCTACCACCTTGTATACTCAGAAAGTACCTAGTTATATTTTGTGAATTGACAGCCTCCGTGGCGCAGCGGGCGAGTCGTCGGCTGCGAAGCGAGAGGGCGTGGGATCGATTCCCGCAATGAGATAAATATTTGTGTGATCCACAAAAAAATGTTTCGGGTCTGGGTGTTGTAGGATCGCAAGTCCCTCGTAGTTACTGATACTCACGATACAGGTTTACCTAATGTGGGGTCAGGACTATGTGATCACTCACTTTATTTTTATTATTATTTATTAATTGCATACAAAACGGACGGTTTACTGCCTCGGTGGCGCAGTTGTAATGCGTACGCGTTACGATTGAGGTCAACGCTGAGGTCTCGGGTTCGATCCCCGGGTCGGGTAAAGTGGTATTGGGTTTTTCTATTTCGAAATGCTCAGTACCAGCCCGGAGTCTGGAATTTGTGCCCGGTATGGCGATAGGCTCGCCCCCTATCACATAAGGGACGGAAATACGCTCGGCGAAATGTGGGTGTACTGGTTACACCTCTGTCTACCCCTTCGGGGATTACAGGCGTGAGTGCGTATGTATGTATGTACGGACGGTTTACTGTCGCTGGGCATAACGATCTTTTATATAGGTTGCGTACCTCAAAACAGATCTTTACTCGTACCCAAAGTGCGAGCTGCTACAGTACATGGAGGTTCAGGACCTTTAAATCATAGTGCGGCCAGCCTAAAGCTGTTAAAATAAAACACTATATTTTTAAAAGACATCGTTCTGATACAATCAACTCTGATAAATAAACAGTCGTTATAATAAAATATGAAAATCTCTGTAAACCTTCTTGGAAGGCAAACATTTGTTTTATGTAAGTAAACATTAAAGTGTGAAATTCAAAGAATCAAGCATATTTGAATAAAGAAAATTCTGTATTTTTATGGCTTGGTTATACAATGCCAGTTGGCGTACGTCTTGGTCTGATTAGTTACTAACGTTACTTGCACCGCATGCTCGCATTATTTATTTGTTTGTATTAACCGAAACTTAGAATTATCAGTAAATTAATACATCTCACGCCTATAATCCCCGAAGGGGTAGGCAGAGGTGTAACCAGTAAACCCACATATCGCCGAGCGTATCTCGTTTCATGATGTGATAGGGGGCGGCCTATCGCCATACCGGACACAATTCCAGACTCCGGGCTGATACTGCGCATTTCGTAATAGAAAAACCCAATATCACTTATACCCGACCCCGGGATCGAACCCGGGACCTCAGCGTCAGCATCAGTCGGTAACGCGTATGCATTACAACTGCGCCACCGAGGCAGTCAATTAATGTAACTAAAATATGTGAGTGAATTAATTTTCCACAACCAATTATAAGGATTAAGACCGCCATGTATGGTGAAGCCAAACGGATCAAAGGAACCTGCGTCGGTTGAAAGGATGCGTGCCTATATAAGAAATCCTTCTTCCTACTAGGTACTAGGGAATTTGGATGTTTGTGAATGTGAATGTTTAATAATCAATCACGCCTTACAGCTCAACGGTTTTGGATACACAAGTAGACCATGGCCAGAACTAAACATATGCTACTTTTTATCCCGGAAAAGGCCGTTCATGCGGCTGGAGCTGCGAGCCAGTCCAGACCCCATAATAAGATACCGAGTTTTGTGTCGTGGGTATCAAGAAGTGAGAGATAATTTCGGTTTCACAACATCCAGACCTGAATCATATATTTGTGTAATGTACAATCTTTTACTTCCATCATCATCATCAGCCACAAGACGTCCACTGCTGAACATAGTCCTACCCTAATGCCTTCCAGGCCGCCTTGTTGGACGCAGCCTGCATCCATCGGCTTCCTGAAACCCTTGTCAGATGTCAACCCTACTTCCATGCGGGGATCGAAATCGTGGCTTCTACTAATTCTTTATAACGTTTAACAAAACTTGGAAACGCGGACTTCAAAATAAAAACACTGAATAGTCATAGAATTGTTTTTTTTTTTTACTTTTCTGTGTTTTTATTTTGAAGTCGGTTTCCAACTTTTGTTAACCGTTATTTTATTTTAAAATTTTTAGTGGTGGTTACAGTAATAGCATGTAAAACACAATCGCGACTAGTGTACTGTTGTCCGTTGAGGAGTTTTATTATTTTACGCCGTACTCCGTCATCAGATCTTAACCAAATTGAAATGGGACCACACGGGATAAAAAAAGAATCATCAAAATCGGTTCACCCAGTCGAAAGTTCTGAGGTAACAAACATAAAGAAAATTGTCGAATCCTCCCTTTTTGAAGTCAGTTAAAATAACTTCATTAGTATATAGAGCTCATTTTGACTTGACTGATGGATCAATTAGGTCGATTTATTCTATTCTCTCGCAGTTTTTATACTCGTTTCAACGTTTTTTTCTGACGTAGGGTTGTAACTTGTAATTAATGTTGCTTTAAGATGTAATTAAATTTGATGCGACGTCGTCCAGAAGGCCAATTCTCGTAATTTTAAATGTTCAAAATATCATTCCGATGTAGTCTCAGCGTCAAGAAAGTTGCAAATGGAATTCTCTTAAACCTAATTGCCTACAGCAATTAAAATAGCGTTTATGACAAGTCAGTACAAAATAAAGAAACATAATATGTATAGAAATCATATCAATTAATGTATACATAACATACATAGCATCGTCAAAATACACTAGGCAACAATAAATTTTACATTTTTTTAAATGTAATACTTGAAATCCATTTCTAAGTCAGGTTATTTAATTTCACGTTCACTCCAAAACGAATCCAGAATCGACAATATCATAAATTACTTTGAGGATATTATAACTTCGCCTTACGTATCAAATAAATATAATTTTGTCACATCATTAGGGAACTTTTTACTTCGTCAGTTTTCGCTTTGTAAAAATTATTTGATAAAAAAAGATTTGAAAAGAAAGAATTGATATATTGTAAGAACATAATATTTTAAGTTCAAATGTATTTAGATTAAGCAGCGATCAATCGATTCAGCGAGGAGTGGTAATGATTGCTGACAAGAAAGTCGCAGGTTCGAAACCAGCCCCAAGAGCATGCACCTCTGACTTTTAAGTTACGTGTGTATTCATTGTTATATCGCTTGCTATTACTGTGAAGGAAAAATCGTGATGAAACCTGTATACCTGAAAAGTGCTCCGTAAACATTTCGAAGGTATGCAAAGTTAAAAAAATGTTTTTTATCTCAACTGTACCACTTACCACAGTAACAATTTGATTAGCATTAAATTTGTTCCTTATTACCACAACAAACGCAGTCGTTAGTACCACATTGCACATCATAACCGCCATCCACATGGCCAGATATTTACCCTTTAGAAACGTGAAGTAATGGGCCCCATGGATTGTGGTAATCTTTTCGAATAAAAATGCAATGTAGGCTTTGTGCGGGTCTTTTTTTCGCGCCATAGCTGTAAAAATACACATTTTCTGATGAGGATAAAGATAAGCACGAGATAAAAGCACCCTTGAGGGGCCTAAAGAGGGTTTTTCTGCTAAAACTTTCAAATTATTTTTTGTGCCGATTTTTTATATCTCGGTCTTCTAAAAGTAGCATTGGTATAGCTCATAGTGTGAATAACGACCGGTAGATTTAAAATGTAATCATAATTAACAGAAATAAAACAGATAAAGAAACTATGAGGCAAAAACACAACACAATATGTTGTTATATGTTATTCCAAAAATATTGGTTAGTTTTATTTTTAGCTCTTTTGTAATTTTTACTTCATTTTATTTTCACAATTTTTTTTTTATAAATGACGAAGTCTTTAGTTTTTCATATCCAATTTGATCCTTAGGAGTAGAATATCTTCAAATTTAAATGGAACCACGCTTGTGCAATGTTAATTGGTGTCCCAATCATGAATCTTACCATAACCTATTTTGTATACATCAGTAAACTTTTTTATTATAATTAGGATTATCAAGCAGATTCTTATTATTTGTTAGGACAACAAGACCGGACTGATAAAGCGAAGCAGAGCGAGGAAACAGTGCGGAGGTTTGTAGGGAGCAGCACGACGAGAAGGCGTGAAGATCAACAAGGTGTGCGAGTGGAGAAATATGTGGAACACTTCTCCACTTTCTCCAGAGTTTATATTTATATTTTCAAGTCCGCTCTATCTCTGTATTGTTAGAACTATTAACCATGAGCACTCTGAACGAACTGAATGCTCCGTTGTACCAACCACGTAGTAATGTATTTAAGACTGGTCTGATTACCGAGAGAACACACAGAACCCAGAGAACTGAGAGCACTCACAGTACTGAGTTCCCAATGACGGAGCGCTCTCTTAGCTCCTATAAAGCAACTGTCACCCCACCAAACTAACGGATCTAGTTTGTCTACCCTTCAATGATTATATTTCCATACATCAGACATTACATTTCTCGGCCACCCTCGAAATAGCCGATAAAGAGGAATGTCTGCCAACAGTATTATATCTTTACAGGTTGAAGACAACTTTCCAATACATACGCCATGTCTTATTATTCAGTCTTTATGTAATACTTTAGACCTTTTTTTTTTAACCTTGGGAAACCCTTTATGGGTACCGCCCAACCGCGTGGTCAGTCGGGGCGGTTATGTCCGACTCCCACGGACTCAAACTCAACGGTGTTCCTACGGATGCGCTTGTTCGGTCGGGGCTGCGGAAACGCTATTGTACTCTTCCGCGGCCCCGACGGCGCCGGCCCTTATAAAGGGCCTCTCCGGTCGGTGGGTGATGGGTGAGTTATCCACCCACCTATATGCTCCGCTCGAGAGGTTCTCGCGGGAACGCCGCACGCGTCACCTCGAGGCCTTAACTGTCGGACGACGGACTCCCACGTGTCCGACGCCCAGGCCTCTGTCAAGGGGGTAGGAGTGCCTCCCGCATCCTCCTGCGCGTGACCCTTCGGTGGCGGATAGCGAGCTGGGATGTTATTTCCCGCTCACGCTCCGCTACCTCCTTCTGCGACAAGACTGTTTCGCAGAAGGCGGTCATCGAGTTCCACGACCTCTCGTTCTCGACCATGGCCTTAACCACAGCTGGTAACGAGAGGTCGTCCCCCAATTCTGCGACGAGTTCGCGACGCTGCTCTGCCCACGCGGGGCACTCCTCCAGTGTGTGCGCCGCGATATCCTCGTCGCAGCTGCAGTGGTGACACTGGTGTATCGGCTCTCTTCCGACTATCCGGCACAGGTACCTCCCGAAGCAACCGTGTCCCAAGAGGACCTGCACCAGCCGGAAGGTCAGTGACCCGTGCTGCCTGTCGACCCAATCATACAGGACCGGGCCAACAGACTCGAGTCTTTACGCCGGCCGAGGAATTGGCCAGCAGCTGCCTCCACTCCTGAAGCAAGGACTGTCGAGTGTGGAATCTCCGCAATCGCATCTCCCCCGGGTGGGGACGATCTCTTCGGAGCCGAAGTTCCATGCGCCACTCGTACATCGACGCATGGACTCCGGCCTCCAGATCCCATGGAGGGGACCCCGCAAGCCGCCGCATGAAATACTTTAGACCTTGCCTAGTTAGATATGTATAAGAATTTAATCTACCTGAGTTGAGCACAGATTCGTTTTGTACAATTTAGTTAATTCTAGCTCCGCACTTTGTTCGCTGATGGACAACCTTAGGCAAAACAAATTGAGTTACCTATATTATTCCTGGGCCTTTACCCTGAATTAAATTAATTAATTGTAATCATAAATGCAAGTACAATATTCATAATATTTTCACGTACCTTTTCAAAGGAGGAGTGTAGTTGAAGAACAAAATGAAAATATATTCCGAGCTCAACAAGATGTAATTAGCGTTGATATTTTTCAATTAAAAGTTTCTAAATTAAAACGTCCTTTGTATAAATATTTGATTAATTCGTTAATGTGCTCCAAATTACCATTCACAATTACCTTAGTGGTGCAGTGAGGGTATAGCTGGATCTAAAACAAGAGGCTTTGAATACAATCCCCTCCTCGAAATAATTTGTGTAATCCACAAAATATTTGTTTTGGGCCTAGGTGTGTGTTACTGTGGGCCCCTCGTACTTTCTGATACCGACGACACAAGAATTTTTATTTTGGTGTACAGTTAGGACAAGATGTATGTAGTGGTAGAGCCATGTTGTAGACAGTTTTGTCTACAACATGAATGGACCGGCTCGACTGGGTCATTACCACTGTCTCACATAAAACCGACGTAAAGTAGCAGCTTCATTCTGCGTTATGTACGGTGAGTGTGATATCTGGAGGCCCAAACCACCCACCCCTTCTCAAACCCTTAATTTTATTATCCCTTTCCATAATGGTTAGGAACGTGCTCATGATTCTCCTGGTATTGTGGGCTACATGGGCGGTGGAGATCACTTACCGTCAGGTGACCCACTTGATCGTTTACCGGCCTATGCTATAAAAAGTTGTTTGTTTATAAAAAATAATAGGTCACATGTGAGTAGGATTCACGCACTGGGGGTTCTGTACCTCGTCCCTTAAATTTTTACTTTTCGTTCTTTTAGTATTCCGTACCCAAAAGGTGCTAATAGTAAAGGAGTGTAAATTCCAATACAACAATGACACAATCGGGATGACTGCCCTGTTATCTGTTGAGCAGTTCCATTTTTTACTCCGTACTCCGTCATCAGAACTTCACCAAATTTATATGGGACTACATCGCAGCTAAACTCTATCGAATTGGCAGAGAAATTGAAGTAAATAGATAAAAAAGCAAAAAAATTAACTCGTAAAAAAAAAAGAACTTTCTCCTCATTTGAAGTCGATGAAAAAGGTCAATCTAACATACGCTTTCGCAATTATGATTTTAGTATATAAATTGTGGGTTTTCTATACTAGTAATTTTTCAAGTTATAATTGCTGATACGTACATGAAAAGAAAACTATTTATTAAAACTTTTCAATTAAATGAATAAGCAATATTTTAGTGATTTCCAAATGGAAAATTAATTACCTTATACGTTTGAAAGACTTAACGAAAACCACAACAACTGACTTTCTCAAAGCTATTTAAAATATTTTTATTCCAATCTGAAGGAATGTACCGCTAATGTTCTTTGTAATCTTACAAAACAAGTTGTCAGAAAAACATTCTTGGAACGTTAGACGCTTATTGTGGGAAAAAGCATTTTGTTTATTTGCTTGCATTTATCTAAAACAACAAGCCCTATTTAAATAACATATGTATAATTTACAGCTTATAATATGATAATATTTATACAAATCAAAAGCTCGTGATATTTTGGATACGAAAACACATAATTTTATACGAAACTCATTATTTATTAAAACGTTTTAACAAACTTTTTGATGGGGAAAAGCTTTTACTCGAAATTCTTTAATTATCTACATCCGACATTTTTATTTTATGTCGAACCTACAAGAACGTAGTTGTTTCCCCTGCTTAGTCAATATTTATAAGCGAAATTCCATTGATATTTAATAGCACGATTAACTTGCTAAAAGCCGCCTTCAAAATTAAAATTGCAATATATTTTAAAGAAGAGTTATTTTCAGTAATGGTTGCATACTAAGGGAACACTCTTGAGACTAACCCTATTGAATAAAAAAGCGTTGAAATCAGTCCCAATCGGCGGAGATATTACGTAGAAAATCTTTAATGGTAGCTATTTCCGACAAGTCATGATTTTCTTTGCACCGACTCTAAAGAGATTGAATTTGTTATTTTTGACTTTTCAGTGTTTTTATTTTGATTTCGGTTTCTAAGTTTTGTTAAACGGTATTTTATAAACCTTTTAAAGCATTAAAAGCCCCGAAAATGTATTTAATGAAAGCATTAAGATCAGTTATAAGTTCAAAATTAACATCATTCTGCAAGAACTCCACGCTCCACGGGTTCTACTATTTCTATAGAAGTACACATAGATGTGTACACTTTACTTGGAGCCTGATCATTGTAGCCAGCATTGCTTTGTGCTGCTTTCTCAGCCATATGATCTGGGAGAAGTACGCTATTGACCCTACACTAACAGTGGTGAGTTTTAATATTTTATTATGCTTTGTTTTTAATAATTATATAATATATAATAATACCAGCCCCGTATTATATACGTCCCACTGCTGGGCACGGGCCTCCTCTACTGAATGAGAGGGGTTAGGCCTTAGTCTACCACACTGGCCTGATGTGGGTTGGCAGACTTCCTTCCTTCCAGATACCTTCGAAATCCTTATGAAGAACTTCTCAGGTATGCAGGTTTCCTCACGACGTTTTTTCCTTCACCGTTAACGCAAGTGATAATTAACAATTAATATACACATAACTTAGAAAAGTCAGAGGTGATGCACTTGGGGCTGGTTTCGAACCTGCGACTTTCGTCTCGACAGTCCATACCACTCCCCGCTGAGCTATCACTGCTATTATGTTATGCTTTATTTTTAAATCGCCTTAATAGTCTAGCAGAGTACTAGGACTGAGAAATCAGTGAATAAGTTAGTGGATTTGGATGTTTGTTAATCAATCACGTCTTAATGGTTAAACAGATTTTGAAGAAATTTGGCAAGGTCGTAGGTCCCTCGTTTGCGATGGGCCGGCTGGGTTGGTACCACGACTTTGTCTATTTCTGCCGCCAAGCAACAGTGTGTAAGCACTGTTGTGTTCCGGTTTGAAGGACATTGAAGCCAGTGAAATGACTGGGCATTAAGAGACTTAACACCTTATGTCTCGCGGTGACGAGCGCAGTCCATTGTCATGCAGTGCATTGTTATTTAAAGTTCTGTGTGGCGTTGCTTCTGTTTATGACCAGGCGTGGTCATCAGGCGAGTGACCTGCTCGTCTCGTCATTCAATAAAATAAAAAAAAGACAAGTAGGCGAAGAACTAAAGCCGGCTACTCGCCCGCTGCGCCACTGAATACTCACGAAAGCAGAAGAATCATGGATGTTTTGCCCACCTTATAAAGAGGAATGGGGATTGCGAATGGAAGGAGATTTGGGCCTATGAAAATCTCACTCACTGTACTGCAATAGCAAGCTGCCATTTCACGTCGATATTCTGTGATCCAGTAGTACTCGTACAACCCCAGTAAAACCATTCCATTCATAGACAAAACTATCTGTGGTTTTACCACTCTACCCCTGTCGACTACATATGCACTCACGCATGCAATCCCCGAAGGGGTAGGCAGAGGTGTAACTAGTACACCCTCATTTCGCCGGGCCCATTTCCGTCTCATGATGTGATAGGGGGCGAGCCTATCGCCATACCGGGCACAATTCCAGACTCCAGGCTCACACTGAGCATTTCTTAATAGAAAAATCGAATACCACTTTACCTGACCCGGGGATCGAACCCGAGACCTCAGCGTTAGCCTCAATCGGAACGCATACGCATTACTACTACGCCACCGAGGCAGTCGACTAATGATACAGTTTATATATGAAGATGAATTTATAAAAATAAACAAACTAAAGCAGTGATAGCTCAGCGGGGAGTGGTATGGACTGTCAAGACGAAAGTCGCAGGTTCAAAACCCAAGAGCATACACCTCTGACTTTTCTAAGTTACGTCTGTATTCATTGTTAATTATCGCTTACTATAACGATGAAGGAAACATCGTGAAGAAACTTGCATACCAGAGTTTCCTATAAGAATTTCTTAGATATGTGAAGGCTGCCAATCCGCAGTAGGCCCGCGTGGTGGACTAAGGCCTAACCCCTCTCATTCAGTAGAGAAGCCCCGTGTCCAGCAGTGGGGCATGTTTAATATAGGGCTAGTAGTAGTAGTACTCGACTCAAACATCTACTGCCCAATAAATTCTAAATTCTTACTGCCCGAGTTTTTAAACTTTGCGTGTTGGTAACTTTGTTCTCTGAATAATAATGAACTGAAAGGAGTTTTTAAAAATACTGCTGATGTAAATAGTAAGGGCTTTGTTAACAAGTTGAAGAACTCACTTTTGTATATATTTTTTTTACCGGGTCGTTACCACTGCCTCACAGAAAACTGGCGTAAAGTAGCAGCAGCTTGCTGCTGCATTTTGTACGGTGAGTGAGATATCCGGCGCCCAAATCCCCCTCCCCTTCCCAATCCCTTAATCGATTTCCTTTAAGGACGGCAACGCGCCCATGATTCTTCTGGTATTGTCGGCGTACATGGGCGGTGGAGATCATTTACCATCAGGTGACCCACTGGCTCACTTGCCGGCCTATGCAATAAATAAATTAAATATGTTACTTTTTTATTACATAGCATATGAGTAAAACTTCCTAATATGTACGTAAAAGACGCATGTTAATAAAACACCTGACAAAAATAAAGGTGTTAGAAGTTGGACCTTTCCTCTGTTTCTTGATGTGTCTGTTTCTGACCGTGGTATCGTAGCGCTTAAACGAATGGACCGATTTGAATGCAGTTTTTGTTTGAAAGCTGGTTTGATCGAGGAGAGTTCAATCGTTTAATGTTACGGATGGTTTCGTAATTGATGACAGATATTTTCAACAGTTAGGTTGTTGAAATAAAACTAATTCATATGGATTTTAACGCGGTTTTTTTTATAGCAAAGCAATTTTGTAAGTCAAATGCTGATAGTTCTGTCTTTTACTCCCTGGATATAATCTCAACACAATTTATGTAATGGAGGTCGGATCTAGTTTCGGAAATGGTAGTTCGTAACAATTTTGTACTCGCCTATTTAAACCGCGATAAAATCCGTATAAACTAGTTTTATTTTAATGTGTAATATTCGCGTAAACATAAGAAATCACAGATAAGTTATTATTTTTCATTACAGGTAGAGTCGACGTATTACTCGGTATCGGAAATCCCTTTTCCCGCTGTAACTCTATGCGACACTAAAATTGTGTACCGAAATAATACTGGAGATATCACTGAATTGTTGTAAGTATTACCGTAACTACTGCCGCGGTGGCGCAGTCGTAACGCGTACGCGTTACGACTGAGGCTGACGCTGAGGTCTTGGGTTCGATCCCGGGTTGGGTAAAAGTGATATTGGGTTTTTCTATTACGAAAAGCTCAGTATCAGCCCGGAGTCTGGAATTTGTGCCCGGTATGGCGATAGGCTCGCCCCCTATCACATCTTGGGACGGAGATACGCTCGGCGAAATGTGGGTATACTAGTTACACCTCTGCCTACCCCTTCGGCGATTACAGGCGTGACTGCGTATGTATGTATGTATGACCGTAAGTACCAGTTACAAACACATACATACGTCATATAAATAATTAATAGTAAAATACATACAAATGGATCAAATATTTTGATAGTTCCACCTGGGTTTCGAATCGATGTCCATAACCTCTCCAGTTTCACCGCCGACGAACACTGTCACTGGAACAATAATAATAGGTAATAATAAAATCTTTATTTTCTCGTCATCACAATTAAGTACATTGAAATACATAAGGCATAACAGTTTACCTACCGATAACTCGATTGGTAAGACAAAGGACGAGTTCAGACGTACTTTAACTTATTTAGGATCGGCAAATGTTAATATTTAGTTAGGTAACGCGATCTTGTGACTTGGAATAATTTAATCGGATTTGGTCTTAAGTTGAATTAAATTCATCGGGGAATTATTGAAATCCGTGACTGTGTACCTGACCAGTTGTGAAGTAAAAACACTGGTTATGAAATGAGATATCGCGAGTTCAATTCCCGTAGATTTTTTTTTATCCACAAATATTTATCTTGCATCTGGGTGTTATGAGATTCGTGTTATGTCGTAGATATTCTTAATCGCATCGTCTTTTTTCTTCTTTCTGCCTGGTGTAATCCCGGACCAATAGTAACGAAGTCAAGTTTCGTCATTATCTATTTAAACTTGTCACCGCTCACATAAGGTGGTAGGTCCCTCGTTTGCGAGAGACCGGCTGGGTTGGTACCACCGCTTTGTCTATTTCTGCCGCCAAGCAACAGTGTGTAAGCACTGTTGTGTTCCGGTGTGAAGGACATTGAAGCCAGTGTAATTACTGGGCATTATGAGACATAACACCTTATGTCTCGGGGTGACGAGCGCAGTCCAGTGTCATGCAGTGCTTTATTTAAAGTTTTGTGTGGCGTTGCTTCTGTTTATGAGCAGGCGTGGCGCTTACCATCAGGCGACCGACCTGCTCGTCTCGTCATTCAATCTAATAAAAAAAAAAAAAAAAAAGCTGTCCTGATATGTAGCAACGTCTAAAATTTAATGTGTTTCGTCCTAGCAGCCGCTTATTAAATCGAAAAACCTTTGCTCGACCACTACATCATACATACATCACCATACATCTCGGTCAACATTCACCCCTCTATCGCAAGTGTTCTTCTTATAACGGCATTTCTAATAACTACGACATCTATTTTGGTTCGCCTGCCTCAGCTAAATTACATATATTTAAATATTTACTCCAGACATAACTCATGTTGTTTCTTAATTTGTTCTTTTACAATAGCTATTTTTTATTTAAGCATGTGGTGTTCACTTCGAGAAGGTTGCAAATATTTAAAAAATTGCAATTATTTTTTCGTTGTAGTTTATGAGTGTCATATGTTTGTAACCAGTTTTGTGGACCGATTAAATCAAAAAAAATCGGGGGGTGGTAGAAGTGAAACCTTCAAAAAATTTGGCTTCAAGATAATGAGACGAATGTAACATTTCGGGAAGAGGATAATTGTTGAGGTAGACACGCTCGGTCGCGACTCGTGCTACGTAAAAAACTTTTTTGCGTAAACTAAATAGTTCATAGCAGTTCGGAAGTCCGTAAAATAGGTCCTTGGTGTAAGTCAGCGATATCTAAGTAATGAAATGTATTGTAAATTCCTTAAACATCCCTTCTCTTTAAACTCGGTAACGCGTCCATGATTCTCCTGATATTATGGGTGTACATGGGCGTTGAAAATCACTTTTGTATGAGTTCTTCTGGTGCAACTGGTAAACGTCGGAGATGCTTTATGTCCTATATTTGAGTAGCCTAAACTTCTTCCGTCCGTCCATTGTTTGTCCGGGATTGTACCAATTGTCCCACATAGGAGTGGGATGGAGTTTGACTGTCTATCTACACTTCTACACTAATATTATAAAGAGGAAATATTTATATTTTTGTATGTAACAAATAAACTTAAAAACTACTGGACCGATTTCAAAAATTCTTTTGCCGTTAGAAAGCTACATTATCACTGCGTAACATAGGCTAATTTTTATCCCGGAAAAGGTCGGGCGGAGCCGCGAGCAAAGGCTAGTTTAAAATATATGTGTTCTTTATAGACTCCTCCGCGGCTACAACCAAACCCAAATAGAAGAGTTCTACAAAAGTTTTTCTGGTGTTAAGCAAAAGGATTATACTCCAAAACAGTATGTGAGGAAGATGCATTCACTGCTCCATGATCTTGGATATCCTTATAAAACACTGTTAGATATGGTATGCTAATTTTAATTATAATTTTTATAAGGTGGTAGGTCCCTCGTATAGGAGAGACCGTTGGGGTTGGTACCACCGCTTTGTCTATTTCTGCTGAAGCCAGTGCAATTACTGGCCATTAAGAGACTTAAAACCTTATGTCTCAGGGTGACGAGCGCAATCCAGTGTCATGCAGTGCTTTATTATTTAAAGTTCTGTGTGGCGTTGCTTCTGCTTATGAGCGGCGTGGCGCTTACCATCAGGCGAGCGACCTGTTCGTCTTGCCATTCCAGCTAATAAAAAAAAATACATAATGAATGTATTTATTTTATTTAACAGTTCAAAATGCCGTGTGATAACTTGATAATCGAGTGCATATGGAGATCTCGAACCTACAACTGTTCTGATATGTTTAGACCCGTGTTTACCATTGTTGGATACTGCTGCCAGTTCGATATAAACTATTTCAGGTAATATTCAAAATACTAGTCATTTAATAACACATTATAGATGGACAAGATCGTGTGCGACCGTCCTGCGGGGTAAAAGGGGGGGTACGTTGGGGGGGGGACGAGGTCGTCTAGATGTTAGCGGGGGTGGTTGTATTTGTTTCCCTTCCCCGCTGCACAAACCGCCCCCCTCCCCCGTCCATCTATAGGTAGTTTTTTATAGTATAGGGCGGCAAACGAGAAATTGGGTCACCTGATGGTAAGTGATCTCCACCGCCCATGTACGCCCACAATACTAAAATAATCACGGGCGCGTTGCCGACCTTATAGGAAAGGGATAAGTAAGAGATTGGGAAAGGGAGGGGAATTTGGGCCTCTGGATATATCACTCACCGTACGAAAAGCAGCAACAAGCTGCTACTTTACGTCGGTTTTCTGTGAGACAGTGGTAACGACCCTGACGAGCCGGCCCATTCATGCTGTAGACAGAAGTGTCTACAGCCTGGCTTTACCACACAGACATTAGGTAGTAATACCATCAATATCATTATCATATTACAAATATGCTCCTCCATATGATCCCCTATTTACAAGACGCACATTACTAGAATCGAATCGACACAAAAGAAGATTTTTAAGAAGGATGTGTGTAAAATTTGGTCTCCGACACTCCCTTCCGGAGTATAATGATCGTCTTAAATATTTCAATATTGTTAATTTAAATTTGAGACGCAAACTCACTGATCTGTATCAGCTCCATAAGATTGCTAATGGAATACTGACAGACGAATTGCTATCACAATTAAATATTGCTACTCCTAAGCGCATAGTTCGCAACCCACGACTATTTAGTATTCCGCATTCTAATAACAATATTGGATTTAATAATCCTCTGCATCGAATGTGTCAACTTTACAACAATATTCCCACTAATGAAATTGATATTTTTCACCAAAATTTTAATAGTTTTAAAAAGAATCTCCTTTATAATAATATCAATAAAATAGATTGTATTGATCTATAAACAATCACATTAGTTTTAAGTTATTCCTTCATTATATTTATACCTATTCTACTTTTAAAATGTTGTGTACAATATTTAGTTTAACAAATTTATCACTGTTATTAGCATAAGATATATTAAGTTAGTTAAGTTTAATTTTGTTAACTATTTGTACCTATTTCAAATAAAATAAAATAAAAAATAAAATAAATATATAAGATTCAAAAAGATAGCAATATACGTACTTAGGGTGTAAAACTAGGCCGTGCTAGCCAAGTGGATTAGAATTTGATAAACATTTTATCTTATACAAATGCCCAGGTTTATATTTCGTGCCTAATATGAAACCAGAGTCCCCTCCTATGACATGAAGCGAAAATAAGCTCAGTATATTGTAGGTGAACTATTTAAACTCTACCTACATCTTCGGGGATATATGCGAACATTCTCCGAAAAGGGTAAGATCAACACCTTCATCATACGGACTGCCAAATTGTGGAACAAGTTGCCGGAGTATTTGTTCCCTGATAAATATAATCTGGGTGTCTTCAAGTCGCCAGTGAATCGTTCTTTGCTAGGCAAGCGTGCTTCATCTTAATAGGCCACATTATCGCTTACCATCAGGCGTGATAGTGGCCAAACGCGAGCCTATTACGTATTAAAAAAAACACAAGCTGCTTAAACATAACACGTATGAGAAGATGCATGAAAGTGGAAGAAGTAAAAGGGGTGTGGCTGAACAGAAGTTTGTGGAAATAGATAGTTTCTGCCATGCCCATCTGGGACATGACTATGTATGTACTGTGAAAATATTTTTATTTTATAGGGAGCAAATGCGAACAAAGACTAATTTCATAGCAGGCATCAACGCAGCAGAAGCTTTGGATATGACTGTGAACGCGCATGAAATACCCACTGATGGTAGTAATACGGATGGATATGCTATGGTAAGAACATAATTCATTATAGTTTAGTCACGTCTGACAGTTTTGTCTACACTTTCTGAGTGGAAAAGCCACGCTGTAGACACTTTTGTCAAAAGCATGTATGGGCTGGCTCGTTCGGGTCATTACCACTGTCTCACAGAAAACCGGCATAAAGTAGCAGCTTGCTGCTGTGTTTCGTACGGTGAGTGAGATATCCGGAGGCCCAAACCCTCCCCTTCCCAACTCCTTAATTACCCCTTTCCTTTAAGGTCAGCAACGCAGCCATGTTTTTTTTGGTATTACGGGCGTACACGGGCGGTGGAAATCACCATCAGGTGACCCAGTTGCTCATTTGCCGGCCTATGCCATAAAAAAGCCTTCTGCGTAATATAAATGGGCCAATTTGCCTGGAGTGTAACCACTGCCTCACAGACAACCATCCTCAAGGAGCATTGCAGTTGATATGCATAAGGTCAGTGACTTTGGCGGAGGCTCAATTACCTCATCCTGCCATTCTAATCATTTCCTTCAAAAATAGCAATGCAACTACTATTCGTCTGGTATTAAAAGTTGCGAACGCTTACTATCAAACGATACCCGTAGTCGTTTACCGGCTCACTGATACAAACACTCAGATACACTATTGTTAGAACTATTACCCTTGAGCACTCTGAATGAACTGAATGCTGCTAGGCAACAATAAGTTCAACTGAGCCAGCGTAACCACGTAGTAATGTATTCGAGACTGGTGACTCGATACTGAGAACCAAGAACACACAGACCCAAAAAAACTGAGAACACTCGCAGCACTCACAGTACTGAACTCCCAATGACAGAGCGCTCTCTTATAAAGCAACTGTCACCCCACCAGGCGTATAACTTGTTTACTACTTGCACGGCTATTATTTCAATCTACCCGGCATTATATTCTCGGACACCTTCATCATCAATCGATAAATGATAAATAGAGAGTCACAAGTCTGGTGTTGCGATCTAACAAATATTGCCTAACACTATCATGTGTGTCACCTGATCAAAACCGTTCATGAATGCCCAAAGTGTCTAAGGAAATGTGGATGCGTTACTGACCTTTAAGAAAAGTGATAGATTGAAATTTTATTAGTATAGGCCGGCAAACGAGTGATGGTATGTGATCTCCACCGCCCATGTACGCCCACAATACTAAAATAATCATGGGCGCGTTGCCGATCTTAAAGGAAAGGGATAAGTAAGGGAATGGGAAGGGGAGGGGAATTTGGGCCTCCGGATATCTCACTCACCGTAAGAAAAGCAGCAGCAAGCCGCTACTTTACGTCGGTTTTCTGTGAGACAGTGGTAACGATCCGGACGAGCCAGCCCATTCATGCTGTAGACAAAATTGTCTACAGCGTGGCTCTAACAATCGGATGTTTATGTTTACGAAAGTTAGTTTTGTGAAAATGAAGTTTGTGAAAGTGGGCCTTACGAAAGTTAGGTTTGTCAAATATATATATTATGTTAAAGTTAGGGTTTACGAATATTATGTTTTACAAAAGTTAGGGGTGTGAAAGGTTTGTGAAAGTTAGGTTTACGAAAGTTAGGATTGTGAAAGGTTTGTGAAAGTTAGGTGTACGAAAGTAAGGATTGTGAAAGGTTTGTGAAAGTTAGGTTTACGAATATTATTTTTACAAAAGTTAGGTTTGTGTCAGGTTTGTGAAAGTTAGGTTTACGAAAGTTAGGTTTGTGAAAGTTAGGTTTTACGAAGGTAAGGTTTGTGAAACTTATGTTCACGAAAGTTAGTTTGTTTGTTCGTACAGACAAAGTGCCTCTTCAGTTTTATTATAGTATAGAAGATATAGATTTTTACAAAAATGTGAAAGACGTGAGTCTCTTATATAAACATTAACGTAATTTATACCTATTAACACCATCTACCGATTAAATTGGTTAACAACTGCTTTACTTGATTTTTGAGAGAAACACGATGTAATCATGTAAAAACTCATAACTTTGGATAGAATGAACCGATTTTAGTAAAACAAATAATAAATGTTACCTCAATATACGCCCTATCTATCGATTCTTATGAATAAATTCAGTACTTTAGACGTGATGCCTTGACTGACAGACAGACAATAATTAAAAAAAAAAAGATTTGTGATCTATATCGTTATTATAGCATAACCCAATCAAATTAAAAAAAAAAAATTAATGTACAAATAAAGTGCCTCTTCAGTTTTATTATACTTATACATACATACGCACTCACGCCTGTAATCCCCGAAGGGGTAGGCAGAGGTGTAACCAGTACACCCACATTTCGCCGAGCGTATCTCCGTCCCACAATGTGATAGGGGGCGAGCCTATCGCCATACCGGGCACAAATTCCAGACTCCGGGCTGATACTAAGCATTTCGTAATAGAAAAACCTAATACCACTTTACCCGACCCGGGGATCGAACCCGAGACCTCAGCGTTAGCCTCAATCGTAACGCATACGCATTACAACTGCTATTATACTTATACTGTTTTATTTACTCGTAACAATGATACCACCATACCTAAGCTAAGGCGTTCAACAGAAAAATACTGCCTAAGTGAATTATTATGAACGTGTGAAATGAAAAATTGATTTCCATAAATTCTATACTAGTTTAATTCTGTACCAAATAGAAAACTAAGTGCTGTCTGACGTGGTTTTTCCCGCGTGGATGCTCCTGATGGATATTACAAGACGCCCGTAATATTACCGAGATAAGGAGCTTAAAAATGATTTTATTTCGAAATAGAAATAGAAATCATTTATTGCATCACACAAGAGTACAATTAAGATAAGATATAAGATCTAGTACAAAAATATAAAAAATAATAGTAACAAAAACATGACAATAAGCTATAGTGGCAAAATGGCGTGCATTGTACAGAACGTCATGGTATGGGTGCAAACGGGACTAATTTAGCACAAGCCGCGAGCTAGTCGAAACGCTGGTCTTTCATGAGCCCATCGAGAGCGAACGGACGCGGACGTCTTTTAGTTATAAATGTGCAGTAAATCACGGACAGCCAACAGAGGAAGCAGTGATAGCTCAGTGGGGAGTGGTATGGACTGTCGAGACGAAAGTCGCAGGTTCGAAACCAGCCCCAAGTGCATACACCTCTGACTTTTCTAAGTTATGTGTGTATTCATTGTTAATTATCACTTGCTTTAATGGTGAAGGAAACCGGCATATCTGAGAAGTTTTTCATAAGAATTTCGAAGGTATGTGAAGTCTGCCAACTCGCATTAGGCCAGCGTGGTGGACTAAGGCCTAACCCAGTCAGTAGAGGAGGCCCGTGCCCAGCAGTGGGACGTATATAATTCAGGGCTAGTATTATTAATAAATCACAGACACTACAGTTTTATGTACACATATGTTACTTTTTCCCGTTAGCGTCAGTTTGATTTTTATCTGAAAGCAAATATTTTAGTTAGTGGTTTGCACCAATCGTCAGTTAAAGTTATTATGACAAGGAATCATTCACGTTAATAACAGCCTCCGTGGCGCAGTGGGCGAGTAGCTGGCTGCGAAGCGTGAGGCCGTGGATTCGATTCCCACACCGAGACAAATGTTTGTCTAATCCACAAATATTTGTTTCGGGTCTGGGTGTCGTGGGACCGCAAGTCCCTCGTAGTTCCCGATACCCACGATACAGGTTAACCTAGTGTGGGGTCAGGACTATGTGTGTGACTGTTGGGTGTATTTATTATTATTTATTATAAATGTTTGTATCATTAATCGTCTGTAGACGTTGTCAACCATTACTAACTTTAACTGACGGAGGGTGAGAGTTCTTCAGATAAATGGCAATAACTCCAATATTTCACGAGTGGTAGAGCCACATTGTAGACAATTTTGTCTACAGCATGAATGGGCCGGCTCGTCCGGGTCGTTACCACTGTCTCACAGAAAACCGGCGTAAATTAGCAGCTTGCTGCTGCGTTTCGTACGGTGAATGAGATATCCGGAGGCCCAAATCCCCCTCCCCTTCCCAATCCCTTATTATCCCTTTCCTTTAAGGTCGGCAACGCGCCCATAATTCTTTTGTATTGTGGGCGTACATGGGCGGTGGAGATCGCTTACCATCAGGTGACCCACTTGCTCGTTTGCCGGCCTATACTATAAAAAAAAATTAAAAAAAATTACGGAACTTTTCCTTAAGAGTCCCTGTCAACTTTCTCTGCCTTCCCGTATAGGTACTGTTCTACTTCGGAGCACGAGGCTTCTCTACTAATAAGGATGTCAATCCTTACGTCTATTACGCTTAATAAACTTGACAGACCTACGAAATTCTTATTGAGTACTCTCAAATATGTCAGTTTCTTCACGAGTTATTCTTTCAGTTTAAATGTAAAAAACGAGCAATAATTAAAAAAGAATATATAGGTACATAAGTCCGAAAAGAGAGAGGCGTGTGCCCGATGGCTCGGATTGAACTCATCAGACTAGGCTTAAGCCATGTTTAAACTTTATGTCACCACTCGTGACACGGTAATCCAAATGAATTTACCCGATGTAAAAAATTACTGACTCGGTGGTGCAGTTGTAATGCGTACGCGTTACGATTGAGGTCAACGCTGAGTTCTTGGGTTCGATCCCCGGGTCGGGTAAAAGTGATATTGGGTTTTTCTATTACGAAATGCTCAGTATCAGCCCGGAGTCTGGAATTTGTGCCCGGTATGGCGCTAGGCTCGCCCCCTATCACATAAGGGACGGAGATACGCTCGGCGAAATCTGGGTGTACTGGTTGCACCTCTGCCTACCCCTTCGGGGATTACAGGCGTGAGTGCGTATGTATGTATGTATGAATATATACATAAGTCCGAAAAGAGAGAGGCGTGTGCCCGATGGCTCGGATTGAACTCATCAGACTAGGCTTAAGCCATGTTTAAACTTTATGTCACCACTCGTGACACGGTAATCCAAATGAATTTTCCCGATGTAAAAAATTACGGAACATTATTCGGGTTTCAGCAAAATTGGGCAGTAAGGGTTTCAAGAGCCATTTGACGCTGTCAACGTACCTTTTTGTTTGGAACGTTCATAAAAAATACCTTTTTCTGACCACGTTCTAAAAGGGTTGAAAATGTTCAATGTAAAGTAAACTGCATACATTAGAATTGTTTTAACAATTGTTGAAACAATAAATGTTTTACAATTTTTCCTTTGTGGCGTATGGATAACAAACATTCTTCTTAATGTGGGTGATCACTTATTCTGAGCTCCTTGTTGGCTTATGATACTCATATTACTCCTGTCAAATTAGATACGCGGCCTAGTCAGCAATATTTTTCTGTTAGACAGTGTCTGTGGTGCAACGAGGGTAGCTGGCTGTGAAACGAGAGGCCACGGATTCGATTCCACCACCGAGACAATGTTTGTCTAGGTCTGTCAGGCCGTCGTAAATGTAATCATACTAATATTATAAATGTGAATGGAAGTTTGTTTGTTACGCTTTCACGCGAAAACTACTTAACCGATCATCATGAAACTTTGTACACATATTCTTGGAGGTATAAGAAGGATGCTTTTTATGAAAAAAAATATATATTTGTTTGTTACGCTTTCACGCCTAAATCACTGAATCGATTTTGATGAATTTTGATGTAGAGATAGATGGGACCCTGGAGATGGTTATAGGCTACTGTTTATTTCGGAAAATTCTATTCACTCGGGCGGAGCCGCGAGCAAAAGCTAGTGTAGCATAAAAAAATATTGACATGTAAAAGTGATAATATTTCAATCACAATTATTAAATTTAATTAATTAAATTTACAGAATAAATGATTTGAATTTGAATTAGACTAGGTGTTCTGTGGCTGTAAGTCCCTCGTAGTTCCTGATACTTAAGATACAGGTTGATATAGTGTTTAATCAGGATTATCTATGTGACTGTTAGGTGTATATAATTATTTATATTCTCCTCTCTATCGTAGATGTACTCTCTCTATGTAGACGCTATAAAAAAAGTATTACCATGTTGGTAATAATGGTTTTGGACCTTCAGTAATCTCATCAACTGTACGGAACGCAACAGCTAAGCTGTCAATTGTACCAACCGGATCAAATCAGTCCATATAAACTAAATTGGCTACAGCACAGATTCTACCATACAAAAATACACTTAGTGATTTCTTAGGTTTACGCAAATATTGAAATAAAACTAGTTTATACGGATTTTATCGCGGTTTAATTTTTATTTTAGTCCCGACGTTTCGAAAGCTTTTCAGCCTTCGTGGTCACGGGAGAGACTGAGGTGTAGGTCGTCTCGAAAAGTCAATGTTACATTGGCTACCTTCATTTTAAAATTATACATTTATTTTTTAATTATTCAAAAAAGTTAGTTGACATTAGTCCGATCTACGCATAAATTAAACCGCGATAAAATCCGTATAAACTAGTTTTATTTCAAAAATACACTTACTAATTTTAAATGAAAATAATGAATAATAAACTTTGTACAATGTATTTTGTTATAATTATAATGGGAAACATAAAAATAAATGGGTGGCGTAATAATACCTACCGTATCATTTATAATATAATCTACATTTAATAAAATATTAATAAATAAGCCAATATGAAAACTCTTCATTCCTCATTGTTATGTAATTGATGAGTGAGTGGGAAGAAAACAAGTATCATTACCAAGTACCGAACGATGCCCCGGGCTCGTATCGGAATATCTCTTATTTTTATTTCATTAGTTCAGAAATGTTGTATTTGTTCAGTTTTTTATGTACACATGTTTTATGTAGACATGTTTTTTTATAGTATAGGCCGGTAAAGGAGCAGGTGGATCACCTGATAGTAAGTGATCTCCACCGCCCATGTACGCCCACAATACTAAAATAATCATGGGCGCGTTGCTGACCCTAAAGGAAAGGGATAAGTAAGGGTATGGGAAGGGGCGGGTGTTTTGGGCTTCCAGATATATCACTCACTGTACGAAACGCAGCAGCAAGCTGCTACTTTACGCCGGTTTTCTGTGAGACAGTGGTAACGACCCGGACGAGCCGGCCTATTCATGCTGTAGACAGAACTGTCTACAGCGTGGCTCTACCACTCAGACTCACTCTTTTTGTACACTCACTCTGTACAAAAAACTTCTTAAATAAATGACAGAGAATATCCCGTATATATACCTGCCACTACTATTGTAAGCTAGGATCGCGAGTGGCACGGATATTTTGATACCGAGCAATGAAGCTTAGCGAGCCTCTGTGAATGTAAAACTGTCTTACCCCTGTATTTTTTAACGTTACTATGAGGCCTCAAGCGCTAACGTGTAATGGCGATTTCTCTAAACGTTATTGTCTTGGTTAGTTTTTGGCGCTTAATAAAACTGACCAATCATGCACACAGAAATGTATATTAAGCAAAGAGCTCACTGAAGTATTGTTTGTGAATACGGCCCTTAAATCCCGCAACGCATCTTATACAATGATAAAAGAGTAGCTAGTTAGGATTATAAATTTTTCCACTTCCCTCCCTACTATTTTATTGGGTTTTCCTATTACGAAATGCTCAGTATCAGCCCGGTGTCTGGTATTGTGCCTGGTGTGGCGATAGGCTTACCCCCTATCACATGATGGGACGGAGATACGCTCGGCGAAATGTGGGTGTACTGGTTACACCTTTGCCGATCCCTTCGGGAATTACAGGCGTGAGTAATAGGTAATGTGGACGTGCATGGGCGGAGGAGATCACTTATCATCAGGTGATCCACTTGCTCGTTTACCGGCATTTGATATTAAAAAAGATATGTGGTTTCTAAAAGGCTGTATAGATTTTCATGAAACATAGCAAAACCATCTAGATTTACCCAGAAATATTGAAAGCGAGCTCTGATGCCACTAACAAATAAAGGCTTCAAAAAATAAAAATAATATTTACCAACAGAAGTTAAAAAAAAGAACAGACGTTGAAATAAAACTAGTTTATACGGATTTTATCGCGGTTTAATTTTTATTTTAGTCCCGACGTTTGGAAAGCTTTTCAGCCTTCGTGGTCACAGGAGAGAGACGGACAAATGTCTCTAGTACTGAAATAACTAGTTTTATTTCAATGTGTAATTATCGCGTAAACCTAAGAAATCACTAAGAACAGACGTAATAACAATATGAAGTGAAGTTAATTGAATCAGTAACAATGACATTGTATTGGAGTACATTGTTAATTGTAACGAAGCCAATGAAACGATGGGCCTTTGAGTTTCCTGCGGGGTCAAACAATTGGTTGATTCTAAGTCCTTTTTTAAGTTTGTTTATTGCCCGTGCTCTAATTACTACCTAAAAATAAGATGGAGTCCTACTTTAGTCAATAATTGGTTTTATTGTTTGTTGTTATGTCTAATTAGTTAGGCTGATTGGAATGTTTTTTGTTTGTTTTTTCAATCAACCACATTCAAATCAGTTCATTCGTCTTTGCACTAAAGCGATTTTTGAAGTGAAAACTTCTATAGCGGAGTTGTGTTCGCCTGATGGGTTCGCGTCACCGACAAGCTCATGACGCGCAGCGGCCGTGTGCTGTGCGCGTTACGACACTTTGTTGGATGGGTGAAATCTCGTGCGTTCGCGTCACCGACATACTTATAGCAGTATATCTGTAGCTATACAGCTGACGTATTGTGCAACATTAGTGCTGTGTATATCTTATAAATAAGTGACATTGAATAGATTTAGTGAAATGTTCAATGTGTATATACTCTGCATTGTTGAAATAGTGTTTTTGTTTGATTATTATTTGAATCTTTTAATGTAGAATCATTGTGCAGTACAACAGTGAGTACTAAAAACATATAAACATGCCATATACATATTGACAGCCTCCGTGGCGCAGCGGGCGAGTAACCAGCTGCGAAGCGAGAGGCCGTGGGTTGGATTCCCGCACCGAGACAAATATTTATTTCGGTTCTGGGTGTTGTGGGACCGCAAGTCCCTCGTAGTTCCTGATACCCACAATACAGGTTAACTTCGTGTGGGGTCAGGCCTATGTGTGTGGCTGTTGGGTGTATTTATTTATTTATTATGCTTATATTTGTTGCCCGGAGTGTCAATAGATGTGAAAACCAGATTGATGTTGATAATTTTAATTCAAACATTATGACATTTCAAATTTTAATACTAAAAGTTCTAAGTTTTCACTTCTATCGGCAGTTTCTACAGCTGCCATTTTTTTATTTTTCACTAGCTTATTTCCGCGGCTCCGTCCGTGTGTACGGCCTTTTCAGGGATACAAGTAGCCTGTATACAAAGCGGTGGTACCAACCCAGCCGGCCTCTCGCAAACGAGGAACCTACCACCTTGTAAATCAATACTGTATCTAAATCTGCCTAGTTTTAAAGCAAGGAATTTCAAAATAACTATGATAAAATAGAGTCCTGAGTTTCGCTATTACAACACCCAATCTCTCGGGTCCAATTTCTCGGGCGCCTAGTTACCGAACTAGTGCGTGTAATTACTACAATTACGCTGCCGATCACTTCCTGACTCGAAGACGAACGTGGATAAATCTTCCTTCCTTCCACCTGTCCTTATCCCACTCGCAGTGGGGTGGGTGCAACATGCTTTTAACACATGTTACAGAAACATTTGGATTGTAGTTTTTACGACCCTGCCGCCAGCTTGACATGAAACCCTTTGGAAAAAAACACCCACACCCGAAACAAATATTTGTGGATCACACAAAAAATTTGTCTAGGAATCGAACCCGTGGCCTTTCGCTTCATAGCCGGCTCACCCACAGCACCACGGAAGTTGTCATAGCGCAGTGGTGTTTATTTATCCACGAACGTGGCTAAATGAGCGTCAATAAAATGTAATAATACTAGCCCTGTATTATACATTTTTCACTGCTGGGCACGTGCCTCCTCTACTGGATGAGAGGGGTTAGCCTTTTTAGGGGGGAACGTCAATATTTTATGTTAATGTCTTTTATAGAATAAAGCCAGTATAGAATAGTAGGAAAATTCTTACAAAGAAATCTAACTCTATCTTTTTGTAGATTTATATTTTTACCTTTCGCAACAAAAACAATTCTGATTTTGTTAAAAATGAATTCCTCAAGCAGTTTTTATAAACGCGCTAGATTGTTTGATTTAGCGAACACCACAATAAGTTTGCTACTTCATATCAGTTGTCTGTGAGACAGTGGTAACATCCTGGTCAAGCTGACTCATGCCTACTGTAGCATGGCTCCACTTTTTTTGAAACTTGAATCATGACTGGAAAGTTTGGACAACGCTTGTATTGACATATACCAACCAATTCCTTTCAGCTATACGTCTTCGATCAAAAAGACCAGATCACTCTCCTGGACAGTGCCATTGTAGTCACGCCTGCCGCCTACTTCGACGTCAATGTGTACGTGTGGGCCATCAGCTCTTCCAGCTATGTCAACCAACTGGCTTTGAGGAGCAGGAAATGTATACTGGAAACGGTAAATATCTACGTTTTAGACCTACTCCTAAAAATGATGAGGTTTTCGACTCGTTCATGTTTTTAACGTATCTACTTCTATCTGCCCTTATGCCCCTCGCAGTGGGGTCGGGTAACATGCTTATTATTAATATATATTACAGAAAGATTTGGCTTGTAGTTTTTACGACGGGCCGCCTGCCTGACAACCCCTCTGGGGAGAAAACAACCAAACCTTAAACAAATATTTGTGGATTACACAAACATTTTCTCTCGGTGCGGGAATCGAACTCACGGTCTTTCACTTCACAGTTCCGCTCACTGCCTACGGAGACTGTAGCTGGCATATGTACACTTATAACCTAAGACTTTAATACCATAGACGGGCTGTTCAGAAGTAAAATTGTGTTGCAAACGCGGCCGGCAAAGCGGGGAATGACGTCTAAGGCGTGGGAGCGAGATGAGTTGAGAGTAAGCGAGATGGCAATATTGACACAGCTGTTTTGTTTGGTATTAGTTTTTATTCACATTAAATGATTTTTTCGATCAAAACCAAGAAATAATACTTCCGTAAAATAACTTCAAATTGAATGAATAATATATGCACGTAAATAATGACAATGTTTTATGGGTCACAATAAACAATTTCGTGTTAGTTTATCGAATTTAACGTTCGCAGCTATTCAAACAAAAACAACTGCTCTTGTCGCTCTGTCGCGGGCGATTTAATGAGTTGCGGTCAATTGCCCGTAACTAAGTGCGCAATTTCGTTGTACCGCACAGCTTGTCTAGTAGTATACATTAAGGCCTTTGCTTATAACCGATATAAATAACAAGAAGAATCTGCTTAGTAATGCTCCGCGTATCAGTGTGTACAAACCATTACAACTACCCGAGGGTGTTTTGAGATCGGCTGAACAACCGTGACCAACTCAATCAAAGTAATAATGAAACTTGGCGAAAAGTTTTTCTTTATAAGAATCAAACAGCGAGAAATCCTCCCAAGATTGATTATCCCAAAATGGCTAACTAATGTTAATAAAAACCAAGTCAATATCAATAAGTTTTTATGATATACGTCCAGATTTATACATTTATCATTCGTCTAGTGGCAGCTTACTTAGGCTTTGAAACTAGTAAGTGACAAATTGTTGAAGTTAAACTCCAGGGACCTCAGCATATCCACCACGCCATATCTCGTGCACGAGAGAGATAATTATTGACGAAATATTTGAATTGCTCGTGATATAAATTTATATTATGACTAGCTGTTGCCCGCGGCTCCGCACGCGTGAATGCCTATTTCCTGGATTAAAGTAGCCTAGTGGGCGACAGCGGTGGGCGCGGGGTGGGGTGATCGCATCGCGAGTCCCGTCATCGCGATCGATGTGAGAAACGCGCTTGATAAAAATACTAATGTCGCTATTAAAAATAGGGGTTGTGGTAGAAGGGTGATTTAGGGTTGTATGTATTTCTTAATGCCACATTACAAAAAATAAAATAAATAAATTTTGTAACCGATTCTCAGACCTACTGGATATGCATATAACATTTCAAAAAAATCGGTCAAGCCGTTTCGGAGGAGTATAATAGACAATGTAACTAACATTGTGACACGAGAATTTTATATATAACATTATAGGTTTGTGTACTATACATACATACATACGCACTACGCCTGTAATCCGCGAAGGTGGATTAGGTAGGAAGGCAGAGGTGTAACCAGTACACCCAAATTTCGCCGAGCGTATCTCCGTCCCTTATATGATAGGAGCCGAGCCTATCGCCATAGTGGCCACAAATTCCAGACTCCGGGCTGATGCTGAGCATTTCGTATTAGAAAAACCCAATACCACTTTACCCGATCCGGGGATCGAACCCGAGACCTCAGCGTTGGCCACAATCGTAACGCGTACGCATTACAACTGCGCCACTGAGGCAGTCAGGCAGGCAGGTTTGTGTAATATAATTTTCCTCCACCTTCGGGGATTACAGGCGTGAGTGCGTATGTTTTAATAAGGAAAATTCTGTTACATTCTTATTAAAATTCAAGACAAACCAAAATGAATTCTTGTATCTAAATTATTATGTATTATGCCTTCTTATACGGTTTGATGGATAAGATCTCAAAAATACAAATAATAAATACACCCAACAGTCACACACATAGTCCTGAACCCCACACTAGGTTAACCTATATAGTGGGTATCAGGAACTACGAGGGACTTGCGGTCCCACAACACCCAGACCCGAAACAAATATTTGTGGTTCACACAAACATTTATCTCGGTGTGGGAATCGAACCCACGGCCTTTCGATTTGCAGCCGGATACTCGCCCACTGCGCCACGGAAGCTGTCGATACATACATACGATACAATAATTGTATTAATAGGTATAAAGGGCCCTGGAGCCCAAATTATTCGTTTCGCTATTAGTTTGGCAAAAGGTTAAGCATTAATACATACGTTTGTCAATTTAGAATGCAATTAATTAGCATGATTATAATATTTTCAAAAAGCAGACTAGTAGGTAGGCGCTTTATCCTAAAATTAATTAAACTTGGCGCACGGCTAACGCTTCGTTAGCGCAGAATAATGAGTTTGAGTTATATACTAAACATACTTTAGTATTAACAAAAAAACTTAAGCGAGTGATATACAATTACGAGGATAAAACTTTTAATAACTTGTTCTTATGATTCATTTGATACGGATTTTTAATGAATTTATTTGATGTTTATTTAAATCACAGATTTCACAAATTAATACAGTATTTTTGTCTAAAATTTACCCTCACACTGGGCTAGGCTTGTCCTGTGTCCGGAGTTAAGAATAAAGCATTCTTAGAACTAGAAAAGCAAAATTGTATATACAAAGTGTTACAGAAAGGTGTGGTCAGATTTAAGCTACGTGTAGTGTACGATATAACTATTTCACCCCCGTATTACAAAATCCGATTGCATTCATCATCATTTTTATTTTATTTTATTTTATTCAGGACAAAAAACGATTATGCAATAACAAATGATTTACATATTAATACTTATCTAGACATCTTAACTAATTACATAACCAGCATCATTATCCACAAAGTAAGTTTTGTAGTGCAGTACAGAGCAAAAACTAGCTACAAGCAACAATAATAATATTTAGGACTAATTAATCACATCACATATTTCATTAATTACGATAATTTACGTAGTACAGCTTTCTTAAATTTATACAACGACATAACAAAAGGATCAATATCAGAGAAACACTCGTTATATGATTTCATCATACGGTGCAAGGGGGCACGTTCCCCAGCATTGGTTCTGCATGGTTTGGGGGCAAATGTTCGGTGTACGTACGCATCACGAATACGTTTTGAACTACTAGGAATACGTAAATATATTTGATTAGTTAATTGATTGCAATCAATGTAGTTTTTACAGATTTTGAAAAGGAATATTACATCCAGCATTATGCGTCTATTATCTAAATTGGGTAAAGAATACTTCAGAAGAAGGTTATGATACGAAGATCGGGAGCGAGAACATTTATAATTAACAGAACGAAGGTACTTTTTCTGAACAGACTCAATTTGGTCCTTGTATTTTTGGTAAAAAGGGCTCCAAATCTGCGTCGCATATTCCACTTGAGATCTTATAAGTGTTTTAAAAAGAGTTAAATAAGAATTAACTTTCTTAAAATCTTTACACGTTCGCATGACAAAGCCATACAGTTGAAATGCTTTATTTATGATATTGGTAACATGCACATCGAAATGAAGTTTACAATCGAAAGTAATGCCGAGATCTTTAATAACGGAAACTGAATCTAAAGGAGAATTGCAGAGGCGGTAAGTAAATTTAATGTCGTGTTTTTTTTTAGAAAATGTTATAGATTTACACTTTGAGATACTTAACTGTAACTTATTTATCTGGCAGTAAACGGAAAGACGGTCTAGATCCTGTTGAAATTTGTCACAATCTTCCATACTGTTTATAGTCCGATAAATTTTGAGATCATCTGCGTAAAGCAAGAAAGATGTATTTTTGAAACACTCGTTTATGTCATTAATAAATAGGATGAAAAGAAGTGGACCTAGTATGGAACCCTGCGGTACGCCGGACGACACACTGATGCCATTGGAGGAGTAACCGTGCGTGACGACACGTTGTGTTCGGTTTGTGACATACGAGGAGAACCATCGTAATAAGTTCCCACGAATCCCATTGTAAGCTATTTTTTGAAGAAGTATCTTGTGATCCACCTTATCAAAAGCCTTGCAGAAATCTGTGTAAACTGAGTCTGTCTGAAATCTATTATCGATGTTTTCAAACAAAAAATTGGTATATAATAAAAGATTACTAACTGTCGAACGCTTTTTAACAAAACCGTGCTGTTGCGGGATAATAATGTTATGTAGTGCGGGGTAAATGGCGTTGTGTACTAAACGTTCCAAGACCTTGGATAAAGTGGACAGTAAAGAAATGGGACGATAATTAATTACTTCTGTTTTCGCACCACTTTTAAATACCGGCGTAATGTTTGCAGTTTTCCAAATTTGAGGTATGTGACCTTCGTGTAGGCTAAGGTTATATATATAACATAGTGGAACACTTATGGTCTCCGCTGTATGTTTGAGGAAAAATGGCGGTATATTGTCCGGACCAGATCCCTTATTCACATCCAAAGATTTAAGTTGTTTAATAATGTCTGTGTTATTTAAAGAAATATCTGATAAAATTACATTATTTGGCGAAGATGGAAGTAAATTTAAATGTAAATTGTCGGAATCCTTCTTCTCGTAGACAGACCTGAAGAACTCAGAAAATAGTCCACAGATCTCTTCTGGAGTACTTGAAGTTATATTGTTATATGTTACATTATTCGGAATACCTGTTTTGTCTTTGCGACTCTTAACGAAAGACCAAATTTTTTTAATATCGACCTGTAAACCAGATTCAACTGTGTTTATATATGAACAAAAACAGTCATGGCATAATTTATGAAACCTTTTGCGGAACACTGTAAATTCTTCGTAGTCGCATTTATTGTTGTATCTTTTCCACTTTTGCCATGCTCTTTCTTTATTTCTAAATATATGCCTAAGGGGACGAGAGAACCAAACTGGAAATTCATTTGACTTAGCTAGTCGCAATGGCACACGTTTTTTTATAATTTTGTAAATAATATCATAAAATTTGGATGTAGCTTGCTCCGCAGATAAGTTGTTAAAAGTGTGTTCCCAGTCTATTCCTCTAATGTCGCTATTAATTTCAACATAATCACCCTCTACGAATCTGTACATGGGTGCTGAATTGCGAGGCATAGGTGTGAACGATGAATCAAATAAGACACTGAAGAGAAGAGGGGGATGAAAGTTATCCACTGGTACTAAAGGGTTAATAGGGTCATTACAGGTACATGAGTCATTATTACTAATAAAGAGATCTAGTATCCGGTCTATGGAATTTTTGATCTTGTTATACTGTTTTGATCCAATAATGGATATAAAATTAGACAACAGCACTACTGTACTTGTAGAAGCATGTGTAATGCATGGAATTAATGCCGCTGACCCGCAATCCTGCCACTCAGTAGATGGTAGATTAAAATCTCCAACAATAAATAATTTACTAACCATCGGAGATGTTAGTTCACTTTGAAGTGCGTTGAAAAACAATTCATAGGCATTTAAATGTTGGTTAGGTGGTATATAAACACCGCATACCACATTATAATCGGCAGCATTATTCGTTTTGAACTTCAAAAACACATAGTCTATATTTGGCGGTATATTGTAATAACAGTGATCGCGAGTCTGCGGTGAACTAAATATACAGCGCGTAACGTCCAACTGGCGACGGACTGCGACCAACACGCCGCCGCCATCCGACTTACCGCAGGCCTCCCTATCCCGGTCACAACGATACACTTTATAACGAGAATCAAACAATTCGCAGTCACCGATATGTGGTACAAGCCAAGTTTCCGTCAAAATAATAATGTCATACGAGTCAAGTAAAGTGTTATTGAATAATGTACTTAATTTGGTTCTTAACCCTCTGCAATTCTGATAATATATCGATACACTACTCAGATTATTGAATTATATTGTCATATATAGGTATGTAAACATAAAAATTAGATAAATAATAATGTCACGCAATTTCCAGAGCAAGTGCATGTCCATAAATTGGAATATCAGTAGTTTAATATAGTTACAGTAATTACATTCACAAAATCTTACGTAATTCGATGCGATCTCAACTAAATAAAGTTTTATCATATTATAACTGTGTTTCCTTGTAATAAGTCTACAAAAATAACCGGTTCGAGTCAATAAACACAAAATACAATCAATAATTTTAAAACGAACGTGTGATATTCTCAAACGTGAGGTAGTAAGAAAAAGTAATTCAATCAAGTCACCTGTTAAACGCACAGAGTACTTAGTGAGTGAGAGATTACGAAACATGGATTTTTCATAACACCACCAAGCAGAAGCCAATGCACATCTTATCATGTAGATATTTTCTCTGAAAAAAACAATTATTAAAAGAATTTTATTTTGGTACAAATAAAAATAAAAATTAGGACTTAACACTAAGAGGCCTAATTTTAGATAAGTCGCTATCATTTCGTATAGCGAAGGTAGCTGATGTGTCATTCGCTCGGACCAGTATGCTTCCATGTTTGACCCATGTATATCGGTATCCATGCTGCTTCGCCGCTTCTCGTGTTTTTCGAAACAAAATTTTGTTCGACAATGTTAGATGTTCATTTATATATATTTTTTGTACTGTGCCTTGAATTTGTAGCTGGTCGGATGTTATGTTTCTTGTGAGGCGCGCAGAAGACAAAAAGTTATCACGGTTCATTAGACTCGAGAAACGAACTATAATATTTTTGGGTTGAGTGCTTTTAGGATTCCTCTGTGGGACCCGATGCAGAGCGACAATGTCATTGCTCGTTAATGGATGATTTATTACTTTGGCTACAGTTTCAAGTATCCTGACCAAGTTTTCTCCTCGTTTCTCAGGTAAGTTGCTGATTTCAACATTATATCCTCGTGATTTCTGCTCCATATTCTCAAGTTTGGCTTCAAGTTCAACTAGGTGTGATTTAAAATGTCCAACTTTTTCAATATTTTTCTCGAACGATAGGAGGCGATTGTCGTGTTCATGGGATTTCTTATTTAGCTCATCATATTTGCCGCTTAGAAATTGTAGTGAGGCTTTTATATCTTCGAAGTTATTTGCTAGTTTAGAAAATTTTTCATCTTGCTTTGAAAACCAGGATTCCATCATGTTAAACATCTTGTCCTGAAATGCTAGGAATTCAGTCCGCAAATCAGTTTCAGTTTCACTTGTCTTTGTCTTCGACAATCCAGCACGAACGGTGACATTCGATGGTAATTCATTCACGTTTTTAACTTTACTCATTTTAAATCAGTGGACAGCGGCTCTGTAACTGTGATTACTCTGTACCGGGTACGTACTATGCGCTCGGTCGGCCAACGCTTCGTCGATGCAATATGACGCGTCGTAGTCTACACACACACGTGAACAACAGGTAGCGGAGTGCACTAGCGACAGCCGGCTCGGACCGCGACACGCGACGGAATCATCAGCCATAAGACGTCCACTGCTGAACATAGGCCTCCCCTAATGCCTTCCAGGCCGACCTGTTGAAAGCGTCCTGCATCCATCGGCTTCCTGCAACCCTTGTCAGGTCGTCGGTCCAATTTGTAGGTGGACGTCCTCTGTTGCGCTTGCCCGTACGTGACCTCCATTCGAGAACTTTTCTGCCCCATCGCCTATCAGTTCTGCGAGCTATGTGGCCTGCCCACTGCCACTCTTCAACATGCTAATCAGCAGATTGCATTGCTAGGACATAAATAAAGAATTTTCTTTTTTATCGAATGAGTAATATTTCGATATTCGCCTTGCAACTTTGGGCAACACTAAATGATAATAAACAGCTGAGCTTTTGTCTTTCTTTACTCCAGGATCGTTAGTCTCACTCATCCACTTCTCAAAATATTCGCTACGAGTGTACTGTTGTCTGTTAGGGAGTTTAATTTTTTTTCTTCGTACTCCGTCATCAGATCTTAACCAAATTTATATGGGACTACATCGCAGCTAAACTCTATCGATTGAATTTTTTCCAACAAAATCGGTCCACAATTGGCGGAGAAATCGATGTACTTACATAAAAAAATGCGCCGAATTGAGAACCTCCTCCTATTTTGAAGACGGTTAAAATTACGTCATGGTCCCTACCATCCCCTAATTCCTTGATCGTAAACGAAATACCCACAGTGAGGTTGAAAGTATTATTTTCTCTACTTTATGCCCTTTATTTTCTCTACTTCATGCCCTTTATTTTCTCTACTTTTGATATAACGAGTCGAGTATTCTATCCAACCATGTTACTTTCGATAGACACATAGACTATAGAGGTAACCAGATAAATCTGGTTGTTCACGACAAACCAGTCGACAAACTCTTTTTTTTTATTGCCTAGATAGGCAGACGAGCAGACAGTCCATCTGATGGTAATTGGTTACCGCCGCCCATGGACCTCAGCAATGCCAGAGCACAGCCAAGTCGCTGCCTACCGGATCATCTCGTGTCGCTTATGCTACGGCTCCTTAAGTTACAGTGGCGGGTGTATGTTTTAAACACAGTTTTGTACAGGATGCTGGTGTGGGCGTCAGTTTCTATCAGGGTTGCATGAGCCAGCTGATGTTGCGGCGCATTGTAAACCATTGTCGATGCCTGCCCTTTGAATATTCAGGTAAAATTCAACGTCATCAGCCTTTGTTGTGTTTTTGGAGGTTTATTTATTATTACGAATGTATTTTGGATCATCCACAACGATTCTAGTATACTAGACGAACAAAAATGGCAGTCCACTTCTTTATACAATTCAATAGCCAGACGAGCAGGTCACTTGCGTGGTGATAAGCGCCACGCCTGCCCATAAACCATAACAACTAGCGGATCGTATTAAAAAGGCATTAGCATCATATATGTATGTTTCTCGAGTTTCAATGACGTGAGAGCTTTCGAAAAAACTCACACTAACGCAACTATCAATTTTTTTTTAATAATATAGACCGACAAACGAGCAAGTGGGTCACCTGATGGTAAGTGAACACCACTGCCCATGTACGCCCACAATACCAAAATAATCATGGGCGCGTTACCGACCTTAAAGGAACGTATAAGTAAGGGATTAGGAAAGGGAGGGGAATTTGGGCCTCCGGATATCTCACTTACCGTACGAAACGCAGCAGCAAGCTGCTACTTTACGCCGGTATTCTGTGAGACAGTGGTCATAAAATATCAAATCATTATATTTATATGTCTGCACAGTCTATTAAATACTCTACATGCGTACTCGTATAGAAATATAAACATTACACAATATATTCTATCCTGAACAAATATTATTTTAACATTCTTAACATAATATATCTAACATTATTTGAAAGTAGCAATGTTTTTATATTATACTATAACCTTTTATATTATAATGCTAAAATACGAATTATTTCGAAGACATTTACAAAACGTACAAAATATATTTGCGAAAAAATGCCGAGCATTAATAACAAACCACATTACGTTTCCATTCTCGGAATTCACATATTTTTTAAATATATTATATTCAGGACCGATTTCTTTCTAAGTAGTTTAATATTTTTATTTAGTACCTTAGTCTAGTTCATGGTCTACCCGAAAATTAGTAGTTGATTTACAAACATCCAAATTCTTAGTCATAAACGTCCAAACTGCTAGAAGTTACGTGAGACGAGTATTATTTTATTAATACCAAAGACTTACTCACTTTAACTCATAGTTTATTGGTTACATTTACAATATTACTACTTTACAGACCACCCCCCCATGTCAGGATTCTCTATAGACCGCTCTCTAATTATAACTCAAACCACTAGGACCGAATTACTATTCGGTCCAAGAGTTCATTACGCATTAGCTATGCTGGTTTACTAACCAGCATAGCTAATGCGTAATGAACTCTTGGACTATCGACTGAGCACTGATCTTAGTGAACTGACTGACCGCGGGCAAAAGACCTGTAGTTTTTTTTTGGGATGGACGCTTGCTGGTAGCCTGACGAGAGTCGGCTTTAGTCAGTGACACCGGACTTTCGGGCGAATGCTTTTAGGCACTCCAGCCCATGGCGACATACTCTTTTATACCATTTAACTACCCTTCCACAACTATATCGCACCATTATTATTACAGTGTACCCAACGTTGCTTTCTCAGACACCCTCAATATACCAATATTAAGAATACGCTAACAAAACTCACAAACTTTCATACTCATAATATTAGTAGTTAAATAAAATACAACCTATGGGTGTAAGTGGGCCACTAACATCTTAGGCCCAAAGCCAACCTCAACTGCACGCGGTACACTCTACTGAAAATGGCGAAACTTGATTCCCGTTGCAGGTTGTGGGAGGCTGACGGCGGGTTACCCCATAAAATACCAAATCAACCGTCAAATTATGATAGGAAGGTAGACCCTAGCATCCAACCAGGTAACGTTGGGCAGAAAGATAGAGATTTCTTATGTTTGCGCGAATATTACACATTTAAATAAAACTAGTTTATACGGATTTTATCGCGGTTAAAAGCGTAAAGTTTTATTTCTACAAAAAGATAGAATTAAAATAAAACTTATACCTATTTATTATTTCAGCCGAAGAATTGGAAGTAGATGATTACGCCACCTGTACTTGGGATAGACTCATCTGTATTTACCAGGCTATAGGTATGTATTTTAATGTAACTTTAAAGTAATTTTGGAGTTAACTTACCATCAGGTGATCGTTTCCCAGCTTATGCTATAAAAATGACATCTACGGCAAATAACACCTTATAAAATGTACTTAATACTACTACAGAGAGACGAGTACTCTGACAACCGGTGAAGTATTAATATACTCGAACCAATATCCGAGTGTTTATAAAGAGTGTTCAAAAGTGTGTATAAAGAGTGTTTTGACAGCCTCCGTGGCGCAGTTGGCGAGTAGCCGGCTGCGAAGCGAGAGGCCGTGCGTTCGATTACCGCACCAAGACAAATGTTTGTGTGACTCACAAATATTTGTTTCGGGTCTGGGTGTTGTGGGACCGCAATTCCCTCGTAGTTCCTGATACTCACGATACAGGTTAACCTAGTTTGGGGTCAGTAGGCCTAGTACAAGTTTTAATAGTTTTGTAAAACGATATTTTTTTTCGTTTTCTCTCTATATGTCAAATATTAGTAGCCACTAGTAAGAACTATGATGAAATGAAATTAATTATATGGTTTAATTTATTTCATAATAATATAATATAATATAATATAAAGCAGTGATAGCTCAGCGGGGAATGGTATGGACTATCGAGACGAAAGTCGCAGGATCGAAACCAGCCCCAAGTGCACACACCTCTGACTTTTCTAAGATATGTGTGTATTAATTGTTAATTATCACTTGCTTTAACGGTGAAGGAAACATCGTGAGGAAACCTGTATACCTGAGAAATTCTTCATAAGCATTTCGAAGGTATGTGAAGTCTGCCAGCCCGCATTAGGCCAGCGTGGTGGACTAAGGCCTAACCCCTCTCATTCAGTAGAGGAGGCCCGTGCCCAGCAGTGGGACGTATATAATTCAGGGCTAGTATTATTATTATTATAATATGAAATTAGTTTTCAAGCGATTCTTTTCTTTATTACCGTATGGCTTACTAATTTGACACTTCGACGGTAGTAATTTTATACGAATTCGAAAACTGTGAACGTATTTGTAACCCGTACTAGGCCTACAGGACTATGTGTGTGACTGTTGGGTGTAAAAAAAAGTAATGTGCGGTCTAGGTCTAGCTAATGGGGCAGTTGGGGGCTAGATAGATATACCACAAACACACACCATACAGCCTAATAAAAAAAATCTGATATAATATTTTAATGTTTACAGAAAATATAAAAGTGGACATTAAAGATATAATATCGGAGAGTGAGTGTTATCAAAGATGTGATTATGTGCAGTACCAGACTGAGGTGGACTTTGTTAAGTACCAGAGACATTTGGAGTAAGTTATTTGTTTAATTCATTTTTATTTTTTATATCTCTTTTTTTATTGCATAGGCCGGCAAACGAGCAAGTGAGTCACTTGATTGATGGTAAGTGATAACCACTGCCCATGTACGCTCACAATACTAAAAGAATTATGGGCGCATTGCTGACCTTAAAGGAAAGGGATAATTAAGGGATTGGGAATGGGAGGGGATTTGGGCCTCCGGATATCTCACTCACCATACGAAACGCAGCAGCAGGCTGCTATTTTACGACGGTTTTCTGTGAGACAGTGGTAACGACCCGGACGAGCCGGCTCATTCATGCTGTAGATAAAAGTGTCTAGAGCGTGGCTCTACCACTCATGACTCTCCCATCACTCTCCTCTGTCGTCGTCCTAAACATGATTAGGCAGATCTCAACGACTCCATCACAAATGCTATCGAAGCAGCACTTTCCTTGCCCAATCCGAATCGCAATAATAATACGCGATCCCGACATAGGAGACGCCTGTAAGTCCGAAGAAATCTGACAACTGGCCCTCGGCACAATTATAATCTAGAGGTACTCCCCAGCTATTGCTCAATCTGAGGTCTGAGCCTTCTAAAAGGCGCCTCTGTGCTTAATCGCTACTAAGTACATTATACATATTTCCAACTAGAGCGCCATAAGCGCCGGCTTTATTGTCAGGTGAAGCTGTAAAAGCAATATAGGTTAACAGCACAAATCCATTCGAAAAAAATAGTAAAATTACGAAAGGGAATTGCAACTAGTGCAGGGAGTTCGCCGAACTTATTTTACATGATGTGATATAAGACAAGCCTATCGATGACATACGGACCATTTTAGTGGTAGAGCCACGCTGCAGACAGTTTTGTCTACAGTGTGAATGGGTCGGCTCGTCCGGGTCGTTACCACTGTCTTACAGAATACCGACGTAAAGTAGCAGCTTGCTGCTGCGTTTCGTACGGTGAGTGAGATATCCGGAGGCCCAAATTCCCTCCCCTTCCCAATTCCTTAATTTCCCCTTTCTTTTAAGGTCGGCAACGAGCCCATGACTCTTTTGGTATTGTGGGTGTACATGGGCGGTGAAGATCATATACCATCAGGTGACCCACTTGCTCGATGGCCGGCCTATACTATAAAAAAAACCAAATACGGGGTACACATTTGAATCCCAGGTAACTCATATGTGATATCTGGAATCTAAAATTATGATTGCGTGACCTAGGCTATGAACGTGGCACCTCAAGGTTTCGCAGCCTACACTGCCCGAGCCTAATGAAACAACAATTATATTAATTAACGTCTTACTATTTTATTTACAGCAACGTGACACATAGCAGAATTTCGGTACACTACAGTGAGAGCACGTGTATGAAATATAGAAGAGAAGTGTTATACACCTGGGATCAGATGCTGGGTGAGTAGAAAGTACCTACGTCATATGTAATATCAATTAAAAGTTATATTTAAAAAAAAATACACCCAACTGTCACACACATAGTCCTGACCCCACACTAGGTTAACCTGTATCGTGGGTATCAGCAACTGCGAGGAACTTGCCAACCCACAACACCCAGACCCGAACAAATATTTATGGATTAGACAAACATTTGTCTCGGTGTGGGAATCGAACCCACGGCCTCTCGCTTCGTAGCCGGCTACACCCCACTGCGCCACGGAGGCTGTTAACAATTAATAATAAGTTAATTAAATTAGTAATTAGTTAACAAATAAGAAAACAGGTGTCTATACCTTCAAATACAACGCGATTTAGACCTGTCTAAATAATTAATATAGTGTATGAATCCTACTACGTCCACCTACAAGATGGACCGACGACCTGACAAGGGTTGCAGGAAGCCGATGGATGCAGGCCGCTTCCAACAGCGAGGCCTGGAAGGCATTAGGGGAGGCCTATGTTCAGCAGTGGACGTCTTGTAGCTGATGATGATGATGATGATGATGATGATGATGATGATGATGATGATGAATCCTACTTCCAATTTCCAATTCTCCTACCAATATTATAAAAGTAAAAAAATATATAATTCTGAGTATGTTAATTTGGAGGTTTGTTAAAACGGTGATACAGATTTAAATTTGACATACAGGTAAACCATGACTTTGGACAGGACATAGGCGACTTTTATCCCGGAAGAAGACATTCAGGAGCTAAAGCTAGTAAAAAAAATCTACACCTTTGGTATAAAAATGTTTTGTCACAGAAAATTTGTGGGATTTTGTTAATATTTTTGCGTTCACTGGTGGTTCAATCCCACTCATATATATCGAATAAATGTAGGGGTCACGAAGGCTGAAAAGCTTTCGAAATGTTGGGACTAAAATATAATTAAACCACGATAAAATGCGTATAAACTAGTTTTATTTCAATGTACAAAACACACTTAACTAAGCTCTTTGCCAAGTGTCCAATTCTATGTACATGATTGGTCTGTTATGATTTAGCGCCAAAAACTAACCAATGACGTTTAGAGAAATCTTCACTATGCGTTCGCACTTACTATGAAGTCTCATAGTAACGTTTACAAATACGGGGGTTACGCCCGGATTCTGAAAGGCTGATCAATGTTAAATTAACTTATCAAATGACAAATCTCATGTCACGTCGAAATTGAGTTGCTAAAAGCGTGATCAACACCTTTGATTTGACACACATGTTAGCTAACATAACATTCAAATGAATATGAAAAATCGTATGTCAAACGGTACTAAATAGAGATCAAATATATTTTTTTTTCACTAAATAACGTTTCCGCAACTCGGATTGATTTGACAGCGATGTCAAATCAAAGTTCTGTTAGTTGAATGTTGATTTGATCAGCCTTTCAGAAACCGGGTGTTAGTTTCTTAATACTGACATTAACTTAGCATTTTTTATTTCAGCAAACCTTGGTGGTATCTTCGGCCTATGTTTAGGTGGATCGATTATCAGCATTATAGAAATAGTGTGGTTCCTGATCGATTTAATATTCGGTATTCTTTCAACGATAAGTAAGAATAAAGTGGCGCCGAAAGAGAAGAAAAACGAAGTAATTATTCTGACGCAAAAAGCTTGGTTGAAAAAGAATACTCCCAAAAAGAAGTCTGCTGCAAAATTCAAGTTTGTGCATTGAGTTGTTTAACTATTAAAGCGAAGCCTGGTTATAATTGTTTTTTTTTTTTAAGCATAAGCCAGCATTTCAGCAAGTAGATTACCAGCTGATGATCTCCACCACCCATGAACACGTACATTGCCGATCTCAAATGAAAGGTATAATTAAGGGTATGGGAAGGGGAGAAGGGATTTGGGCCTCCTCTTTAAACCCTCGTGAAATGTTTAATTGATTTTAGTTAACTAAGAAATTTAGTCTCGAGGATAAACTCTTGAAGTAAATTAGAGAAGATAGAGAGAGAGAGAGGGTGATAGAGAGAGACAAAGAGGGGGGGTGAGCTACCTGATTGGGCCTTGAGACATAAGATTTTAAGTTTCATAATGCCCAGTAATTTCACTCACATTAATGTCCCTCAAACCGAAACACAAAAGAGCTGTAATAGTTACTGATGCCAGGTCTTGAATAAAACATGTCTTGCTCGTCGAGAGTCATTTATTAGAATCCCAAATAAAACTTATTTATACATTATTATAACTACGAGTATATGCTAAAGTGCGCAGTGTATTGAATTTGCTACTCATGCAATATTTGTATACATGTGAGTTATTAACTTATTACGAAACAATTAAAAACATACTGTGTTACAGAACTTACATTGACATTGTTGCTTAGCGGCAGAAATAAACACAACGGTGGTATCAATCCAGACGGACTCCAGCAATGTCCAGCATACGAGGGACCGTCCACATATTTTAATAACGAGTTTCACGAGTTTCGAGGTAAAGTGATTTAAATTTAGCAAGAGTAAGACCTGTGCGCCCAGATTTCTATCTCATGGGAGACATCGTTCGAACTAATTTAATATGGTTTCGTACATGACGATATTTATTTGACAGTTTAATTTATATTTTCTTAGTAAACCTAATTATATCTCCCATGGGTTACAGAACTTAGTTATAGATAGTTCAACTTATTTGTGCCCTGAGTGTTATATTATGTATTGATGTTCTTTATGTGTTTGTACAAACACAATGACTGTGTAGTAAACGGAGGCTGTCGTGACGTGATTCTATAAAGATCTTCACACACGACGTCGATAGACCACGTCATAGGGATTGGGAAGGGCAGGGGGGTTTCCTATCACCGTAAATATGTTTATACAACGTGTTACAAAAATGTGTGGTCAAATTTATGTAACGTATAGTGTACGATATACGTATTTGACCCTCATTACTAGGACATCAATTTTCTTTTTTATTCGAATCAGTTACATGTCAATACTCGTCTTGCAACTTTGGACAACACTTACGCCCGGTTTCTGAACTAACTAATCAAATGTCGAATCTCATGTCAGGTCGAAATTAAGTTGCTAGAAGCGTGATCTACACCTTTGATTTGACACACATATTAGCTAACATAAATTTTAAATTAAATATGAAAAATCGTATGTCAAACGGTACGAGAGATCAAATATTATAAATTTTTCACTAAATAACGTTTCAGCAACTTGAATTGATTTGACAGTGATGTCAAATCAAAGTTCTGTTAGTTGAATGTTGATTTGATCAGCCTTTCAGATATCGGGCGTAAATGATAAACAGCTGAGCTTATGTCTTACTCTAGCATTGTTACTCTCGCTCACGCGCTCAATTAATGGGGATGCGATCGATCTTATGGGTCGTAATAAAGGAATGATAAATATACGCGTGAAATTTAGGATCTCTAGATTTGGATAAGATCCAGTACATAAACACTTACTCCCGCTTTCTGAAAGGCTGATCAAATCAACATTCAACTAACAGAACTTTGAGTTGACATCGCTGTCAAATCAATTCGAGTTGCTAAAACGTTATTTTGTGAAAAAAATATAATATTTGATCTCTCTTTAGTACCGTTTGACATACGATTTTTCATATTATTTTGAAATGTTATGTTAGCTAACATGTGTGTCAAATCAAAGGTGTTGATCATACTTCTAGCAAATTAAATTTTAACTTGACTTGAGATTTGACATTTGATTAGTTAATATAACATTGATCAGCCTTTCAGAAACCGGCCGTTACTGTTACGTGTATGTGACTGTCCTTACATTATGACCACACCTTTCTGTAACACGTTGTTCAAAGGTGTCTACAGCGTGGTTATACAATTTACCTATAATGTCTTGGAATTAGAAGTACAGCCTCGTTACATAGATCGATAGTAATCCGTATGAAATATTCGTCGTACACTAATAGCATGAAATTGTCTCAAGTAGATAGATGTGGTTACTACACAAATTGAACATTATAATTATATTCAAGGTAATGTAAGACGTAGGTATATTCTGATCTGCCTTAAACATTCTGTATAGGTATGAAGATCAAACGGTAAATAGTAACTAGAATTTGAGTAAATGTGTGTGTTTTTTTTATTGCCCTGATATACAGACGAGCGGGCGGCTCACCTGATGTTAAGTGTTTACTGCCACCCATGGACCTCAGCAATAACAGAGCCAAGCCGCTGCCTACTGTGTGTGGTAGAGCCACGCTGTAGACAGTTTTATCTATAGCACGAATGGACCAGTTCAGCCGGGTCGCTACCATTGTCAAACAGAAAACCAACGTACCGGCTTGCTGCTGCGTTTCATATGGTGAGTGAGATACCCGAAGGCCGAAATCCCTCTCCCCTTCCCAATCCCTTAATTAAGCCTTTCCTTTATGGTCAGCTGCGCCCATAATTCTTCTAGTATTGTCGGCGTTCATGGGCGGTGGAGATCACATACCATCAGATGACCACTTGCTCGTTTGCCGGCCTATGCTATATAAAAGAATAATGGTGTTATACTAATAATTCCTACTAATCCTACTCTTCTTTTTATTCCAACCTTATCCCATTCGCAGTGGGGTCGGCGCAACATGCTTTTTAACATATGTTGCAGAAAGATTTAGCTTGTAGTTTCTACGGCCGCCTGCCTGACTACAACCCCTCTGGGGAGAAAATACATTCAGGCCCGTAGCATGGCGATATGGCGATAGGCTTCCCCCCTATAAAATCAAGGGAAGGAAATAAGCTTGACGAAATGTGGGTGTAGTAGTTACACCTCTGCCTACTCCTTCGGGGATTGCAGGCGTGTGCGTATGTATGTATGTAAATTGCCGAAATGTATAATTTTACTCATAGTACTGTATATTATACTCTTACACATAAATTAAGCAGGAAAAAACAGTCAATAAAAATCCAAGTTGATATTCATACAAAATATTTGTGAATCACTTTTCTGGCATAGTTTCGGCACAATCCTTCATCAATAGTAAATGGTAATGGAGTATGTAACGTAGATGAAATATATATTTTTATGTTGGATACATTTTGAGAGAGCGTTGATACTAAGTTGTCCAATTTGTCATGTCCAGAATATCATAAGATATCCCTTATGATATTCAGAACATATTATTTAAATTCTCTCCATTATTACAGCTGAAGATACATGTAAGATACATTTGACAGCCTCCATGGCGCAGTGGGCGAGTCGCAGGCTGCGAAGCGTGAGGCCGTGGGTTCGATTCCCATACCGAGACAAATGTTTGTCTAATCCACAAATATTTGTTTCGGGTCTGGGTGTTGTGGGACCGCAAGTCCTTCGTAGTTCTTGATACCCACGATACAGGTTAACCTAGTGTGGGGTCAGGACTATGTGTGTGACTGCTGGGTGTATTTATTTTATTTAAGATACATGTTCATTTTCGGGATTGGTACATGTTTTTTTTTATTGGCTTACGATGGCAGACGAGCTGACAGCCAACCTGATGATAAGTGGTCACCGTCGCCCATTAGCAACACCAGGGGCACAGCCAAGCCGCTACTTGCTTGGAGATGCCTTTATAAGACTCATTTGAATAAAGACATGTCATAACGCTGAAGGGCCTCGGCTGACTTCCCTCTGGAAGCCCATTCCAGAGTCTGAAAGTGGGTGGCAGAAACCAGGTGGTTCCAGAACCTCTGGAAATGCACTGTACTAGAGTTAAGGGGTTCCAGGTGGAATTGATGAATTATCCGCCTTTCATATAGTAATAGTAATATGTTTCGTAACAAAAGTTCAGGATAGAAGTAATGAGGTCACCGAATAGTAAGTTACAATTGCCCAATTAATAGAGTTAGTCAGTTTTTGGGCCGGCTCGTCCGGGTCGTTACCACTGTGTCACAGGAAACCGGCGTAAAGTAGCAGCTTGCTGCTGTATTTCTTTCGGTGAGTGTGATATCCGGAGGCCCAAATCATCCTCCCCTTCCCAATCCATTAATTATCCCTTTAAGGTCGGCAACGCGCCCGTGATCCTTTTTAGTATTTTGGGCGTAAATGGGCGGTGGAGATCACTTACCATCAGGTGACCCACTTGCTCGTCTGCCGGCCTATGCTATAAAAAAAACAACATCAATCATCATAAACCACAACCACTCTGCAAAGAGTGTACGACTGAAGAAGAAGACTTAAGCTGAGAGACCGTGACGTCTTCAGTTCAAATGCAGCGAGATTGGAATGTGTGACCAGTATGGCGATAGAATCTACTACTATCACATCATGGGACTGAAATAAGCTCAGCGGCACTATTCACCTTTACATTCAAGAATATGTGAGCTTATGTATTTACATAAGTAAGTCAACATATCTTTAAAAATAAAAATGAATGGCTAAATTTGTTGCTAAAAGCAAAACTCGAGAGCGGCTGGCCCGATTTTTAAGTTTTTTTTTCTGTGCCTTGAAGTGGGTCTCTGGATGGTTTATATTCACAATTAGACCCGGTAGGTGGAGCTGCAATCGGGTTCTAACTATCAATTATATGTTGCGGGTAAATGCGCGCGGGACAGCTAGTCTTATATATAAAAATCAATTGCTGTTCGTTAGTCTCGCTAAAACTTAAAAACGGTTAGACCGATTTTGATGAAACTTTTTGTGGGTGTTTGAGTAGGTCACTGGATGGTTTAGATTCACAATTGTACCCGGTAGGTGGAGCTGCTGTAGTTGCGGGAGAAACCGCGAGGGACAACTAGTAGCTTATATATGAATATAAGTAAACTACATTAATATTAAATAATGCATATCAGTTAAACATAAGGATCAATCAGTTTGAAGATAAGTCACTATCAAATAAACTAATGTTGATTTATACATACAGATCTTCAATTTAATAATATTGATTTTAGCCCCGGCATACTTTCGTGGAAGCGGTGGCGTCGGCTGTGAAACGATAACCTAGAGAGCAAGGCGGGAGTCTTATTGAGTAAATAAGGTTAAATTTGATTTAATTATTACTTAAAGTTTAAAGTTGCTTGAATGTTGTTGGCAAGTCCGATATTTCTACCGATATCATCCAGATCCTATCGCATTTCAGTCTGTTGGTTTAACTTGTCAAGCAGCTCACTTATTATGACTAACTAAAACAAGACAAAGGATTAACGTGCTTCTGAGGCTCAAAACAGTTGAATACCATCAAAAGCATAATTGTAAAAGTAGGTCAGTCATTTACAGAAATAGATGGTTTATTATTCAAATAAAACTAAGCATAAGTTGATGAAATAATGCGTAACGCATTTTTTTACCGATTTAAAAGGAGTAAGTTCTCAATTTGGTACGTTTTTTTTTGCTTTTTAACCGACTTCAAAAAAGGAGGAGGTGAGAACAGTACACTCGTCGCGAATGTGTTATTGTATTGGAATTTACATGCTATTGCTGTACATTGAAGTTGGTTTCTAAGTTTTGTTAAACGTTCAATTATTTATAAGTACATCGACTTCTCGATCGAATCGAAGTTCGATCGAGTTAATTTTACTTTGATCAGCCTTTCAGAAACCGGGCGTTCGCGTTTTATAAATTTTATTGTATACCAGCTTTTGTTCACGACTCTGCCCACAGGGAAGACTTTCCCTTCATACCTATTTCCATAATAAAAGCAGCCTGTATTACCGGCTCATTAACTACATATATGTACAAAAAAACAAATATTAAATATATCGAATTGAGAACCTCCTCCGCCTTTTTTGTCGGCTAAAAACAAATATAAAATATCTGGTAGATCTCGTCGTAATACATATTCTCTGAAAATGAAGTTGTTTATTGAATAATAAATTGGAATGAAATAGTTAAGGTTACCGCAGTGCCTAAACCAGAAGGTCAATTCTCGTAATTTTAAATGTTCAAAATATCATTCCGACCTAGTTTCAGCGTCAAGAAAGTTGCAAATGGCATTCTCTTAATCTCTCTCAATAATCAACGTCAAATGCATATCATTCCGTCCTAGTTTCAGCGTCAAGAAAGTTGCAAATGGCATTCTCTTAATCTCTCTCAATAATCAACGTCAAATGCACATCATTCCGACCTAGTTTCAGCGTCAAGAAAGTTGCAAATGGCATTCTCTTAATCTCTCTCAATAATCAACGTCAAATGCACCTTGCATTAGCAGTAGTATTATACCGTTTTGGCTTCAGTCAACTTTTATTCTACATTCAATCTCATTACGATCTATGTTCACATTTGACGTTGATTATTGGTTTAAGAGTATGCCATTTGCAACTTTCTTGACGCTGATACTAGATCGGAAAGATGTTTTGAACATTTAAAATTACGAGAATTGGCCTCCAGTCAGTAAAACGTCTTGTGAGCATTTAAAATGCCCATATAAAATATATTGTGGTTAGAATAGATTATAGGCATAGAGGTAAGTACTGTAAATAAATTAAATAGAATAAATTAATAATAAATACACCCAACAGTCACACACATAGTCCTGACCCCACACTAGGTAAACCTGTGTCGTGGGTATCAGGAACTACGAGGGACTTGCGGTCCCACAACACCCAGACCCGAGACCAATATTTGTGGTTCACACAAACATTTGTCTCAGTGTGGGAATCGAACCCACGGCCTCTCGCTTCGCTGCCGGCTACTCGCCCGCTGCGCCACGGAGGCTGTCGCTTTGTGAACACGTATTTTAATTAGTTAGTTTACAAAAGTTCTCGGCAGATCCCCCGAGATTGCCGAGGCTTGTTTTGTTTGAAGTTACAATAGAATTAAAATTCTATAATTTCAACTTTACTAAGATTACAGGGACCTAGCTGGCATGTTATAAAAAAAAATGGAAACGTTTATGCTCAAGGTATTACCACAAAGAAATATCATATGTTAAGGTTGACTGCTCTCTCTCTCTCTCTCTCTTTCTCTCTCTCTCTCTCTCTCTCTCTCTCTCTCTCTCTCTAGAAGAGTCATATAGGTTTTGATGACGTCCATGATTTATTATCTGAATTTACGAATTTAATTCATCAACAGTCATGTGACAGTGATAACTCATCATCTATAATAATAACACGTACATACGAGTACATACATAGACTCACACCTGTTTCCCATAAGGGTAGGTAGATACAACGGATTTCCACTTGCTGCGATCCTTGCATACCTCTTTGGCCTCATTCACTCTCATTAAATTTTTCATACATGCACGTCGGTTTAATTTACTCCTGACCTTGCCTTTCTCGAGAATATCTCCAACTTGATCTATGAAAGTTCGCCGAGGCCTTCCCTAAAAATAATATAATAATAATAATAATATCCCCTCAAACTGAACTGACTGCCTCGGTGGCGCAGTTGTAATGCGGACGCGTTACAATTGAGGCTAACTCTGAGGTTCTGGGTCGGGTAAAGTGGTATTGGATTTTTCTATTACGAAATTCTCAGTATCAGCCCGGAGTCTGGAATTTGTGCCCAGTATGGCGATAGGCTCGCCCTCTATCACATCGTGGGACCGAGATACGCTCGGCGAAATGTGGGTGTACTAGTTACACCTCTGCCTACCCCTTCGGGGATTACAGGAGTGAGTGCGTATGTATCCCCTCAAAAGAGAACTTTTTTATGGCAAAAGGTAAACAACAATAATATTAAGTCTATAAAATTATCATCCATGATTTTAAATATAGCTCACTTAAACGGAGGGCGATAAACGAGTAAGTTTGTTATGTGATCCCATCGTGAACGAGCACTGACGATAGTTGAAGAATAATTCATGGAAACGTTGCCACCACTAAAAAAAAGCTCAGGGGGATCTCAGGAAATCTCATTCATCGTTCGAAATGCAACAGCAAGCTGCCACTTCACGCCGGTTTTCTGTGAGATTGTGGTAACGACACGGACGAAACTGTCTACAGCATGGCTCACTTTACTCACATTACTAATAATTAAAATATTTGATGCAATTATTAATTACTAGCTTTTGCTCGCGGCTCCGCCAGTGTGAATAGACTTTTCCGAAATAAAACGTAGGCTATAACCGTCTCCAGAGTCCCATCTATCTCTATATCAAAATTCATCAAAATCGGTTCAGTGATTTAGGCGTAACAAACAAATATATATCTTTCTTTTTTCATAAAAAGTATCCTATGTTACTTCTTATACCTCCATGAATATGTGTACAAAGTTTCATGATGATCGGTTAAGTAGTTTTCGCGTGAAAGCTTAACAAACAAACTTTTACATTTATAATATTAGTATGATTGTAAATCACCCTAAGCCTAAGACTACGACAAAACTTAATTACTCTGAAGCTAGGTTTTACATAGTAAAAACAAAATCGTGATGTAACTGCGATATGATTGAATATAATATTCTTTCGGTAAATAATAATTGACGGTGTGATAGAGACGAATAAATTAAAATAACTACCCTCATTAGCAACCTCGCTTATTGAAGCCACACACTCACACACATACACACACACACCTGCAATCCTCGAATGGATAGGCAGAGGTGTAACCAGTACACCCACATTTTGCCGAGCGTTTCTCCGTCCCATTATGTAATAGGGGGCGAGCCCATCACCATTCCGGGCTCAATTTCAGACTCCGGGCTGATAAAAACCCAATATCACTTTTCCCGGACGCGGGGATCGAAACCGAGACCTCAGCGTCAGCCTCAGTCGTAACGTGTAGGCATTACAACTGTGCCTGCGAGGCAGTCAGGGCTGATAGTATTATTCTATTAAGTATTAAGATATCGACATTACCTACGGGTACTCACTTATACCAAAGAAGTCGTGGGTGGTCGAAGGAATGAGGATTAGGAAGGGGATGGAGGGTATTTTTGGGCCTCTGACAATCGTTGTTTCTTACGAGAGTCTCTGTGTGTTTAGGACTTTAATCTAAAATGTTGGCTATTTTTACGTTCCATCTATCGCAAATGACACCGGAGTGTAAACATCGCCTACTTTTTCTTTTTTGCCGTTAAATTATTTGAATCTGATACAAAATGAATTCATCTAATATAATATAGGCTTACACCTGTATACTTGAAAGGATAAGCAGAGGTATAATCAGTGTACTCATGTAACGCGTACGCATTACAACTGCACCGCCAAGGCAATCAAATAATACATACGTATATGTTATATTCTAACATTTAAATTAAAAGCCTGTTCCTTAAATTAAAGTATTAAATAATAGTAAAATTATTTTGGTAAATAACTTTACATACATACATACGCAGTCACGCCTGCAATCCCTGAAGGGGTAGGCACAGGTGTAACCAGTACACCCACATTTCGCCGAGCGTATCTCTGTACCACGATATGATAGGGGACGAGCCTCACCATACCGGGCTGATACTGAGCATTTCGTAATATAAAAACCCAACACCAATTTACCCGACCCGGGGATTGAACCCGAGACCTCAGCGGTGGCCTCAATCGTAACGCATACGCATTATAACAACGCCACCGAGACAGGCAGAGGTAAATATCTTTATTATATCTAAATCTTAAAATAAAAATACTCTTGATGTCGCGTGAAATGCCATATTCACGATGGCGGCCGATACTGGCTGGTCTTGAACCATGGACCTACAAGAGTCAAGTGCTCTACCAAATTGAGCTATTTCAGGCGATATCATCTCGGAATAAGCAAGTGATTCAACATTCCGTAGATAGGGCGTTGTACGCTAAACTGCTTTGAAATTTATATTATTACCTTTAATGAAATTAAAGAATTCAAAGTGAAGTTGTTTTATTAGTGTACTTATCTCAACCTATATAATAAACAGAGTTTCATTACTTTCACTCCTTGAATTTCATTTAGCCTATTTTATGGTATACATATCGTCGCTTAGCTAACAACTTAGTTTTCAGGAGATACATAAAACCGAATATTTTTATGAACATGTGTGATATAATCAATTAATTACGCGATGACAGAACTATTTCAATATCGTGCTTTGTATGGTTAATTTAAATTTTTGTGTATTTTATTGGATACGCGGCAAAAACAATTTATCCAATTACAATATCACATGACCAATTTTCGAGTTACGCGGTGTTGTTAGGCGACGATAACAAGTGACGATATGGATTATTGCAAATTACAACTAGTCTTAGACGACATCAAGTCCTCGCACCTAAAGAGAAACCTTTATTAAACGAAACTTTTCAATAATTGAGTTACAAATGCCATTTTTCTTAAAATTACGTAAACTATACGATGAATTTGACACTTTCATATTCCAGTTTTAGAGGTAGATGGCGCAAATTTTGACCGTTACAAAACTAAATAAGATTTGCTTGCTAAATGCAATATCGTGTTTAAACTAATTACTATATGGGAATTTTTCAGTAATTAATCATAATCGACAAAAATATAATGGAAAAGTGTTACTATAAAAATAAAAAAACATAATGAACAATGTTCTATTAAAAAAATAGGTAACTTTTCTATATTTTATGTTATAGTGCAAATAAATATCCATCATTATGACCTCAAAAGATGGCTCAAAGCACCATGATCATCAATTCTATTGCGAACAAGCCGTGTTTTTTTATTTTAGCTCCTGTGTAAAATATTTTCGTTTAGTAACGGTTTGTCTTTAAAGGTGCGTCCTGTCATTTTAGAAGTTTCACAAAATCTTGAAGTAAAGCATTAGGCATTATATCGAGATACACTGAGGAGCAGGCATTAGCCTTTTAGGTAGCGGTCTTATAATAATTGATGACCTATTACTATATAAATGTACCGACCAAATAGATGATAATTTTAAGTGCATAAAACATACAGTGGCATCTAACGAGATATTTTTGTAAGAGTTGCGCAACTGGAGTTGCTTTATCTATACAAATAAATAAAATTAATTTGGCTGTTTGTAATATTAAAATAACCGCTTTTTACTACATGCATATGAATGTATATACGGTACATATACCAAAATAACTTATTTTTACAATTTTTGTCTGTCTGTCTGTTTGTTCTGCCTAATCTCTAACGGCTGGACCAATTTTGACGGGATTTTCACTGGCAGATAGCTGATGTAATAAGGAGTAACTTAGGCTACTTAGGTACTTTTTCCCCCCGGAAAAAAACACTCACGCGGGCGGAGCCGCGACTAAAAGCTAGTATACAATATAAAAAAGCGGTGGGTTGGCTCTAATGCTAACACTCTTAAAATTAAACGATGAGTTGTCTACTTTATATATTTTTTTTTGATTACATACATTATATTCTCTCTAACAGTATAATTATATATTCATAGGTAGTAGTACCACTTACCATCAGGTAGCTGACTGCTCGATTTCCTTATGACATTAAAATTAAAATACTGGATCAATCCAACTCTAGTTGCAAACATAATTTATTTTATTAGCTTTGTGTGACACCGCCATCTATCAGTGACATCTCGAACCAAAATGCCTGAACCCTAGCATTTTACAAGGGTTTCATTGTTCCAGATATCATAAAAGTTTAATATTTTTACTGTAGATGTCCTAAAATCATTTCAATTAAGGTCGGCGAGACTAAAAAACAAATATTGCTTTAAAAGTAGTCATTTATAATATTTAACATGGTGTCCAACCGTCGAGATGAAAGTCGCAGGTATACCATCAGCATGCACTTTTCTAAGTTTCGTGTGTATTCATTGTTAAGACTTAGAATTATCTGAATCTTTTTCCAGTGGTAGAGCCACGCTGTAGACAGTTTTGTCTTCAGCATGAATGGGCCGACTCGTCCGGATCGTTACCACTGTCGCACAGGAAACCGGCGTAAAGTAGCAGCTTGCTGTTGCGTTTCGTACGGTGAGTGAGATATCCGGAGGCCCAAATCCCCCTCCCCTTCCCAATCCCTTAATTATCCCTTTCCTTTAAGGTCGTAAACGCACCCATGATTCTTTTAGTATGTTGGACGTACATGGGCGGTGGAGATCACTTACCATCAGTCGACCCATGCTCGTTTACCGGCCTATGATATAAAAAAAAGATCTGAATCAGCCCCATATATATTCTGCATTTACGAGTATGAGTATTTTTCAAGTTATCAATGTTTTCGTTTTTAATATAATCAAAATTGAGGCACATCACAGTGTGTTCGCCAAGTTCAAGGGATAAAAGAGTGACGCACCGGCCTTCTGTTCTACCTTCAAAGAGTTCTATCATTTGAACCGTAACAGAAAACCGTGAAATTATCACAGAATATACGTTATTATGGCAGATACACAAAAAATTAAAAATAAAACAGCAAAAGTTAAAATTCTAGGGATTTTTATAGCTTAAGCCGGCAAATGAGCTTGTGGGTCACCTGATGGTAAGTGAACTCCACCACCCATGTACCCATAATACCAGAAAAATCATAGGCGCGTTGCCGACCTTAAAGTAAAGGTCTACTTAAGGGATTGTGATTTGGGCCTCCGGATATCTCACTCACCGTACAAAACGCAGCAGCAAGCGGCTACTTTACGTCGGTTTTCTGTAAGACAGGTAACGATTCGGGCGAGCCGGCCCATTCGTGCTATAGACAAAATTGTCTACAGCGTGGCTCTACCACTCACATCGATCACATCCTCGGGGTTGATACGGATACCTCGAAACTAGACTGGATTCCCGGTCCAACTTGTGCTTGGCCGGATTTTTTAACTCCTGTCATTTTAGGAGTTTCAAAAAATTTACACCCTACCTATCCACTCTTTCCTCATTACATCGAGATACACTGAGAAGAGAGTTAAGATAGCAGGGAGTGAAATAAGCTCAATTAAACCGTAGTAAGAGCTTTTACTGTACCAATCAAACAGGTGAAAATCTTGACATCGAGATGAAGTTGAACGTAATAAATACACAGTGGCATCTAGCGATTTATTTTTGCAAGAGACTACTGTGCAGCATCACCAATCATGTCGCCAAAACTGGCTTAAGCATACGCTACGGTAGAGCCATCTCAACCACCTATGAAGCTTAACGAGTTACGAATTAATGAAACTTTTATTAAAATGTAAATAACTGCCATCTATTAATGATTTCCCGAACTAAGCAGCTGCCCTTTAGAACGTTGCTATTTTCCGAATCTCAAACATGTTAAAGTTTTTCTCTTCTCTCTTTAGATGTCGTGATACAATAATAATTTTAGATCTCAGCTTGACTCTATTCTAATTATAGTTTTGCCTGATTACTAGAAGAAAGGTATATGTGTCTCACACTCTACGTATGTATTTGTAAGGTGGTAGATCCTTCTTACGTAAGAGATCGTCTGAGAAGGTACTTTGTGTTTTTTTTTTTTTTTATAGCCTACACTGTGTCCCACTGCTGGGCAAAGGCCTCCCCTTTACTCTTCCACTGGATTCGGTCCTCTATCAGCTTCTCCCATTTCGCTTCGAATGCGTCCAATTCGTCTCTCCATCTCCTTTTCGGTCGTCCGCGTTTTCTATGACCATTCATTGGATTCCAGTTCGTAACCAGTTTTGCCCAACGATCCGGACCCATTCGAAGCACATGCCCCGCCCAGTTCCATTTCAATGAGGCGGCCTTTCTCCCTACGTCTACGATGCGAGTTTTGCAACGCAATTCGGTGTTTTTGACATGGTCAGTTAGTTTAATACCGAGTATATTGCGCTCCATCGCTCGTTGGCACACCTTGAGTCTGAGCTTCTGTGACTCGGTTAATGACCAGGTTTGGGCACCGTAGGTTAAGACGGGCAAGATGCACATGTCGACTAGTTTACGTTTTAGAGCTAGTGGAAGGTTTCCTCTTAGAAAATCTTTCAGGGACCAATAGCTCCTCCAAGAATTTTCCACCCGCTGGGTAATTTCCTGGTCTTCTCTATTCCTGAAAGAAACTATCTGTCCCAAGTAAACGTATTCGTCGACATAGTCTATTATTTGTCCGTCTATCTCCACAATAGATCTCGTGCTATTGGTCATCAACTTGGTTTTTGTCCCATTCATTTGAAGCCCAATCTCAAGGCTTGCTTTGCTCAGATCTTGAAGCATTTCGCGGATGTCTTTAGGTTTAGAGGCGAAAAGAACTATGTCGTCGGCGAATCTAAGATTAGTTAATCTTTTGTCGCCAACGTCGATACCTCTTTCTGCCCAAGAGGCCGCCAAGGGCTTAAAAACTTCTTCGAGGATGCTGTTAAAAAGTTTGGGTGACAGCGGGTCTCCTTGCTTTACCCCTCTTTCTATTTTAAAACAGGTTCCGGGTTCATGTACTTTAACAGCCGCGGTGCTGTTGCAATATATGTTCCTGAGAAGTTGTATATATGTTGCTTCTATTTCCTGTTTTTCTAATGCTGAGAATATAGATGGATGTCTGATACTATCGAAGGCCTTAGTGTAATCTATGAAAGCTAGATATAAGGGCAGATTAAATTCATTGTGTTTTTCGATAATTTGGTTGAGGGTATGAAGATGGTCTGTGGTGGAAAAACTCGGGCGAAATCCTGCTTGCTCTGGAGGTTGGTGGTAATCAAGCTTGCTATCGATTCTGTTTTGAATGATTTTTATAAAGACTTTATAAATATGTGATACTAGACTTATAGGACGGTAATTGCCAATATTGCTTTTTTCTCCTTTTTTATGGATTAGAATAATATTTGAGTGGCACATTTTTTCAGGAATTTTACCTGTAAAAAGTATTGAATTAAAAAGGTTTGATAAGTGGGGTACTAGCTGGAATTTACCTATTTTTAATGCTTCGGTTGTAATACCGTCAGCGCCAGGACATTTGTTAGGTTTGAGGACTTTTAAAGCCTTGTTTATTTCGTAAGCGGAAATAGGAGGGATGTTGTCCGTTAGTGGATACTCTACTGTTTGTACAGTATTGTGTGGATCGGAGTAGAGGGTTTTATAAAAGTTAGTGCTAATCTCCGATATCTTTTCTCTACTGTTTTGCTTTTTTCCTGCCTCGTCTTTGAGCCCTGTTATCCATGTCTTTTTCTTAGTATTACCCTGTTTTGCAGTTCTTAAATTAGTGTGTTTTGTAATGGCTCCTATCATTAGTTCGGTGTTGTAGCTTCTAATATCTTTCCTAATATTTCGTTTCACTACCTTGTCTAGGTTTCTAAATTCTAAAGTGCCATACTTCAATTGGGTTCTCTTATTAATTAGATCTAGGGTATTTTTTGAAAGTTTTTGTACTTTTGGTGATGTGTTCCTAATCGTCTTGCTGGCTGTTTCTATACTTTTTATGATATTATTATACGATGTTGTCGTATCTATATTGTCGTCATCGGTGTTAAGTTTGCTAAAGTAGTTATTTATTTCTGCATTGAACTTCTCCTTGTTACTTATTAAGGTTGAGTAGTTGTGTTTTTGGATGCGTTTTAAATGTAATTTAGATCTTTGTATTTTAGTATTGAGCTTTAGTTTCAGTCTGAGTGGTCTGTGATCTGAAGTAAAATTTATCTTGTTTATTACCCCAACATCTTTGATTATGTCCCTTGTAGGACTTAGCACATAGTCTATTTCATTTTTTGTGGTATTGTCGGGTGACGCCCATGTCCATCGTCGTTGTGGCTTTTTAGGGAAAAAGGTGTTACAAATCTTTAAATTTAGTCCGTAGGAAAACTGTATTAATCTGTCCCCACGCTCATTTCTACTGCCTATTCCATAAGCGCCTATAATCTGTTGGTTATCAAGGTTTTGTCTACATCCAATTTTAGCATTAATTAATTAAATCTCCCATTATTAAATTCCATGTGCCTCGGTTTTCTTCGTGTGCTTTATTCAGTAGATCATAAAATACTTCAACCTCCTCGTTCGAATGAGAAGATGTTGGTACGTACGTCTGAATAATTGTTAGTGTCGTTTTGTCTGTTATTCGAAATTTTAATACTGCTATTCTTTCAGAATACCCTGTGAAACTGATAATGTTATGTTTCCATTTGGCAGAAACCATAAACCCTACACCATTTCGCCCTTTGCTTTCGCCTATGTAATAAAATACCTTGCCATCGGTTTCTTCTGTAACTTCGTCGGTTCTTCTTACCTCAGACATTCCAATTATATCCCATCGAATATTTTGTAGCGCATTTTCGAGCTCCAGCATACGTGCTTCGCTTGATAGTGTACGGACGTTGTATGTCAATATATGCAATAAATCAGAGTCCTTTTTAACGTGAGCCTTGGTCTTTTGACGGTTAGATGTTCCCGCCCGGAGATTCTTAGCACCCCATGCCTTTGTATCGGTTTGGCACCCGTCGTAGCCATCGCAGTGACTAAGGACGCCGGGCACTTGGGGCCTGGCTATACTTTTGCGGTTCATAAAGGGGGTTTGGACCGTAACTCGCCACGCTGGTCCAATGCGTGTTGTCGAGTCGCCATTTCCTCGTCCGTTGATCGGCAGGGTGCACTACGTGCAAGTGAGGCTGGCTTGAATCCCGAGAGGTGTTGTTTGAGACCCCTTGCACCCCTTTGTGTTTTATTTATTTTTATTTTATTTTATAATACACAATACAGATTACAATTATTACATGATATGAGATAAAATTATACAGTTATGAGCTAGATTGTAGTCCAAACAATATGTGTACATAGAAAAGCGATGTAGAAGAGTGTTAGACGTTACAAATATTTAGGATTACGTGAAAACAGATTAAGTTACCAATAAAGAAATTGCTAATTGAGTGAGGTTGTGTTTGAGGCAACGAGACTCGGTGCTGGTGGTGATGAGTCCGGGCCATCGGATTTGGGAAAGAGGACTTGCTTTAGTGTTCTAATGTATGATGCAAATGTAGGAGTGAAGATATCGAGTTCTAAGTTAGTATTAGCCATTTTATGAAAGTTTGGTTTTTAAGTAACGAAAGAAAGGGATAGGCTGAATTTTAACATTGTTTGTATTCTAAGTATAGCGTTTAACCCCAGGGTTATCCCATATAAATAAAGTTATGATTTGATAACCGAGTATGAGGGATAATGGGGAATTCTTCAACCGATAACTGCAAATGCACCACGATTTGAGTGCTGAAGCCGGTTTTTTTAACGTATTTACTTATGTGTAGGCCTCAAAAACCTTGAATAAAATTCTTCGAGGATGAATAAATCCGAAACGATGGTGTATAATAGATCAAAGCGTCAACTCGTCCCGTCGCATAGATATCACGTTGCAGACTCTTTTGTCATAAAATCTCGCGTAAACACGTAATACAAATAAATCTGTTTTAACAAGAAATCATGCACGTTCTGATATTTTCCTTTTTCGAAAACGCCCGCGTTGATAGGAAGGAATATATTTCTTTCTCTCTGGCGTTATTCCTGCTTAGTATCAGGGTATATACTCTTACTTAAACGTTTTAACTTCGCCCGGTCGAGAGCATCAGCTGTAGTAAGACCATGGTCTCATAGGTTGTCCTCTAAAACGTCAAGTCAGCTCTTATGCGCCATCCGCGGCAACGTAACCCTCGAAGTTATCGACGTACTCCTGCTTTCATTACTTCCTTTTCTGCTTCCTCCTTTCCTGCTTGCCTTCTTTAAAACATGTTAAACATTTTTGAGTGATAGAGCCACGCTGGAGACAGTTTTGTCTACAGTACGAATGAGCCGGCTCGACCGGGTCGTTACCACTGTCTCATGGAAAATCGACGTAGAATAGCGGCTTGCTGCTGCGTTTCATAAGGTGAGTGAGCCCCTTCCAATCCCTTAATTAGCCCTTTCCTTTAGGATCGGCAACGCGCCTATAAATCTTATGGTATTGTGGGTGTACATGGGTGGTGGAGATCACTAACCATCAGGTAACCCAGTTACTCGTTTGCCCACCTGCACTATGTAAAAAAGTAGCGGCTTGCTGCTGCGTTTCGTGCGGTGAGTGAAATATCCAGACCCCCAATTTAGAATACCCAATCCCCCTTCCCAATACCCCTTCCCAATACCCCTTCCCAATCCCTATTCCAACGCCTGTACCGTCAACAGAGTATCCATGATCTTTCCCGTAAACCATTCCCAGAGACTCGCCCAATTAGCGAAATAAATCTTTTTTTTTATTAGCTTGAATGACGAGACGAGCAGGTCGCTCGCCTGACGGTAAGCTCCATGCTTGCTCATGAACAGAAGCAACGCCACACAGAACTTTAAATAACAAAAACTGCATGATATTGAACTGCGCTCGTCACCCCGAGACATAAAGTGTTAAGTCTCATAATGCCCAGTAATTTCAGTGGCTTCAATGTCCTTGAAACCGGAACACAACAGTCCTTAGACACTGTTGCTTGGCGGCAGAAATAGACAAAGCGGTGGTACCAACCCAACCGGCCTCTCGCATACGAGGGACCTACCAAGGTGGTAATGTGCTGGAAGCTCATTGCTTGGTATCGAAATATGCGTGCCACTGTCGATCCGGGCTTACAGGAGTTACAGTGGCGGATGTGTGGGCGCGATAGTCTCGATCTTTCTCGTATTGTAAGTAGGTGGTGGAGAGCACTTACCATCAGATAACCCAGTTGTGCGTTTGCTGTCCTGTAGTCAAGAAAATAAATATTTATTATTTCTCTTTTTTACCGCAGTATCCGCATAAAATAATGAACATGTAATACTTTTCTATTCACATTTGACATGTACGGAGTAGAATAAATCAGGAGCACGCAGATCACGTTCCACGCGAGGGGGTTGCTGTAGGGGGAGAGGAGGGGGGAGTGTTTGTTGGCCGTTTGAATTAAATTTTCACATGGCTGTAGAAAATGCAGGAATGTAAGCGTGTTGAGATGGGCGTCGCGTGTCCGCATTCAGGTTTTGGTACTGTGAACTTTCTGTAATAGTATAGGATCCCGTCATACAACGACCTTCACCGAGATGCTTATTTGATGAAACGTATTTTATATTTAATTTAATATGTCAGTAAATATATTGCATATGGGCTGCTTAACAAATTACAGTCCAGGATATGATTACCTAATTAATAATAATAATAAAAAAAAATACATTTCATCGGTTTGATTATTAGACAAATTCTATGCCAATCGAAAGAATGAAGCAATGAATTTTAATTCAATAATCAGACCGGTGCAAAATGCTAGTATCGATTTACCTGTTTATTTTATTGTTTATTACCTGGCTACCCAACAGTTGTGACCGGAAAAGAATAGGCAACCTAACGTTTGCATATTCAATGGGCTTCATACTTTCGATTGGTATAGAATTTGTCTATTAATCAAACCGGTGAAATGTAAAAAAATATTTTTTTTTTTTAATTATTAATTAATCATATTCTGGACTGAAATTTGTTAGGCAACCCATATGCAATATATTTATTGACATATTAAATTAAATATAAAATACGTTTCATCAAATAAGCATCTCGGTGCAGGTCGTTGTATGACGGGATCTTACACTATAAGTATTAAGGTTCAACTGTCAGAAACTGTCAGATTTACTTCACCCGCGTGAAGTAAATCTGACAGACATTCCTCTTCCGTACAGACTTTGTAATTCAGTATGAGTTAAATTTCGACTAATCCCTTCTTGAACGGTGATTTCGATTTTCTATCACAATTGAAATTGGTATTAAGTTTTTAATTTCTAGTGACGAATTTTCAAAATCGTTACATTCATGTTTTAGTCTTTAATCCACGAATTCACCACTCTGGGGTGCAATATTTTTTCAAATTTAAATTGCTACATCATCAGTGTAAACCTCATCGAATACATAAAACTCGGTCCACATTAGACGGTGTTATGTGTTAATAAGAAATACAGACAAATCGAGCAATTGTGTTTTGGTGTCAGTTAATTTAAAAAAAACTTTAATTTATAAATAACTTCATGACTGTCTCGGTGGCGCAGTTGTAATGCGTACGCGTTACGATTGAGGCCAACGCTAAGGTCTTGGGTTCGATCCCCGAGTCGGGTAAAGTGGTATTGGGTTTTTCTATTACGAAATGCTCAGTATCAGCCCGGAGTCTGGAATTTGTGCCCGGTATGGCGATAGGCTCGCCCCATATCACATCGTGGGATGGAGATACGCTCGGCTAAATGTGGGTGTATTAGTTACACCTCTGCCTACCCCCTTCGGGGAGTACAGGCGTGAGTGCGTATGTTATGTATGTATGTGTGTATGTTAACTTCTTCATATTTTTGTTATAATAAATCGTCCCCCTTGCCTCAGGTGAACCTAATTAATATCAATACAATTTACAAGTACGCGCGGTTCCATGGCAACTGCAGCGTACATCCCCTCGGCTATGCTTTGTAAGTAAGGGAATCTCTTTATAAATATTATTTGCTCTGTAAAGGGCTCAGTTGGTATGCTTGAGTGACGTTCAAATATCGGATCTGTAAGGACTGGAAATCAAATGTTGGAAAAAACGTTTTTTGAGTCAGTTTAATTTTTTGTTAAAAAGTTATCGTTACATACATACATATACATATACACCCACGCCTGTAATACTCGAAGGTGTAACCAGCACACCCACATTTCGCCGAGTTTATCGGTGTCCCATGATGTGATAGAGAGCGAGCCTATCGCCACACCGAGCACAATTACTTACAAATACTTGTAATTTATTGAATACTCTGGTTAATTGTAATTTAAGATTTTGAGTTTTGTACGTTAATTAAAAATATATTAACTTCTACACAGTGTATTATTACTTATAAATAAACATACTCGCAGTCACACTTGTGAACTAAACTAAATTTAAATAAACAGCAGTACACTAAAAAATATGTTTTAGCAAAAATAATTTAAAACTCACTTCCATGGCTCGGTAACTTCGACCAAAGTTTTAGATTTACGAGAGCCATTTAGTAAATTTGTTGCTTGTAAGCTTTGATTATATACACGTTCTAGATGGACAACTACGACAAAAAAGGGAAAATCTTACGCCACTAACTTAGCTATAGTGACGGCACCCTACGATGACACTTGTAACAACTTACAATAGTACATACACACTCACGAATACACACAATGAATACACGTCACTTCGAAAAGTCAGAGGTGTGTCTTAGTTTGTACCGGACCCACGAATTGCATCTAGACAGTCCCTACCTCCCCGCTACGCTATCACCGTTTTCAATGTCTATATGATAAATAAATATATTTGTTTTATTAATTCTAACTGTGGTTTCGTAGGGTCATATTTTTTATTTTTTTATAGTATAGGCCGGCAAACGAGCAAGTGGGCACCTGATGGTAATTGATCTCCACCGCCCATGTACGCCCACAATATCAAAAGAATTATGGGCGCGTTGCCGACCTTAAAGGGAAGGGATAATTAAGGGATTGGGAAGGGGAGGGGTATTTGGGTGTCCAGATATCTCACTCACCGTACGAAACGCAGCACACAGTTTTACTCGCTAGTTGATGGGCGCTTTTAAACGAAGGAATGGCAGTGCAACACGGTATCTAGACGTATATAATCCACGCTTCTAGATTACGACAAAATCTTGAATGTCGACTGTTAATGAAGATGAGGTAAGACGCCGAGAGGTTCTTGCGCCGACATTCTTGAAACAATATTTCATAGCGCTAAGTATACTCAGTGAACTATATTTCTTGCAAATCGTATGAATTTTTTATTCGAAATCAACTTCTATATTTCCTTAGTAGTATTTTTCTATACTACCTTTGCTCGCGGCTCCGCCCGCGTGATTAGACTTTTCCGACATAAAATTCTTTCTCTGTTGGGAAGCTGCACTGTCCCCGGGTGACATAGGCTACTTTTTATCCCGGAAAAGGCCGCTTACACGGGCGGAGCCGCGAGCAAAGGCTAGTTGTATATAAAGCAACTCCAGTTGCGCAACTCTTACAAAAATATCTCGCTAGATGCCACTGTAAGTTTTCTGCAATTAAAATTATAATCTACTAGGTTTTGCTCGCGACTCCACCCACGTGAATAGACTTTTCCGAAATAAAACGTAGCCTATATCCGTCTCCAGGGTCCCATCTATCTCTACATCAAAATTCATTAAAATCGGTTCAGAGACTTAGGCGTGAAAGCGTAACAAACAAATAGATAATTATTTTTTTTCATAAAAAATATCCCATGTTACTTCTTATACCTCCAAGAATATGTGTACAAAGTTTCATGATGATCGGTTAAGTAGTTTTCGCGTGAAAGCGTAACAAACAAACTTACATTCACATTTATAATAGTGGTAGAGCCACGCTGTAGACACTTTTGTCTACAGCATGAATGGGCCGGCTCATCCGGGTTGTTACCACTGTCTCACAGAAAACTGGCGTAAAGTAGCAGCTTGCTGCTGCGTTTCGTACGGTGAGTGAGATATCCGGAAATCCCCTCCCCTTCCCAATCCCTTAATTATCCCTTTCCCTTAGGGTCGGATACGCACCCATAAATCTTTTGGTATGCACATGGGTGGTGGAGATCACTTACCATCAGGTGACCCACTTGTTCGTTTGCCGGCTTATGCTATAAAAAGACTAAGGTTACCGAAGCGTACAACTTTTATTGTAGCACTGTAAATACCTAGTAAGCCGTGAAAAACCTCGTCTTACAATCCTATACAAACAGATAGGGTCGAAAGCGTTTGAATAATTAAATTTGAATGTGTTCTCAAGAAAAAATTGATAGCAATCCGGGGTCGATCCGTACATTCGCGGCGTGATCAGAATGCCGAGAGGAAACCGGCTTTATATTTCCCTACTTTATCCCATGTACACACGCTTTCATATTTATTTAAGTGTGTATTGATTTATGTAAATGTACATTTGTTATATGAACATACGCACTCACGCCTGTAATCCCCGAAGGGGTAGGCAGAGGTGTAACCAGTACACCCACATTTCGCCGAGCGTATCTCCGTCCCACAATGTGATAGGGGGCGAGCCTATCGCCATACCGGGCACAAATTCCAGACTCCGGGCTGATACTGAGCATTTCGTAATAGAAAACCCCAATACCACTTTACCCGACCCGGGGATCGAACCCAAGACCTCAGCGTTAGCCTCAATCGTAACGCATACGCATTACAACTGCACCACCGAGGCAGTCTTATATGAAATACAAATGTAATAACCGATGTAATGTTTTAATGGAGTTGGTGATAATAAAATAGAGAAAATAAATGGAATAAAGTTGTTATACTAAAAGTGTTCTAGAATGCCAACTTTATGTGTAGAATGTGTGTTTAAGTGCCTGTTTCGCTATCTATGAGTAAATGCGACGTACACAATAAAATGTCGCAGTTGTAATGCGTACGCGTTACGACTGAAGCTGACGCTTAGGGCTCAGGTTCGATCCCCGGGTGGGGTAAAAGTGATATTGGGTTTTTCTATTACGAAAATGCTCAGTATCGGCCCGGAGTCTGGAATTGTGCCCGGTATGGTGATATGCTCGCCCCCTATCACACCATGGGACGGAGATACGCTCGGCGAAATGTGGGTGTACTGGTTACACCTCTACGAGTACCTACACTTTTAGGGGATTACAGGCGTGAGTGTGTATGTATGTATGCATATGTACAATAAGATATGCCACGTTCATATGCCAAAGCCACAATTGTGAGAGACCGGTGTACAGAAGGCCAATTTTCGTATTTAACTGACACTGCGAATGAATTTTAACCGAACTGAGATTAGATTTTGATTTTACAAAAAAATTGTATTCTGCACCTCTTGAAGTTCAGTCCGATGTCAATATAATCTCATCTCAATCTCAATACAGTCACAATTTAGAATACATTTTTGGCTTCAGTCAACTTTTATCCTACTTTCGATCTAATTACGATCTATGTTCACATTTGACGTTGATTATTGGTTTATGAGAATACGATTTGCAACTTTCTTGACACAGACACTGTGTTGAAGTGTGTGTTGAAAGTGTGTCTGAGTGTTGAAATAAGAACTCCCCTTTTTCGTCGGATTTTTCTCAAAGCAATTGTAATAATAAAATTAATTTTAAATGTTTTATCTTATAATATTTAAAATGTAAAAAATCCTATTTAAAACAAAGAGTAGTGTACAAATTAATAATAATGTTTCATTATAAATTATATTTTTTTTACCCTAAAGTATGATGGATTAGGGCTAAGATAACTCAGATATGCGAGCGTTTGATATAATTAAACAGGAGAGCATACACACCATTACAATAGTTTTACAAGAATTATTTGCCAAACGTCAAAACATTATACAAAAGATAATATGCGTTTTATTTCTTCAATGTTGTAATCGCATTTAGTTTACTATAATGCATATGGATCTAATTTAACAATAGGCTAGACTCAACATCACTTTCCTGTCACTGAAGTGTCAAAGTATCAACTACGCATGTTTTGCCTCGAACATACAAATTCATAGTTTCAACGCAAACACCTTATAAAAACAACATAAACGATACAAATAAAACCTTGGTACTTTATCTAAAGGCGAGGCGTAAACACACACAAAATATGGCGCGAATAACAACAAATTTACGACAATGTTTATGTTACTCTTCCTGGCAGATAAACGACTCAAAGGACCACCCAACATTACCATGATTATGAGTTTTTTCTTACTATTGAATGGGTCTAGTGGTAGTGTACTTAGGCTGGGATCCGGTTAGGTACTGGGTTCAAATCTGGGGTTGGCTGGTCACAATTTGTGCCGTTTTTTGACTTCGAAAAACACATTATGTGGCTTAACAACTTATGTCTCAGGGTGACAAACGCAATTCTATTCAGTACTTTGTAATTCAAAGTTCTGTGTGGTATTGTATCTGTTTATAGTCAGGCAAGGTGCTTACCATCAGAAGAGAGACCTGCTCGTTTCATCATTCAGGCTATAAAAAATGCTACTTTGAAATAATTCTCGGGAATTATTGGTGGTTAGTTCCACCATGGGTGGGATAATATCCTTGAAGATGAAGCGTATCATTCCGCTACCCAAGTCTGCAACGATACCCCAAGATAGCATAGGTTTGTGCTTATCAAAAGGGAACTATAATAATACCTTACCCTTATCTAACCGTTAAAAACCCACGATGCTAATTAGAAAACCATCTTCAAAATTTACATTTTTAGTATTTTTCTTTAGGTTAAGAACCTTATATCACCTTTCAAACAAAAAACCGCACTCAAATAAATTAGTTATGGCGGTCCGATGCCACATACCTACAGATAAACGAAATTGAAACTTATAACATCCCTCTTTTTTGTCGCGGGTTAAAACTAAACAAAGTTCATAACGAACTAAAACCTCACCTATGAAAGAAACTTAAAAGGTTAAACAAACATTAATCCACTTTTAATTCAGTACGAAATCACAATCGAATTAAATGGAAAAAGTCTGGAGCGCTCACGCTAACGTGCGGTGGGGTCGTGAGGACCACTCCAGTCGGTTCAAGCGGAACGGGGACGCGCTTGGCCCAGCTATTCCCATTTAAAAATTTTGAATATACATTTTTTAATTAACGACAATTTTACTCGGCAGTTGAAGTATGTGACACGATTTTAATCGCCAAAGGTAAGTTGTGGATTAGAGACTGTATGAAATGAGATGAATTGGAAATTAAACATGATGAACGTAGTGGTGGTATTAAAATAACAGCATATTCTCACAACTTCATCATTCTCTGCATTCATTTATGCCTGGGTGGCGTAGTTGTAATCCGTACGCGTTACGATTGACCCCAACGCTGAGATCTCGGGTTAGATCCCCGGGTCGGGTAAAGTGTTATTGGATTTTACTATTACGAAATGCTCAGAATCCGGAGTCTGGAATTTGTGCCCGGTATGGCGATAGGCTCGCCCCCTATCACATCGGAGGACGGAGAAACGAGATGTGGATGTACTGGTTATTAGTTGGGTGGGTTGGGTACCCCTTCGGGGATAACAGGCGTGTGCGTATGTATGTATGTATTTATCATTGAAAGGGTAGGGAAAGGTACAACTAGTCCATCCATGGTTTGCTCATGAGCAGACGCGTTTACCCGTCACGGTCATGATGCTTACCACAAGGTATATGACCTACTCTCGTCTCGTCTTTATTTCCAGACCTATGAGATGGTACATTGGTCTTACTAATGCATCAGTTACCTAGTCTTTTATATTATGTGTTACGATCACCTTAGAAGCGATGTTCCCAAACTACTTATTCAGAAGTTATATAATCTGGTCACGTAAAAACAGTTAGAAACAGCATAAGTTGGGAAGTCGCTGAGCGCAACAACTATGGGCATTAGTTTTGCTTTGCATATTAAAATGTTTGTCGACGTCGCAGCGGCACTTTAGCTTCGATGCTCTTGAAACTGTCGCAATTGATTGGACTTAATTTAATTCTAATTAGAGGGTTTATTTTGGAGATTTTTAAGTCAACGAAAAAATAATGGGGTTAGCACAACAAGGTTTATGTATTTTTATCATGATTTTTTTGCATGCGTTAATTACTACAATTACATTACACGAACTAAAAAATTGGTTAATTTAATTTTAATCCATTTTTTATATACTTGAATGATAAGACCAGTACGTCGCTCACCTGATGGTAAGCGCCACGCTTACCCATACACAGAAGCACAGAACCAGGAATTATTTTTAAAACAAGTAATTGTAAAACGAGATAAGTTATTATGTCTCGTAACACCCAGTAATTTCATCGGCTTCAATGTCCTTCCATCCTAAACATAACCGTGCTTGCACTCTTAGTAGACAATACTGTCTACAGCGTGGCTCTACCACTCGCAAATTCTAGTCAACTTCGCTATTTTAAACGGATAGATTATAATGCACGAAACATGTCAATAAATAGTCAAGCTGCCTACATGCTATATGAAAACAAATACATTCATAAAGTATCCAGTATAAACACAATGATAGAACTCAACTGACATAAAATCCAAACATTAGGAATAATCAAAAACAGATTGCACCCGAGCAATTACTCCAAACCGTAAAATCACTGAGTAATAAATTTATTAAAACAACCGCAGTTTCGATATTAGCGTACTAAAGTTGCACAAAGCTGCGCTATTTGCAGTACCGACCAAATGTAAAGTTTGGAGGCGTAGTGTCACACGGGTGAAATTTATTCGGGTCGTTAGCCTTAATGTATGCACGTTACACTCATCTGGGATTACCAATTTATGATTAATGTTGAATAATGGATAACTTTATTCATGAGATAAATAAATAAACTGCAGTGTTATGTGACATCCTCTGTGGCGCAGCGGGCGAGTAGCCGGCTGCGAAGCGAGAGGCCGTGGGTTCGATTCCGCACCGAGACAAATGTTTGTGTGATCCACAAATATTTGTTTCGGGTCTGGGTGTTGTGGGACCGCAAGTCCCTCGTAGTTCCTGATACCCACAATACAGGTTTACCTAGTGTGGGGTCAGGACTATGTGTGTGACTGTTGGGTGTATAAAAAAAAATATGTAAGAAAATGCCTCAGAAAGATCCAGAGAAAATTTATAGATACTTCTTAGTTTCTTTCTATACATCATGGCTGTAGGTCACTTGATGGTAAATGATTACCATCGTCCCATAATTCCAGAGGAATCGAAGTTGTGTTGCAATCTGTTATAACGAAGGCGTCAGCAAGCTGCCACGTGACGTCAGCGAGATACTTACTGTTAGATAGTTATGCTGACTTCATCAATACTATAGTGTAAACAAAACTAATTAAAACTTGGATCTCTACCAGCATCAGTCAGGAACATGTAATCTCTATTTTTCTTATTATTCATTTTTTTTAATTTAGTTTGAACTATAAACTAATCTAAAATAACACCTTCCCTAATACACTAGTTCTACAAGTACATTACTAAAATATTAAAGCACAGTGAAGTATTTAACGTAAACTTAGATGGTTACAAAATATTTGGTAAAACCCCTGCCGTCTCAGCTCTTAGCTCGTCGTAACAATAAAAACTTTCTTGACTTCACACCCACTCAAATTAGGAGGAATTTCCCTTAGCAGTACTTTGTTAATAATACTGACTAAACTGAAAAAGCAGTGTAAGGGTGGTCATGGTACATCCTGCCAAGCAAAAACCAAAACAATGGTGACCCACAAACCCAAATTGACCTAGGGTAATGGATTACATTTTAAGCCTCAAATTATAGTTCCGAAGCCATTGCTCATCAGTGGGTCAGCGAGGTTGATTCAGTTTTTTTATAGCATAGGCTGACAAACGAGCAAGTGGGTCACCTGATGGTAAGTGATCTCCACCGCCCATGTACGCCCACAATACTAAAATAATTATGGGTGCGTTGCCGACCTTGGGAAGGGGAGGGGGTTTGGGCCTCCGGATATCTCACTCACCGTATGAAACGCAGAAGCAAGCTGCTACTTTACGCCGGTTTTCTGTGAGACAGTGGTAACGACCCGGACGAGCCGGCCCATTCGTGCTGTAGACACAAGTGTCTACAGCGTGGCTCTACCACTCAAGATTACACATTTAGCCATTGGCGATTAGCACTCTAGCATATTTAATGTAATTTTTTTAAATAGTATCACATAGTAAAGTGAACTCAAGTAAGATTGCCTTGGTGGCGCAGTTGTAATGCGTACGACTGAGGCTGATGCTGAGGTCTCGGATTCGATACCCGGGTCGAGTAAAACTGGTGTCCGGTATGGCGATAGGCTCACTCCCTATCACATCATGGGACGGAGATACGCTCGGCGAAATGTGGCTGTACTGGTTACACCTACGCCCTTCGGGGATTACAGGCGTGAGTGCATGTGTAGTAAAGTCTACCCACTAGCGTTAGACTAATGAGTAAGAAGCTGGACCAATGCAACGATGTAAAAAGGAATGATATTTATTTAAACATCATCATAGTCTGTCAAAAATTATAAAAGGTACAAATTATTTTCATAAAAACAAGTCGAAAACACGCCGCACAATTGCCGCGGTTGTATTGAAATGAGAGTCAAAAAACGAAATGAGATAAAACCGTACGTTTTTAGAAACCCACCAAACAACAGGGGCGAGATAACTTCTGGCCTGTTAAATAAAGAAGACAGTTATATTGAAAGTGGGGCCGTTTGCCTTCTGTAATTTTCTCGGGATACCCTCAAATTGTGGTCTTAGATATAAGCTGGAGCGATCTTATTTTATGTTCCAATTTCATGATATCGACAATTGCGGAAGTGGGTCACTTGGTGGTATGGAGACAACTATGTCTCCACCATCCGCAATACCTTTAAAGGAAGCATTGCGTATTGGAAAGTAGATGTGAGAAAGCCATCGCTGAGAAGAATCTGCGGTGGATGTGCATCGTTACGCGACTGGACGCGTATACTTATCGAGTACATACACGGCAGCCTTGGTGTCCATGACGTGGCGGATATACTCCAAGAGTGAAGATAAACGTGGTTTAGTTATATTTTGAGGGAACCACCAGATCGTACCAAGTGTACAATACCGCGGACTGCATAATTAAAGTCGTTAGTTTGACATATTAGACGAACGTATATGAGCCAATCTTACTATGGGAGATACATAATTCTGACCATCGAGGAACGCAATTTTTTTGACAGTAATCATTATTATTGGACTGCATTGTGCTAAGTCCAGTGTCCACTTTGCCATGTCAGGTTAACAAAGAATGCGCTAGATTGGGCGAAGTGAAAACGTCTAAGTAAGAAAGCGGATCCTGGCAAAATTCCGGGATAATTCTGCATGGACAGAAGAAGAATGTGGATTGGGCGGGAAGATGAGGATTTGTCCTAGTTTGGCAAACCGTGGGTGCACTAGTCGCACATCTGCCTACACATTCAATGATATAAGGGTGAGCTTATGTTGTTTTACCGATAAAATATATATAGTTTGTTAGTATTTTTGGTGCATTGTATAACTCCACAATAATATAAATCAGCAAGCTTTTGGTTATTTGTTTGTTGTTCGATGACTCTGAAACAGTTCAACGACGAAATTTAGTATCAAGATAAATTTGGGTGCCAGCCAATACATACTTTTATTTTGCCATTACTTTTGATGCCATGCGATAAATGTAACTCGCATTAAATATGCAGCTGTGTTCCAATTTAAGGCTTTCATTCAAATGCTACAATGCTACGCTCAATACGTCGTAAACTGGCGCGAGACTTTGATTGCTGCCATAGTACGAGGTATTATGAATCAACGATGTCCCATTTTGATATATTTTATGAGAAAATATAGAATTTAAATGTAACATCATCGGCGTCTAATAAGCCATAATATGGCGCCACCCTCTGTATTTACTATTCTCAAGCAGAATGTGTCTAACACACATTTGGCTCCTGAGTTAGAAGTTAAATGACCAACGTGAACTACCCGCTTGCTTTTGTGTTTCGTAAAAAAATATGTCTGAAGGTCAAAATCCTCCCTTCCCGTTCCAAAAATTATCATTTTCCTTTATGGATGGTAACGCCTCTTTTCTGGTATTGTGGGTATTCATGAACGTTGGAGATCACTTACCGTTACGGGATCCACTAGTTTGTTTGCTGACCTGTGCTATAAAAAGAAAAACAAAAAAATGCAACGCTTCACTTTCACACTTCTTACACATCTCTTATATTTTGACCCGCCGTCCAAAGGAGATAGAGACATTTTTCGCTTCGCCACAAAGTTAAAAACTCGTTATTTGCGCGCCAAAAAGTTAAGGATACCCGCCATTGTGTCTGGCGTCGAATTTATCGCGACCATCTCCCGTCACGACGGCGCTTTGTGATTATTTCTTCACAATAGAGATATTTTTAATTAGAAAGTGTAGAATACCGAAAAGTATGTTTCGGAAATAATTCGGCTTTGAATGTGAAATCTTTGCGATGGCTTTGTGGTTTTGTTATAAAGGAAATAACGGTCACGTGGTAGTCACGGCTGCCTAAGAACATCTAGAGTACTAGTGGAGCTGAGTGTTGCTAACTTTAGCGGAGTGAAAAGAAGGAGTTGCACGTTCCGAAGTAAGTGGAGTTGAACAAAGTTTGGATTTAGACGTTGTTACTATTTTTGGCAGCAAATGAGGAAGTGGGTCACCTGATGGTAAGTAATCTGAACTGCCCATTAACACCAGCAAAAAAGAACAATTGGTACGTTGCTGACCTTTAAATAAAATAATGGAAATTAAAATAGGGGCTATTTTGGGTCTTAGAAGACAACGAGTTGACATGACAACATTCAAGAGTGAACATTTTAGTCAAGTCATTATGACTTACTTAATATAAGTCTTAATTAAAAAAAGAAGAACTTATTGAATGACTCCAAATTATACCAACGCCAGGTTTCTGAAAGGCTAATCAAATCAACATTCAACTAAAAGAACTTTGATTTTGAATAAAATATGTCACACCAAGATTTAATTCACAATAACTGACGCATATGAAAACAATAAAAAAGCATGTTAATAATATTTGCACATAAAAATAAAACAAAACGAAAAAAATAGACTAGAAATCCTGATATGAGAGACTTTATTCTCTGAAATAAAACACCGAGAAACATATGCGAGAAACTAAGGCGTGTCAGGAATAGCACACTATGAAAAATCTTAACCAAAACTTTACACATGAATATGTTGGCATCTTTGTCTCGCATTTATAAAAAGAAAGAAACAGAGATAAGTTACTGAACGGTATGCTCGCGTGACGACGGAATAGGTCTGAACTAGCGAAAGGGTTGAAAGTCGGTTGCGGATATTTTTGTCCGTTAATTTAAAAATATACGAGTTCACGAATATAATACGAATATTGATAAAAAATGGATATCAACATTTAAAAAAAAATATATAAACCAAACGGTGTATTTCGTAAGAATTGCACTATTCGTTTTTTTTTTATTCGGAGTCCATGTTAGATTCGAAAAGTAGGATACAAATGCTTCACTATGTTAGAGATGCTCATAGCCAGTTGCTCACTAATCGGTTAACGATTATTGAGCTAAGCCACCCTTGTCGCGGCCAGTCTGTGGATGGGTGATGGTGACCAGTGCCTCAACCATGAGTTTGTCTCAATAAAAACGCTAGCGACGTCGTAAAATATTTATATGAAAAACTCAGTGGGACCTCTAGCGGATACGTGAGAAACTAAATTTTGTCATACAAATATTTAACGTCGTCGCTAGCGATTTTACTGAGACAAACTCATGGTTGAGGTACTGAGCATCTCCGTGCTTCGGAGGGCATGTACTCGTAAAAGTCGATTCCGGTTGTTATAAACTGACAAGTCATTTAAGCGAGTCGAAGACCTTCGGGCGGCTTCAAAACTTTAAGACTAGAGGGCCAATTCTGCTATTTTAACTGACACTGCGAATGAATTTTAACCGAACTGAGATTACATTTTGAATTAATTAAAAATATGGCATTCTGCTCCTTTAAAAATTCGATTTCATCTCAGTTAAATTGCATATAAACTGTCAATTCGATCAACTTTCAATGTCTTTCTTTTGTTGAAAATATGGCTTCGCATTATTATGCATTTCGCCAATGACAAGTATTTTACCGAATTTTACGTATCAGCTGCCATAGACTAAATTCTAGAAATTAAAAATGACCTAAGCGACAAAATCAATGTTACCAACTCACAATAAAATACCCACAATATGACTAATTTCAGTGATTAAAAAATTACGTAACTGGAGCTTATGATTTTTTAATTAATTGATTTGACTAATTCCATGTATTTTATTTATTTCATTAATTTATCTATTCCATGGCATAACTGAAGGAAAACGGCACAAAACAGCACCACTCAGGCAGTCCTTTCCGGAAATAACCACAATCGCGATTATTTTATTGAAATTTGAAATTCTACCGAATTGCGGTTTTTTTTATTTTGCAACACTGCTGAGGACATATCTATACTAAATAAAAATTGTGCGAGAGTTTTGGCGGGAATTTTGACAGTGCGATTGCTCTCATAATTTAATCTACACTAATATTCTAGAGAGGAAAGATTTTTTTGTATTTTTGTATGTAACAAATAAACTTAAAAACTACTGGGCCGATTTCAAAAATAATTTGGCCGTTAGAAAGCTACATTATCACTGAGTAACATAGGCTGTAAACTCATTTCTAATACTTTACTGGAATAACGAGCACACAAAGTCGCACAATTTTGACTACTTTTAGTTGCTTGCAGTAAAAGAGAATAAACTGAACTGAATTTGTCTGCAGTTAACTCACAGTCACTTCACCTCAGTGTTGCCAAGTCAGATTTTTGAAAATACCGTGTTGTCCACATTAAAATACGGCATTTGCGTCAAAAATACAGTGCTTGATGGGAAAAAATACAGTCTATTTTACAGTGCAATAAAATGTCATACAAAAAAGGAAATAATTAAATTATTAAATAAAATATAAATTTATTTTAAACTTTATATCCTAAACTAACTTGACATTTTATTTGTATATATCGATCGCTGCAGAAATGGATGGCTGCGATGATGATGATATCGGTTTATTTTTTTTAATGTGTTTAATCAAAGTGTTTTATGTATACTACTAGACAAGCTGCGCGGTACATAGAAATAGTAGTATAATAAATTGTAGTATAGTAAATTAGTTGTATTACTAAGTTGCAGTCAATTGACCGTAACTCAATATTATCATCTCGCTTACTCTCAACTAGAACCCCTATTGCGCTCCCTGTTTGTGAACTGTCAAACTCCCGCGTTATGTGACGCAGTTTTACTTCTAAATAACCTGTCTAGTAGTATACAATAATAATACGAAATTTTTACTGTAAAAAAATACTGTGTTTCCATATAAGGTATTTATAAAAATACCGTGTCCAGTAGATGGCATGAAAATACGGCAGATCTGCTGTAATTACAGTGCACTTGGCAACACTGCTTCACCTTCAGTCACATTTCGTTCTCAATATTTTGACGTTTGTCTGTAGACGAAATGCATTTTATATAGTTAAGTGTCTCACAATGGACACTGGCGAAATCACCAATCTACGGTGGAGCCAAACACAATTAAAAGAAGAAGAAGATAGTTAAGTGTCAAAATTGTTACCAGAATGCCGTTTTGGTTCAGTCAACTTGTATTCTACTTTCGATATCATTGCGTTCTAAGTTCTTGAATATTGGTTTAGCAGAATACCATTTGCAATTTTCTTGTCGCTGAGATTAGATCGGAATGATATTTTGAACAATTAAAATTACGAGAATTGGCCCGTAGGTTGGCTACTAACTACTCGATAGTATTTAGTATAAACATAAATAATTTAGTTAGTTAATGTTTTTTAACCTTAATTAATCATAAAAACAATATTAATTAAAAAAAAGAATGGTTGAAATAATATTAATGGTTGAACAACATCTCTTCAAAAAACTTCTTTGTTCGTTTATTGTTGTGTTTGTATATAATTTTATTATATTCTATTCTATAATAAATATCGACAGTACCATCTTAAATAAACAAGATCGTAAATAAAAAACAATAATGTTTTAACCGTTTTGGAGCTACGACGGGACAGAACATCTAACGTGAATTTTTACGTCGAGGATTAAAAATAACACTTGATTGTTCTATAATTTGGTAAAAAAATACTATCGATTTGACTATAATTAATATAACATCACTCTTCCCCCATTTTATCCTATATCCGATATCCGCCAAGCAGATATCGGATATCCCAACACTATTCGGCATTTGAACCCCTAGATTTATTTTATGGAGAGTGCGCAACGTTCTTTTTGCAATAGACGCCAGAAGGTGCGTTCCAACCCTTCATATTTACGATTAAGCCGTGATCAGAAATATAAAATACCTTTGCCTGTTTTTTTTCGCTTACACGATACTGTTACGCTGAGTAGACATGTTACGTGCTGGCTGATTTTAAATGTTACGATTTTAGTGTATCGAATTCGGGAATATATAAGTGGGTATTTAAATTTATTGGCAGTTCTAAGATGTTGTCGCAGTCTCAATATTATTAATAGGGTTTTGGGAGGTTTTTTATTAGCTTGAATGACGAGATGAGTAGGTTTCTAGCTTGATAAGCGTCACGCCTGCCTATAAACACAAGCCACACCACATAGAACTTTGAATTACAAAGTACTGCATGACACTGAACTGCGCTCGTCATCTCGAGACATAGATGTTAAGTCTAATAATTCCCATTAATTTCATTTACTTCATTGTCTTTCAAACTGGAACACAATAGTGCTTACAGACTCCTGCTTGGCGAGATAAACGAAGTGGTGATACCAAGTACCAGTTTATATAAGTGGTAGAGCTGTGGCTCTCTGTGACAGCCTCAGTTTTGTCTACAGCATGGGCCAGCTCGACCGGGTTGTTACTACCTGCTCACAGAAAACCGACGTGAAGTGGCAACTCGCTGTTGCGTTTTGTATGGTGAGTGAGATATCAGCAGGCTCAATTCTCCCTCCCCTGCCCATTACCATAATCATCCCTTTCCTTTAAGGTCAGCATCCCGTCCATGATTCTCCATATATTTTGGATGTTCATCGGCAATGGAGATCACTTACCGTAAGGTGACCCTTGTATTCCGACCAGGGGAATAAATAAAATAGTTATCCAATATTAAAGTTATCCAGGATCCACACAAGTCTTCTTATCGTAATATCTAGTTGTTGTTTATAATTTGCTACTGAATCTACGAATATAAATAATGCAAACTTATGTACGGAAATCCATCAAACGATAAAGCTACAGACAGTGCCCAAAGGATAGTCTCACAGTACATACTCAGTAAAGCATTACCTTCCTTTATTGCGCAATCGGGTAGGCATACACTCATTAGTATATTTAAACTTTTTCGACAACATTGATGGCCACTTTATTGCAATTCGATTTTAAAATACGTAGGAATTCTTTCAAATGATGCCAATTTCGAAAACGCATTTTATCAATGTCCATTTAAAAATGTAGAAATAACCGATGTGCTTTCCGATCACGATCGGATGTGAAATGTAGAGCGAGTGGGAGCGATGTATGATTTCACAGAACTAGTATTGCTTCGACCAAAGTGTCGAAATATTGATGAGGTTTGATTCAACATACAAAAACGTGAAACTAAATTGGATTTGGATTTGAAACTATGGATTTTCCTACTAATTCTACTTCCTATAAATATTATAAATGTGACAGTCTGGATGTTTCTAGTTTTTAGTTTGTTAATTAATCACGCATTAACGGCTGAATGACTTTTGATAAAACTTGGTATCCAGGATGATCACGACCTCGATTAAGACTTACGCCCAGTTTCTGAAAGGCTGATCAAAGTAAAATTAACTAATCAAATGTCAAATCTCATGTCAAGTCGAAACTGAGTTGCTAGAAGCGTGGTCAACACCTTTGATTTGACACACATGTTAGCTAACATAACTTTCAAATTAATATGAAAATTCGTATATTAAACGGTACTAAAGAGACATAAAATTTGTTAATTTTTCACTAAATAACGTTTCAGCAACTCAAATTGATTTGACAGCGCTGTCAAAATCAAAGTTCTGTTAGTTGAATTTTGATTTGATCAGCCTTTCAGAAACCGGTTAGTCTACATTTTTCCGGAAGAAGACATTCACACGTGCAAAGCCGTAATAAAAGTCTATTCATACTTAATTATTATTTAAAAAAAGTTAATGCTACAAATGCAAAAATAACCCTGTGAGCCATAACGGCCAACTATGTTTTGTTCTTTTAATTCAAATGCTAAAATTTTTATCGCACTTTTCTAACTTTAGTAAGGCAGTGTTTAACTTTGCTCATCTGACTTAATGCAAAATAACTGCAATGTGAGAAATAAAACTGTGTTTTGCAGCAGAATGTAAAACACAAACAGTGTTAGAGCTAATTTAAAAGAGCAGGGTTTATACTACACATACTTATAAAACTAAGGTTATCTTCTTCTATTTCTGAAATAGAAACGCGTGATGATTATGACTATCATTAGGTTATCTTCTAATTTTTTTTAGTAACTAGGTGACGTAATAGGATCTAATTCGTAAAAAACGATGATTGTCAAACCACACGACGTTTACGTATTGTACTATTATATTTACACCCGGTTTCTGAAAGGCTGATCAAATCAACATTCAACTAACAGAACTTCGATTTGACGTCGCTGTCAAATAAATTCGAGTCGCTGAAACGTAATTTATTGAAAATAATAATAATATTGGATGTCTCTTTAGTACTGTTTCACATAAGATTTGTAATTTTTATAGTATAGGCCGACAAACGAGCAAGTGGGTCACCTGATGGTAAGCGATCTCCACCGCCCATGTACGCCCACAATACTGAAATAATCATGGGCGCGTTGCCGGCCCTTAAAGGAAAGGGATTGGGAAGGGGAGGGGAATTTGGGCCTCCGAATATCTCAGTCACCGTACGAAACGCAGCAGCAACCTGCGACTTTACCTCTATTTCACGGCTGGCTTGACCGGGTTCTTACCAGTCTCACAGAAAACCGGCTTGAAGTAGTGGGTTGCTCGTGCGTTTCATACGATGAGTGTGATATCCGGAGGGCCACACCTCCTTCCTCTTCCCAGTCCCTTAATCATCCGGTTAGGCTTCCACGATTCTTCAGCTATTATGGATGTTTATGGACGGTAGAAATCATTTACTACCAGGTGACCCACCGTATCGTTTGCCAACCTCTAATATATAAAACACTAATTTGAAAACAAACAAAAAAAAATTGGCAGGTGTAGAGACTGCCACGTCGGTAGAAGTGAAAATTTGGAATTTTAGTATTATATTTTGAAATTTCATAATGTTAGAATTAAAATTATCAACATCAATCTGGTTTTCACATCTATTGACACTCCGAGCAACAATTATTGTTATGCATGTTTATATGGTTTTTTAGTACTCACTATTGTACTGCAATTAAACGATTCAAATAATAATCAAACAAAACACAGCCACTGCGCGTCATGAGCATGTTGGTGACGCGAAATCATAAGATTTACCCCTACCAAATAGTGGCCAACGCAACTATGGAAATTTTCACTTCGAAAAAACTCAAAACTTCAGCTTAGAAATAGACAAAACAGCACAACAAGTTCCACACGGGGACTGAACGATACAAACAGCAATAAACCTGCGCGGCAATTAACCGGGTGTTACGCCCAATTAAGTGGCTGTTACAAATTAAGAAATGCGAGAACGGCAGTTCGGCGCTAACGGATTATGTAAACAGGGGTAACGAAGTGACTTGGCCGGTGGTAGGGATCTGTGAAACACTGGAAATTAACTTGGATGTGGTTTATTTTTCTGTACACTTGCATGCAATGTATGCAATGTAGTAGGTCCCTCATATGCGAGAGGCCGTCTGGGTTGGCTCCAATGCTTTATTTAATTCTGCCGCTTTCTTTCTCTCTCTTTTGTTCCGCTTTGATGGACATTGAAGCCAGTGAAATTACTGGGCATTGTGAGACTTAACATCTTATGTCTCTAGGTGACGAGCGCAGTTTAATGCCATGCAGTGCTTTGTAGTTCAAAGTTCTGTGTGGTGTTGCTTTTGTTTATGGTCAGGCGTGGCGCCTACCATCAGGCGAGCGAAATGCTCGTTTTGTTACTCAAACTAATAGGTAATAATAATTTTCGATGTCTCATTTTACCATCGCACCACCCGACAGCGCAGGAGAGTTCATCCTTATTACCTGGAAACAATCCCGTCTAGCACTGGTACGTTTAAAGCGTTCATTTCTACCTCGCAGATGAAAGCGCTAGAATGGACTCCATGCGTCGGTGTTTCCCGAGCGTTATGACCAGTCCTTCTTTAAGCGAGGCTTAAAAAGAGTCTTCCTTCAACGGTAGGCAGTGGCCTGGCTGTGCTGAGGTCCATGGGCGGGGGTAATCACTTACCATCAGGTGGGCTGCCCGCTCGTCGGTCTATATAGGGCAATAAAAATAATAAAAAAAGCACGCCAGAAAGAAATAAGAATGATTAAGTTTTGCCAATAGTCGCTAAAACAATAAAAAAAAATATTTCAATAATTCTATTAAAAATGGTAACGGCGCTATAGATAGTATTACTAACACCAGACGGAACACAAAGGCATAGCGCAGGGAGGTACCAGCAGCAATCTAGGTAAGCAGGATCCCAGGAACCGTCCTAGTTACGCCGAAAGAGGCCACCGTGGGCTTTTAGCCGGTATATAGGTGTAGAAAAATTGGTTAGGGCACCGATCCAGTAGTCGCTCGCGAGGTCGCTAGAGAGAAGGCTTATGTTGCAGGGCTGATGGTTTCGACATAATCATCCCTCCACCCCCAGACTGGGAAGGTATCCGTAAGATGGATTAACCCCACGCAACAAAAAGAATGCGTCTTCACTCCAGATGGTAGAGTATCGAGTGACCCACTAGCATTTGCTTGCCTTCTACTATAAATTGAACTGATATGAGTTTAAAGTTTTTTTTTGAAGTATAATAAATTTACCACATCCACATACATATTTTCGCCATGTACGTCGCGTCCCTGATTACAGCTACACCTGACGAACTGCATACGAATGTTGAACGGGATTGTTGCCGAAATATTACTCTGATGAAAACTTACTACAGTTGTGTAAGGGAGAGGGTAATATGTTTGTTGGTGTTGTTTTTATCTGTATAGACCTCACATAATTATTATCAACCGACTTCAAAAATATGAAGGTTCTAAACTCATGTGTATTTTTTTATAGTATGTTACGCCATATCTCTGCCAAATGTAGAGAAATTTTTATGATATATCTTTTCGCACATTTAAAGACAAACCGTTGCTAAACGAAATTTTTCAAGAATTGAATTACTAATGCCATTTTTTCAATATTACGTAAACTATACGATTTTACACTTTCATAAAAAATCCACTTTTAGAGGTAAATGGCGCTAATTTTGACCGTTACAAAACTAAATAAGATTTGCTGGCTAAATGCAATATCGTGTATAAGCTAGTTGTAGTTTAATTTTATATTTTCGTTTTGTAACGGTTTGTCTTTAAAGGTGCGTTATGTTAAACAGCTTTTACTATAAGAGTGGTGCCATACAACTTTAAGATTACTTACTAACCTGTATCTTGGGTATCAAGAACTACGAGGGACTTACGGTCCCACAACACGGAGGCCTTAAATAATTATTTACGAACCAAGCAACATTTGTCTCGATTCGGAAATTGAACCCGCGGCCTTTTGCAACTAGCTACTCATTCGCTGCATCATGATGGCTGTTTTTTGTAGTGAAATATTTTACCACATAAATGACGTTTAATTATAGCGGGTACATGGCTCGACTTTAATCGAGCAACTCCAAAATCATATGTGATTAGAACCGTCTGAACAGAGTTTTGAATCGAATGGATCAACAAAAACAATACAGCTTTTGTTGATTCAAGTTAGTTGATCAACTATAAAATTGAAACGTGTAAACTCGCTATTAGAAAATCGCTATGAGCAAAAGCCATTTTTTTACTTTGCAAATTTGTAATTTACTTAAAAAATGTCTGAATGAAATCACCGTTTGTAATAAGATCGCCCATTCTATTACCCATGCTGTATGATCCTTGTTTTAATGATAGATCGATAACATTTTATTGTACACAAAGTAAAAACAAAACAAAATTATAAATGTAACAATAGGCGGTCTTATCGCCAATAGCGATCTCTACAAGACAACCTTTATGTTACCTACTTTATTTGGTGTGCAATAAAGAATATTCTATTTTTCTAATCGACCACTAAAAGCAACTCCCCACCTATCTCATTCAGGACTCTGAAACACATAAACGTATAATTCTCAACTTTAGAATATACCTCACAATTGAGCAGCATTAGGAATGCCGACATTTCTTCGTTTCGTGAGAGCGGTGGGTTTTATTTCACGTGCCTCTACACTCTGAATATTTTAGTCAGTACGTGCGCCTTGTACGGTTGCTCCTGCGAATTTACCGCGCACCTCCTAATAAATGGAGAGCGGGGCCGCGTGAATATCTGAGTGGGATGGCTTGTAAAAATGTTCGCTTTAATTCCAGTTTTGAGGATTCAAATGTATTAAGGTGATGCGGATGTGGCACGTGCTGGAAAAGAACAACACACGCCCGGTTTCTGAAAAGCTGATCAATGTTAAATTAACTAATCAAATGTCAAAACTCATGTCAAGTCGAAATTGAGTTGCTAGGAGCGTGATCAACACCTTTGATTTGACACACATGTTAGCTATCATAACTTTCAAATTAATATGAAAAATCGTATGTCAAAGCGAGATCAAATTTTTTATTTTTTTTCACTAAATAACGTTTCAACAACTCGAAGTGATTTGACATCGCTATCAAATCAAAGTTCTGTTAGTTGAATGTTGATTTGATCAGCCTATCAGAAACCGGTGAGTATTACAGAATTAATTAATTTAGATATCTTCGTTTAACAGCCTTAGTGGTCGAGTGGTCGGCTGTGAAGTGAGAGGCCGCGGGTTCGATTGCCGCACCGAGATAAATGTTTGTGTGATCCACAAATATTTGTCTAGGGTCTGGGTGTTGTGGGACCGCAAGTCCCTCGTAGTTTTTGATATCCACGATACGGGTTTACCTAGTGTAGGGTACTATGTGTGTGACTTGACTTGGGTGTATTTATAATTATTATTTATTTATTATACAAACAACAGTCCAGTAATATTATGGATTTAAATATTCATTAATATTAAAATCTAGTAGGAAGTCGAGTACTTTATCAGTAAAATAAATTATATTTCCGATTTCTTTCCAGATGGATACTCGTATGTATATATTTTAGCTGTCTGCAGAGTAACTGCTTGAAAGGTAACTCGTATAATGTTCTAAGATATGGACTATAAAATCTTCCTGAATGCGACCCACTTTCTAAAGCCACTTTAAGTTGAATAGAAAGATAAATTCTATGTCAGATTTAGTTTTTAGAATTGCAAATTAAATCAACAAGCGATGTCTTTGTAGCTAAGTATATTTATATATAAACCAAGAATTTTATAGCATATGATAGCATCAACATGGTGACGAAATAGTCAACTCTAAAACATTAATTGTCAATTACCACAACATTTAGATTACGTTGAGACACATATGATTTTTTTACCTTAAAAAAAACCAGCAGTAAATACACTGTTGATGTTAGTAGAGTTTAGAATTATAGAACAAAGCCCCTGTTTCACAGTCTCAACGTAAAATAAAATATAAGACAGCAAAATAAAATTATCACGCCGTCAGTACAATATTATGTCAAATTCGTACTTCGTATATTATTATCTGTACAAACATACGCACTCACGCCTGTAATCCCCAAAGGGGTAGGCAGACGTGTAACCAGTACACCCACATTTCGCCGAGCTTATCACCGTCCCACGATGTGATAGGGGGCGAGCCTATCGCCATACCGGGCACAAATTTCAGACTCCGGGCTGATACTGAGCATTTCGTAATAGAAAAACCCAATACCACTTTACCCGACCCGGGGATCGAACCAGAGACCTCAGTGTTAGCCTCAATCATAACACGTACGCATTACAACTGCGCCACCGAGGCAGTCTGTGATTATTTTGTGTAGTAGGTTATCTGGCTGTTAAAATTTTAAATGCATATTGTGAATTAGACTCTATATAATATCGACCATTCATTGTAGAGATACGACAATCAACAGTCATCAGAATTATCTATATCAATCTGTTACTTCACACTCCGCTAAGGCAACCCTATAGACATAGAATAAATTAAATTCTGAACTCGAATCTGGCTGATATAAAAACCACATTTAATATACAAATACAATGCCGTTGTAATTTCATAGCAATCTGTTTAGTTTTCATACATACATACACACTCACGCCTGTAATCCCCGAAGGGGTAGGCAGAGGTGTAACCAATACACATTTCACCGAGCGTATCTCCGTCCCACGATGTGATAGGGGACGAGCCTATCGCCATACCGGGCACAAATTTCAGACTCCGGGCTGATACTGAGCATTTCGTAATAGAAAAACCCAATACCACTTTACCCGACCCGGGGATCGAACCAGAGACCTCAGTGTTAGCCTCAATCGTAACGCGTACGCATTACAACTGCACCACCGAGGCAGTAGTTAGTTTTCAATTAGCTAATATACTAACGTAGAAGTACAAATACGTTCTCTGCAACCCTAACGCTTACAGAATTTCAACCTAACAAATCCGAAGTAGCTCAACTCTTGCCACGTACCCCATAACTCGCGAGACCGCACTTTAAATATTAACACTTGACTCAAACAGCACCGTACTTTGATCAAACTTACCGTCTCTAATCTTCAGAGCTCGGATCTTCTGGGGATTGGATACTTTGGAAGTTTCTTCACGCGTTACCACGCACAATGTATTACGTTTATTGTAATTACGTAAGTCAGGCTTAAGACGTGTTAAAAAGGTAATTCAAAGTTTTGTATTGTGTGTGAAGTTGTATTTTGGTAAGAATCTGTAGGTACAAAGAATTTATGAGCTTTATCAAAATGTTTGCTTAAATAAGATATTAAAATCTTACTAAAATGTAAATTTAAATATTTATTATACTACTTTTATGAGTGGTAGAGCCACGCTGTAGATACTTTCATCTACAGCATGTATGGGTCGGCTCGTCCGGGTCATTACCACTGTCTCACAGAAAATCGGCGTAAAGTAGCAGCTTGCTGCTGCGTTCCGTACGGGGAGTGAGATATCCGGAGGCACAAACCCCCTACCCTTCGCATTACTTTAATTATCCCTTTCCTTTAAGGTCGGCAACGCGCACATAATTCTTTTGGTATTGTGGGCAGTGGAGATTATTTACCATCAGGTGACCCACTAGCTCGTTTGCCGGCCTGTGCTATAAAAAGTACAGTGCAGTCTAAATTAAAGTCGACCTTCAAGAAACATTGCGTCCCTCAACGGTTGGCAGAATTATGTCAGTCTGAACTTACTGGATATTCACTGGCTGATTCTGGAACGTGACTCGCTTATGGCGGCTTTTTCACCATGTGTATTTTGTACGGTGGTCGCTATCCACTCAGGCACACAAATAATCAAGTACTCCCCAACTTATCTCCCTCCAGCCAATTAGTTACATAATATATAGTTTTACAATACAATACCGCCTAGTCTATCTAAATAAAAGATATCTCCCTCGGTGTTGCCAGTAAGCTCCATACCACTTTTTTGTCGGTAGTTAAAAATATACCACGCTTCTTAAAATCTATTTTGTTATACACACATCGTACAATTTACGTGATCTATCGGAAGGTACGGATTACTCAAGTATTCAGAAAAATTGATCGCCTCTAAGATTGAAGATCCAATGTGAATACATTTTCATACATTATTAAATATTGTTATACCGGCAGACATGGGTATATCGATCTTACTTGTACTTTGATACATCATACATACGCACTCACGCCTGTACTCCACGAGGGGTAGGCAGAGGTGTAACTAGTACACCTCGCTGAGCTTATTTCCGTCGCATGACGTGAAAGGGGGCGGGCCATGTATCATCATCATCATCAGCCACAAGACATCCACTGCTGAACATAGGCCTCCTCTAATGCCTTCCAGGCCTACCTATTGAAAGCGGCCTGCATCCCTCGGCTTCCTGCAACTCTTGTCAGGTCGTCGGTCCATCTTGTAGGTGGACGTCCTCTGTTGCGCTTGCCCGTACGTGGCCTCCATATGGGCCGTATATGGCTATCGCTATATCGGGCACAATTCCAGACACCGGGTTGATACTAAGCATTTCATGACAGAAAAATCCAATATCGCTTAACCCGTCCCGGGAATCGAAACCGAGACTTCAGCAAGCAATCGTACCGCCTAAGAATTACAACTGCACCATCGGGGCAGTCTGTAGACTGCTGTAGTCTGTCTGCAGAGTTTGTTACATCATTTATTTAGATATGGTGAAATATGCATGGGTGACACCCGATTGATTTGTACCCAACTGTATAGCGACCACCCTAAACAAGGTAAAGAACTCGCTATAGTGATTCGTTCAAGTGAGTCGCGGTCCGGCTGACATAATTCTGCGGACTGAATGCCTCTTCATGATTGACGTTGTATTTGGATTGTACTTTGTTTTTTATAAGGCCCAGTGTAGTTGCTGTGCCAGGATAAAAAATATACTTAATAAAAAAAAGCAGTAGGTATTCTGTTCAAAAACAATGAAATATCACAAGAGCCCTGGGGAGGACGGTATCACTACCGAGATTTTGAAGATTAGTGAGCCTGCTCTTCTACCCCATATAACTAAGCTATTTAACACGATCTTATACACTGGCAAAGTCCCAAGTGAGATGTGCCACTCAAACATTATTTTATTGCACAAAAAAGGAGACAAAGCAGAGATAGGAAATTACCGGCCCATAAGCTTAATTTCTCATTTATATAAACTATTTATGAAAATAATAGAAAACCGTATAGCCCCACATCTTGATTCCCACCAACCAGCTGAACAGGCCGGATTTCGCCCTGCTTTCTCCACAGTAGACCACCTCCACTCAATAAACCAAATAATGGAAAAATCTATGGAGTTCAATAAAACATTGTACCTAGCATTTGTCGACTATTCAAAGGCCTTTGACAGCCTATCACATATGGCAATATTTACTGCACTGGAAAATCAAGCTGTAGAGCAAACTTACATCGATTTAATTAAAATAATATACAACAACAGTACAGCACGAATGAAGCTCCATACACCAGGAACCACATTTCCCATCAATAAAGGAGTAAAGCAGGGTGATCCCCTCTCACCCAAACTGTTTATTTCTACCTTGGAGGATGTATTTAGAAATTTAACTGGTTTATGGACAAATAAGGGCATTGTCGTCGGCAAAGCGAGGATAACTAATCTTCGTTTTGCCGATGATATCGTCCTTTTCGCACAGTCAGCACCTGAGCTGGAAACTATGCTACAAGAACTGTCTGACGCGAGTGCGAGGGTGGGACTTGCGATAAACAGGTCAAAGACACAGATAATGTCGAACAGCACCAATATAAAGATCCAGGTAGACAGACAGGATATACAGTACGTAAATGAGTATATATACTTGGGCCAGTTGGTTTCCTTTGAGAGCAGACAAGACAAAGAAGTCGAAAGACGAATTCAAAACTCTTGGAGGAGCTACTGGTCTTTGAAAGATTACCTCAAAGGTGATATACCTATCTGCCTTAAAAGAAAAATTATGGACATATGCATCCTGCCTGTTCTAACCTATGGTGCTCAGACGTGGTCCCTGACTAAAAATCAAAAGTCCCACCTGTCTGTATGCCAACGAACAATGGAGCGGAACATTATGAATATAAAACTTATAGACCATGTAAGAAACATCGACCTGCGTTCCATGACAGGTCTTACAGACGTTGGTATGAAAACCGCCAGGCTTAAGTGGGACTGGGCCGGCCATGTATGTCGAATGAATCCAGACAGATGGGCCAAAAATATTACAGACTGGTCACCAACCGATGGTTACCGACGACGTGGGCGACCTAGGAAGAGATGGAGAGACGACATTGTCAACTTTTCTCCAAAGTGGCAAGAGATCGCCCAGGACCGTGACAAGTGGCAGAAGTTGGGGGAGGCCTTTGCCCAGCAGTGGGACACTAAGTAGGCTAACAAAAAAAAAAAAAAAAAGGTATTCTGTATTCTTCTTTGTTCTTATTTAACCAGCTTCAAAGACAGTGTGCACGACCGTACTGGTACTCAGGTGTTAAAGTGGACTGTAAGTATGTATGTGAGTGTGTGTGTACGGTGCACAACGGTTTGCCGGGATTGCGTGAGCAGGAAAACCAATGATCCAGAGTCACTTTGGAAATCGGATTTATTTCGTGAACCAGAAACAATAAAATAGCCTATACTAAAAAGTACACTAGCCGCTTTGCACTGAAAAGTGCAGTTGAGTTTCAAACGCCGCGAGCGTTCTTCGTGGAGCGACGATGCTGGCTCCGTTCTCGGTCGGCGTGGGCTGCGTCGTGATTCCTGGTTCCCAGACGTTCTTCTTACTTGCTGACTACTTGCGGACTTGCTGACTTCTTCTTTCTTGATTTCTCGATTTCTTCTGGAGTGCCGGACCGAACTGAATTTCAGCGGGAATTGGGCCCCTTTTTGGCCCGTATTCCCGATCGAGACTCCAAACGGGAGCGCGGCGCTTTGCGCCGGCGCTCGGCCAATCAGAGCGCGCGCACAACGCCGGAACGTTGCGCAGGCGCTCGCGGGCGGGTGTGGTGCGCACGCGCCCGCGCGGGGAGAGGCGGTGCTCAATTTGCAGCGCCCTCTGCATTCCTGTAAACATACTTAAACAAAAACACTATTTCCTATGTACATTATTAATCTTATATACTTACTTATGCTACGAAATTATACACAACTATTTCTATTAATATAAAATAGAAACTAGTTACACAAGTAAGTAACAATACGATTCATAACTGAAAACAAACACACTATGCAACATTAATAAAGTTATACACGTTATACAATGTCAATTTAAAATAAAACATTATACGTTACTTATATACATTCGTCCTGCACAGACAGCCTACACACATGATTTTTGTTTTGTGACTATTCATAATTTTTGAATGATATTAGTTACATCCCCGTTTTTTTATTATTAATACGAAACAAAGAGTGGATGATATTCAATGTTCACGTATTATTCAAAAGGTCATTAGTTTAACTAAAAACTTAAATTTGACTTCAAATATACTTGTTGTTATTCGTTGAAGAGTTTCCAATATCCGATTTTAACCAAATGTATTTGAAACAATCATTGGGGTAAACCTTAACAATCACGAAAATAATCATCGACATCAGTCCATATTTATTTTGGCGGAGATATCGTGCAGTAATATACACAAAAACACATAAATATCGAACTGAGAAATAAAGTATCTTAGTTGAAGATGATATTACTAATCACGTTCTGATTAAATAAAATAAGAATAAAAACTTTTAGCTTTGAAAATAAAATGAACAAGTAAAAACTAGTTTTAAGGTTTGATGTATCAATTCGCAGCTACATATTTGTGGAGAGAAATCGTCCGAGCATTTATCTAAACTCCAGCAGAAGTGGTGAAATGGGAATCGTCGAAGAATTCCCCGCACCAATTACTCAGTTATCTCCACCACATAACTGAATAAAACTCGGCAACGTTTCATCATTTTCACGGGACAAACTTTTAGTTAGTTTTTGCACAAACTTCTGATTTATGACTCCAAGGGCGGGACTCCGGGCGCAGTTCTAATAAAGGAATTTGCGCGAAGCGAAAAAGGTCGCGAAATTATTTTTTCTTGATGAAAATTTTAAGGTGTGACGTTGGCGGGTGTAATAATTCATAAGGTAAATAGTTTGCGAGCAGCCTTTTATGTTAGGTATCTCGATTACAGCCCGACAAAGAGGGTAAAGTGTTATGGAGTGTTTATTAAAAACCTCTTTAGTTGATTTAAGCTGATGTTCTTTACGTTGACAAGACTTCTCTAGGGACTTAAGTTATGATCTCTTCTTAATCAGCCACCTTGTTCCACTGATTGGCATAGGCTTTCTCTTTGATACAAGGGGTTTGGATTAATTATCTGCTATGTCTACCAAGTAGATTGCCTCGGAGGCGCAGTTGTGATGCGTACGCGTACGCTGAGGTCTCGGGTTCGATCCCTGGGTCGGGTAAAAGTTATATTGGCCGTATACCATGGGCCGTTGAGGCTAGGAGTCCCAAAGTTATGGATTACTGGGTATCTGATACATAGTTATTCCCAACTTATCAAAAACCTTTCATAGTGGCTAGAGTTTCGTTACAGTTAGTTCAGGCCGGCATAATTCTGGCAACTGTCGAGAGATTCAACTTGTCTCAACGGTGGACATTACATTTAGATTGAACTGTATTTATCATCAAGTACAATATTTTTTTATAGAATATGCCGGAAGACAAGCAAGTGGATCACCTGATGGTAAGTGATCTCCACCGCCCATGACCGCTCATAACACCAGAGGAATCACAGACACGTTGCCGTCCTTAAAGGAAAGGGATAATTAAAGAATTAGGAAGGGATTTAGGCCTCCAAATATCTCATGCATCGTACGAAACGCTGCAGCGAGCCGCTACTTACGTCAGTTCTCAAAGACAGTGGTAACAACCCGGGCGAGCTGGCCCATTTATTTTATTAAACTTTTTACATTTAAATTAATGTAAAGGCGGACTTAATGCCAAAGGCATTCTCTACCAGTCTACCCAAGGTAGTGCAGAGATAAAAGACAGTAGGCATGTAAAAAAAAACCAAACAAGCAACCAAGCGGTGTAGAAAAAGAAAAAGAAAAAAAAATGAAAATAAAATTGCTATTTTTACATAAATGAAAGTAATACATATATTAAATATACATAATATATAAATACTTAATTCATGCTGTAGACAAAATAGTCTACAGCGTGAATGTAGTCACTTTGCCCAACCAAATGTGAAAAAACGTTAAGAATGCAATCTTATCAATCAAATCCCCCTATATCCCAATATCCCTTTTCCTACTGTGAAATAATATTACTGCTCGTGTCGCCCGACGTACTCTGGTAGTTATCTTAAGGATAAATCTGAAAACTTAGGGTCCTCACGATACAGGCTTTGCCTAGTGTGAGGACCACAAGCAATCTATTCACGTCTTGTAATTATTGTTAAGTTCCCATTTTCGTGGAATAATCGTAGATTTAAATGACGTATGTAATTTTTTAGTAAATAAATATTATTATTATTATTATTAAATAATTTATACCAATAATTCCATCAAACTTCATATATTTTAATATCTAGATGTAGAATTAATTGATAAAAGCATATTTACACCGTCTAGACCATAAATTTACGATATTAAAAAAGAATTCTTGATTTTTTAACATAAAACTGGCAATAAATAACGATACGCGTCCACAAGTGCCAAAGCAAGAGAAATGCTGTCCAATTGGGTTCTTTACCATACATCACGTGCACGCATGAAAAACCTGCAATCTTGCCAAATGTGAGACCCGAATATAAAAGTAAGTTATTACTCTAATTATGTGATAAAAATATGTGCATTTTCTATTTTAGTATACGAATATAAAAGTCTTGATTTTAAAGAAACCATTAAAAGTCTATTGTTATTATTTGTTATGAAACAGGACTGTAATTTTGTATTCATGTATTTAAATTGATTTAAGTTTATTTGAGATTATGTTTCGTATCAATATTGCGAGACTCACGCCCGGTTCCTGAAAGGCTGATTAATGTTAAATGAACTAATCAAATGACAAATCTCATGTCAAAGTCGAAATTGAATTGCGAGAAGCGTGATCCACACCTTTGATTTGACATACATGTTAGCTAACATAACTTTCAAATTAATATGAAATCGTATGTCAAACGGTACTAAAGAGAGATCAAATATTTTTATGTTTTACACAAAAAATCAAAATATTAAAAATATTTAAAAAATATAGTGGTAACGACCCGGTTGAGCCGACACATTAATGCTGTAGACAAAAGTGTCTAGAGCGTGGCTCTACCACTCCCAAAACTTTGTCATTTAATAATTGCTACCTGAATTTATACTTTATCAATACAAGGAAAGCTAGTTTTAGATGACGAGGTAACTAATTTATTTTAATTTTGCGCTTTTAAAAGATATTATTTTTCAAAATATAATGCAGTCAAGGCATATTAGTATTTTATTTTCGTGTTTACAGGTAAGTTACTTGCAAAGATTTTATGCCTCATATTATGAAAAAATACAACAACAACTAATACTAAAAACACTAATTTAATTCTAAATATTCTAGCTTTTTAGATGTGTACATAAATAATCGATGACCACATAACACGAGTTTCCGAACGGAGCGTAATGTCTGCACCGACCACCTGCGACACTACCGCCACTCTTTACGATCGGCCCGTGGCGGGAATTGTAACTAACTGCTCGTACTGTGGAAACACAATGGGCCTTATTGCATCCCCGCTCGTTACCGTTTCACTGTTATGAATTTTATTTCTTCATTTACAAACGTGAGTATGTTGTTGAATGCTTTAAATGTTGTAATAGGAACAGGATTTTTCTGTACGTATAAGAAATTATTTTGTTTATGTGCCGCTAGCTGGTTACGTTCATTGAAACTATCTATATACCATTGTAGATGTAAAGGGAAAATAATACAGGAATGTAAAATTATAGCTACTACACATTGCAGTTAAATGAAACCTGGCATGGATTTACTACCGGACTGCTATGTGGAGTGCAGAATAAGGTATTTTAAGGTCTTAATTTATTCGTCATGCTTATGGAGGTCATGCAAGTTAATCCAATGCGTAGATATCATTTCGTTAATTGCTTGATTGAGCTGCTCTAATTCCAATTAAATATTGTAAAACCTAATGCTGTAATAATTGTAACCTATTTTTGAAAAGAGCAACGCTGGAGTTTCTTGCTCGTTCTTCTCGGGCGAAACAGCATTCCGAACTAGCGGTAGAATTTTGACGGAATCTAAATAATGTATAACATTTTATGGATTCAATAAATATTTTGAATTTTGAATATAATTATTACATATACATTGTATATTTTTAATTTATATTGACAAATAAATAGAATAAAATATATCTCAATATTTAAGAAAAACATATTCTTAAAAAATCTTTTTTCTCTCTGAGTTACGGCCTTAGCTAGGCACCGCTAATCAATTTAATTATAAAGGAACTCACAGCAATTATGACTGAAAGCGACATCTTTACGATCGCTTTTTGTTTTCTCAAAGTCTGAAGTATAAAATCTTAATTCCTACTAGGCAGGTAAGATACTTTACTTTTACTTAAATAGTTATAGCTGACCCTCGCGACTTCGCCGCTTGGAGCCGCATATATACATATAAATCTTGCGGAATAAATTCTCTAAATTAATTCGTTGCGTAGTTTAGGAGTTAGTGGATATACTGGCAGACCCGGAAAGCGATTTTATTGAAGTGAAAACTTCTTTAGCATGGTTGTGATTTGAAAATCGATGAACGAAAAAGCGATGAAACGAAAAAGTGAAACGAAAAAGAGACAGACACATAAATTCATAAGATTTAACATGGGAGAAAATGAGATAGGAAGTATTATACAGTTGTGCGCGCATGCGTAAAATTTTTGAAGGTTTCACTTCTACCGCGTGTGAATTGCACACATGATTTTTTTATATTATATATAGATTATACCTAGTATATATGTAAAAGTTTTTATGTTAGTGAGTTTGTGAATTTAGATTTTGATAATCAATAACAGCTTAGCAGTTGAAGGAGTTTGAATGAAATTTGGCACACAAGTAGATTATAACCTGAACATAGGCTCCTTTTTACATATATACATATTACATAAGCTCATGCCTTAATCCCCAAAAGGGTAGGCATAGGTGCAATTAGTGTACCCACGTTTCGCCGAGATTATTTCCATCCTATGATACCGCCATACAGGCACAAATTCAAATCTCGGGCAGTTCCTGACCTGGGAATTGAACCCAGGAACTCACGGTTCTCAGCCTTAGTATGCTGCGACTACACCCATGACAAGTGGCTACTTTTTATACCTGTAAAAAGACATTTACGCGGGCGAAACCACGAGCTAAAGCTAGAACCTCGTGAAATGACGAGGAAAAAGATGGGAAAATGTCTATCCAAAACATTGGGAGAGGCAAGATCAAAGTGGAGTAAAATTGAAAAAGTAAGAAACTGTTCTATTTTAAAATTTGAATTGTATAAAGACAAAAAAATATCAAAACGTAATATCGAGCCGTAAATTCCATTATCAGCCTCCGTGTATTTCGAACAGCACACCGACCGAGCGGTGTTCGTGGACAAACGAAAAAGTTCTGTTGTTAGCCATTTGGTGATTGTTTACAATCATTTCGTGTCGTACAAATGCTGTTAGCCGATAAAATACGAACGAACATTGTGAAAGTAAAGATTTCGTATTATACCCGAATTTAGAAAATTATGAAGCTAAACCAACCTACAACTGCGTTGTTCCTTGTTTTATATTTTTAGATGTTACACTAGACGAGCGTTATTTTCAAAAAATACAATGTTACTGCTTTACAGACCTCCGTGTATTTCGAACATTGAATGTTCCCCATGTCAGGATTCTTTAGAGACCGTTCTCTATTTAATTATTACTCAGACCGAACTAGGACCGAAGAGTAAACCGGCAGAGCTACCGCGTAATGAACTCTTAGACTATCGACTGAGTACTGATCACTAATAACTAGACTACGACTGAGCCCTAGGCACTGGCAACTGGCAAATGGCCTCCAGTTATGGCGGCGAACTCTTATGATTTGTCCACCCTTCTACCACTGTACCGCACAGTTATTATTTCAATGTACCCAACGTCGTTTTCTAAGACACCCTCAATTCACCAATAAAAATATACCCTAACAATATATTACTAGCTTTTACTTCCGATTCACATGTGCGAATATCTTTATCCGGAACAACTCTTACCTCTTTTTCATCCGCTAAGGAGTTGTTTTTCGAATTTGTCGATTTAATATCATTTTCCCATACAATCTTTGAAACCTCGTTTCACTTCTATATTCTAACTTTATGCCATGTTCACCATTTTCGCAATCAATGTCCCAAAAATTTAATATCGATTTTTAAATTTATTTACCCCATTTCACTTTCTAAGGGGTAGATTTTGTCAAATACGTATTTTCTTATTTGTTTTTAAGAGTACTCCTACGATGTTTAAGTCGAAATAATTATTAAATATTGTTTCTATACACAAACTTTCATCCTCTATTTTAGCCCTTTTGTGGATGAATGTTCAAAAATCTCTTTTTAGTTCTCACTTACGTATTAAAGGAAGCTTTGTGCAAAAATTATATTTCTTCTCCATGAAATATTTAAACTCTAGATTCACCTCTGTAGACGGTAAGAATTAACTTTTGAACTTCCGATTCACCCCTAACCCCTATTACCCTACTACCCCTATAATTTGATATCATTTCGCCATGGTAATTAACGTTCCAAAAAACCTCAATAAAGACACCCATATCGTTTTTAAGTTTATTTACCCCATTTAACCCCCTAAGGGATAAAAGATATATCAAACAATTAAGTATGACATATTTTCTCTTTTGCTGGGTTTTACTAAACAAATCCACATCAATAGCTAGGTTTTACTTAATAAATCTACAGCTACGTTATGCCCTTTGCAGTCAAATTCAGTATAGCTCTGAAATGATCTGGTAATTATAAATGAGCTTACAGGTAAGTTGTCATATTGCGATGTTGCAGCCATCATAAGCCCCAGGGGCCGAACCCCTATAAGTTTCTAATGAATACTGTCCACAGAGCGGCCTTTGTGAACCTCTTTTGCGGACTATGCTCTGTCGACTTCGTGTATAATCTATTTTCTACGAATTAATAAATAGGCAATGATTGCTATAATTTTGTTATAATGATAATAAAATAATAATAAATAAATACACCCAACAGTCACACACATAGTCCTGACCCCACACTAGGTAAACCTGTATCGTGGGTATCGGGAACTACAAGGGTCTTGCGGTCCCACAACATCCAGACCCGAGACAAATATTTGTGAATCAGACAAACATTTGTCTAGGCGCGGGAATCGAACCCACGGCCTCACGCTTCGCAAACGGCTACTCGCCCGCTGCGCCACGGAGGCTCTCAGATATCGTAGTCGATATTCGGAGCATGGATTTTAAAATTTGGATCGTGGATTCATAGATTCATGCCTGTTTCCCACAGGGGTAGGCAGAGATAACATATTTCTCTTGCTATTCTTGCACACCTCTTTAGCCTCCTTCACTTTTATTACATTCTTCATACATGCACATCGGCTTAGTCTACATCTGTTTTTTTTTATTATTATTAGATTGAATGACAAGACGAGCAGGTCGCTCGCCTGAGATGGTAAGCGCCACGCCTGCCCATAAACAGAAGCAACGCCACACAGAACTTTAAATAACAAAGCACTGCATGACACTGGACTGCGCTCATCACCCCGAGACATAAGGTGTTAAGTCTCATAATGCCCAGTAATTACACTGGCTTCAATGTCCTTCACACCGGAACACAACCGTGCTTACACATTGTTGCTTGGCGGCAGAAATAGACAAATATATATATATATATATTTAGCATTGATTGGTTAATACTTAATATTAATTGCGTCGGTGGCGCAGTTGTAATGCGTACGCGTTACGATTGAGTCTAACGCTGAGGTCTCGGGTTGGATTCCCGGGTCGGGTAAAAGTCGTATTGAGTTTTTCTATTACGAAATTCTCAGAATCAGCTCGGAGTCTGAAATTTGTGCCCGGTATGGCGATAGGTTCACCCCCTATCATATCGTGGGACGGAGATACGCTTGGCGAAATGTGGGTGTACTGGTTACACCTCTACGAGTGCCTACCCCTTCGGGGATTACAGGCGTGAGTGCATATGTATGTATTCATTATTATGCTCACCTCCTACCACAATTTTAGATTGAAATAACTTGGGCAAACTTTGGTTGCACTGATTAGAAGGATACAGTAAAACTTATTATTCAGGGATACAGGTGAAGCTTTTTTATTATATTGCGATCCATCAGTAATGTAATGTACTATGGCCATAGATAATATTTCATCGGTGACGTCACAGGTTCCATTATTTATCGAGTGCACCGCGTGCATGTGAAATTGACTGGCCGATAATACAGCCAACCGTGTATTTTGTGATGGGGTAATTAAGGAAATTTAATTACAATGTAATCAATATTCATATATTATACTTGGGATCGATTTTGTTAAGGTAGATCTCAGATGCGTAGATTAGTTTTGTATGAATACATACTGGCCCTACATTATACACGTCCCACTGCTTGGCACGGGCCTCCTATACTGAACTAGAGGAGTTTTTTTTATATTCCTTTCCTACTGTTGCTCTCGTATTGCAACACAATTTTTTACTTTTGTCATGGTCTTTTTATTGCAATGATCCGTTGTTTTTTCTTGTTATTTTGATCACACTGTCCTGTCCGCAAATTCCAGGAATATGTTCCTCTTTTCGTTTTCGGCCAGAACTAGAGGGTTTAGGCCTTAGTCCACTAAGCTAGCCTAATGCGGGTTGACATGCATAATATATACTAACCCCTCTGTGAGGGTTAGATTTTGATGATTCTTTCTTTGCTCGATAAGGTATAGCTTAATTCAAATTTAGAATTTAAAGTGTTCGAGAGAGTTTTATTAGACGTGTTTTTGGACTAAGACTAAGTGGGTCACCTGATACTAGTAGTAAGTCAACTCTACCGCCCCTGAAAATCCAAATACTGTGGAATCATGGATCCGTTGCTGACCTTAAAGGAAGAGGATAACTAAGGGATTGGCAAAAGGAGGGGGATTTGGGTCTCCAGATATTTTACTCACCATATGAAATACAGTAACAAATGCTACTAATGGTTATCTGTGATTTATTTATTTTATATTTGTTATTTGAGACAGTGGAAACAACCTGGCTGAGCCGGTCCAGTCATGCTGTAGACAAAATTGTCTACAGCATGGTACTACCACTTATATAATACATGATATAATATGATTAAGTACCAGTTCAAGCAAAATGCCTACACTACAGACATCAATGTCCTAACCCCAAGACTACACAATATAGGCGATTTATTAAACTCTAGTGCAAAATTATTTAGTGTGTATAGATCATTATTTCCAATTTGGGTGTGTACTCTGTTGCATATTAAAGTTTAAATTGAACGAACAGTGCGGCTCGGTGTAAGTCTGCATTAGGACTCTCCAGGGAAGATGGGAGTAAGGTAGCAGGCAGAGACGGGTGGACAGAGTTTCAATTATATAAGTGTAAATGTGCTAATGTTTAAAAAAATCTTATCTTCCAATGCATTTGATGTAATTCGTTCATGAGTTCTATTCCTCGTACCACGTATCATATCTTAAGCAAATTTATATGGAAAATAATAAAAAAAAACTCATATTGAATACGAATTGAGAACATCTTCCTTTTTTTTAATTCATATGTTTTTAAAAATGTTTGTCACACCATATATCCGCCAAAAGGCGACAGATTTTAGAGATTCTTATTGTATTCAAAGGGTTTTTTTACATCGAGAGTACATACATATGCCCTCACGTCTGTAACCCGAAGGGGTAGGCAGAGGTGTAACCAGTACACCCAAATTTCGCCGAGCGTACCTTCGTCCCACGATAGTTTAAAGAGGGCGAGCCTATTGCCATACTGGGCACAAATTCCAGACTCAATACCACTTTACCTGACCCCGGGTACGAACCCGAGACCTCAGCGTTGGACTCAATCTCAACGCGTAAGCATTACAACTGCGCCACCGAGGCAGTCCATGTCCGAGGCACATCGAGAGTGGTCCCAAATAAATTCTTAAATATGATAACGGAATCTAACTAGCACATCCCATGGCGGCAGCTCTCACTGTTGGGCAAAGGCTTCCTTTTCTTTCTTCCACCAACCACGCTCCTCAGCAAAACTCCTCAGTCTTCACGAAAGGCCAAGAACCAAAATTTAAACTACTCAATGAATACAGACTCGACTGCCTCGGTGGCGCAGTTGTAATGCGTACGCGTTACGATTGAGGCTAGCGCTGAGGTCTCGGGTTCGATCCCCGGGTCGGGTAAAGTGGTATTGGGTTTTTCTATAACGAAATGCTCAGTATCAGCCCGGAGTCTGGAATTTGTGCCCGGTATGGCGATAGGCTCGCCCCCTATCACATCGTGGGATGGAGATACGCTCGGCGAAATGTGGGTGTACTGGTTACACCTCTGCCTACCCCTTCGGGGATTACGGGCGTGAGTGCGTATGTATGTATGTATGTCAATGAATACAGCAAATACCTTAGAAGTCAGTTTTTATTTCAATCCACACGCTCCGCTCATCACCAGCCGCTGAGCCCGGACATTCTCGAGAGCCAAGAACAAAGTATCGTTGCAGTTGTATGCATAATTCAGTTTATTGCATCTCACTATGCCCGGGGCTGCTCTAGACGTTCCCTGTCATAACTCTTCATACTGGCTCTCGGTAAAAACCAGCAATATCGTGAAATGCTTAACATTTTACTGGCGTTTATGTGGTTAATTTTCAGTTCAGTTTAGCTGCTACTGCGCTTGATACAAAATTAGTACAATGCTGTGTATTTTTTTTATGCTGGCACGGCAAAGTGACTATACCTCACTGAACCTGAGGTTAAGTAGAGATCGGTCCAAAAATAATTTCGACCGCCCAGAGACATCATGTACATCCCTCGACGTTGGTAAAATTATGCCGACCTGAAGTTACTGAACATACAAATGCTGACCTCGGAACACGACTCTTTTTTTTATAGTATAGGCCGGCAAACGAGCAAGAGGGTCACCTGATGGTAAGTGATCTCCACCACCCATGTACGCCCACAAAACAAAAATTATGGGCGCGTTCCTGACCTTAAAGGAGAAGGATAAGTAAGGGATGGGGAAGGGGAGGGGGATTTGAGCCTCCCGATATCTCACTCACCGTACGAAGCGCAGCAGCAAGCCGCTACTTTACGTCGTTTTTCTGGAAGACATTGGTAACGACCCGGACTTGTCGGCCCATTTATGCTGTAGACAAAACTGTCTACAGCGTGGCTCTACCAAAATAAAAGAACCACTGTGCGGCTCATTCACCATGAATTATGACCAAAAATTATCACTCCCACGAGTATGTTCTACATTGTAGCAGCACGGTATTTCACGGATTTCAGGACTTCGTGGCGCATTTGTCGATTATAATCCGACTATATAAAAAGAGCTTTCAGGTTCGAGCCTCGCACTGTGTCGAGTCACACAAAAAAATGTTTTTGGTGTGGGTATTGTGAATCCGCTGTCCCTTGTAGTGTCTTTTATTTTCGTGGAGGGAATCCCATTTACGTATACCATCCCAATCCCATGGAGGAGGGATGTTTAAGCCGGAATCACCAGCCTTCCGACCCAGTTGTCTTTACCCGAACGATCATTGCATCGGATCCCTAACCAAGACGACTCTCACATAAAAGAGACCTATCACCATGTAAACTTCTGTATCACCAATTCTCATTTTTTTCTGTCAAAGTCGGCAACGGACCTAGAAGATTTTTATTATTTTATTTGTTCAATGACGAAACGAGCAGGTCGCTCGCCTGATATTAACTCGTCATGCCTGCCCATAAACAGAAGCAATGTCACACATAGCTCTGGATTACAGAGCACTGAAATGCGCTCTTTATTCCGAGACATAAGATGTCAAGTCTCATAATGGCCAGTAATTTAGTTAAATTACTGGCCAGTTGGCTTCAATGTCCTTTAAACCGAAACACAGCAGAACTTACACACTGCTGCGTGGCGGCAGTAATAGACAAAACGGTGGTACCAACCCAGACGAGCACTAGCTACCTCTCGGGACCTACCTACTGCCGAGTATGAAGTTTGAATACTCATATAAGGTGGTTGTTACTTGCGATCAGGGACCCACTTTCTGTTTACCGTTTATTGAAATAAGACTAGTTTATACGGATTTTATCGCGGTTTAATTTTATTTTAGTCCCGACGTTTCGAAAGCTTTTCACTTTAGCTTTTCGAGACGACCTACACCTCAGTCTCTCCCGTGACCACGAAGGCTGAAAAGCTTTTGAAGCGTCGGGACTAAAATAAAATTCAACCACGATAAAATCCGTATAAACTAGTTTTATTTCAATGTGTAATATTCGCGTAAACATAAGAAATCACTATGTTTACCGTTTAGCTATAAAAATAGCATTTCGAAAATTAAACTGTCCCCGCTATTAATAAAAAACAGTTTACACTCTCCATAAAACATCTATAAAGATTATTCAGACTCTACGCGACTTATCAATGCTTACACCAAGAGGAACTATAAAAAAATGTTCGCTCGTAACACCATAGAATTTGCCCGCATTTGTGGTCTGATAAAACACTTCGCTGTTGATAACGGTGTTACAGACACCATAAAAATGATGTACGAAATAAAATAAACGGTACAGGCGTACTCTACTTTCTTGATTCTCTTTGAATGACAGTTGATTTTTGTTAACGGCGTGTTATACCTACCATTTTTTCTCTTGCCAAATTATTTACTGTATCTAATCATATAAAAAAATATCTTGAGTGATAATAGGAGTTCAAAAATATTGCATGCTAGCAGCTGTCCCGCGCGGTTTTACCCGCAGCATAATAATAGTTGATAGTTACAACTCGATTGAAGCGCTGCCTACCGGGTCCAATTGTGAATATAAACCATCCAGGGACCCACTTAAACACACCCAAAAAACATTAAAATCGGTCGAGCCGTTCTCGAGTTTTACGCTTAGCAACAAATTTTGCCATTAACGTAGCGTTGGACCTTTAATAACATATGACCAGATCCGGATAGCTAGGCATTAAATGCATATTTTTGAAAAACTTTAATTCGTAATACTGTACCAAAACTGAGTCTCAGATTACCTACTTTCTTCCCTCCTTTACTATTGAAAATAAAATGTTACTGATCTTTTCATATTCCCCTAGATTCACCAAATTATCTGTTATTTAATTTTTATGTGTTTACGTCACGCAAAGTTGTTTAAGACCGTAATTTGTACCTTCAGATACCGGATTTAACATTTTTGTTTTGTTAAACTTAATAAATCTTGTAACCTATTACGTTTGTAGTCCAAAATCATCATGAATGTTCACTTTATATATGAACTGACTGGAAATATGAGTATCACAAGCTATGTATGTATATTATATTAACAGCGATAGCTTAGCGGGGAGTGGTACAGACTGCCGAAACGAAACTCGCAGGTTCAACACCAGCCCTAAGAAAGTGCACCTCTGATGGTTTTAAGTATATTAATTGGTAATTATTGTTGCTTTAATGGTGGAAAAAACATCGGACTGCCTCGGTGACGCAGTTGTAATACGTATGCGGTACGACTGCTGTGCTGCGGTCTCGGGTTCGATCCCTGGGTCGGCTAAAAGTGACAGCCCAGGGTCTGACATTGTGTCCGGTTCGATGATAAGTTCACCCTATATCACATCATGGCACGGAAATAAGCTCGGCGAAATTTAAGTCTACTATTTACACCTCTGCTTCATAAAAAAAATATCTATGTTTGTGAAATAGTTTGTTCTCTTGTGAAGTCTCAATCCTTCAAACCGAACGCAACAGGGCGTACGCACTACAGCTTAGTGACAGTTTTTTTTTATTTTTTTTATTTTTTTAGAAGGACGCTTGCTGATAGCCTGACGAGAGTCGGCTTAAGTCAGCGACACCGGACTTAAATTTAAGTGACCTTCGCTGAGGGCACCCCCCCTAATGGGGGATATGGACCTCGGCTCAGGACGGCCATTGGAGGGGGGCAAAGACATTTGCGATTGGGGTTTAGGGAGATTTATAATCTACTTATAATCTAATTTTTAATCTTCATCGGCACGCGGCAAGCGGTGGTACTTACACGAACTATAAATAAATGGGCTTTGCGTTTAGCTGTTTTTGTTGCATTTCGTACCTTTAGTTAAATTTTCAGAGGTCCAAACTACATTCCTGTTTCACAGATTATTTCCACCAATTTTTAGTCTACCAGAAATTCTAAAGACAGTTTCGCTAGAGAATATTAGGCAATAAACTTTGAGAACAAAAAACGTTTTATCAACGAACAAACAATAAAATCATTGTTGTTACCTGTAAGCCTAGTACGAGTTAAAAATACGTTCACAGTTTTCGAATTCTAGTAATTCATACGATAATAAAGAAAAGAATCGCTTGAAAACTAATTTCATAATCTATTATTATAAAATAAAATAAACCATATAATTAATTTTAATTTATAGTTCCCACTAGTGACTACTAATATTTGACGTATTAAGAGAAAACGAAAACTTTCAAGTGTGAATGTTACAGTTGGGAGGGGAAGGCCTCAGCGAACTTTCATAGATCAAATTGGAGATATTCTCGAGAAAGGCCAGGTCAGGAGTATCCTAAACCGACGTACATATATGAAAAATTTAATGAGAGTGAATGAGGCCAAAGACGTATGCAAGGATCGTAGCAAGTGTAGCATATTAATCAGAGATTTCCGGAGCTGAAGCCACGAGACAATAGCTCGGACTAACTATATTGATGTGCGTTGTGCAGACGCGTAGTCTCGCCCCGTCTATACGTGTACAATACCTTTATGCATTGATTGTAAAGGATATGGTAGGCAGATTGTAGGGACTTTAGTATATGCATGATTATGCATAATGATAAAATTCAGACAGTTAATTTATTATAACAATAATACGCGGGAACGGCCCTTGTCTACTATTGATACAATATCTAAGAGATAATTTCAAAATTTGCATCCCTCATTCAAATGGAAGCTATCAGGTAATCTGGAATTGTCTTTTTTTATCCTAGCTCGGCAAAGTGACTACGCTTCACCTGATGGTAAGTGTAGCGTAATCCAAAAAAACTGTCGACCAACGACAGACGATGTGTCTATCGTAGGTCAGCAAAATTATGCCGGCCTGCCTAATTGCTTCTTCACACTCCGTTTAAAGGATCTTCATATTACAGGAAGGAGGGAACACGTGTGCCGTTCAGCATAATGTGTCTGTCGCTGGTTTTCAACTTAAACTCCTGTAGTGACTTACGGTTATTAAAAAAGACGAAATTGTTCTAATAACATTAAAATAAATACATACACAAAAGAAACTATGATTATGTGATGATGAAATGTTTGAAAAATAACTATAATTATTGTATTTTTATCGGAATTTTCGTAATAGTATAATTTTACCAAGAAGACAATTGTTCAACATAATATAAAGAGAGATTCTATGCAATAGAATCCGTGTGAATCATAAACGTAAGCATAAAATACAGGTCGCAATCAAAAATCTAAAAGCAAAATTCATAATCCGTAGCTTTTCAATTTAATTTTCAGGAACAAGTTTCAAAGCTGAAACATTCGTAACGCCAGAGCATCGGTGCATAGCGATGTTATAAGATCTTGTGACTTGCCATGCGAATATAGATCTTAATTGCCCTACTTTAAGAGCCCTAGTCGCGGTTTTTTGTAGGGATTTCTCGACGCCAACGCTCCGAAGTGTGGCGTACTTGAATGACGACGGTTGGGGCAAGTATTTAGAGTCTGTGGTAATGCTTTTGGTTAACTGGGCTACACCAATCTATAATAATCAGAGGTAATGATAAAGTCTTCACTGTTTTATGTGCAGAAAAATAATTAGCGCACGTCTTGGGCAAACAAGGAAGGGGGTCGCCTCGCCTGATTGTAAGTGATCTCCACCGCCCATGTACGCCCACAATACGAAAATAATGGGCACGTTGCTGACCTTAAAGCAAAGGGATAGTTAAGGGATTTTAAAGGGCAGGGGGATTTAGGCCTCCAGATATCTCACTCACCGTACGAAACGCAGCAGCAAGCCACTATTTTCTAAGTTACATTCATAGATGTTTCTCAAAAATCCCAGATTTAATTGTTTATGCTATTCCACTTGATATCATCGCTTACAACAACTCTTCTACTTAATAGTCTTACAAAGATATTTATATTATCATTCCATTCATAACTTGGCCCACATCCCAAGGTGAAAAGTAAGGTTTCCTTGAGATGGCTCCGCGGAAAATTTAAAGCTGCATTTATGTTAGTTTATTTTTCAAGTGTCGGGTAATTTTTCCACATTTTTTTATTCACGACATGCATATTTCTGCCAAGTGGCTGGATCTTTACACGTGTCTTAATTCTGTAGAGATCTTTAGCGCAATTACCTCAGGCTTTTGAACTAACTTATATAATAATAATAATAATACACCCAACAGTCACACACATAGTCCTGACCCCACACTAGGTAAACCTGTGTCGTGGGTATCAGGAACTACGAGGGACTTGCGGTCCCACAACACCCAGACCCGAGACCAATATTTGTGGTTCACACAAACATTTGTCTCGGTGTGGGAATCGAACCCACGGCCTCTCGCTTCGCAGCCGACTACTCGCCCGCTGCGCCACGGAGCTGTCAAGACATGATAAAATGTGTTAATTGGAACACAAATCGATGTTGTCACTTTGCTACTTATATTACGCTAATAAAGTAAGTAATATGGTGGTAGTGTCAATTTTAATGCTAAAATTAGAAAGTTTACGCCTGGTTTCTGAAAGGCTGATCAATGTTATATTAACTAATGAAATGTCAAATCTCATGTCAAGTTGAAATTGAGTTGCTAGAAGCGTGATCAACACTTTCGATTTGACACACATGTTAGCTAACATAACTTTCAAATTAATATGAAAAATCGTATGTCAAACGGTACGGTGTGGTAAATTAAAATACTAGAACATAACCTCCGTGACGTAGTGGGCGAGTAGCCGGCTGCGAAACGTGAGGCCGTGGGTTCGATTCCTGCACCGAGACAAATGTTTGTGTGACCCACAAATATTTGTTTCTGGTCTGGGTGTTGTGGAACCACAAGTCCCTCGTAGTTCCTGATACCCACGATACAGGTTAACCTAGTGTGGGGTCGCGACTATGTGTATCACTGTTGGGTGTATTTATTTATTTATTACTATAATATAAATAGGGATTTTTCTTGAAGAACTAGCTTTTGCTCGCTGCTCTGACGGCGTGAACTGCCTTTTCCGGGTAAAGTAGCCTATGTTCTAATCTTAGATATAATCTACCTGTGTGCCAAATTTCATCTAAAACTGTTCATCCGTTAAGACGTGATTGACAAACAAAACTCCAAATCCACAAACATCCTGTAACATATTTGTGGGTGTACTAGTTACACCTCTGCCTACCCCTTCGGGGATTACAGGCGTGAGTGCGTATGAATGTATGTATATGTTTTTCTATTATTTGCTCCGATTCGTATATAAAATTACGTCGTTTTTTTAGGTCCTCTTACATAATAATATTTGACTACAATTGCAGCTTACTGTTACCCGATCTCCATATCAACTAAACTACGAGCACCGATTAATTTATTTACTATTGTCCACAAGATAGCTTCTTACACACAAAGGCCTTGGATGTGTCGAGGCAAATAATTTATATATAAGCTGTAGTGCCGAACTCCGTCCCAATGCACCGTGAGATTACTCGGCCCGTAACATATCTATTGTAATGGAACAATGGGGCTGATGCCCTTTATGTATGAACATTGAACGCATCTTGTACGTGCAAAAACAATTTATTAGTTAGAGAGTTCATTTACTACGTTACGATATTATGTTCAGGGTAATAGTATTTGGTGGTAACTGTTTGTCGATATCATGAAATGCTGGTTTAATTTTGGTAAAGAAATTAAAAGAAGGTAATTTGAGAGCCTCATACTTCTTTTTGTAGTGCCTCTCCAACTAGTGAAGGTTGGCAGTCAGCTCATCATACTGTCTTTTGTCCTTTGCGAGACGAAATAGTTCAGCAACGCTCGCTATCCCTGTCCACTCTCGGATGTTCCGCAGCCATTGCATTTTCCTTTGACCAACTTTTCTTTTACCCCCTACTTTTCCCATCATTATGAGTTGAAGGAGCTCGTATCTATCATGTCTTAGTACATGTCCTAAATATGCAACTTTTAATGGTGTCCAAAAGTTTGCGGTTTTTGCCTACCAGTCGAAGGACTTCCTCATCAGTAATCTGAAGTATATTAGCAACCTTACCATATCCTAGTAGTCGTAAGCCTCAAACTAAGATATGGTAAGGTAGGTAACTCCTTGGCTGTACCGTATCATTGTTAAAGTTCATGAGCAGTGACCGTTTAGCATCAGGCGGGCCGCAGGCTCGACTGCCCATCAAGACAATAAAAAATACTTTACAACGGATTCCTTTTTTAATCGATTGCAAAAAAGGAGGAGTTTATCATTAACTGCATTCGTGTTATGTGAGCGCTAGAACGAGATTTTTCGATACCAGTCACGTCATCTGTTTGGAGAGTAATACGTTTCCAATAAGATCCTTAATAATAAATTATACACCGGGTCTTACTTATAAAGGTTGTTCAAACACTGATTAGTTAAACACTTTCTCTTACTCTGTTAACGCTATTTATAAAGTTGTTAGAAAGAGATAAAACACTGTTTAAGTGCACCAGTGCTTCAATAACATTTATAAGTAAGGCCCCATGTTTAAATCTCCATAAAAACACCTCATGAAACAACAAACAAATCAATACAACACACATCATACAAAAAATTAAAAATATATTAGGTAGTAGGTCCCTCGTATGCGTGAGGCCGTCTGGGTCGGACCGCTTTGTCTATTTCTAAGGCTAAGAAGTTCATTTTATTATTATTATTTTTTTATTGCAAAATCCGAGCCAGCCACGAGCCACGAGCCAGTGGGTCACCTGATGGTAAGTGATCTTCACCAACCATGTACGCCCACAGTACTAGAAGAATCATGGGCGCGTTGCCGACCATATATGAAAGGGATTAAGGGATTGGGAAGGGGAGGGGGATTTGGGCCTCCAGATATCTCACTCACCGTACGAAACGCAGCAGCAAGCTGCTACTTTACGCCAGTTTTCTGTCAGATAGTGGTAACGACCCGGACGAGCCGGCCCATTTAAGCTGTAGACAAAACTGTCACTCAGCACTATGTAAGTACTGTATTTCAGTTTGAAGGACATTGGGCATTACGATACTTAGCATCTAATGTCTGACGAGCGCAGTCCGGTAAGCGTATGACGTCAGGCGAACGACCTGCTCGTTTCTTCATTCAGGTTGATAAAAAAAACATACATACGCACTCACGCCTGTAATACCCGAAGGGGTAGGCAGAGGTGTAACTAGAACACCCACATTTCGCCGAGCGTATCTCCGTCCCACGATGTGATAGGGGGCGAGCCTATCGCCATACCGGGCACACATTCCAGACTCCGGGCTGATACTGAGCATTTCGTAATAGAAAAACCCAATACCACTTTACCCGACCCGGGGATCGAACCCGAGACGTCAGTGTTAGCGTAATCGTAACGCGTACGCATTACAACTGCGCAACCGCAAAACATTTGCCTAATTAAAGAAAGGTAAATTAAATAAAAGAAAGGTGTCATGTAATTCATCTTTCTTGTCATAGAATATATTGTTCTTCTAAATGATATGTTACTCAAAGTGCTACAACACTTGGGACATTTTGCCCATTGTCCTTTGCTAAAAGCTGCAGGTATTTTCTCCCACGAGGTGCATTCAATTAGTGAACTCTCAAAAAGCCATGTACAGTGGTTGCATGTCCGCGCCGAAATCCCTAGCGCCTTTTAACCACGATGCAGTCAATAGGACGGTTTCAAAGCGACGTTGTACGAGTAGGCGTTTTACATATCAAATGTGGAACTGATAGTTCTTTTATTGAATCGAAAGGTGTCAAATCGACTGTCCTGATTGAGCAGATTCAGATATGTGAACAGTTTATGAGTGGTAGAGCCACGCTGTAGACACTTTTGTTTACAGCATGAATGGGCCGGCTCGTCCGGATACCACTGTCTCACTGAAAACCGACGTAAAGTAGCAGCTTGCTGCTGCGTTTCGTACGGTGAGTGAGATATCCGGAGGGCCAAATCCCCTTCCCCTTCCCAATCCCTTATCCCTTTCCTTTAAGGTCGGCAACGCGCCCATAATTGTTGTATGGTAGGTTAGGTGGGTGTACATGGGCGGTGGAGATCACTTACCATCAGGTGACCCACTTGCTCGTTTGTGGCCTATGCTATAAGAAAAACCAGAAAAGTGTGATGAAAGCTGTGTTCTTAGGAATTGATAACTGGGGGAAGTTCGATAGGGCTGTCAAATATACCATAATTGAAAAAATAGGGAATACAATACTACCCAAATATTTACAAAGCTATAAGTCTGACAATTATTTTCAATTTATACGTCTACTGATGTACGTAAGTAATATAGAGAGCCTCCGTAGCGCAGTGGGGGAGTAGCCAGCTGTGAAGCGCTAGGTTCGATTCCCGCACCGAGAAAAAAATGTGATCCACAAATATATTTTATTCTCCAACACCTAACAACTGCTATGAGATGCGCTTGGATTGGAAAAATCGCTCCATATTCAGCTGTTGTGATACTATACTTTATGATTGTAAAGTTTAAGACCTCAAACTGTTGCCATGTAGCATGAAGCAAAAATAAAACTAAAATCCTTCAGCCAGTTTTAGTTTTGATTTTTCACCTTTTTAAGTGCCCGAACACAGAAAACTACAGCCAGTTTCAGTTCTGATTTTTCACCTTTTTAAGTGCCAAAACCCTGCAGCTTGCCCGAACACAGTAATAGAAACATCGTTGGGTTTTAAATGAATGGGAGCGGTGGCGTGGGGAGCAAGTAAATCTTTTTGTTAGTAACGTTGATCTTTTCACATGCATCCAAAGCGAAGAATTGTATAGAAAATAATTTATGGAAATAATGATGCAAGCATTTCTTGCACAAAAACTCGTGAATTTAATTAGAAAATTTTATGAGTGTAAATATTTTAAGTACCTCGATATATCAGTGGGATTAGTATCAGAGTATATTTAAGTTCTCATTGACTTTTATTTAAACAATTTGTAACAAAACCCTGTAGGGCATTTTAATAATCAATATTCAAACATAATGAAATAACTCGCATGCGAAAATGGTTTTTTTTTATCCTGGCTCGGCAAAGTGACTACGTTACACCTGATGGTAAGTATAGCGCAATCCATGAATACTGTTGACCAACGATAGACACTGAATCTATCACAGATCGGCAGAATTATGCCGGCCTGCTTAGTTGCTTCTTCACACTCCGTTTAAAGGATCCCAAGTTATACGAAGGAGGAAACACGTGCGCCGGCAAGCTATTCCACAGCTTTATGGTCCGACAGAAATACGATTTTGCGAACCTCTTGGTCCGAGCCGAGATGGAAGAGACCACGAAGCTATGGTTTCGCAAGCCTGAAAGCCTTATAAGCCTTTTGGATTATAAAAATAAAAACCGTATTTCGATTGATTACCTCTGCAAGAGCTACGACTTAGAGTAAGAGCGAGATAGCATATTGCGGCGTCCACGTACATCAAACGTGCCCCGCCCGCGGTTCCGTCAATATGCACAGAAATTTAAATGTAAATATTTTTTTTTAAATATGATCATTTTCTAATTTATATGTGTAAGGATTGTGTATTGTATGTATGTTTTTGTGTATTATGTATTTTTTTTATTTAACTATTTTTACTGTCTATATGTCTATCTTCACGACCCAAAAAGGGCCAACAATGTTTTTGATACATACTGTATTGTAATATTTTAATATCTAAGTATTTTATTTCCCAGTACTTCTTGATAGTAGGCGATACGATGAACTACAAAATATAAAGACACATAATATGTGCAGGGGCTAAAATTAAATAATGTTAATACAATCATAAAAAAATAATAGAAACTAAGATGAACAAAAAAAGTTAGACATTTAAAAAACTATAAAATAATTGTAGTAGCTATCGACACCGTTCAAGTTTCTGAAGCCTGATTTACATATGAAAAGATTTTCGCATGACAAAGGCGATATCGTCATATTAATACGAGCGTATTTGACAGCTCCGTGGCGCAGCGGGCGAGTAGTCGGCTGCGAAGCGAGAGGCCGTGGGTTCGATTCCCACACCGAGACAAATGTTTGTGTGAACCACAAATATTGGTCTCGGGTCTGGGTGTTGTGGGACCGCAAGTCCCTCGTAGTTCCTGATACCCACGACACAGGTTTACCTAGTGTGGGGTCAGGACTATGTGTGTGACTGTTGGGTGTATTATTAATAAAAAAAAAAAAATATTTTGGGTTTTGTAGTGCAATAATTTTTTGTTTTATTAGTCAGGTTATATACAGCACCAGACGTAACTTCAATTAGATCTAGAAAGAAAGAAAAAAAAACTTTTTTTCGGCGTATACAGATATAAGGAAGTAAATTATATTTACATACATACGCACTCACGCCTAAGTGTAACTGGTCCACCGACATTTCGCCGATCGTGTCTCCGTCCCTTGATGTGATAAATTCAAGACTCCAGGTTGATACTGAGTAATTCGTAATACCCCAATATCACTTTTACCCGACCCGGGGATCGAATCCGAGACCTCAGCGTCAGCCTCAGTCGTAACGCGTACGCATTACAACTGCGCCATCCAGGCAGTCAATAAAAATTAGTCAATAATTTGTATTAAAATAGTTTGATTTTAAAGTTCATGACCAAAAGCCGTTTGCACGTTGGAAATGTAGTAGTTAATAATATTTGTAATATTGTAGTGAGTAGTGTAGTAGACAAATAAGCCCCGAGGCTGTGTCCGCTTTGCCCAGTGATTCGTCAACGTCATCTGTGAGAGATAAAACGGCATTTTGTAATATCGGTTTAGATTTATGATCGCTTGCGGTTTTACACAGCTCCAGTAGATTACAGTCCGCTTTGTGTTGCTTGAAGTTGCTCGATTGTGTGTTTAAAATTGTTTGATGAGGTTTTTCTCCATTTTATAAAACGTTGGTTTATTTTTCGCTATAATCAGATTGGGGAGTGGTATGGACTGTCGAGACGAAAGTTGCAGGTTTGAAACCAGCCCAAGTGCATACACCTCTAACTTTTCTAAGTTATGTGTGTATTAATTGTTAATTATCACTTGCCTTAACGGTGAAGAAAACATCGTGAGGAAACCTGCATACCTGAGAAGTTTTTCATAAGAATTTTGAAGGTATGTGAAGTCTGCCAACCCGCATTAGGCCAGCGTGGTGGACTAAGGCATCACCCCTCTTATTTAGTAAAGGAGGCCCGTGCTCAGTAGTGGGACGTTATATACAGGGCTAGTATTATATAATCAGATTAATTTATATTATTTTCTTTAGCCGATAGTTTTATTTCACTATGATACTAAAATATGAAAATTTAATTTAATCTTATAGTATTTTGCATGGAAAACCTCAATATCTTTTATCTCCTTGAAGTCTAAGTAGTTAAGAGACTTACGAGATTAGAGATCAGTAGCTGCTGAACCAGGTCTATAGTACTATTTACAGGCAAAAAATATATATAGGGATGGTTCCAAAATGTTCACCGTTGGAAACTTTTTTTTAACTCAAAAACCCCACAATGTTGTAAAACACTGTCAATCTTTAATAAAATTTTTGGAACATAGATAGAAAATTGAAATTAAATTACCTCGGTGGCGCAGTTGTAATGCGTACCCGTTACGACTGAGGCTGACGCTGAGGTCTCGGGGTCGATTCCCGGGTCGGGTAACAGTGATATTGGGTTTTTCTATTACGAAATACTCAGTATCAGCCCGGTGTCTGGAATTTGTGTCTGGTATGGCGATAGGCTCGCCCCCTATCACATCATGGGACGGAAATAAACTCGGCGAAATGTGGGTGTACTGGTTACACCTCTGCCTACCCCTTCGAGGATTACAGGCGTGAGTGCGTATGTATAGATTGAAACACATTAAAACACCATAGTAACGGTCCTAAATTACTCGAGATTTAAAGTTCCAACTGAGTAATTAATGAAGAACACGAAAAATTGATATTTTTAATATTTTCCCTGGCAACAAAATGTTCAAGACTACGTCGGGATGATCCATCAACGTCATATCGAGATAAAATGACGTCACCGCCATTAGATTTATTATTGTCTTAGGTTAACTGGAGTGGCATGCGTTCCTAAGCTTTTGAGTCTCTTGATTTATTGTTCTTCTTTGTATCTTCCCCTAATAAAGGGGGGATGAGTTCTGAAATGTAAATTACACTGTATTTTATTGTTGATAAAACACTTCTAATATTACCAGAGAGTGTTGACTGTAGTTGTCATATACTAAAGCATAGTTACTGGTACAGTTATATGTATTTATTATTAAAAATATTTAAATGAGTGACTGACTCGGTGGCGCAGTTGTATTGCGTACGCATTATGACTGAGGCTAACGCTGACGTCTCGGGTTCGATCCCCGGGTCGGGTAACAGTGATATTGTGTTTTCTATTACGAAATGCTTAGTATCAGCCCGGAGTCTGGAATTTGTGCCCGGTATGGCGATAGGCTCGCCTCCTATCACATCATGGGACGGAAATTAACTCGGCGAAATGTGGGTGTACTGGTTACACCTCTGCCTATAATGCCCAGTAATTTGCCTGGCTTCATTGCCCTTCAAACCGGAACACAACAGTACATACACACTTTTGCTTGGCGGCTGAAATAGAAAAAGCGATCGTACCAACCCAGAAGGCCTCTCACATACAAGGAACCTTACCTAACACCTTGCAATCTAAAGTAAAATATCAAAATTGCATAAATCCTCAAGAAATCTATCTGTTCAAATGCATCAATAGTAAAATGTTTAAAAGAAAGAAAGAAAATGTTTATTGTCATCATATTAAGACATGCAACATACATAAAATTCAACTGACTTAAAATTAATATTATAACTAAGTATACAGTTGTATGCCTTCACGGTGACAAAGGAGACCAGCTCAGTATAATGCTGTGGTTATGGGGCGAGTCACAACACAGCGCTGGTTTTCAGTGGCCTCCTAGAATGACGTCCGGAAGCTAAATCAAACCCATACCTACTATAAACAAAACAAACAAAAATAATGCGTACGCTGATAATAGGCTATGATAACTCAAATATAGCAACTATATGCTTATTATTGTTATAAACTTGTATGAGGTTACAAAAGTTATAGATGGTGCCCAGCTATAGTTCCTCGTTCCGACGCGACGCGCCGAGACGCAAAGTTGACTGGTGAACATTTTTTTTATGGTATAGGCCGGCAAACGAGCAAGTGGGTCACCTGATGGTAAGTGATCTCCACCGCCCATGTACGCCCAAAATACCAAAAGAATCATGGGTGCGTTGCCGACCTTAAAAGAAAGGGATAAGGGACTGGGAAAGGGAGGGGGTTTCGGTATCCAAGAGATGCAACATCTCTCGTTGATTGATCATCGAAGTCATTAAATCAGGATAAAAATTCGGATATCAAACATTTAAAACACAATATTAAAGTTGGCGGCAGGTTTTAATTGCGCAAATATTTCCACTCGAAACAAGCTCGTATGGAGTTCGGCAAATGTATTGTGGGAAGTGTACACAGCGGGAAAATTGGGTATGTTTTTTTGTATGACTGAAATGAGGGGATTAAATGTGGCGGAATGTTATAGGATCTGGGGTGTTTTCTTTGTTATTTTGAGGTTATTGAACTCGTAGAGTTAACAATGCTGAGTAATACCTTTGCTCAAGTATCGTCAGTTCGAACGCTTTTTATGGTCCGAAAACCTTGCTAACCTTGTGGTAAGCGAAAAGTAAATGGTAAAGCGAAAGTAGTTGGGCCAAGTTGTAAGTAATTTGATGAAGATCATAAGCCAAAATTCTGCGAGTATGCAGAACTAAACCATAATTTTGTTTGGTTTTTTAAAAAGTCGCTGAGGAAGAAAAGCACACAAAATATCATCTGAACGAAGCAAAAACAACGTGTTACAGAAAAGTGTGGTCAAATTTAAGCATCAATATTACTATTTATAAAATAAAATAATATATAATAATAGTAATATATTTATTTATATTAGTATTTAGTTTTTTTTATTTGTTAATTTGTAAATGTTTATAATAATTGAGGTGATTGCAACTCTAGAAGTAGTAACCACAGCATGTGCCAATTACAACACACAACACAACTTATTACATAAACGTCTGTATTCATACTACAAGGTCCAATTCAACAACAAACAATCAATCCAACCACTACCGAACTATTACCGACAACCGGCAAACACAGCAAAGACGCAGCGCATGATAGCACGTAATAGACAATGAAAACACTACAAGGCGAAATAATTAATTATTATAGCGTACGATATAAATATTTCGCTACCTTTAGTACCAAATCTGATTGCATTAATAAGACATAAATAAAGAATTATCTTTTTTTCGATTAAGTAATATATCGATATTCGACTTTCAACTTTGGACAATACTGAGCTTTCATCTCATTCCAGCATTGTTATTTTCGCTCACGTATTTTATTTAATTTTATTATTATTTTTGCCTTTTCAGTGTTATTTGTTAGTCAGTTTTTTTATAGTATAGGCCGGCGAACGAGGAAGGGTCACCTGATGATAAGTGATCTCCACCGCCCATGTACGCCCACAATACTAAAATAATCATGGGCGCGTAGCCGACCTTAAAGGAAAGGGATAAGTAAGGGATTGGGAAGGGGAGGGGAATTTGGGCCTCCGGATATCTCACTCACCGTATGAAACGCAGCAGCAAGCTGCTACTTTACGCCGGTTTTCTGTGAGACAGTGGTAACGATCCGGACGAGCCGGCCCATTCATGCTGTAGACAAAATTGTCTACAGCGTGGCTCTACCACTCAGCTCTATATTTTTAAACTGATTTTATTTTAAGTGGTAGGTAAAGCTGGGTAAGGCCCCAGAGCCAAGAGACGTTATCTACATTCAAATATCTCAAAGATCCAGCGCAGTGGCTTTATGTCTAAAATTAAAAAAACAATGGTGGGTTTTGTGGTTGTCGCATTGGCAACGCAGCTTAACACCACGCTAGAATAATCGTGGAATTGAGCCATTTTTGAAACTGGAGTTTTTGTACAGGAATTGACTTTTCACTATAAGCTCTCAGAATTTGTTTTGGGTATCTGTTTTAAGTTTTGATCCTTAATTATTGTATTTAGACACTAAATATGTTTAACAAATGTCAGTCAGCCTTAATGAAGAAACGAAGGCGAATGTGAGGCGCCTTGAAAATACTTTTATTTAGCCTTCCTTTCATTGGTTATTGATATTTTTAATGGTAACGTCGCGATGTAACACATGGTTTCACATGGAGGTCCAATAATGTTCAAAACCTGGCAACACACTGACAATTCGTATGGAGTTGCAAGTTCATGAGCGGCGATTTTCGTTTTACAGTGACAGAATATTCTAGTAGGTAAATCTATCATTATATCTGCCACAAATTCTAATTCCAGGCAACTCAAAATGGGTTTATCGCCTCACTAGTCTAAAGGCAGCCGACGTAGGCTGAAACCTTAATGTCATAGGTTAAATTTTTCTTTTAATATTATAGGCCGGCAAACGAGTAAGTGGGTCACCTGATCCTAAGTGATCTCCACCACTCATGTACGCCCACAATACCAAAAGAATTATGGGCGCGTTGCCGATCTTAAAAAAGGGATAATTAAGGGATTGGAGAAAGGAAGTGGGATTTGGGCCTCCGGATATCTCACTCACCGTACGAAACGCAGCAGCAAGCTGCTGGTTTACGTCGGTTTTCTGTAAGACAGTGGTAATGACCCGTGCGAGCCGGCCCATTCATGCTGTAGACAAAAGTGTCTATAGCGTGGTTCTACCACTCAAACTCCTGATATGGCAAACACAATTTATTTTGTGTCTATGTTTTCGATTTATAAACTCACATAAGAATTACCCGCGGTTGAAATCTGTATGTATGGCGACAAGATCACCACATATCACATCATGGGACAGAAATAAGCTCACTAAACTGGGTGCAGATCTTATTTTATGCTAAGTCAAAATTATATTTAAATTGAGCTGCTCATACCTGATGCTGACCTAAGTCTTCCAGACTTGATTCGAACAAATACACAATAGCTAATATTATTTCGTAAATTTCATCGTATTCGTATTCATCTATTGCACGTTTTAAAGGTCACTATAGATCAGACATCTAGAGCCGAGAACTAGCCGAGATCGAGGTAAATCCTGGCTGACGTCTCGTTATAAATGCTTCTCTAAGACCCTTGACTATCATAAAGGCATTAGAAGATTACGCAGCGACAGGCCGCTGTTCATTACTACAATTTATTGGTAGTGTTGTTTTATGGCAGTTTTCTAACTCCAAAATATTTATAGTACAATAAATAAAATTATAAATTCACCCAACAGTCACACACAGTTCTGACGCACAGAATAATAATAATAAAAAAATCGTTTATTTAATATACAATAAAAAAAAACTCAAAAATACGCTTTTATAGAAAATCCAACTAAAAAATAGAAAATAAATTTTAATAAATTTGAATTAAAAATAGTGTAAGACAAAATTATTTTATTGTAAAAAAAGCGTGGGGGTGCTTCTCAGGATATTATCAAAATAACCCTTCTACTCATAAAATATTTATAACTATTGATACCATGCACATGCAAACTGTTTAAAATATTGAATTGTCATCGGTCCTTAATAAGTATGCCAAATTTCGAATTAATCCGACGTTTTGAAGGGGGTCAAAATCATGTTCAATGATTCCGTTACATACTAACATACGTATGAAGCTAATATAAAGCGTATAAGAGCGCTAAAAGTCAATACAAAAATAAAGCAAGATATTTAGGTATCACAATCCATATTATCAACATATGAAGGTATACATGGCATCAAGAAGAATACACCAGGCAATTACACTAAATCAATTTCTTTTTATACATTACTAGCCTTTGCTCGCGGCTCCGCCCGCGTGAACGGCCTTTTCCGGAATAAAAAGTAGTCTATGTCACCCGGGGATAGTGTAGCTTCCCAACCGTGAAATAATTTTTCAATCGATTCAGCAGTTTTGGAGCCTATTCAATGCAAAAAAAATAATCAAATCTTTCCTCTTATAATATTAGTATAAAAAAAAAATTATTATAAAAACGTCCAATATTTTTATGAATTCTACTGGGCGGAGGGTCGTTATAGACCATGGGCATAACCGGAACTACCACGCGTTTTAAAACTATCACCGGTTACAAATTCGACCGTGCCTGAGAAGACTCGGTGAAACAAACTAAGTGGGTTCACTGCACACTAGGTTAAACTATCTCGTGGGTATCAGGAACTACGAGATATTGTACTGTTGTTAGTTTTTGAGATTAACTGTGATGATGGTAATTGGTAGAGATATCATTAGCGTCACTACTGTGTTTTTATTAACCCCCTTTCTTTCCATTTAACATGATCCACTGCCATTGTGGCTAAAATGTGTCCAGAGTGTCTCGCCACCGTTTCCTAGGACAGCCGCATGGTCGTCGACGATCAGCTACCAATTCGGTTGCTAATTTTTTCCAACGTTCTTGACGCATTTTAGTCACATGACCTGCCAAATCCCATTTGAGATGCGCGGTCTTTCTTCCCACATCTACTATGCTCATTCTTGAGCAATGATTAGGAGAAATTTATTATTATTGTTATATTTTTTTTTTATTGATTATTATTTAATGGGCCTCAATCTATTTACATTCTTCTTCCTTTCAGATTTATGGTCCCATAGACGCCTAGACACGAAACAAGTGTTTGTGTATTACACTAACATAATCCCAGGAAAATCAAAGTTTTTTACGAATTAAAAAAAAACTATGCGTTTGATAGCCCGTTCTAAGGATTGACTTCAGGATACAGTCAGTTTCACACTGTGCCTATGAGACGGTATTTATTCACTTAAGAATTTAATACGTGGGTAACACCTCAGTTTAATTATACTCTATTACGAGTATATTTCCCTTCTCCATGGTACAATAAAACAAAGGTACTAAAATCCGATTAACGTTTAACTCTATGCTACCCGCCTTTACCCAGTTAGCATAATTCAATTGAGCCTCGTTACAAATTCCTTTCTGTTTTTTAATTAATTATATTAATTAGAACTTAATGACCCGCCATTAGGGCTGTACTTGTGACATTGTGAGTCAACCCTCTCCATGTCCCAAATTTGAATAAATTACGCAAAACATGAGAAAACTGGTGAATTTTAACCCTATCTGCACGTGACTGACCGAGGGCGCCCGGCCTGCACCCGTACTGAATTATAAATGGCCTTTCTTCTCTCTTTGAGCAAAACATAAATATTTATCTTAAAAGAAAAGATAAATGTACACGTTAAGCAATAAGGTCCTGTAAACTTTTAAAAGAATAAGGGTTTGAGTATAAAAGAATAAAAGTTATAAAGAAGTAAACGTACTGCTGCTTTTTATATAACGCCAGCGAAAGATCAAGTGAATATTAGAATAAATCAGTCTACCAATAATATACATACATACATACACACTCACGCCTATGTCCCATAGGGGTAGGCAGAGACTATTGAGTACCACAAGCTACGATCCAATAATACCATCTTTTTTATACCTTTTTACTTATTCCTTGAAAATTATCATGAGTTGAAAGGACTCAAGTTATAATTTACACATGTAAAAAGAAGAGTCACCTACATTAAAAAGCACCGATAACTCAGCGGTGGGTGATACGGACTGTCGAGACGAAAGTTGCAGGTTCGTAACTAACCCCAAGAGCATGCACCTCTGACTTTTCTAAGTAACGTGTGTATTCGTCGTTAATTATCGCTTGCTTTAACGGTGAAGGAAATATCGTGAGGAAACCTGCAAACCTAAGAAGTTCTCCATAATAATTCCGAAGGTATATGAAGTCTGCCAACCCGCATTAGGCCAGTGTGGTGGAGACCAAGGCCTAATCCGTCTCATTCAGTAGAAGAGGCCTGTGCCCAGCAGTGCTCAGAAGTCAATTAGAATACCACCTGCAACTGTTGAATGGCTGAACAGATGTTTTCAAAATAACATCGATTAAACCATCATAAAGAAATGTATTTAAATCAGCCCATTGGGATGGGTGCTCCAGATATGGACACACATACACGCACACATATATACACACACATCCACATACAGACGAAAGGTTCAAACTTAAAAACATTAATACACATTTACCAACAATAAATACACACACAAAGCTATAAAAATCATTAAATAAATAATAAATAAATACACCCAACAGTCACACACATAGTCCTGACCCCATACTAGGTAAATATGTATCGTGAATATCGAGAACTACGAGGGACTTGTGGTCCCACAACACCCAGACCCGAGATAAATATTTGTGAATCAGACATACATTTGTATAGGTGTGGGAATCGAACCCACGGCCTCACGCTTCGCAACCGGCTACTCGCCCGCTGCGCCACGGAGGCTGTCACATTATCGAACGAATAACTAAAATTAATCTCCCGACGAAATTGCAAAAGTCATTTTTGCATACATGAATAATCCAGAACATTTCAGCACTCATCAGCGATTACCGACGAAAAGTTCGAAATCTTATTCAAAAGAGGTAGAGCTCAACTATCGGGTCCTTCAATTGACTCGTGGGTCATTTGCATGAGAGACGGTGCAGTGTCAGCTATTACTGACGACTCAAAACTAATCTTCAACGGGGTTTTAAGAGCCCCTCCCTACGAGAGTTTTATTTTAAAGAGTAGTTAGTTGATGCGGTTTTTATCCATTTTTATAGCAGAGGCCAGCAAATGAGCAAAAAAACAGCAATGAACACATGGGTGATGGTGATCACTTTAATTACCAGAAAATAGATGCTTTTTTTTTTTTTTTTTTTTTTTTTGTTTATTTGGTCCACAAAACTGGTTACAAACAATATGACATTCTTAAACTACAGCGATACAATACAACATTTAAAAATATTTGCAACCTTCTCGAAGTGAACACGACTTGCTTAAATTATAAATAACTAGTGTAAAAGAAGAAATTGAGAAATAACATGAGTTGTGTCTGGATTAAAGTAAATATTTAAATATATTTAATTTAGCTGAGGCAGGCGAACCGAAAAAGATGTCGTAGTCATTGGAAATGCAGTTATAAGAAGAACATATGCGATAGAGGGGTGAATGTTGACCAAGATTCGTTTTATGTAATGGTAGAGCAAAGGTATTTCGATTTAATAAGCGGCTGCCAGGACGAAACACATTGAATTTTAGACGTTGCAGCATATCAGGACAGCTTATGTGAGCGTTGACAAGTTTATATAAGAACATTATGTCAGCGCCTGTTCTGCGCTTTTGAAGAGTTGTAAGGTTATAATAAGTTAAACGTGAGCTATAGGAAAGTAGTTTCTTACATTTTGCATCGTTAAAAGTTAAGTGATAGAGGAATCGCTTTTGGACTCTCTCTATTCTATCAGAATGAACTTGGTAGCGAGGGTTCCATACAGGGCTGCAATATTCCAAAATACTCCGAATTAGACAGCTATAAATGATAATTGACAATTTCGAATCATGAAAACGTTTCATCTGCCTAGAGACGAAACCGGTAAGTTTTGATGCTTTATTGACTATATGAGAAACATGATGCCTAAAAGACAGCGTGCGATCCACTATGACTCCAAGATCTCGTATCTGGGAGACTTCAGAAAGAGGCGTGTCGTTGATGTGGTAGCATGCAGCCAGAGGAGCTCTTTTACGGCTGAATTTGATGTGGTAACATTTATCCACATTTAAAGTCATACCATTGACCCTACACCAATGAAGTAACCAGATAAGATCCTTTTGAAGCAGGTAAATATCTTCGTAACTAGTTACCGGACGGTAAATTTTAAGATCATCAGCATATAGTTTGAACTTGGAAGTGAAATTAGAGACCAGGTCGTTAATAAAAATTACAAAAAATAAGGGACCAAGGTGTGAACCTTGGGGAACACCTGATGGAACGACTCTGGGCTCCGATTTGAAACCGTGCATCGACACTAGCTGAGACCTGTTCCTTAGATAGGATTCACACCAGCGAAGGAGGGAACCATGTATACCCATATGTGATAATTTCTGTACAAGAATATTATGGTTAACTAAGTCAAACGCTTTCTTAAAGTCCGTATAAATAGCGTGCACCTCGCCTCCGTTGTCTAAAACATCACTGATATCTGAAATATATCCAATTAAATTGGATGTGGTAGATCTAGAGGGAAGAAACCCGTGCTGGTCTACCGATATCATGTGTTGCACATGTGCGAGTATCTTTTTTTGTACTAAGGATTCGAAAACCTTACCCGCAGTGGAAAGAAGTGAGATAGGGCGGTAATTGCTAACATCTTGAGAAGAACCTTTTTTATGGATGGGTGTTAAATGTGCCAACTTCCATAACGATGGAAAAACACCAGCTGCTAGTGATTTGTTGTAAATAAGATATAAAGGAAAACTCAATTCGCGCGCACATGTCCTAAAGAACATTGGAGGTATGAGGTCAGGTCCAGGCCCTTTGTTGACGTCTAAAGAAATTAATCGTCTTTGAACTTCGGTCTCAGAAACTTTGCAACTGGCGAATGAAGGGTTGTTGTGAGATTTAAGATAGTTAGAACCAGAGACGCGTACGTCCAGAGCCTGACCGTAAACCGAATGAAAATAGTCCGCGAAAATATCACAAACAGATTGTCCACCAGTGGCGAGTCTGTTGCGAAAAAACACTTCATTAGGTACACTGTTATCGTTACGTCGGGACCCCTTACAAAATCTCCAAAAAAATTTAGGATTTTTGCGCAAGAGAGAAGCTGTGTGGTTCTTGTAGCTGATAAAGGCTTCTTTTATCATAGTATCGCAACGCGATCTCAGTAGCTCATATGTTAGCTTGTCCATTGTGTTTTGGTAACGTTTGTAGCGGGAATGATATTTCGCTTTTTCTTTAAGTGCCCTGATGAGTTATTTCGGGTACCAAAGAGGGTACTTACTATTACGCGAGAGTCTTAATGGTGCATGTTTACGTATTATGTCGTTTAAAGTACTGTAAAACCAACATACGCTGTCATCTGGACTCAGGTCGCCTCGAGCCAAATAAGTCCAATCAATAGATTTTAAGTCCGCCCGTAAATCGTCATAATTAATTTTTGAAAAGTTAAGTGATTCAGGCGATTTAGGTTTAATTGATTTATAATCAGAGACTTGCAATATGACATGCAGTGCAGGATGATGGATATCAATGTCAACTAAGGGTGTAGAAACTGGACAAACTTTGGTATTATAAGGGCAATTCGTTAAGACTAGGTCTAGAATTCTACAGTTGGCATTCATAACATGGTTACATTGATGTAAATAGTTATACGCTAAGCTATCGGTGAAAAGGTTTTCAAGAGTGCTTGTAGTGATACGACTAGATGGAAGTGAGTTACGCGTATCGAAAGGTGCAGTCCAGGTAATATCGCCAAGATTAAAATCACCTAAAATCATTGTAGTCACTGTGTCAGGTAAATTATTATTTATTATGTTAGCGAAGTTATTTGTTACAGACTCAATATAATCTATGGTAGGTGGCGGAGATACGTAAACTGCACAGATTGCCAAAAGTCTACCATTAGCTAATTTTATAGTGGCCCAAAGATTCTCGTTAGCCGATTCCCATTCATATTTTCTGGAGGCGTTGTATTTTTTTAAGGTAGCTAAAAGTACACCACCACCATCTTTCTTTCTAAAGTGAGATGATGTTGTTGATCTGTCTCGCCTAAAAACATCGTATCTTTCGTCTATTAGTTCGCGGTCATAAACAGAATCATTGAGCCATGTTTCGGTCAACACTATAATATCATAATCGTTACATAGTATATTCGTATATAAAACATCGGTTTTGGTTCGGAGGCCTCTTACATTTTGATAAAATATGTATAGCGTGAATTTAAAAAAAAAAAAAAATAACTTTAGTGCGCATACAATTATAAATAAGAAAAAAACTAAATATTAACAATATTAGAGCGACTAATCAGACTACTTTAGTGATTCTAGGAAATGTTCACTCTTAACCCAAATGGGCTCATTATTAACATGCTTGCGTATATACACTCGTCCCCTGCGAACCCAGACAAATTCATAATTATTCGTCTTTGCGAATAATCTAGTTGCTGCATGTAGTTTTTTGTTGGCAGGGGATAAGTGTTCGACAATGTAAATGGGTTGCTTACAATCAGCGAAACCGAGATGAGAGGCGTTAAGTTTATCATTTATAACCTTGTTTTTGTTGAAGATCTTCACAGCTGCCAGTATTTCATCTCTATGATGAGGTGATGCGTACTTGACAACAATGCTACGCGGTCTCATAGAGTCCGAATTCTGCTTCGCAACACGATGACAGGAGTGTACGTGGGTAGCCGACGAATCATACGAGACTGTTTTGTGTAGATTGTCGATAATGTTGAGTAGGTTCTCGCGTTTGTTTTCGGGTACACACTGCACTTCTAAATTACAGTCGCGAGATTGCTGCTCCATAATGGAAACTTTGGTTGATAAATCCACTAGTTTATTGCGCAGTTCAGCTGTTTCCGAGTTAATTTCTGAGAATGATTTTTTGTTGTGAGCGTTGAGTTTTTGCTGATCGTCGTGATACTCTGACAAAAATTTTACTGTGTTCGTAACATCAGTAAGATTTTCTTGCAATGTTGACAATTTTGCAGACAGATCAGAAATTTCGTTTTTCATGGACAAAAGGTTTTTGTTGTAGGTCTCCAACTTTACATCCTGTATTTTGAACTGCTTATGCATTTCATTACGGAGAAGACGAATCTCTGCTATAACAGAACCGCAGTCAGTATTAATTTGCTCAGGGGCGATATGAGTCTCGGCCGCCAATAATTTCTGCGCATTGGATCTAGTGCTTCTGGTTGCAGGTGGAACACCGCGGGTCCCCGAGTTGTTTTGTTGCCGAGGTTTAGCACGCTGGCCGCTATTCTGTGCCAAATGTGAATAAGTTTGCGGACTTGCTGGAGTATCATCATGTTTAGGAATTTTAGAGCTAATACAAAATGGGCACGACCATTTGTTAACATTAAAACATGTGGAATTAACAATGTCATCTGTTATATTACCACAGGCATAACAATAGTAACCATTACACTTGTAGCACAGAAGCATATCTTCCGCATTTTGTGTAGCACCGCATCCCGCCGCACACGCACCGCCAGCAGAGCTCATTGCAATGGCTACAATTCGAACACTAAGTCGCAGTCGCTCCCCGCTGCCGCTCCGCCGCTACCGTTCGCGCGCTGTTACTCACCCGCTACCGGTTATTCGGCTCGCCTGTGCGCTAGCGTCGTGGCCTCGCCGCAACTCCACCACTCCGTCGCCGCTCCGGTTGACGGTTCGAGTCCCTCCGCAACGACACCACCAAAAATATTTATATCTCTTTCTTGAACCGCCCACTGGGAGGGGTTGTTCAATAAAAATCGCTAAAGTGTGACAAGGAATTGGAATATCCCTTGATCAACCAATCACAATAAAGCCGGCTTCAGACACCGATACACGTCCGCTCACTAGGATAGTCAACGATGAATTGCTTTGCCGGTCATAGATGACATACCGCTCTATATGAGTGGTAGAGCCACGCTGTAGACGCTGTAGATCTACAGCATGAATGGGCCGGCTCGTCCGGGTCGTTACCACTGTCCCACAGAAAACCGGTGTAAAGTAGCAGCTTGCTGCTGCGTTTCGTACGGTGAGTGAGATATCTGGAGGCCCAAATCCTACCCTTCCCAATCCCTTAATTATCCCTTTCCTTTAAGGTCGGCAACGCGCTCATAATTATTTTGGTATTGTGAGCGTACATGGGCGGTGGTGATTACTTACCAACAGGTGACCCACTTGCTCGTTCGTCGGCCTATGCAATAAAAAAAATAGAGTAAAGAAATAGTTATTTAGAGAGGAGAGGTGGATTTAGGTCTACGGAAATCTCACTCACCGTAAAAACCCAAAAGGAAACTGTCTCTTACTGCGTTTTTCTGTGAGACAATGGTACTGCAACGATCCCACTGTTCATGCTGTAGTCAAAACTGTCTACAAGGTGGTTCTATTACTCGAAAAATAATATGATTATTGGATAAATAAAGAAATCACTTATCATTAAGTAATGACTGCCTCGGTGGCGCAGATGTAATTCGTACGCGGTACAACTGCTGTACTGAGGTCTCGGGGTCGATCCCCGGGTCAGGTTAAGTGATATTGGGTTTTTCTATCATGAAATGCTTAGTATCAACCCGGAGTCTACAATTGTGCCCGATATGGCGATAAGCTCGCTCCCTATCACATCAAGGGACGGAAATAAGCTCGGCGAAATGTGGGTGTAATAGTTACGCCTCTGCCTACCCCTTCGGGAGTATGGGCGTGAGTGCATAGCAAGTTATCCAACGTCTGCCAAAATTCTGGTTTTTTTTGTTACCTTGAATGACGAGACGAGCAGGTCGCTCGCTTGATGGTAAGCGCCCACCCCTGCTCATAAACAGAAGCAACGCCACACAGAACTTTGAATAACAAAGCACTGCATGACACTGGACTGCGCTCGTCACCCCGAGACATAAGGTTTTAAGTCTCATAATGCCCAGTAATTTCACTAGCTTCAATGTCCTTCAAACCGGAACACAACATTGCTAACACACTGTTGCTTGGCGGCAGAAATAGACAAAGCGGTGGTACCAACCCAGCCGGCCTCTCGCAAACTAGGGACCTACCACCTTGTATTTAAAAAGAAATAACTGACTTAAACAGGAAGGCTATACGAATCTCACTGGCTATGTATGTATAGTTGTTACCTAATTAGTTTGTTACCTTTTCTTTTTTTTTTTTTTTTACTAGCCCTTTATTATATACGTCCCACTACTGGGCACGGGCCTCCTCTACTGAATGAGAGGGGTTAGGCCTTAGTCTACCACACTGGCCTAATGTGGGTTGGCAGACTTCACATACCTTCGAAATTCTTATGAAGAACTTCTCAGGTATGCAGGTTTCCTCACGATGTTTTTCCTTCACCGTTTGTTACCTTGGACAGCCTAAATTAATAAATCGATTTCAATGTAGATGCTTTAAGAACGTAGCCATCCATTAAATGCAATATTGTGAATGCTGGACGAATAAATAGAGTTAAGATTTTTATTTAATTACATGAGTACGCTCTTCTGTAGTACATAACACGTAGTAGCTCACATATAATTTCTGATATTAATTCTTGCCAGAAATAATTTTATATTAGTGTCTCTATATAGACAATCTTTTTGGTATCCGTCCTATCAAGGCCCCATGGTGTAATGGTTAGCACTTTGGACTCTGAATCCAACGATCCGAGTTCAAATCTCGGTGGGACCTGCTGTTTTTGTGGTTTCTGTTCATATTTTAAAGCATATTGATATCAAAATACAATACGTTTTATCAATCTTCGTATTTACTGATGTCGTATGCATAATATGCAAATTTATTTAAAATACTAGACTGGTTAGTTAGCCAAATAAAAAATAAGTACATTAACTAATATTATACAACAATAATGTATTATGACATCATCATCAAGCATTCGTATTTCCGAAACAGACGAAAATTTCCGAAGCGCATAATTTAATCGACCTGGAAATTGAAGCCAGATTCCACGATATCAGTCTTAGTACGCTGCCATTAGACCAATGACGCGTCAAACGGTTAGAGGAAAGTATCGTATGATACAGCCTTGTAAATGACGCACTCACGCCTGTAATCCCCGAAGGGGTAGGCAGAGGTGTAGCCAGTACACCCACATTTCGCCGAGCGTATCTCCGTCCCACGATGTGATAGGCGGCGAGCCTATCGCCATACCGGGCACAAATTCCAGACTCCGGGCTGATACTGAGCATTTCGTAATAGAAAAACCCAATACCACTTTACCCGACCCGGGGATCGAACCTGAGACCTCAGCGTTAGCTTCAATCGTAACGCGTACGCATTACAACTGCGCCACCGAGGCAGTTGTAAATGACGGTTTACGTTAATATATGTACATACACATGCAAAGGTGTAACCTGTACACCCACATTTATTTCATACATAATGTGATAATAGGCGAGCCTATCGCCTTATCGGGCACAATTTCAGACTCCGGGCTGATACCGATCGTTTCGTAATAGAAAAACCCAATATCACTTTTACCCGAACCGGGATCGAAGCTCAGTCTCAGTCGTAACGCGTACGCTTTACAACTGCGCCGACGAGGCGGTCACAGTTTATGTCAATATGTTTTCGCCTATGTCGTACGATTAACTCTATTCATCTAAATAGGGATTTGACATCTTATACCTCGGGGTGAAGAGCGCAGTGTTTTGTCATACTCATGCGGTACTTTCTGAGTGCTGTTGCCTTTATGGACAAGCGTGGAGCTACCATAATGCGACCTGCTCATCTGATCAATTATCTTATGAAGTAAATAAATAAAACACCAGAAGGCCAATTCTCGTAATTTTAAATGTTCAAAATATCATTCCGATCTAGTCTCAGCATCAAGAAAGTTGCAAATGGCATTCTCTTAAACCAATAATCAACGTCAAATGCACCTAGCATTAGCAGTAGCATTATACCGTTTTGGCTTCAGTCAACTTTTATTCTACATTCAATCTCATTACGATCTATGTTCACATTTGCCGTTGATTATTGGTTTAAGAGAATGCCAATTGCAACTTTCTTGACGCTGAGACTAGATCGGAATGATATTTTTAACATTTAAAATTACGAGAATTGATGCACAGCAGATTTGCAATTGGCATGGTTGCATAATGTAAAAGAAGTCTTATCTCAATAATTAGACTAGCGGGCTTAGAATATACAACACATATCTCGTGTGCGAGAGAGACAAATATATCTGGTAAAAGTGCCAATATTCGATAAAATTACGTTATTATGGATTTTTTATTACCTTGAGTTACAAAACGACCCAGGTCGCTCGCCTGTTGGTAAGCGTCATGCGAGCTTGTTTACGGTGTTACAAAATACATAGTAAATAAATAATTAGGTCGTTTCTAAAAACATGAACATTATGTTAAGACTCATTTTTTTATACTGTCTATTGGGGTTTTCGTGAGGACGATAATAGTTCATTCGAAGTACAAAAAGCATTTATTAATTTTACCTTTTTTAAATTTGGTAAATAAAAAACCGTAGGGTTTTTCCTCACGGTAACTTCTCACGATTAACTAGTCACATATTATCGCCATCTCTTTCACTCCTTATCGTACAACTATCGAAATAATCAATGCCAGTACAAGGCCGAAGCGTTCGCGCGACGCACGCGCTTACGTCACACGACCAATTTTAAAATAACCTACAAATAACCGACTTTTGTTTATATTCCTACTTTAGCATTTAGACGCGTTATACTTGCTTATGATTGGTCGGGAGTTATGTCATAGTGATAATGTGGTTTTGGAACTAATACACGGAGCTGCCGGTTTTAATACAGTGCATATCGTATAATAAGATAAAAGAATACCGAAATATGTAACGAAAAAACAGCATCTGTCGAATTTAGTACAATAAAGTATGAAATGAAAGCGTGAGTTCATAAAATGAAACCAACTTTCTAAGAACAAGTGACTGTTATTATTTATGAGTCTTAATAACAACATTAAAAACAAAAAACTTCAATTCAGCACTAACTAGAAATTTGCTGATATTTTGATCAATATAGAAGTGTTAAGAAACAAAGATGAAATGCGGTAAAAGACTTGTATTGTTTACACTACTTTTAATGAATTTGGTGGACCAACCAGCACCAGAAGTGGAGATAGAACAAGGAATTTTAAGTGGTAAAATTAGTCCGGATGGAAGTTTCTTCGAATATGTTGGCATACCTTATGCCACTACCAATAGCAGCACTAGGTTTAAGGTATGTTGATTTAATTTATTTTGTAGATACGCCGGTATGGTAGATAACTCCAGCATTTGTATAGGTGGTAGAGCCACGGTGAAGCTTGTTTTGTTTATAAAGTAAGTGGGTTGACAAGACCATGATCGTACCACACAACAATCACGAAGTGGCTTCAATGCCTGTAGCGTGTCTCGTTCTTAGCCGACACAAAAAAACAAAGAGACTCTCAATTCGTGTAACTAATAGTACTACTATTTTTTTGTTTGCTCGTATGATGAGAGGAGCAGGTCATTAGCCTAATGTGCGCCTGTCGAAAAACAGAAACAACGTGACACAAAACTTTGAACTACATGATAATGCATTGATTGCACTGAACTGCGTTCGTCACCTCGCGACGTAAGTTGTTGGGTCTCATAATGCCCAGTAATTGCACTAGCTTCAATGTCCTTCAAATCGGAATAAAATTACAGTGCTTACACATTGTTGTTTGGCGGCAGAAATAGTCCATGCGGTGGTACCAACTACGAACCCAGACGACTTCTCGCATACGAGGGACAGGCTACCTTGTGAATACACTTTTTCGATTTGAAATTGAAATGTAAATCAGTATTACCAATTCATCTATTTGTAATATTAAAATGGAGGCTTCTTAGTGGGAAAGCGGACCCTGGCACTAGCCGGGATAATGGCAGATAGAAAGAAGATATAATATTAAAATATTAAATTAAGTACATGAATTTTTAATACAGCCTCGGGCAGAACATAGAAATCGTAACAATTGTTTATTGTTTTCTATAATTAAATGAGTTATTAGTATTCATACCTAGCAGCTGTTTTCAAGGTCTCAGTATTTTCATGTTTTTTTAAATAATTACTAGGTTTATCTTATTTATTTATTATTTTATTTATTCTGCCTGGCGTTATCCCAGTTTAATGCCAGGATCCGCCTTTCCATAATGATTTGGCGGTATTTGATATAATATGGGGCGACCCGCCCTTTGACCCCAACAACCCACAATGGCAATCCAGTTTCGCCATTGTCTTTTGCCTGTAACATATATAAAAAATACAGGCGAATTGATATCCTCTTCTATATTTTGTTCGTACGTTAAATGATTTAATAATCTTGATAACGTGTAATTTAACATAATATTCGTGCGTGAATTGAAAATGTAACAAATTACATTATCAATTCACATGTTGCTTGATTTACTAACATCGTATTCTATATTAGAATCATCTCAATGAGTATTATATAGCAATATTACATCATGTGCATGACCATATCTTACTTAGTACAAAGCTTAACACAATAATAATCAGATAATTATAGAGGATTTAAAATTTTCAGGCACCACTACCTCCGCCATCATGGAAAGGCGTATTCAAAGCAATAGACGAAGTAGATCTGTGTCCACAAAATTCAATATTTGGGATCATAGGTACCGAAGATTGCTTGAAAATTAATGTTTACGTACCAGTTAATAGTAAAAGGCCTCTGCCAGTTATGGTATTCGTACATGGCGGAGCATTCATCTTAGGAAGTGGTGGGAAGATGCTATATGCTCCAGACTATTTAGTAAAACAGGATGTTATTGTCGTTACATTTAATTACAGACTTGGGGCTCTTGGATTCCTCTGTTTAGGAACTAAAGATGCTCCAGGTAATGCTGGGTTAAAAGATCAGATTGCTGCTTTGAGATGGGTCAAGAAAAATATTGCAGCATTTGGTGGAGATCCTGATAATATTACGATTTTTGGACAAAGTGCCGGAGGTACTTCAGTTTCGCTACTTTTAGCAAGTGAAGCCACAACTGGTTTATTTAAAAGAGCTATAGTCCAGTCTGGTTCTTCAGTATCCAGTTGGGCGATTAACAGAAATCCTTTATGGATAGCTAGTCTTATAGCTAAGGAATTGGGACATGATACGAAAGATCCTGAAGATATATATCAAATATTATCCAACATTCCATTCAAAGATTTGGTTAAGGCAAAACCCGAAAAGCCTCTAGGTAAATATTTAGATACACAGTTACTGCACTTGCCTTGCGTGGAGAAAAAAATACCGAATGTGGAACCAGCTTTGACGGATTTACCATTTAATTTATTTACATTTAAGCCAAAGAAAAACGTGTCAGTTATATACGGGTCTACTAGTAAAGAAGGTTTATTTATTGTATCTAGAGATGATGATAAAACAGTAAGTGAAAGAGATGAGAAATATATTTTCGCTTCAGATTTAGAGTTTCCGTCTGAAGAAGAAGCAGAAAGAGAAGATAATAAAGCGAGACAGTTTTATTTTGGTAATGAAAGAATGAGCATGAAAAATGTATTGAATATATCAGATCTCTTTACTCAATTATATTTTGAAGTACCGCCAATATTGGAATCACAGATACTAATGGCAAATCTAGATGTGCCTGTGTATAATTACTATTTCAATTATGCTGGTGGACGGAATTTTCTAAAATACCTGACTGGATTCAGACATGAATCAGGAGCATGTCACGCTGATGAACTGTTGTATCTCTTTAGGGGATGGCTTTGGCCGTTCCCTATAAGTAACAAAGATCAGCAAATGATTGACTGGATGACAAAATTGTGGACTAATTTTGCTAAGAACGGGTAGGTTTCTATAATATCTCATTTCAAAATCCAATAAAGAAAGGACTGCCTCGGTGGCGCAGTTGTAATACGTACGCGTTACGATTGAGGCTGACGCTGAGGTCGCCCCCTATAACATTGTGGGACGGAGATACGCTCGGCGAAATTGGGTGTATTGGTTACATCTCTGCCTACGAGAGATATCACAACTTTACACTGTGCACTATTATAATAAAGGAGATTATTCGACGCCAACGTCGGTAATGCATGCGGCGTTCACAGACAATAAGGTCTCTAAAGGACTGTTTTGAGATATGCGACCGAGATAGGGCACCGCGACGCGTGACCATTTGCATAAAAAGTGGAATTTTCGGTATTGTCTGACTCAGGACACCCGTCGCGGTGTCCCTGTCGCGGCGTCAAAACAGGCCTTAACGTCTGACGCACGCAGCGACCATAGAAATTCAGCCTGTCACGATACACTATCTCGTTTGTAACGAGTTGTCATATTCATATTGGTATTGACAACTTAGCCTGCGTAGCGAAGTAGGCGAGGGGACGTGGGTTCGAGTCCCGCACCGAGACCAATATTTGTGTGATCAACGCTGATGGGAGGGTATCAGATATATCTGTACCCGACAGTATAGCGACTAACGTACACATCGTGAAAAAACCGCCATAGTGGCTTTTTCAGGAGATTAACGTTCCGAGATCAGCTAGTGTATATCCAGTAACTTCAGGCCGGCGTAATTCTGCCTATCGTCGACAGACGCAATTTTTCTTAATGATGACATTATATTTGGACTGCATTGTAATTAACACCAGGCCCAGTGTTATCACTTTGCTGTGCCAGGATAAAAATAAATATTTCTGGGTGTTGTGGGACTGTAAGTCCCTCGTAATGTTTGATGCCTAGTATGGGTCTGTATGTAACTGTTAAAAATATTAGAGCCGCACTCAGCGACGTCAATTAACTTTAAGTGTCACATAATCATTTCTTATAATTCGATTATTTACAAGAGCAAGTTAATGCTTTATAATCCGTTACCGAGTACAGACAATGGTTTATGCACTGAACGTCTTAAATAACGTCTCTGTGACATTTTAAGAAATAGCTAAGGAATATTAAAATTCACGTCTTTGAAGTACGGCAGTTAGAGTTCAAGTCGTAAAACACTTCTATTACCACACAATTGAACTTTAAAGAATTATTTATAAATAATTACCATCGTTTATAAAAATTAGACTTCTTAAACACGTTGAAGATTAACTTGAAATGCTAAGAACGAATTTGTTGAATTACTACGGTATTTCTCGTGCATTAATTAATATACTAAGATCATTGTAACCGAGAAGTGAGAAGTGAAAATAATAAATTCTTTGCACTCGAATGGCACAAATCTACGAAGCTGTAAATAACATTATATTATCTAAACTACACTCGCTTTTCGTGAAAATCGAACAGAATTTTATTTTATTATTTTAAAATGTAACTTTAAAATTTAGCTCTTTTGTATGAATTAACGTTTTTATTACCCGACGTCTGTATAAGGTAATATTTAAGTTGGCAGACATGATTAAAAATATAGATACATTGAAGATAAATAATATAAAGTAAGGCGAATTAAATCTTTTATTTGTTCCAGTGATCCAACACAAGATGATCTTCCAGTCAGATGGGATCCTAGTAGCAATGAAAATCTTAAGTTTCTGTACATTGAAAACGAGTTAACAATGGGAGGGTTACCGAACCCAAGTGCATATCGGTTATGGAAGTACATGTATAACAAATATAGAAAGAAATATGTCGATGAATATTAAAGAAAGAGAGTTTGTTTTATTTCTATATTCTCATCCCTAAATTCTACCAGATGAATACTACATCTATTTTTTTTTATTCGAGACAGTACCTAATTTAAAAGATGCAAAGTCATCTCGGATGGCTTTATTAATCTCTTATGAATATGGCACAATGTTAGTTAATGAATCAACAAAACACGGGATTTTTTTGTGATTAAATCTTTAAAAAAAACTAAAAAAATCAAAAAGTTAAAATAAATCTCAACAATTTTGAATCGGTGCTTTCTATTATTAGCTTATTGTTTTTTCCGGGTCGGTTTTATTTATGTAGAAAAGGTTTTATTTCACTATTTTTAGTCAAAGAATTATCAAATCGGTGTATATATGACGAAGTTTGAGTCTTTCATCCTCGGTTTCACCTCTAAAGGGAAATTTCTTCTAGAAATGAAAATATCACCAACTTTGAGCTATGTTCTTTCGAATGCAATAAAAAATAAAATACAATAAAAAAAATGCGTCGACATGAGAAGACGGTTTTTTAATCGGTTGGAAAGTCCTCTACGGATAGATATTATATCTCTCTATTCTAAAAAAAAGTAACTGGCGCCGCCGCCGCTGCCAAAATCTTGTCACGCTATGTCCTCCGAAACCGCTGGGGGTATGGGGTCGAGACCGATACCAATCGATGCAAAATAATGTGGGGAATAAAGTAAGATATGTCTCATATTCGTCGGACTTTAAGTTTATTTTTTATTTTATGTTTTGTGGAATAACATGGGCAACGCCCCTAGTTGTTTAAATATTTCATAGAATATTAAAATTCAAGCGTAGTATATATAAAACATTGCAATAAAACAATGTATTCGAAGACGTATAACTAATTCAGCTGAATCACGAGAAATTGTGACAAAAAAATAAACTTTAATCCACATTACTCCATATGATTTCCGACTACGCAATCATGACAATTTTTTACCACATTCTTATCACATGATAAGATACTATGATAAAATTATCACCAACATTCTGTATAGGAATGCATTGACGATTAGTTGCAAAAAACTAAATAAATAATGCGTTTATTTATGTGAAAATGTGAAAAAATGAAGCGTAGGAAATATTTGTTATTGTTTTCTTTGTTTGCTATGAATTTGGTGGACCAGCCGGCTCCTGAAGTTGAAATAGATTCAGGAGTGCTAAGTGGCTGGATAAGTGCTGATGGAGATATTTTGGAGTATGTGGGAATTCCGTATGCTACTGCTGAAAGATTTCAAGTAAGTTTAGTAATATCAATAATATGGTATTCATCAAGATTATTTATTATAGGCACACATGCCCAAATAAATATTATTATTTTGTTTGTTATACCATAATATTGGGACTACACTAGACTTTTGGAAGATGTGCGTAAAAACACAGAGGCCCGTTAGACATTTTTAATTTAATATGGGTGACACCATTATTATTATACATACATCGGTAAGAAATACTTATGTCTGTTAATGCTGTAATGCCGCATTGTCATCCTAAAGAAATGTCCTAATAATAAATTGTTATGTAAGGTGTGATTATCATAAAAATATTTTTCCACCTGCCCTTACCCCACTCCCAATGGATTAGGCGCAACATGCTTTTAACACATGTTACAGAAATATTTGGCTTTAATTTTTTTTCTGATTAATCTCAAGAACTTAACAACATGTTTATTAGTTTTATAAGTTTGGAATTTATTATTATTTAGTCATAACAGACGTAAATCATAAATATTTGTCATAATTATTTTATAATATTTTACAGGCACCAAAACCACCGCCAAAATGGAAAGGAGTTTTTAAAGCTATAGACGGATCATACCAGTGTCCTCAGCCAACACCATTTGGTGTCGCGGGTACAGAAGATTGTTTGAAAATAAACGTGTACGTACCAGCCAGAGCCAGAAGACCCCTCCCTGTCATGTTTTATGTGCACGGAGGAGCATTTCTATTAGGAAATGGAGGAAAAATACTTCTAGGACCAGATCTTTTGTTAAAACATAATGTTATATTAGTTACATTTAATTACAGACTCGGTGCCTTAGGTTTTCTTTGTCTAGGCATTGAAGAAGCTCCGGGAAATGCTGGGTTAAAAGACCAAAGAGCTGCCTTAAAATGGGTTAAAAGAAACATAGCAGCTTTTGGTGGAGATCCTGATAATGTTACAATCTTTGGGCACAGCGCTGGAGCGACATCCGTGTCGTTACTTTTAGCCAGTGAAGCAACAAATGGCTTATTTAATAAAGTAATTGTACAAAGTGGGTCTGCTATAACTAACTGGGCGATTAACCCTCGACCCATCGAAATTGCTCAATCTATAGCAAAAAAATTAGGTTTATATACTGCTGATCCATTAGAGTTATACGAGTTTTTTAAAAACCCTTCAAGAAGCTGATTGAAGCAACAGCTAATATCCCCGTAAGTCAATTAATGACTCAAAATTTACTACATCTACCATGTGTGGAGGATACTTTTCCGAATATAGAACCCGCAATAAGTGACTTGCCATACAGTGTATTGATAAAAAATCCCAAAAATGTTTCTGTAATTTATGGATCGACGGACCAAGAAGGTTTATTTTTCATAGCAGAAGAAACTAGAGAATCTCTACAATCTATTAATGAAAGGCATCTCTTTGGTAACGATTTAGTGTTTGACAAAGAAGACGAATCAGCTCGCGTGTCTGCAAAAATTAAACAATTTTATTTTGCTACAGATGAAATAAGTTTCAAAACCATAATGAATGTATCTAATTTATACTCGCATTTATATTTTGAAGTACCAGCAATTTTAGAGTCTGAAATTATGATAAATAAAGTTAAAGCTCCAATCTATAATTACTATTTTACTTACTCAGGGGGTAGAAATATGGTAAAAGAAAAATCGGGTTATACCAATGTGACTGGTGCTTGTCATGGCGATGACATTTTATATTTATTCCAAGCATTAATTTGGCCATATAGGATAAACGAAAAAGATCAACGTGTGATCGATTGGATGACTAAAATGTGGACTAATTTTGCTAAGTTTGGGTATGTATACCGATGACAATTTTTTTATCATTTTTACAAATTAACGTCATACATCGATTTTTATCTAAACTTAATTGTTTAAAACTGTGATTTTATTTACTAGGTCTATAAAGAAATAATTCTACTCAAAGAATATAATTTAGATGACTGTAATAAACTACCCACATACTATATAATAATAAATTATTTGTTGATGCTTCATTTTCGCTTTAGCCAAGTTTCTTATTTTCAGGGATCCAACACCAGACCATGACAGGAGTATTTCAGTGAAGTGGGAGCCAAGCAATAAAAGTAAATGGAATTTCTTATATATTGGCGATGAGTTAAAAGTGGGTCCATTACCAAATCCAGACTCATATAATCTATGGAAAGATTTATACAACAAATATCGAAATATAAATCTGAAGAAATTGTGATATGTTATTTATACCTTTTGTTATTTGTATACTAAAGTACTGAATATAAAAAGTATCCACATTGCATGACATTTCATATTCGCTAACTCGATGTATGTTCACACAAATACAGAGAAATTTGTCGTTACCACTGTCTCACAGAAAACCGACGTAAAGTAACAGCTTGCTGCTGCGTTTCGTACGGTGAGTGAGATATGCGGAGGCCTAAATCCCTCCCCTTCCCAATCCCTTAATTATCCCTTTCCTTTAAGGTCGGCAACACGCCCATGACTCTTTTGGTATTGTGGGCGTACATGGGCGGTTATGATCACTTACCATCAGGTGACCCACTTGCTCGTTTGTCGGCATATGCAATAAAAAAAGTTATTTACAAAAATATGAGATATTCACAGGTTTACTATGAGAAATAAAGATAACTTGGGTAATTATAGACGCGGCTCCACAAATCAGCAATTCTTCTAAAGGTCTTGATATTATACATTTTTACCACAAAGCTCCCAATAATATTAAAAAATTAAACGTTAACAACTTTAAAGCTATGTCATGAAATTTCTGAATATTTAGACGATGAGAATGAGATATTCTAATGACTATAAGTAATACTAGGAAATTTATAATGTCATAATTTATTGGAACAGATATTAAGTTAAGTGATTTTAATGGCATTCGTTGGGAAATAATTACTGTACCTGTCTTACTTTTAATTGATATCAGACTGAATATATCATACATACAAACATACATACATACGCACTCACGCCTGTAATCCTCGAAGGGGTAGGCAGAGGTGTAACCAGTACACCCACATTTAGCCGATCGTATCTCCGTCCCTTATGTGATAGCGGGCGAGCCTATCGCCATACCGGGCACAAATTCCAGACTCCGGGCTGATACTGAGCATTTCGTAATAGAAAAACCCAATACCACTTTACATAGACATAGACCCGGGGATCGAACCCGAGACCTCAGTGTTGGCCTCAATCGTAACGCGTACGCATTACAACTGCGCCACCGAGGCAGCCATTAGGCTTGCGACGTGCTCGTCTCGTCATTCAATGTAATAAAAAAAATACTAGCTGTCTATCATTTTAACAATTTATAGAGTAAACTACTAACTGCCTACAGAAGTGGTACTCTTGTACCAAACTTGAATCTTGTTGCCAATTCAGTTGATTGATATGATTGTTTATTAAATAAGAGATATGCTCTCCCGTGGTGCCTGAGGTTAAACGTTTGATTGATTGTTATTTAATTATTGTTCCACGCTAAGGGACATGTACTTCATTGCACGAGTCTATTCTCCAGCAATATTTTGAAATATATTTTGTGATATTGCGGGTTTCGTAAATTGTGATAATGACTTAAACCAAAGTTTTTAAAATATTTTGAATAAATATTTTAAGGCTGAAAAGCTATCGAATCGTCGGGACTAAAATAAAAATAAAATAAACTGCGATAAAATCCATAGTAACTAGTTTTATTTCAATGTGTAATATTCGCGTAAACCTAAGAAATCACTAAAGATTTTGATACCTACTATACATTTCCGGAGACGCAAGCTAATATACTCATGACAGCCTCCGTGGCGCAGCGGGCGACAATCCGGTTACGAAGCGAGAGGCCGTGGGTTCGATTCCCGCACCGAGGCAAATGTTTGTGTGATCCACAAATATTTGTTTCGGGTCTGGGTGTTGTGGGACCGTAAGTCCTTCGTAGTTCCTGATACCCACGATACAGGTTAACCTAGTATGGGGTCAGGACTATTTGTGTGACTGTTGGGTGTATTTATTTATTTATTTATTGGTTTCCTTTAAAGTCAGCAACGTGCTAGTAATTATTTTGGTATTGTCTTCTTCGACGATTAAGATCACATAATATCAGGTAATAACTTGCTCATTTGCCGACCTCTACTTTTAAACATTAAGTAACACAAATTAGGATTACTGTGTAACAGCTAGTGCCGTTATTCTCTTTACACTAGTGCAGTATGTGTTTACACTAGTGCAGTATGTGTTTACACTAGTGCAGTATGTGTTTACACTAGTGCAGTTGGTATACCAATGTATGTTACAATTTTAATTTTCTCCCAGTATCTATATACTTGGGACATAGGTCCCACTTGAAATATAAGAAGCAGTAAAATATTCAGTGTTCAAATTGTGCCAAAAGTTTGAATTTTTATAAAATTTGATATATTGTACACACGGGTGGAAAGTTAATTCGGTGTATGGTTTATATCAGAAGCGATTTCGGTTTATGTATATATGTAATATCTGGGGTTAATTTATGATTATCTTGAATAGAACTATAAATTAGGAAACTATAAATTGAATATAAAAGCAATTAAATGAGATTTTGTCTTTTTAGTATTTTTTATTTTTATTAGATTGAGTGACGAAACGAGCAAGTAGCTCACCTGATGGTAAGCGCCACGCCATAACCACCACCCACCACACAGAACTTTGAATTACAAAGCACTGTATGGCATTGGACTGCGTTCGACATCCCGAGACATAAGATGTCTCATAATGCCTTATTGGGAAATTACTATTTCATTGGCTTCAATAACCTTCAAACCGGAAGACAACATGAATATGAGAATTAAGTATATGAAACAACCCATCTATATAAATAAAAATGAATGGCTAAATTTGTTGCTAAGGGCAAAACTCACGAACGGCTGGCCCGATTTTGATGTTTTTTTCTGTGCGTTGAAGGACCCACCCTGGATGGTTTATATTCACAATTAGACCCGGTAGATGGCGCTGCAATCGGGTTCTAACTATCAATTATATGTTGCGGGTAAATCCGCACGGGACAGCTAGTTCTTAATATAAGATAACTATCTGTAATCGCCATTCACTTATGCCTTAACCGGGTGATCCCAGCCGGTTTTAAGTTCCCAACATTGTGTCTAGTTGTGAATATTGTATAGAGGGCGCTACGTCCGTGCCGGTCCGTACGACCCCTCTACGCCAACATTTTACTCTTTGTTAACATCGGTTTAACATGATAAGGAAATAGAGAGGACACTATATGTAACCTCTTTGGTTAGAACAAGACGGGATTTGTGGTTACAAAGTATGAGTTTCTGTTGGGCGGTAGCAAGATTGTTTTTTTAATCTTTACAATTACTTATATTATTTTCTGCAATGTTTTTAAATTAATTGTTTTTTTTTATTAGATTGAATGACGAGACGAGCAGGTCGCTCGCCTGATGGTAAGCGCCACGCCTGCTCATAAACAGAAGCAACGCCACACAGAACTTTAAATAAAGCACTGCATGGCACTGGACTGCGCTCGTCACCCCGAGACATAAGGTGTTAAGTCTCATAATGCCCAGTAATTACACTGGCTTCAATGTCCTTCACATCGGAACACAACAGTGCTTACACACTGTTGCTTGGCGGCAGAAATAGACAAAGCGGTGGTACCAACACAGCCGGTCTTTCCCAAACGAGGGACCTACCACCTTGTTTTTTTCTTCTAGTTTAGTATTTAAGTAAGAACGGTACTTTTATCCTCTTACTCATAAATATTCTTATGAGTTATCATTAATCAATGTTTAATTCTCTTAAATTCATTATTTATCCTGACATGGCAAAGTAACTGGTGAAACTAGACCTGATGTTAAGAAAAGCGCAGTTCAAATATGACGACCGCCAAGAGACATTGCATCCCGCGACGGTCGGCAGAATTAATCGCTCAGGCTCCGATAAATCGCTCATGTAGAGGTAATCAATCGAAATACGGTTTACAAACAATAAAATAATTAAAATATACATAATAAATATGATTATTTTTATAGTCTTATTTTAGTATGCGAGAGTGCGAGTAAGTTTGAATATCGATTCAGATATCGCGGTTAAAACGCTCAACAGGGTTTTTGTTACACATTGTATAATTGCTGACTCCGGAACGCGACTCGCGAATGGTGGTATTTTCACCATGTTACAAAACGTTGGGTAAAAATTTCCCACCAGCAAAAAGTTACCGTTAAGATAAGTTACAAAACAGTGATTAATATAACACTGATTAAAAAGTTTACTAAGAAATGGGTAAATTAAAATACAGTCAAAAAAGATAAAGATCTAAAACCCAATCTGAATGAATAGAAAATAGCACCATTACAAGGTCTTTGAAAACACCTTATCTGTTAAGTGACATCCCGAATTCCCTCTAAAATGGCCTCAAAAAGAAACACAGATAAAAAATTACTCCCAAAACGCACACGGCAAGAATTTTAACAAGACATTTCGAGTTTTATCTTCACGAATGTTTTCATTACTCCCCCAACACGGGTGCAATAGCTAAATTTTATAAGTACTTAGCAATAAAATAAAATTTACGACGGTGGCCCACTTAACAGTACCGTTGCTTAAGATAACTTGGGACTTTGCGTTATTTATTACAAACTTGGCACTTCCCATGAATGGGAGGTTATTAAAATTGTTAGCGGAATTTAAAATGACCGCGAAGATTAAACGATTTTGGGTTTCGAAATCTTTGAACTGGAAACGCCTTGCACGTTAGTTTCAAATAATTCTGGCACAATATAATATAATCTATACCTAATATAAGTAAAAAAATATAAGTACGCAATATTTTTTATTATTTTATGTAGTACTAACTATATACTTACCTTAAAGATAAATCTGGTAGCTTGAGTAATATAAGTGAGTCCTGTAATAGATACAGAAGAGAATTAGATTCAGAATTGAGAAAATATACACATAGAAAAAAGTGCAGAATACAAAAAGCGTTAAGTACAACCGTAAGTTGATTCTACTAATAGCTAATTCTAGCCCAGTAACAGTTGAAGCCGAAGTCTATATCTGATAAAAGTGTCTTCGATTTTGATGGTTTAAATATTATTTTCTCTACAGCGACGTTACTTTCCCATGTCTGACAGATGATACACTAACTGATGCTGATTTCCTAGAGGACTCACCCAAAATTTTTTGGATTCCAAACTAACACACATCGGCCCGTGGTACACTCTACCGATTAATAACTTAGCATAAACTCACGTCTGTAACACCGAAGGGGTAGCCAGAGGTGTAACTAGTGCATCGACGTACGGTACAATGGTAGGCAACATCTTAGCTGTACCCTGGCATTCAGTGAAGTCCATAGGTGGCGAAACCTTTTACCATTAGGCGGGCCGTACATTCATCTATCTACCACTTCATAGAAGTTATGGTGTGATCTGTGGCGAGACTATTACCATACCAACTACAATTTGAATGTTCGGATACAATGAGAATATGAACCCAGTACCCCACCGGTTTCTCATCCTAAATACGGTTCTGCTAGATCAATGATGACTAATGGAGGAGATAATGATGTCTTACGTAACCTGCATTAGATCAGCGTGGTGAAAACTGGAGAGGCCTTTGCCAAGCGAAGCTGTTTTTTTATGGCATAGGCCGGCAAACGAACAAGTGAGTCACCTGATGGTAAGTGATCTCCACCGCCCATATACGCCCACAATACCAAAAGAGTCATGGGTGCGTTGCCGACCTTAAAGGAAAGGGATAATTAAGGAATTAGGAAGGGGAGAGGGTTTGGGCCTCCGGATATCTCACTCACCGTACGAAACGCAGCAGCAAGCTGCTACTTTACGCCGGTTTTCTGTGAGATAGTGGTAATGACCCGGACGAGCCGGCCCATACATGCTGTAACAAAAGTGTCTACAGCGTGGCTCTACCACTCAATAAATTTTAAAATAAAATACATCATATTCTAGTTCTCAGAGCAGCTTCTTCATCAGTTGAAATTACAGTCTTCATAAGTTACGTGCCATTTTTAAAATTTTAGTCTGGATATCAATATTCAAACTGCGATCCAATACTTTATGCTTCGCAAACGTAAGGTCCCATCTAATCCCTCATTATTCCTGAAATCCAATCGAGATCCGACCATCGACATGATCCCATTCGACAATATCTCGCATGCAAAATAATCTTCGGTGCATTTGCTATTCATTGGGCTTCAGATAAAGTGCTCGGACATTTTTATTTTTCATGTAAAATGTCTCCTTCCATAGATGCATCGACAAAGTAATATCAACCTTAAAAGATTATTATAGTGTTTATATTGGAGTGTTAAAAATTTAAAATGGAATTTAAAGACAATTTCTCGATTTTGAACAGGCTATGAGCAAACATATGATTTCCTATGTACTTTATTGACATCGCTTTGTGATAGTGTGATTTATTTTTTATATTCT